>ONZH01029890.1:0-731127 GCA_900303285.1 Rhinella marina | reverse complement strand
AGCCGTGTACTAAGTGATCAGACGGTGTGTATTGAACACCACGTATATAAAATTATTTTGCAAAGAGAACGCACAGTACAGTTGCCAATTGAAAAGGCCTATATTTTTTTTATATTTCAAGGTACACAGCCGTGTACTAAGTGATCAGACGGTGTGTATGAACACCACGTATTGAGAAATTACTTTGCAAGAGAACGCACAGTAGAGTTGCCAATTGAAAGGCCTATATATTTTATATTTCAAGGTACACAGCAGTAGTGCCAATATAGTTTGGTATGTAGCAGAGCACCTAATACACCACTAATGCCTCTCTCTGTCCCTACTCCAGCAGCTATCCCTGAATACGGCAGCCGTTCTCTGTAAAGTGTATCTTGTAGTAAAGCTATCACTGTACTGCACTATAGTAGCCCTGATAAGGGCTTTTAATCACGCTCCTGCCTGTCCAACAGCTAAAACCTTTCTCTCCCTTCTCCAGCCTCTGTCCCTGACTAAGTTCACGCAGCATATGCGAACGAGCAGGAAGAGCTGAGTTTTTAATATTCGAGGTCACATGGTTTTTCCAGCCAATGCATGTAGACGCCGTTTTCGCGCTGCCAGCGTGCTCAGCGTGCCTGTCATACCCCCCCTGCATGGTGATTGTTGGAAAAAGAGCGCCAGGGAAGGTGGGAGGGGAAACGAATTCTAAGTGCGCCATCGCCGTTATACTCGAAAGAAATCGAGCACGCCGAATATCGTAGTATTCGATCGAATACCAGCTCGATCGAACACTACTTGCTCATCTCTAGTCAACACTGCAAATATTGAATTGCTGCATTAACTCATTCTAACTGTCAATATAAGCTTTTGTTACTCATAATATGATTGCAATTATATTTCTGTATGTGATAAAAACATCTGACAAACACACATAAAAACCAGAGGGCAGCAGATCATGTGAAAATATAATATTTGTGTCATTCTCAAAACTTTTGGCCATGACTGTAGTAATTTTTAACAATGCAGAGCCTGTGAGAAATGTCACTGTCCATGAAAACCTTGGTAACAGTGATCACAATATAATTATATTCCAACTTAACTGTAAAAAACAAGCTCAGGTCAGTAGGGCGAAAACACTTACAGGGAAACTGTCATCAACTTTATGCTGCCCATACTAACGGCAGAATAAAGTAGAGACAGGTGAGTTGAATTCAGCGGTCTGTCATTTATAAGTTAAAAGTAAGTGGTTGCCGAGAACCAACATCACAATCATTGCAGACTAGGCCTGGAAAAGAGTAACCTGAGAAGAGTCATGATTAGTCATGAATTCCTGTTCTCCCTGCCCACCTGCTGATGATTGACAGTCTTCTACCTAGTTTTCTCCCTTTCTCTCTAGGAGAGAACTGTCAATCATCAGCAAATGGGCGGGAAGAGCAGGAGATTATGAATAACCATGACTCTTCTCATGTAGATTTGACTCTTTTCAAGGCCCGGTCTGCAATAATTATGATGCTGGTTCTTGGCAACCACTTACTTTTAGCTCATGAGTGATACACCACTGAAATCATCATTTCTGTCACTAATTTATGCTGCCCTGAGGTCAACATAAAGTTGATGACAGGTTCCCTTTAATTTCAAAAAGGCAAATTTCCTGGGGTTGAGCGCTGCACTTCAGGACATAGACTGGGAGCAACTATGGTCACATAATGACACTAATGCTAAATGGGAGTGTTTTAAATCTACTTTGGATAAGTATATTGTTAAATACATTCCTAGAGGTAAGAAGTGCAAGTGAATTAAATTAAACCCGACATGGCTTACAAATAGTGTAAAAAGTTCAATAATGATAAAAAGAGGGCCTTTAAAGGGCATCTGTCAGCAGATTTGTACCTATGACACTGGCTGACCTGTTACATGTGCGCTTGACAGCTGAAGACGTCTGTGTTTGTCCCATGTTTATATTTACCCGCATTGCTGAGAAAAATGATGTTTATATATATATGCAAATGAGCCTGTAGGAGCAATGGGGGTGTTGCCATTACTCCTAGAGGCTCTGCTTTCTCTGCAACTGCTGCACCCTCTGCACTTTGATGGACAGGCATGATAACGTTTACACTGCCTGGCCCTGTCAAAGTGCAGAGGATGCAGCAGTTGCAGAGATAGCAGAGCCTCTAGGAGTAATGGCAACACCCCCATTGCTCCTACAGGCTCATTTGCATATACATAAACATTATTTTTCTCAGCAATGCGGGTAAATATGAACATGGGACCAACACAGATGTCTTCAGCTGCCAAGCGCACATGTAAGGGCTCGTTCACATCACCGTTCAGGCCTTCCGTTCTCCTGCTCCGTTATAGGTCCAGGAGAACGGAAAGGACGGATTCAGGACATAATTGAGTTGAACGGAGCCTACGGACCCCATAGACTATAATAGGGTCTGTTAGGTTTCCGCTCAGAGGAAGATTTTCGAAGCAGAGACAAAAGTCCTGCGTGCACAACTTTTGTCTCCGCTCATCTTCTGAGCGGAAACCTAACGGTTTATATTATAGTCTATGGGGTCCGTAGGCTCCATTCAGCTCAATTATGTCCTGAATCCGTCCTTTCCATTCTCCTGGTCCTATAAGGGACCAGGAGAACGGAAGGGCTGAACGGTGATGTGAACGAGCCCTAAAAGGTCATCCAGTGTCATAGGTACAAATCTGCTGACAGATGCTCTTTAAGAAATACAAATTGGAGGGGTCAGCTGTAGCCTTTAAAAAGTATAAAGAACTAAATAAATTATGTAAGGGGGTAATAAAATCAGCGAAAATACACAATGAAATACAGGTGGCCAAAGAAAGTAAGAACAACCCCAAAACATTCTTCAAATACATAAATGCAAAAATACTAAGGTCAAAACATGTAGGGCCCCTAAATAATGGTAGCGGGGTGTTGGTCACTGGGGATCAAGCTCCTAAATGGGGCAGAGATCCTAAATGGGTTTTTTAGCTCTGTATATACAAAAGAAGAGAGGGCATCACATGAGGGTGGTGCCACTGGTGGGTGGAAATACCTCAAATAACATACTTATCTGGCTGACTGTAGTTATGGCCCTTAATATGAGATGAACAAGGCCCCAGGTGCAGATGGATTACACCCTGAAGTCGGGGATGCACCTAGTCTTTCTGCTGCCTGAGGCGAAAATTGAAAAAGCGCTCAAATTCTCAACCTAACCCCTTCCCTCCTAACATTACATATATCACTACAGAACATCCAGGGTTATACCGTGCCTCATACCTCTTACATCCAGTGACGTCTCCTTTGATGTAGATCTTCTCTATCTTCATCTTCTCCTTTCAGACCAGACTCTATTTTTCAGCCATTTCTCATCTCTGCAGGTTGACAAAAAAAATCTTAGTTTATTACTTTTCCATCATCCTCCCATCTTCTGGACAAATCATCCTACCACCACCAATATTATACTACATACTACAGAAACAGATAAACCCCTTGATAATACTAGTACCATGCCCCCCAACAATGTGCCAGTGAGAAGTGCCCTCATAGTGCCCCAATAATGTGCTAGTAAGTGCCCCCATAGTGCCCCCAATAATGTGCCTGTAAGAAGTGCCCTCCATAGATGCCCCCAATCATGTGCCAGTAAGAAGTGCACCTCATAGATGCCCACCCAATCGTGTGCCAGTAAGTGCCCCCATAAAAGCCCACCCAATCGTGTGCCAGTAAGTGCCCCCAATCATGTGCCAGTAAGTGCCCCCCATAGATGCCCTCCAAATATGTGCCAGTAAGTGCCCCCCATAGATGCCCCCCAATCATGGTCCAGTAAGTGCCCCCCATAGATGCCCCCCAATTATGTGCCAGTAAGGAGTGCCCCCCATAGATTCCCACCCAATCATGTGCCAGTAAGTTCCCCCCCATAGATGCCCCCCAAATATGTGCCAGTAAGTGCCTCCCATTTATGAGCCAGTAAGTGCCCCCCATAGATGCCCCCGCAATCATGGTCCAGTAAGTGCCCCCCATAGATGCCCCCACAGCGCTCCTGTTCTGTATTTTACCATATAAAAAAATAAACACTTATACTTACCTCCATCAGGCTGGCAGCGATGCGATGCAAGCCTCTTCTGGCCTGTGTCCCGCGATGCATGGCTCAGGCGGCACGATGATGTCAGCCGGCCACTGCACTAGGCCTGCAGCCTATCAGAGGAACAGTGAAGGGAGACGCCTCTCCTTCTCCTGCTCCGCTGCAGCACAGGCATCTGTATCGCTGTCCTGAGGACGGCGATACAGATGACTATGGAGATGAGCGCTTCCACAATGGAAGCGCTCATCTCCCGCTGCCCTGCCGCCCCCACTGGTCACCAGGGCCGCGCCGCCTGAGGCGATCGCCTCACCTCGCCTCATTGGCGGAGTGTTTTTGGACTTTGCAAAGGCGTTTGATACGTCCCTCATGATTGACTAACGGGTAAATTGAGGTCTATTGGTTTAGAAAATATAATTTGTAATTGGATTGAAAATTAGTTTCACGATCGTAACCAAAGAGTTGTGGTCAGTGATTCCTACTCTGAATGGTCCCCGGTTATAAGTGGTGTACGCCAAGTGGGTCCTCTGTTATTTAACTTATTCATTAATAATATAGAGGATGGAATTAACAATGCGTTTCTATTTTTGCAGATGACGCCAAACTTTGTAATAGCTTTTTTTTTGCAATTTCACCCGATTTGGAATTTTTTTCCCGCTTCCCACTACACCATATGCAATATTAAATGGTGGCGTTGGAAAGTACAACTGGTCCCGCAAAAAACAAGCCCTCATACAGCTATGTGAACAGAAAAATAAAACAGTTATGGCTGTTTGAAGGCAGGGAGCGCAAAACGAAAACGCATAACCGAAAAAACCTCCGGTACTGAAAGGGTTAATCAATATTTGACTTTACCTTTACTTACCACTATGCCTTGATAGCCATTTTAGTTAATTGGTAAAATGAGAGAAACCATCACTGCCATCCTAACTGATCCACAAAAAGAACAGATGATGTCCGTGTTGGATCCGTTTTTTTGTGGATCCACCATAACAATGTCTGTCCTTGTCCGCAAAACGGACAAGAATAGGACATGTTCTATATTTTTGCGGAACGGACATACAGAAATCGAATGCACACTGAGTCATTTTAGTTTTGCGGACCCATTGAAATGGATGATTCCGCATAAGCAGTGTGGTCATGTAAAAGCAACTGGACTATTCCCCTATATCCATACATTTATCCAGGCTCCCTGCTTCCACCCACTTGTTGTGTAACTGTCACTAGGAGAGGGAGGGTTGTACAAGGGAAATTCACAGTGTACGTGACACTCTTGTTATATCGCACTGGTTATATAGTCCCACCCCTTGGGTGAGCTCTGATAGTATGCTCCTTTATGAATCATTATGCTCTGAGTTGTACTGTCTAGGAATGTAAAGGCAATAGTCTAAGGGCGGGTTTATACATTGCTTTCTAAAAATGCATCGTTTTTTCTTACAGGTGAAACATGTTGAATCAATGTGTTTCACTTGTAAAACTGCATATGCAATGAGTGATTTAACATGTTTCATCTGTAAGTTAATGATTGATGATGAATTAGTCTAAGTTATATTTATGGTAACCGGAAAACCCCCTTTTACGGTGTCATCCACAGCGCCCTGCCCCTTTAAAGCAGACCTACAGCAGTGAAGAAAAATGGCTGGGTGGTTATGGAAACCTGGTGTGAAGCTGTCTGTATGTGGAGGCTAACGGCCTGCGAGCATCTATTGGCTGATAAGGGTCATGTGACCAGGCTTCTATTGGCTAATGCATTTTTTGGAAATATCTCAGGAACGGTATGTCCTGGCATGAATGCCGGCTTTCTGCCAGAAAAATACCACTGCATGATGTGGATGACCTTAGTGATATAGTTCTGTTACCAATCTTGTACAGCTCAATATTGTAGAAAACAATGTTTTAGGTTGTCTTCTGATCTTGTATTGTAGATATATGATAAGTTAAGGTCCTTTTACATGGATCAATAATAGCATATGAGCTTTTGTAGAAATTCTCTTTCCTGATGACTGGCCTGACTAAAGGTGCCAGCAATCACTAGATGTTCATTCTGCGTTTTTATGCAGCACATCTCTCTCTGTAAACAGGGACCTGCTGCTCAGAAACAATGATTCTCTATGGGGACAAGCGATCACTGTAATACTCGCCTGTCCCCATACAGAGGAGATGATTGCTGAACGAAAATGCAACTCTCACCTCCTCTAATGATCAGGAAATTATTGGGACTGAACAGTTTGTTCTTGATAATTACCATTAGCATCGGTCCATGTAAAAGGACCATTTGAGATGTAGTAGAATGGGTGGCCAACATGAATTGTGGTGTGCCAGAGCCAGCTTCACTGCGATCTGAAGCGTGAGCGTGCACATTTCCTTTGTCCAGGTGCTGAATCAATGAAGAAACATGAAGTGGAAGAGCCACAAGGTAGTATGGTTTTATCTTTCGGATGTGTATGACAATCCCAATGTTAAGGTCATAGCTGTTTACTCTGCTGTCAGTCTTCTCAATGATTCACTTCAGTTCTTGATATAATAGATCTCTTGAAATAACCTTTTTAATAGCAGGAGCTCTGCAGTGTGCTTCCTTTCTCCTCTATGTCTGGATGGAAACTCCCCCTCCTGGCAGGAAGCAGGACCAGCCCACTCCTACCAAGAGGGGAGGAACAGGTTGGTTGGCCCTGTTCCTTGTTAACCCTTGAATTCATATCCTTTGCTAGTATGCGTGGCCAAATAAACATATAAAACAATACATAACATTACATAACAAGAAAAATTATAGTCTGGGGTACTACAAATCACTTTTAATTAGCATTTATAATAAACAAAATCATGTTTTAATCAATATTTGACTTTACCTTTAAGGCCCTTTTACACGAGCTGATTATCGTTCAAATAATCGTTCAAACGTTCGGATTTGCACGATTATTGTTGCGTATAAACACGGGTAACGATTTAACGACGAACGAGATTTCGTTCGCTTCTCGTTGATCGCATCTTTTGTCCCGCCAATAAATTAATCGTTCATCGTTCGCAAAATCTTCCAGTTTAAACGAAAATCGTTTAGTCGTTGGCAGATGGTAATGGTAATGCTTATGGCAAGGAGCAAGGAACGATCGTAATAACGATTATAAAACGACCGAAAGTACGAAGATTGTGAACGACTTCTCTTTCAGTGTAAACGGTATTTACATTGCATCGTTCGATTGTTCATCTACGATCGCTAATACGATTTATCTTTCCGTGTAAAAGGACCTTTACTTACCACTATGCCTTGATAGCTATTTTAGTTAATTGGTAAAATGAGAGAAACCATCACTGCCATCCTAACTGATCCACACAAAAAAAACAGATGATGTCCGTGTTGGATCCATTTTTTTGTGGATCCACCATAACAATGTCTGTCCTTGTCCGCAAAACGGACAAGAATAGGACATGTTCTATATTTTTGCGGAACGGACATATAGAAATCGAATGCACACGGAGTCATTTTAGTTTTGCGGACCCATTGAAATGGATGATTCCGCATAAGCAGTGTGGTCATGTAAAAGCAACTGGACTATTCCCCTATATCCATACATTTATCCAGGCTCCCTGCTTCCACCCACTTGTTGTGTAACTGTCACTAGGAGAGGGAGGGTTGTACAAGGGAAATTCACAGTGTACGTGACACTCCTGTTATATCGCACTGGTTATATAGTCCCACCCCTTGGGTGAGCTCTGATAGTATGCCGCTTTCATGAATCATTATGCTCTGAGTTGTACTGTCTAGGAATGTAAAGGCAATAGTCTAAGGGCGGGTTTATACATTGCTTTCTAAAATTGCATTGTTTTTTCTTACAGGTGAAACATGTTGAATCAATGTGTTTCACTTGTAAAACTGCATATGCAATGAGTGATTTAACATGTTTCATCTGACATTGATGAAACATGTTATGATTGATGATGAATTAGTCTAAGTTGTATTTATGGTAACCGGAAAACCGCCTTTAACAGTGTCATCCACAGCGCCCTGCCCCTTTAAAGCAGACCTACAGCAGTGAAGAAAAATGGCTGGGTGGTGATGGAAACCAGGTGTGAAGCTGTCTGCATGTGGAGACTAAGGGCCTGCGAGCATCTATTGGCTGATAAGGGTCATGTGACCAGGCTTCTATTGGCTAATGCATTTTTTGGAAATATCTCAGGAACGGTATGTCCTGGAGAGTTGAGTCCTGTTCTAAAACCTCCCTGGGCATCTGATGTATCTGTGTGCCAAATTTTTGTGATTGTAGCTGCGACAATGCGGATTCCTTTAGCGGATGGACATACACACATACATACATACACTCAGCTTTATTTATTTATATATATATACACTCACCGGCCACTTTATTAGGTACACCATGCTAGTAACGGGTTGGACCCCCTTTTGCCTTCAGAACTGCCTCAATTCTTCGTGGCATAGATTCAACAAGGTGCTGGAAGCATTCCTCAGAGATTTTGGTCCATATTGACATGATGGCATCACACAGTTGCCGCAGATTTGTCGGCTGCACATCCATGATGCGAATCTCCCGTTCCACCACATCCCAAAGATGCTCTATTGGATTGAGATCTGGTGACTGTGGAGGCCATTTGAGTACAGTGAACTCATTGTCATGTTCAAGAAACCAGTCTGAGATGATTCCAGCTTTATGACATGGCGCATTATCCTGCTGAAAGTAGCCATCAGATGTTGGGTACATTGTGGTCATAAAGGGATGGACATGGTCAGCAACAATACTCAGGTAGGCTGTGGCGTTGCAACGATGCTCAATTGGTACCAAGGGGCCCAAAGAGTGCCAAGAAAATATTCCCCACACCATGACACCACCACCACCAGCTTGAACCGTTGATACAAGGCAGGATGGATCCATGCTTTCATGTTGTTGACGCCAAATTCTGACCCTACCATCCGAATGTCGCAGCAGAAATCGAGACTCATCAGACCAGGCAACGTTTTTCCAATCTTCTACTGTCCAATTTCGATGAGCTTGTGCAAATTGTAGCCTCAGTTTCCTGTTCTTACCTGAAAGGAGTGGCACCCGGTGTGGTCTTCTGCTGCTGTAGCCCATCTGCCTCAAAGTTCGACGTACTGTGCATTCAGAGATGCTCTTCTGCCTACCTTGGTTGTAACGGGTGGCAATTTGAGTCACTGTTGCCTTTCTATCAGCTCGAACCAGTCTGCCCATTCTCCTCTGACCTCTGGCATCAACAAGGCATTTCCGCCCACAGAACTGCCGCTCACTGGATGTTTTTTCTTTTTCGGACCATTCTCTGTAAACCCTAGAGATGGTTGTGCGTGAAAATCCCAGTAGATCAGCAGTTTCTGAAATACTCAGACCAGCCCTTCTGGCACCAACAACCATGCCACGTTCAAAGGCACTCAAATCACCTTTCTTCCCCATACTGATGCTCGGTTTGAACTGCAGGAGATTGTCTTGACCATGTCTACATGCCTAAATGCACTGAGTTGCCGCCATGTGATTGGCTGATTAGAAATTAAGTGTTAACGAGCAGTTGGACAGGTGTATCTAATAAAGTGGCCGATGAGTGTATATATATATATACCGTATTTTTCGCTTTATAAGACGCACCCGAAGATAAGACGCACCCCAGATTTTAGAGTAGGAAAATGAGAAAAAAATATTTTTCATCAGACCTCATATCTGACCCCCCATAAATTTCAGGACATCACATCAGGCCCCCATCAGAGCTCAGAACAGCCCATTGTGCCCCCATCAGACCTCAGAACAGCCCACAGTGCCCCTATGAGACCTCAGATCAGCCCAGTGTGCCCCCATCAGACCTCACATCAGCCCATTATGCCCCCATCAGACCTCAGAGCAGCCCACTGTGCCATCAGACCTCAGATCAGCCAACTCTGCCCCCATCAGACCTCAGACCAGCCCACAGTGCCCCCATGAGACCACTCTGTGCCACCATCAGACCTCAGACCAGCTCATAGTGCCCCCATTAGACCACTCTGTGGCCCCATCAGACCTCAGACCAGCTCATAGTGCCCCCATTAGACCACTCTGTGCCCCCATCAGACCTCAGACCAGCTCATAGTGCCCCCATTAGACCACTATGTGGCCCCATCAGACCTCAGACCAGCTCATAGTGCCCCCATTAGACCACTCTGTGGCCCCATCAGACCTCAGACCAGCTCATAGTGCCCCCATTAGACCACTCTGTGGCCCCATCAGACCTCAGACCAGCTCATAGTGCCCCCATTAGACCACTCTGTGGCCCCATCAGACCTCAGACCAGCTCATAGTGCCCCCATTAGACCACTCTGTGGCCCCATCAGACCTCAGACCAGCTCATAGTGCCCCCATTAGACCACTCTGTGGCCCCATCAGACCTCAGATCAGCCCAGCGTGCCCCATAACAATAAAAAAAAAAACTTCACTTACCTGTCCTGCCGCGGCTCCGCTCCGGTGCTTCTTAGGCTTCCCGACCCGGCGCTGCACTGTCACCTGACTGCGTGCAGCGTCAGGTCATAGTGCGCGCACTACGTCCTGACGCTGTACGCGTTCAGGACAGTGCAGCGCCGGGCCGGGAAGCCTAAGAAGCACTGGAGCGGAGCCGCGGCAGGACAGGTAAGTGAAGTTTTTTTTTTATTGTTATGGGGCACGCTGGGCTGATCTGAGGTCTGGTGGGGGGGTCCCAGCCCCCCGGCAGCTAAAACATACAAGTGAGCGCTTCCATAATGGAAGCGCTCACTTGTATTCGTTTTATAAGACGCACTGCAATTTTCCCCCTACTTTTGGGGGAAAAAAAGTGCGTCTTATAAAGCGAAAAATACGGTATATATATATATATATACACACACACACACATAAACAAATGTGTAATTTGTTTCAGAATCTACACCGTCAATCTGCAACCAAGTGTAGCTCAATACTTTTTCAAGACCCTGTTAACACAGGACAAAACTGAACGTGTCCTTAGATTTTGAGATCATATGAAGGATTTCAATAGTGGGAAAAAAAAACGCTGATGTGAAAGTAGCCTAACTATCCTAACTCACTACAAGGAATTTAGAATGTAATATAATACTGAAAGGGGAAATAACCTATCAGGATTTTATTAAAAAAAAAAAAACTCTCTACACAGTAGGGTACTGGGATAGCTAGTTGACGGAGGCTGTGTTTAGAAGGAGGGGGAAGGTAAGAGAAGATGACAAGAGAATAGAAAGGTTTCTAGCATGGGCTCTATGGGAAAGGGGAGGTTGACATTAAATAGAGGTTGATAAATCAAAAATAAGACTGTACTGAAGTTGCTGCCTGCATAGAGCAGATAACCATACAGCGGCTTCAGGGGCCCTTCCCCAAGTGCTCCTTGGTATTGTTGGACTTGGGTGCCTAGAGCCCATCAGTAAAATTCATGGACAAGGGGGGCGTGGCCTAGGCGCTGAAGTGATAGGACGCATGGTGGCTGAGCTCAGAGCCAGGATCCCCAATCTAATACCATCTGCGACTCCAGAAGGGCCCCACATACTTACCTCTCCCATAGAGCGCATCTGGGGGCCGAGAGGTTCTCCCTGAGGGGCGATTTTTCCATTTCGGCCAATTTTCCACCTTGCGGCCTACACACCCTCTGAAGCCTCGGCCTTTCCTGATTCCTCGGGCCGACCGGAAGTGAGGGCGGAGTGCGACGGACCGGACTCTTGCTCCCTTGCCTACCACCCCACAGCTTCTCTCACAGGCCCTCAGGGCCCACAGCAACCTCACCCCATTGCCCTGGGTGGGTGGTCAAGCTCATTCCAGCTAGGCCCTAGCTGAGGCCTGCACATTGGCCGAGTCCTCATATCTTTTCTGAGTGGTGAGAATAACAAGAGGGGGAGCTGCAGTGAAGAGGACCAGGTTGGAGTACTGCAGAGTCCTAGGGCAGCCATACTACACGGCATCCTCCATCCTGCCGGTGCCGGACCCGGGAGAAGTCCATCATCCCAGCCGGGAGTGGTGAGTCCAGGGGTGCAACCCACACATCTATCCTCCCCACACCATACTTAGGTGGTCCGTTTTTCACCTTCTAGCGGAACCCCTCTTGGCAATTTGGGTCGGATTCACTTGCCTGCGCTCCTATGTCATACCGGTCCTTGGACCATTAAGGGAGACCCCAACCTTATTTCCTGGACTCTGCACCTGCTTCTGAATCTACCTTCTGCCCTGTAGTGCATCAAGCTATCACTATATCAAGGGGCTTATTGAGAAGCTCCAGTGTCCGTCACCATGCTGAGACACCGTCACTGATCCACTCCGCCTAATCCGCGGCATGACGTGCTTCTTGGAGGTCCTTTAATCCCTCTCTTCTCCCCTTACGCACCGGCCCATCTTCTTATCTGATCTTTAATTTCCCTGATTACCTGCTGCCAGCTTCTCTGAGAGGCATGCCTGCGAGATCGCAAAAGAAAAAAACGCAGGGCCTTTCTTCCTCCTGTCAAACGTTACCGGAGCTCTTTCGCACTCCACAACCATCCAACATGGAACGGCCAGACTCACCCACTGGCAGTACCAGCTCCCTATTGCCCTCAGAACCTGAACCCGCAGTGGAGAATCCGATTGCAGCTTTTGATCCAACTGAGCTTTATGACAACATTAAGTCCCTCTTTACCACAGAACTGTCCAAAGCCGTGGATGACTTTACAAAACAGATCCAGGACCTGGGTACTCGAGTATCTGACCTTGAGGAAAAGATGGATGAGGTCGCAGATGCCATGGATGCTGACAATTCTCGATTGGACGGATACGCTCAGAGATTGGAGGCATTGGAATATAAGCTAGAGGACTTGGAAAATCGTAACCGCAGAGCCAACCTCCGAATACGAGGTATGCCAGAAACCATTACTGCTCTACAACCCACAGTCCTAAATCTATTTCAAGCGTTACTGCCTCAGGTTGATTCTAAAATGTTCAGGATGGACCGGGTACATAGAGCTCTAGGACGCCCCAGAAATCCCAATGTACCCCGGGATATTATACTAAAGCTACACTACCCAGAAATGCGAGATCTACTTCTAACAGCGGCCCGTAATCTACAGGCTCTCCCGGGGGTTGATTCCTCTGTACAATTATATGCCGATCTGGCTCCAGTCACACTAGAAAAGAGAAGAATGATGTGGCCGGTGACCTTGGCACTTCAGAGAGCCCAAGTTCGTTATCGGTGGGGCTTCCCCTTTCATATTGCCTGCAAGATCAGTGGTCAGGACTACACAATTAAAGATCTTTCGGAGGGCTTTGACATGCTCCAACGGGAAGGCATTCCATTTGATCGTCCTGCAGCTACCGCACCCTTACCGCAAAGACCAATGAGATCGTGGCACACCCGTCGACAGCCTCTTCCTGCCTTACCTGAAGCTCCTCGGCGTTCCCCAGACCCTCCTTGAAGCTTATGACAATCTACACGGTTCCCTTGAAGTTCTGGCCTTCTTGGATTTCAGCGATGGGACCCTGTCCTTCCACGTTGAAGGCCTGTATTAACTGCTTTATTGAGTGTTAACACTATTTACCAGATAAAGGACGCTAGGGGACAGATTACATCCAATCCAACCACAATATACCAACAATTCCAAACGTTTTACCAAAAATTATATTCCCAGCCCACAGATCCTCCTGCGGCGGATATCTCCTCATTCCTTGCATTGCTACCGATACCGACCCTTCCCACATCTGCCAGAGAATCTATAAACGTTGATATCACGGAAGAGGAAATAGGCATGGCAATAGCATCCCTTAAACTTGGCAAATCCCCAGGCCCAGATGGGTTTTCGGCGCTCTACTTTAAAAAGTTTAAAGATATCCTGACACCCCACCTAAAAAGCTTATGTAACTATGTCCTACATGGAGGACAGCTGCCGTCTGAAATGCTAGACGCACTTATAATGGTGATTCCAAAACCTGATAAAGACCCTTTATACCCTGCAAATTATCGCCCTATATCCCTACTTAACGTGGATCTTAAAATTTTCACCTCCATCTTGGCCAAACGTCTCAACTCTCACCTCCCTACTTTAACCCATTATGATCAGGTGGGATTTATCCCTGGCAGACAAGCGCCAGATAACGTTAGGAAAATCTGTAATATCATTCAATGGGCTAATACGAACACTCACCCCTTCTCTATTTTAGCCTTGGACATTGAAAAGGCTTTTGATAGCCTTTCTTGGTCATACCTCTACCAGGTTATGTCCGCCATGGGCATATCGGGTCCCTTTCTACGCTCCATACAAACGCTATATACCACTCCAACTGCCTTTCTTAAATTACCGGCTCATGATCCTGGTTCCATCCATATCTACAGAGGAACACGTCAAGGGTGTCCCCTCTCTCCTGCTCTCTTTGCTTTGGCTATTGAGCCGTTGGCCATTATGATCCGCACTGATCCAAACATAGCGGGAGTTAAAATTGGGCCTCGAGAGTACAAAGCTAGTCTATTCGCTGACGATATACTTCTTACTATAACCAAGCCTCTTACCACGTTACCCAACTTAATGAAATGTTTGGACACGTTTAGTGGTTATTCTGGCCTTCGGATCAATGCCAATAAGTCAGAGATCCTACATTGCAACACACCTTCGAATATTAGAGAGCTAATCTCGAACAACTTTGGCTTTAAAAGTAGAGATGATTACCTCCCTTATTTGGGGATTAATCTGCCAAAAACCCTTGATTCAACCTTCAAATGGAATTATGCCCATCTTATACCAAAACTTCGTCAGGATCTAGTAAATTGGAATACCCCCGCCCTTTCGTGGATAGGACGAGTACATACTGTAAAAATGGTAACCTTGCCACGGATATTGTATTTATTTCGCTGTCTTCCCACACCGGTTACGGGATCAGCTTTGAAATCCCTACAGACTGAGATTTTTCGCTTTATATGGGCGTATAAGAGGCCACGCATTGCTAGACGTATAATGCACTTGCACAAAAGGGTGGGTGGGCTTTCAGTCCCTCATCTTTATAAGTATTATTTGGCGGCTCGACTGACGCAATTAGTGGCTTTTCATGCATTTTCTACCCCGCCGCAATGGGTTACTCTGGAGTCCGATTTATTACAACCAATATCCCCTCTAGCATTGATATGGTCACCCGATATGCCTATGCGATCGATTAATCCGGCTGCTAAAATCCCCTACCTTATGTTACAACTTTGGAGGAAAGTCCGGTTTAAATACAAATTACAAAGCCACGTCTCTCCTATGCTTCCTCTGTTTGGCAACCCCCTATTTCTACCAGGCTTACCATTGACTGCTTTTGTCTGGTGGAAGCATACTAGACTTCGTTATGTGGGTGACTTTATACTCCGCACTAAGCTTATGTCCAGAGCATACTTTATCTCTACCTTTGTGCCTCCGTCTTCTGAATACTTCAGGGTTTCTCAGGTTTTTCACTTTTTAACCTCTCTAATACCGACACATAGCGTGATAGAATTCACTGCGTTTGAACGGCTTTGCAAATACAGGGCCCTAGAGAAAGGTATCCTCTCCTCTATTTATGCCACCCTGAATTCACCACCTTCTGACACTAAATTGGCTTTCCTGCATGGCTGGGAGGTGGATTTAGGGGAGACCCTTACCCCAGAACAATGGTCCGATTGTTGTATGACAATCAGTAAAGGAAGCTGGCAGGTTACCCTTATGGAAACATCCCTGAAGGTTCTCCATAGGGTTTACTTAGTACCCTCCAGGCTACACCTCATATACCCCAATGTCTCTCCCTTATGTTTTAGAGGTTGTCAGGATTCAGGAACCACTCTTCATGTATGGTGGACCTGTCCTGTGATACGTCGGTTCTGGACCAACATGAAGAGAGGGCTCTTTGAGGTATTTGGTAAGGATCTCCCCTTATCGGCACCGGTATATCTTCTGGGCCTTAAACCACCTGCATTCAATAATACCACCCATAAATTACTTCAATACATATTGATGTCTGCCAGGATTCATGTGGCATCTAGGTGGCGAACTCCATCGCTTTCGATTTCGGCAGTCATTCATAGAGTGAATCGAATAGCCTTATACGAAAAATTAAATGCTACATTAACAGATACGAGGGAACGTTATTATCAGATATGGAACCCCTGGTTAAACTGTTCTCAATCCCCTAATTTGCAATACTTTCTATCCCTCTGAAGGGAAGCCTTAGGCACTAGGAGGCCCTCCACATGCCCTTACCCCCTCCATTCCCCTCCCCCTTCCTGACCGGGGGGGGTCCAGAAGGCTACGCCTTCTTTACTAAATACGGATTGTTTGAAACAGTTCGTGTTCAGAAATGAGTCCACACTATGCAAAGATTGTTCAATTTATTGTTTGACATTATTTTCTTAATATGTTCATCGTTACATTGAAAATTGTAAAATGTTTTACATATCTAGTCTGTATTTGTATACTTTTCGTATGCATTTCTTCTTGTTTCTTGCCATCAACCCAATAAATACTATTTGAAACTAAAATTCATGGATGGCCCACTGTACAGCTACATGCAAATACTACCTGCTCACATAGCGGCACACGACAATAAGACGCTCAAGATGATTGATTATGTTGGTCTCCAACAACTTCAAAAAGTGGGTCCCAGGGGAAAGAGACTTGCCCGCTGGTTTGCTTGCATCTGCACCTAGAGGTCATCTTAGCCTCCTGATGCATCTATAATAATGAACTAGGTAGTTTGTTAAATAATATGCCCAGTTTTGTTTTTTTTTAATATAGGCTGGTTGAGGTGCTGTGCTGGAGCCCACCAGGCGATTCACATATTCCCCTGTAGGCGTCCGAGCCTGATCCTTGGGAGCCCAAAGTATGAGAGGCACAGGAGTCCAAACAGTTAGTCAGTTGGGCCAGGGCTGGAGGTCTCCCCATTGCTGGGATTGAGATGCATTAGGATAGCTTTAGAGAAAGGGTCAGGTAGGAGGTCCCCCACAGGCAGAGTGAACTATGGTGGTGCGGATGGAAGAAGTGACTAGGTATAAGCTGACTACAGAAGCCATTGGAGATACAGTTTGGGTGGTTGGGGCTTGGGGATAGTGGTTAACTCCTCTTTCCTGCAGCACACAAGAGGAGTGACTGACAGCTATGGGGCTGTGTGTATGTGTGGTACAACTGTGAGCTGCCAGCCACGGTTTAATGATTTCTCCAGAGGTGTGGACTGTGTAAGAGTCCACAAGAGACTCTACTTAAGGTGCTGGTCTGTCCTTCCTTAGCACGAGAGGGTTGAGCTGTTAAAGCACTTTTAGATAACTCTTCAGAATAAGACGCTATGTGTCAATATATGATGGTAGCACTATATTTAAACATTATTGGGGTCATGTATGAAACTGGTATAAAGTAGAACTGGCTTAGTTGCCCATAGCAACCAATCAGATTCCACTTTTAATTTTTCAGAGCTCCCTTGGAAAATAAAAGGTGGAATCTGATTGGTTGCTATGGGCAACTAAGCCAGTTTTCCTTTACACTAGTTTTGATAAATCTTCCCCACTGTGTTCTAGCATACGACTAGCAAACTTCTAGCATACCGGCTTCCAATGGTAACACAGAGAAGCAGTACTTTGAGGGTGTGGGTACTTGTAGAGCAGCAAGGAATTACTTATTAAATTTTATACAAAAACGTACAGAGCTAAATCGTTACAAAAAGGACCTGCAGATAAGAAAAAATGTACAGAAATAAAAAAAATAATGAATCACATACCAATTAGATCTGTAAGGGATCTATGCTGGTAGAACAGTTGAAATCTTACCAGACCTACAACTAGGTGTATCTCCAGGATCTGACCATGTGTGATTTACAGCATGCAATTTTTAAAGGGTCTTATCCAGTCCCCCCCCCTTTCACTCTCCTCCTAGTTACTAAACAGGAGGCTGCCTAATTACATGCAAAAAGTGGAAGTTTGGATGGCATAATTCTAATTTTAGCCAAAACTTCTTGTAGGTATCTCTGAGAAAGGTAATATGACCGGCTAATGTTACAGAATATTTTACCAACCCAGCTATACCAAACATTATAGCACAGCATTGGATGGGCTGGAGACATAACAATTCCATTAGCTCCTCTGTGGTAACTGGCAAGCAGTACAGTTTGGCCTGGTTACTGCAAACCTGTCCGTTTTAGTAAGTTCTTGCATTCCCCATGTTCTGGAACATCTATTCTTATGGCTCTATGCTGTCCCATTCCTTTTTTATTTCTACTAGAAGTTATGAATGAATTGTCAGCAGCTTGTAGTAAAGGAACAGATGGGTGTTATCAATCAGGAGTGTATTCCTGTTCCTGCACTGATAGAGTGAGACACACCCGCTACTGGTAACACCCAGCAGTACCTTTACTGCAGACTGCTGGAATTTTATTTGTAAACTTCTAGCAGGAATAATACAGGAACGGCACAACATAAAGTCATAAGAATAGATGAGGAATGCAAGTAGTTACTAGAACTGACATGTCAGGAGAGGTGACAGGTCCTCGTTAATTGCCCTCCAGTCTACAACATCCTGTGTTCCAGGAAGATGGCATCAGAACTCATAACAACAGGATATGTACATATTTATATTTGTTTTACATTATTTATATAGCGCTATCATGTAAACTCTGATGTACAGTGCATTCAGAAACACTTCTGCACTTTTGCCGGCAATTACAGCCTTCAAGTCTTCTTGGGTATGATGCTGCAAGGTTTGCACAGCTAGATTTTAGGATTTTCTGTAATCATCTCTACAGATCCTCTCAGGCACTTTCAGGTTGTATGGGAACGTTGGAACGTTGGTGGACAGACATTTTTCGCGTCTCTCCAGAGATGTTCGGGTTCAAGTCAGGGCTCTGGCTGGACCACTCAAGGACACTCACAGAGTTGTCTCTAAGCCACTCCTGTGTTGTCTTAGCAGTGGCTTAGGGACACTGTCTTGTTGGAAGGTGAACCTTCAGCCCAGTCTGTGATCCAGGACACTCTGGATCAGGTTTTCATTAAAGGGGTTCTGCAGGTTTTAATATCTGATGATCTATCCTCTGCACATGAATGGAGCTTAGCCCCGCCCAGGCCAGTGATACTAGTCGTGACGTCACTGGCCTGCGGGTAAACACTGAGAAGGCCGCGGCGCTCCTGTAGCGCCGCTGCCTTCTCAAACAGCTGATCGGCGGGGGCCCCAGGTGTCGGGCCGCCGCCGATCAGATACTGATGATCTATCCAGAGGATAGATCATCAGATATTAAAACCTGCAGAACCCCTTTAAGAATATCTATGTCCTTTGCTCCATTCAGCTTTCATCCAACCCTGACCAGTCTCCTTGTTCCAGCTGCTGAAAAACACCCCACAGCATGATGCTGCCACCACCATGCTTCACTGTACAGGTGGTGTTGGGCAAGTAATCAGAAGTGCTTAGTTTCCTTTAGACATGTCAAAAAGTTCATTTCATTTCTCACAGTTTGAGAGTCCTTTAGTTGTTTTTTTTTAATTTTTTTATTCCAGGGGGCTTTCATGTGCATTTACTGAGAAGAGGCTTCTTTCTGTCCACTCTGCCATAAAGCCCAGATTGGTGGAATGCTGCAGTAATGGTTGACCTTGTTGTTTCCATCTGCACTCAGGATCTTTGGAGCTCAGCCAGGCCCTTTTCCCCCGATTATTTAGTTTAGTGGAGCAGCCAGCTCTAAGAAGAGTCCTAGTTATTCCAATCTTCTTCTATTAAATAATTCAGGAGGCCATTGTGTTCTTGGGAACTTTCGGGGCAGCAGAAACTTTTTTTCTACCCTTCCCCAGAGCTGTGCCTCCTCAAAATCCTGTCTCTGAGCATTACATGCAGTTCTTTCCTTGTAATCCAGTTACAGTATGGTGGTATTATCCATTCACCATATGGTGGTACTATCTGTCTTGGTATGATTGTGTTATCCAAACTCAGTATGGCAGTGTTGTGCAGTTACTGTACGGTGGTGTTATCTGTCTAGGTATGGCTGTGTTATCCAGTCACAGTATGGTAGTGTATATTTAGTAATTTACTATCATTCAGAGGTAGAGCTACTCTATGTATATGGAGTCTGGTACAGTACAATGTGCCTGTATACTCCAATAGAGCACATGACTCTAGGGGAGCAAAGTCCCAATAATCAGGCTGGTGTAAATATCATTATGAGCGACAATTTATCAATCATGCAACTGTTAACATTTATGATTGGCTGAGTAGTGTAAAAGTCTAAGTTATCCTCTTCCCTGCTGCTGTCCGAATATGTTGGGAGTGGTAGTTTTGCACCAGCTAGAGCCACAGATGGGAGATCATTTGTCTATGTCAGGCGTTATTGAGTAGTTTATTCACTAATGTTGTAAGCAACTGAAGCTGCAGTCAACTACTGAATGTCCCATTAGGATGCACAATTCAATGGAGAAGTGCCTGGTTAGACAATGACTGGCTGAGGTTGGTCACCACTGCGGTCAGTGATCGGCTGAGCAGGCATCTACAGCTTTGGAACAGGAGTGGTAGAGGACTGGTGAGGGTGAGCATCCCTTCTTTCTTTTAGCTCAGCCCCATTCACTTTAATACAGCTCTTCTGCAGTATTGAACACTACCCATGGACGGGGTCATGCTGGTTGTGGAAGAAATTAGACATGTTTTTCCAATACTGAACAACCTCATTACATGATAAAATTCTTCTGTGCATTTCCTGCACCAACAGCTGATCTGTGATGGTGATGGGATTCAGACCCTTGCCGATCTGATATTGATGACGTATCCTAAGTTAGTCCTGAGAACACAGTATTGCTCAGCTGTGCATACATGTCAATGGGGAGCAGGAGACACATAGGGCTGGCCGATTTAGCAAAAACCCTATGGACAATTTTCGATTTTAATTGTGATTTTCTTATTTTTGTTAAATAACAAATAATTTCAAGACTATACAGATCGGCAGTGCAGTCGGTTTACTGTACATAGACCGGCAGTGCAGGGTTTACTGTACATAGACCGTCAGTGCAGTACATATATAATAACCCCTGCACAATGTGTGTGTACAGTAATCCCTGCACTGCCAGCCTATGTATATGTAGTAACCCCGCAGTGCGAGTCTATATATACCATGTTTCCCCGAAAATAAGACCTACCCCGATAATAAGCCCTAGTGCTATTTTGCCCTGTTTTTGGAGTAGGCTTAAAATATAAGCCCTACTCCAAAAATAAGCCCTAGGTACATTCAGGATACACTGAGAATAGGGTTACGGTCCGAGCCCGGCGGGGGGGAGGGGGTGGAGCCCCGCAAGGGATTGTAATGGTCTGTCAGGGCCTCTCTGCTGGTGACGCTACCTGCGCAATGCTGCGTACTATAGTACGCAGTGCTGCACAGTTAGTTACCTATATACACACCTATACCCATACCCTATCCGGCGCTGCAAGACGTCTCCCCTGTGATGATCCCGTGAGTTGTGACCTCAGCGCCGGGTCTTGCGGGATCACGCTGGTTGACGGGATGACACAGCACACGCCGGATGACAGGATTGGGAGTGAAGAAGTCCGGAGTGGAGTTGAGGTAAGCATATTTTTTGTCTGTGTGTGCACAGGGGCCCGGGGCGAAAAAAAAAAAAAAAAAAAAAGACATACCGGTATATATTCAGAGGGGCCAAAAATGACATATATGTTCAGTGGGGGCAAAAATAAGACCTACCCCAATAATAAGCCCTAACCATTTTTCCAGAGAAAATAAATAAATAAATAAGACCCTGTCTTGTTTTCGGGGAAACACGGTATATATATTTAGATTGGCAGTGCAGGGATTACTACATATGTATAGATTGGCACTGGAAAAGATGATGGTGGAGCGAGCAATAGGGCTAGTGATGCATGGTATTGAAGGTGCCATGCGGGCATTAATAATGAAGACCAGCTATACAGTGCGGTCTTCATTAGTTAAACAAGAGGCAGCTGTGGCCTAATTGGCCATACCCTGAGCACAGCACGACCGGGTAGTGTGGTTGTATCCTTAAAATAAACTCCATTCAGTTGACCAGACTCCCTGCCCCCTCCATACAATGCAGAACAGGAAGGAAAGATGAAACCGCTGCACCGCTTACACAACACACTTACGTTACGTAACATAGCTACATACCAAGACACTTCAAGAAAAAAAATGAGATAAAGCCAGGAGGACATTATTTCCCAGGTCTTTTATTTGCCAATTAGCACTGGGCACATGATTAAGGCACTATAGGTAATGATCCAGGTATTGTCTCATTCTTAGTGTTCTGCTGCTGTGGCAATAGACAAGTCTGGAAAAAGTAACATTTCTGTATAAAAAAAAATAATAATAATTTTTCTCCATCTTGTAGGAATCCATCCCTGATGCCTGAATCCTCCTCATTCAGATTTGTCCTTATTGTCCCTCCAGATGACGTAGTTTAGGGTAGAGGCTAGTGACAACCAGGCAATGTAAGGAAACATTAGGTAAGCGGCCGTCTTGCTGATAGGATACCAGGACGCAGTTGTAAGGACAACTGTACCGGTGAGGAAGACTATTTCAACAAACCCCTGTACAGAAGAGAAACAAAATTAAAGGGGGATTCCACCAAAAGTGTCCCATTTCCTTACCACTGCCCGATTTACCTGTACTCATGTTGCTACACTCTGAACAAATAAGATCTAATATCATCGTATCTAACTCCTGAAAGTGAATCTCCACTTATCATCCTGTAGTTTTTTAACTGAACCTCCACACCTTTGACTCCTGTATCATGAACATGCCTGGTACCCTCCATTCATCCCATGCTGCCTCCATTCTTCTCCTCCTTCAACATAGCCACCATCTCAGACTTCCCCATGAAGAGCACTGTAGGAAAGTATAAGACATCCTTCCTCCTGCACTCCCCTCAGATGGATCAGCACCAATGGTACTTTCTGCATCTGAAGGCTCAGTGTCTTAGATGTTTCTACAGTGTTCGGCATAGGAAACTCTGAGATATGGTGGCCATCTTCAAAGGAATTTGACAGAGCACCAGAACCGAGGGCACCAAGTATGTTGACTATACATGTGCCATGTATAGTCAAATTTTAGGTTTGGACTGCAGCATTGCTTTTAGGTCCAAAGTTTCTTAATATATATATTGCAGTCATAGCTCTGATACAGAGCTCCAAATTTCCTATAGACACAGACTTAAAACATAACATTCTGGCTCCTTTCAGCCACCACTAGAGGGAGCTTATGGCATACTGTTTCTACATTGAACTCAATAATAAAAGAATATACAGTGAGCTTCTATGTGTATGAAGGTGAACTGTAATACCCAGAGATCCTTCATTCTAATCAAGGACAACCACGTTAGCGCCCTCTACTAATGAAATATCAAGATGAGACTTTGGGCAGTACAGTGGCTCAGTGGTTAGCATTGGTGCATTGAAGTGCTGGTCCTAGGTTTAAACTGGGCAATATCTGTATGGAGTTTGTATGTTATCCCTGTGTTTGGTGGGTTCCTCTGGGTACTCCTTCCACACTCCAAAGACATACTGATAGGGACCTTAAGATTGTGAGCCCCACTGGGGACAGAGTGATGATAATGTCTGTAAAGCTCTGCGGAATATGCTGGCACTATATAAGCGAATAGATAAAGTTATACAATAGTATCACTTACCCAACCAATTTTATGAGCACCAAAGAAAATGGGAGTCCAAGCCCAGTTAAGTGCCAGCTGTCCTGCATAAAGTCCTAATGGAACCACAGCATCTTCTGTGAATCCACCCAATTCTTTATAGATCAGGTATGATCCATAGCTTAAAGGAAAAAAAATACTTTTAGATGTTTGTCCAGTTTACAAAACCTATTTTTATATACCCTGTTGGGAAATGGAGTTGATAAAGGGGGTCTTCTGTTTAGAATGGCCCTTTTTACTCTACAGGGCCCCTCCTAACCATGAATGACACAAACAAACCATGTAATAGATACTGTGTGCCGGGCAATTAAAGATGGCGCCTGCTTTTACACAGCAGGAATAACAGAGGAGTGGGAGAAGATGTAGTCATAAGAGTAGATGCTCCAGAATTGTTATTACATGGGGGATATAAGTAGTTACTAAAACAGACGTGTCAGGTGAGTTTACAGAGAACCTGTCACCATAAAAATGCAATGTAAGCTACAAGCAGCATGTTATAGAGCAGGAGGAGCTGAGCAGATTGATATACAGTTTTGTAGGAAAATATTTGGTAAAACTTGTCAATTACACATTTATATCTTTGCTTTTTTCACTTCCTGTGAACAGCTATTGGTACACAGGGGAGGTATTGTCAGTGATTGATAGCATTGTGTGTATACAGTGATAGCTGTCAGTCACTGATAACACCTCCTCCCTGTACCGATAGCTGTTCAAAGGGCTGCAGATATAAATGTAGAAAAACAGATGACACCACCCCTTTAACTGTATGTTGAAGTTTCTGTTTTCAGTTTTCGAGTAAAAAAATAAAATAAAAAAAAAAAAATTTCTGTTTTCTCACCATTCTTTAATATGATTTAACATATATTAGTATATAGTATGGGCAGAACTTTATTTGCCACTAAGCACCTGAGGGTAGGTGCCTAGGGTGGCAGAATTTAGGGGGCGCACTGTAATTAGTGCATATTGTTTTAACTTTTCTTTCAAATTTGTCGTTACCTGGTCATAATCTGTATGTGTATGTGTAAGTGATTTTACAGTATATACGTCTGCAGAAATGTATGTAAAGCAAGCTCTGCCTCCATGCTACAAGATGTAAGGCAGCTATCCTATAAGTCATTAGAGGCAGAGCTTGTTAAGAACTCATTTACATACCCTGTTCCCAGAATTCCAGAGGAGCATTACCTGACCTATAACGGCCCTGGCTGCAGTGTAAAGTATAGGGGAGGGGAGGGCAGAGCTGCAGAGGCAGAATGTAAATACCTTTAAAGGGGTTCTCTGGGAATTAAGAAAATGAAAATACTTAAATATTACTTCATGATAAATATATTCCCAAATACCTTTCATTAGTTATAATGGCTAGTTTTGTCTAGGGAGCAATGATTAGGAGAAACAAAATGGCTGCTGTCCTATTAGTACACACAGAACCTGTCCTAATCACACAGCAGGACAAGTTACTTCACAACACTGAGGTAAAGAGCTGACTCAGCCTCCTCTCTGTCCTACTTGTCAGGGATTATGATCCTGAATACAGCTGATAAGATCTTCAGCCGAATCTCTGTAGGAATGGAGTTCATCAGCAGATGTGGTTAATGAACAGCAGCACTTGTATGCCGTCTCCATTACCACAGTCTGTCCTGTCCGTCCTCTCTGTACTTCATGTCTCCTCATGAACTCCATTCCCACAAAGATTCAGCTAAATATCATATTAAACTGTATTCAGGATCATAATTCCTGACAAGCAGAGCAGAGAGGAGGATGAGGCCTCTTTTTACCTCAGTGTTGTGAAGTAACTTGTCCTCTTGTGTGATTAGGACAGGTTCTGTGTGTACTAATAGGACAGCGGCCATTTTGTTTCTCCTAATGATTGCTCCCCATACAAAACGAGCCATTATAACTAATGAAAGGTATTTGGGATATATATTTAAAATAGTCATATTTACGTATTTTCATTTTCTTAATTCCCAGAGAACCCCTTTAAATTCTCATGTATGTCCTCCATATGTTACATACCCCATGGAAGTATATAAGGTGGTCCACACTGGGCCAAACATCCAGTTAGGTGGGCGCCATGATGGTTTTACCAGGGTGGTGTACCATGTCTGGACTTCCTTACGGGTAATGAGTCCTCCAAGTATTCCACCCACATGAGGCAGAAGAGTGAGACCAACGGCAGGTGCCCAGGACGGCATTTTACTGATGAAGAAACAAAAACATTGAACCAGGCACAGTTAAGATACTTCACATTAAATGTACGCGACTGAAAAGCTCTCCTAAGATGCTACCTCTCTAATGCAGAACCATAAGCACCCATTGGAGGAGATTTAGCAAAACTGGTGTAAAGTAGAACTGCTTGGTCGCTCATATCAAACATAGCACCTATGTTTCAACTGAACCTAATAAACCACAGAACCCTAGTAATTCGGGCGTGAAAATTCAACCGCTATAGCACTGCTTAATAGTCTCCAATAGAATGGTATAAACACCCCTTCATACTAGAATAAGCAAAACTGCTGATACCATGTTGGTTGGCTAAGGGTTGTCCTCCCACAACACCTGATGGCACTGGGATGCAAGCTGGTGATGCTGGTGGGAAAGCTGGTGGCGCTCTGATGGCACTGAGGAGGCAGCTGGTGGCACTGGGGGGGGGGGCTGATGAGCTTTTATTAGAAAACGTTCTTTTAATTAGCTTTTTATTAGAGTACTCGATTAATCGTTGGATTAATCAATAGAATACCCGATTACAAAAATAGTCGATAGCTGCAGCCCTAGTCTCAGCACACACCCACCAGTATGGATTGATCTGGTACGAGCAGACATGCTAGGGTGTTTGCTGCCACAAGCAGATAAGACTCCAGTATCTACACACTGTGTCTAGTCAACACTCACAGAAGACAGACGATGCAAAATGTCAGAGAATTGCTGAAGTAGCAACTCCCTACAATATACTGATCAGAAACACTCCATAGAGCCAAATGACTGTAGTTTATCTCTCTTGATGTCAATGGGAAGAATGGACAAGTGCAAATTACACCAAGTACTGCATTTTTAAAAAATTCCTCCTTTCCCTGAAGATAATAACACCTTAATGCAAAATCACGTACATGTACGTGATCAATGAGCTCACTCTATACATGCCAGGTGCCAGCTGTAAAATACAGCTGGGACCCACCAGCAGTGACTGGGATGGCGCTGATCCTGCAGTAGTGACTGCCTTCCAATCAGAGCCCCTGTTGTGAAATAACATGGCTCCGATCGGACGTCATGACAGTCTGGATCCTCCAGAAGCTTCCTAGGCCTATCTTCCTAGCCTTCACAGTCGGTGTACCAGAATCTGCAATAGTATTCTACTGTAATCTATGGGACAAGCGATCAGAAGATCGCATGTTCAAGTCCCCTAAGGGAACTAACTATAAATTAAAGTGAAAAAAAAGTAAAAAAAAAACAAAAAAAAAACCACAGCAATATAATCATAATTCAAATCAACCCCTTTCCCAATTTTACACATCAAAATAAACACTAAAAAATAAACATAACAGGTATCGCCGCATCCAAAAATGTCTTAACTATTAAAATATTTCTTCTGTGCGGTGTACGCCATACAAGCTATGGTAAATTAAATGGTGCCATTAAAAAATATAACCTGTCCCGCAAAAAATAAGCCCTCATATGGCTACGTGAAAGGAAAATGTAAAAAGTTATGGCTCTTGGAAGGTGGGGAAGAAAAAAAAAAAAAAGAACATGCAGAAATGAAAATTCTTAAGGGGTTAATAAACAATTTTCCCATTGTCAGTCATAAAGCATTGTCACGATTCTTCTCCATAGTAACTGGTTATTCAACTTCCACCCAGTTATCATGGGGCTGCTTACTAGGGTATGTTGTATAAGCCGAGGGAGTGGTTTACAATTTACTAAGGGAGGGGTGTATTCTTCAGTGTGAAATATGTGCAGGAAAAATAAAACATCATAATAGTAAAAAAAAAATTCTCAATAATAAAGCAAATCAAATAAATAATTCTACTATGTGAGCAATAGTTTGGACAACCCTGTCTTATTACAATGTTCCTCCCCCACTCCCCAGCTTTCATGACATTCTATTCTAATCAGAGGGGGTACAGGGACCCCACTGTATTGCAGCATGGCAGCGCTGTGCAGCCTGTGGCCCTCTAGCAGTGGTGGGACTACAACTCACATCATGAAGGCTGCTGAGAATTGTAGACTTACCACAGCTAGAGAGTCACAGCCTGTCAAGGAATGCTAGATATAGTTAGAGACTAACGTTATAGAACTACAAGTTCCAGCAATGCCTGCTTGACTGATGAGCAAGTTCCTATGTGCACTTGAGTAGAACTAATAACAGCTCCATACTGTGAAGAAATTAGGGAGAAGCACTCACCTCTACTCTGCTGCTGTCACCTCTGCTGCTCTACTACTGTCACCAGGGTAGTAGCTTCAGCTTGTCACGTGACGTCAGAAGGTTCTTGCTGCGCATACACTACCCTGATAGCTTGGGCGTGCATTGATCACCTGACCAGGGGGCGGGGTCCAGGGGGCAGAGAAATGCCTTCGTCGGCCATCTTAACTCTGGGCAAAACCAAGACTATAACTGTTTTTCTTAATATCATTTTCAGTCACTTAGACGGTTATTTTAATCGCAACATTTTACCAGTTTCCCCACAAATTAGGAATAGCGCCGCGCAGAACGTTTGTGCAGAGGGTCATGTTCCCGGGAGGAAGCCTATGGCGGTGCACAGCGCACCCGGAAGTACCCTTGTGAGTCCAGGGTGACCCACGTGTTGGAGGGGAGCTTCTGTGGTCACATGTTATCTGTCAGAGGCTCCCTATAGGAAGAGGCAGGCGGCTCAATAGCAGTCATGGGGGGCTCCTCTCTTCTAAGGTCGTGTATCTATAGGAGGTTGCTTTATAATGGGCATCAGTCTGTCCAGAGACAGAGGTGGGCATCTAATACTGATAGAGGCAGTGGGAAAGAAGAGGACATAGCTAGTTTACTGGAGGGGGCAGAGGTGGACAGGGAAGACTCAGAAAAGCTCCAGCCCTCTAGATCTCCATCTGACAGCTCAGTGGTCCTGTTCCCGGGTCAGGGCAGCCAGCAGGTGGGCATGGGCAGTGGACTCTTAAAGTACCCCAATGTCAGAGCCATGTTCCAGACCGCCCACCGAGTCCTGGGCTATGACCTGCTAGACCTCTGCCTCAAGGGCCCACCGGAGATGCTGAATAAGACCGTGCACTGCCAGCCAGCTGTGTTCATCACCTCCCTGACCGCAGCCGAGAAGCTCAGTCAAGAGGACCCTGAAGTAAGTCTATCTCTCAGCTGCTACCTTCCCAGTCGGTGATCCAAAACCTGTGGCTCTCAGAGGTTGTGAAACTACAACTCCCAGCATGCAACTTTGTTATAGTACTTTTCATTTAACATAATTTTCAGAATCTCTGCTTGCCAAGCACCCATGCCTTCATTTTCTAGCGCAGGAGGTAAACATTAAAGGGGTTATGCCATGATTAATGTAAAAATGAAAATCATCATATTCATACCTCCCAAAACGAGAGACTATGTGTAATGCTCAATTTTTTTTTTCATACTAGGCCGCTCCTCTAACTCCACCCAAAACATAACTATACACACCCAGTCCCCTTAATGTCCCCACACAGTAATTGTGCCCCCATTGTGTCCTCACAGTAGTTATGCCCACTTTGTGCCCTCTTCACAGTGGTTATGCCCAGATGTGTCCCCTCACAGCAGCTATGCCCAGATATGTGCCCTGTCTTTATATACAATTCCACCATATATTATTCTTCATATATATTCGTAGGTGAGAAATAGATGCTACTCACTCTTATGAAGTATGATCAGCACTTTCAATCCTTTATTTCGAAATTAAAAACAATTCATGGCTCGCAGGCCCATTTCTTTGAGAACGCCAAGCTGTTACAAGTGCTGATCATACTTCATAAGAGTGAGTAGCATCTATTTCTCACCTACAAATATATATGAAGAATAATATATGGTGGAATTGTATATAAAGACTGAGAATACTGAGTCTGAGTGAGACGCTAAGGCTAGGGCTACACCACGACATTTGTCGCAGTAATGTCGCGCAACAATTTTTATAATGCTAGTCTATGGTGTCGCACTGCGACATGTTACATACTGCAACACGACAGTCGCAAAAACTCCATCCAAGATGGGTTTTTCTGCGACTGTCGTGCTGCAGTCGCAGCATGTCGCAGTGCGACACCATAGACTTGCATTATAGAAATAGTTGTGCAACACAACGTTGCAGTGTAGTTGTGCCCTATGTAAATACTCACCTCGTTTCTCTGATGCTCCCAGCAGTAGCAGCAGGATACTGTCACACATGGCACTGCTGTGTAGGAGGGGAAGGAGCACAGGTTGATTCCACCACTCCTACACAGACCTGCTGCTGCTGGGGAGTGCCGGCATCCGATTGGTGAAGCGGGGAGTGGACAGCTCCATGCTTCACCATTGCAATCAGCTGTCTCTGCGTCCTATGGACTCAGAGACAGCTTACAGTGGGACATACCTCAGCAGTTCCTGGACCGTACTTGCTTTGATAGATTTATATCAAGCTGGCAGCTCATGGGTGTGCCCTTTCTGCTGCAACTCTCTCGCTGCAGGTTGTTGAAGGATGAACCTGAGCACGTGGAACCATCTCAGTGAGTTGGATGAAGAAATAAGAGAAAAATAAACTGCAGGTGGCGCTATACAGATACATTTTTTTTGAATAGCTCACTGGCGATTCTAAATTTTTAATTACATTCAATTATAAAAGCATTCAGATCCAGATGCTGATTTAAAAACTAGAATATTTTCCGTGGGACAGCCCCTTTAATGTTTCTTTTTTAACTTATAGCAAGCAGAGATCTTGAAAACATTAATGTACAAAATATACAGAAAAATTGTGAATCTTTCTATTATGCAGTGGTTAAAGGGGTTGTCCAGTTTAGAAAACCCTTTTTTTGTATATGCTATTAGGGAGTTAAGAGAAAAGGGGTCTTCTATTCAAGATCCTCATGGCCAGAGAGGACAGCAGCTACAAAGAGCATCCATCGCTCTGGAGAACCTGTCCTGTATTACACCCATTGATTGGAATGGACCCTGTGTAATGCTTCATTTCCCCTGTGGTGGCGCTGCTGTTAAATCGAACACTTGCTACCAGGCTTCCCTCACAGATTACAGTTTATCACTGGAGGTCTCAATAAGAGGACACTTTGTGATCAACTTATCTTCAAGGGATTGTGGTGAACCCCTTTAAACATTATTCACATAACACCGGGAAACCTCTTTAATATGAGTTGAGCCGCACAATTATGTTGTCTCCCTAACAGGGCTGTGGAGTCGGTAAGCCAAAGCCCTGACTCCAACTCTGACTCCTCAATTTCCCCTAACTCCGACTCCCGACTCCAACTCCCTCATACATGGCGCATGTTTAAGTGATAACTTTAAACAAACTTTGCATTAATCAATAGTACAGATATGTTTGTAATCTATGTTTTACTAGATATCTTTACTCTGAATTTTCAGTATCAGGCTTTTCTCTGGGCACAGCTCACTGTAAACTGTCTAGGTCTAAGACTTTCTTTGTTGCCCATAGTAACCAATCAGAGCTCCAGAGCACTATATGAAATGAAAGGGGAGCTCTGATTGGTTTCTATGGGCAACAAAGAAACTTCTACACCTAGACAGTTTTCATACATAAGGCCCTAGGTGTTTTACATCAGAGAAAAAGCAAACTAAAACATAAAGCATACAGAGAGAAGATGCACTGGACAATTGATGTATGCACAGTTTATTGAAAGTTTAGATATACTAAAAAGTACTTGCCTTAAAGGGGTTTTCTCAGCACATTGATTCACTGGCTGACAGGCATTTTGCACTCACCCTGTCTCCTCAGGCTGTGGGTGGGTCTCCAGTAGTTATTAGCATATAATAACTTAATCTGACAGAGCAGGAGATTGTGATCTCTAACACAATTACAGGTAAAGCAATGCTTCTCAGTCCTCACAACACTTGTACCTTTTGCTTACTGCAGGTAATCACCCATCGTTCTTCACTGCTCTCAGTCAATCAGATAACAGTCTTTCTGGTCTGCAGGTTACCACAGAAACCTGTGTACAGTGAGAGACCTGCTGAACTGTCTATAGTTCACGACTGACCACTCTATTTAGAAAATGTCTTCTTTTAACTGCCCCTTTATGTAGAAAGCTAATCTTTGTAACTAGTGAGAAAACTCCTTTAATCCTGTTTTCTCTAGTAGATCTGAGATGAGTGCAGCCATTCCTTCCCAGTGCCTTTTTCCTCTGATCTGTAGCGGAGGAGCTTCACTTCTGAGCATCTACATAAAGGGCAGCACACAGTCATCTCAACTAAAAGCCTAGATCCTTAGATCATGAATAGAACAGACATTTATAGGACATTACGTAATTTTCCCAAATTCTTATGAAAATATATTCAGCACATACTGCACTGAACAAACTACCAATTTATTATATATTTGTGGAGTCGGTCCATTTTATACCGACTCCACCAAAATGGACTCCGACTCCACAGCCCTGCTCCCTACAGAAGTCATGAAGATATTAATTCTCACCAGTGTGTATCCATTTGGTGGCAGAAGACCTTTGAGGGTTCTGTTGGCAATCATTTTTCAGGGAGGTGAGTCCACTGATAATAAGCTGGATGCCTCGCTGCTGGGTCCCTCAGATCTTTATATTAAAAGGGTTTTCTTAGATTCACTTGAATGATGAGTGGCATGTGATCGCTGCAGGCCCAGTGGGGAGAAGTTGATGGTATGTTTTTAGGGGGCTTATTATTGTTACACAGCCTCCAGCTCTTGGCCAAGTATTTTTTTTTTAAAAATCTTGAAAAACCTTTTGAATCTGTTATGGACCCGGCTGCAAGTGTTCAATTCCCTTGGGGAGATAAAGCATTACACAGTCAGTTCCTATAGAAACATATGGGCTGTATGTGGAATTCATTTGGGGTCCTCCAGAGTAAGAGACGCTCATTGTAGCCACTCTCTGCTCCAGGTAGTAGAGGCAGGGGTGAATTGGCCATTTCGTACAGGGAAATTTCCCAGGGGGCCCCCTGAGCCCTCTTCCCGCTGACCAGTGGAAGTTTTTGGGGATGTATTTTGTGCTGCTGGCAGTATTTTGTGATGGACTGTGGTATTTGGCTCTGTTGGGGTGGTATAATGTGCCACAATGTGGTGTTGCTGGCCCTGCCTTCCATCAATTTGGACCCAACTATAAAATGGGGCTACTTTTAGTATTTTTTTCCAGGGCCACTTTGAATTCCCAGTCCGCCCTTGAGTAGTAGAGAAGAGTCCTTAGCGGTGACTTGATGGGTTTTGATAAATGCCCTGTAAGTTTCTCACTTCTAACTTTGCCGTCTTCCTCCAGGCCGTGGAGAAATGTGTGGTGACGGCTGGGTTCAGCGTGGGGGAGTTCGCTGCTCTGGTTTTCGCTGGTGCTTTGGATTTCACAGAAGGTAACAAAATGATGAAGAGAAGTGTCAGGTTTATTTCTTGTAGGATGAGCTGTTTCTTACTCACCCATTCATTTCTATGGACAGCGGATGCACAGGCACTGCCTGCTATTGCCCGCTGCGAGTTGCATTATTGGGCCCAGTTATCAGGTGCCATGTGAAACATTGAGAAAATATGTATTTTTCTTTTTTTTAATTTTTGAATAGCTGTATTCATAAAATCAGACACTCTTCACAACTAGTGTTCTTTATTGCAGCTCTGTATGCAGTGAAAATCCGAGCAGAGGCGATGCAGGAGGCGTCTGACGCTGTACCGAGTGGGATGCTGTCTGTGGTTGGCACATCTAAGACTAAGTATCACTTGGCCTGTGCAGAAGCTGAAGAGCACTGCAAGACGTTGGGCATAGCAGAGCCGGTCTGCAGGGTAGCAAATTTCCTGTTTCCGAATGGCAGAGTCATTGCTGGACACATGGAGGTGAGATTTTATACAAGATTCTTTTACTTATTTAGCTACTTGGTCACGTGGGCCGGCATTGACCAGGGGAGCCATGGTGGGGGGCAAGAAGTGCATAGTGAGCCACCTAGAAGTCTGAATTGGCTAAACATGTACATTTGAGATGTCCATAGCCATTTATTTACCTTACAATATGCCACCAATGCCGGAAGTGAGATGTCCCCTTTGACCTGTCAGCACCTCCACCCTCCCTGACTTTGTGTTTACCTTCGTGTTTTGGAAACCTACCTGCTTCTCACAAAGGGGAGTATTCCTATAACAGACACTTACTTCATATCTATAGGTGGGCATCCTATCTGTTAGGCACCATCCTATCAGATGAATCAAAGTCCCTTGACACGCGTTATTTAGCTACTTACTCTGCTATTTCTGTACCGCCCATAGACTTTTTGGCTTACCCCTGTCCATTGGAATATATACATTTTTTTTTTAATCTGCTTCTTCCAGGCAATTCAGTTCCTGCAAAAGAATTCCAAAAAATTCTCCTTTTCTCGGACTAAGCTGTTGCCGGTCAGTGGCGCCTTTCACACCCCACTAATGGAACCTGCTGTAGAACCTTTACGTAACGCTCTGAAGACCCTCAACTTTAAGCAGCCGCTCATAAACGTGTACTGTAACGTAGACGGGAAAAGGTACAGACACGCTTCAGCTATGGAGGACCTCCTGGCCAAGCAGTTGGTCTCCCCTGTAAAATGGGAACAGACCGTGCACGCAATCTATGAAAGAAAGCAAGGGACCAACTTTCCGTGGACCTTTGAAATGGGACCAGGAATTCAGCTGGGAGCGATGCTCAGGATCTGCAACCTAAAAGCCTGGAAGTTTTACAAAAATATTGATGTTTTTGAAACTGACTGTTAAAGAGAAATGAGGTGTCTGTACCTTTAAGTTATGACTGAATTACTGTGTAATTGCTTTAAAGGGGAATGTGCGCTATTTACCACTGATTGCTAAGTTGCAACTGGGTTTGCAATCTGAAAGAATAGCAAGTCCAGGTACAGCTTGAAATTAGCGGAAAATCACTAGTGCCACCCATGGCCACTGACGCACACTTGACCTGAGTCTTGACTAATCATTACAAGCCTACCTTCTACCTGTTTAATCATGCAATACTTCACTTTTCTTCCTCTGTTGGGTCACTATAATTACACTTCTCACCTAACCTTCCCAGACTCTTGAATCTTTGCTCTCTTATGACATCTTAGAGGGGTGACTCACACTAAGAAACTCTCCATGACTGTAGAGCAGCTAATATGAATGGCCACATGTAATACTACACTTCACCTCTAGGGGAAATGAACAGCTAAGGCTACTTTCACTCTTTTTGCTGGATCCGGCATGAACTCCATTGAAAGTCAAAGGAGGACGGATCCGTTTTCTATTGTGCACATTGTGTCTGAGAAAACTGATCCGTCCCCATTGACTTGCATTCGGGGGTCATGACAGATCCGTCTTGCTCCACATCCCAGGACAGAAAGCAAACTACAACATTTTGCTCTCCAGTCAGGGAAAGCATCTAACTGAAACGGAATGCATTTTGGAGCATTCCGTTCTGTTCAGTTCAGTTTTGTCCCCATTGACAATGAATGGGGACAAAACTGAAGCGTTTTATTCCGGTATTGAGCCCCTATGACAGAACTCAATACCAGAAAACTTAAACGCTAGTGTGAAAGTAGCCTGCAGTCTCAGGAGTGGGACACATGATGATTGACACAATGATGCTCTTGTTAAAGGAGTTGTCTATTAGAAGGATGTAGTCACATGTAAGGAAAATAAATCCTTACACTAAGCACTAAAGTATCCCAGCACTTCCTCCTTCCCCTTTGTGCTATTTTATCTAGATATAATACTGATAAATCTGTATCTCAAGAGCTCAGACATGCCCCCCCTTCTCCTCCATGTTGTGTGTCTGGCTGTAAGAATACTGGCTGGAGCAGGTGCCTTCCTCCTCTGCCCTTAACTAGGATAAAAGGGTCATGAAGTCCTGCTGAAGCCAGAAGAGACTTAACAGTAGGGTTAACCCCTATGTTTTCTCCACGATTTCTACAAAACTATTGCTGCAGGCTGACAAATAGTGAGGGCAACTGTATTTCCTGTTCACTTTCATCAGGTTTAATGTCCCTTTAAGGGGACTTCTTTAGCTCCTGTCCAAATGGCCTATAAGAAAAATGTATGCACAGACTTAGGCCAGCCATGTATTACCTGGCTGTTGTAATAGTACGTTTTTCCCAGCAGGTGGCACAGCTGCCTAATAGCAAATTGCTAAGGGTTTCAGGAGCTGGACCCACAGATATAAGCTAGAAATGGCTTACTGTTAAAACTGCTTACCTTGCTGTGACCGCCCTTTTAAGCAGACTTTATAGTTTTTGTAATTTACAACATCTCTGACAAAGTGTTCATACTGCCCGGTCTCCACACCCATGTATGACGGGCTGTGGTCTGCGGGTACAGAATTACCAGTGATGTTACATTAATCATGGGACTTTCTATCAGTTTTATTGCAGTGAACCTGTCTTGTAGATGGCACTGACTGTTTTTACTCTTAAGTGAAGCTTTGTAGAGGGAAATCCTATATTAAAGACCTGTTTTATATATACTGTGTCTAAAAAAGGAGTGATGTGGCCTGGTAAAAAGTGAGGACGCCATTGAACATGTGCACAAATACACACACAACACAGGGAATAAGCTTTATATCAATACCTCTATATCTTGCCTTAAAGGGGTTATCCCATGACTAATATAAAAAATAAAAATCAGGCATTATATAGTACATACATATATGGTACTCTTTCTAATAAAGCTAGAACCAGCCCTGTACCTCACATGGCACCAGAGATCTCCACATTCATTGCTTTGCTAGATTTATAGCAAGCTGACAGCTCAAGGGGAGTGTCTTTTCTGCTGCAGCTAAGGGGGCGTGTCCATGCGCTCCCTATCACAGCTCAGGAGGCAGTTGAAAGATGGAACTGAGCATGTGCGGTCTTCACAGTGAGCAGGACAAAGAAATAAGGAAAAAAAACCAACAGCAGGTGGCGCTATACGCATACATTTTATTGAATAACTCAGTGGCTATGCTAAATTTTTAATTACATGCAATTACAGTCCACCTCTGATTTCCAGAACAAAATACATGTATCTCTATAAAAGGGTCAGACACCTTTGGCACTGCTCGGAGATTTCAGTTACTGGAAATCTGACAGCATTTAAAGTAAAAAGTCTATTGCTATCTCTAGCAGTAGGCATTGCATAGTGTGAACCTGCAGGTGAAGTTCAGTACTACATTTCATTAAAGTGACACCCCCCCATCACCACCACCACTCCCATTCAAGACAAAAAATTCACATTAACTAAGGAATTGGCAGAACACTTACTTAAATGGTGCCTTTCTTGTCATTTTTTGATCTACACATCTGACAATTCCCAGGCCACCCAACATAACCATGCAGCTTCTCCCACATTTCTGCATTAGTAGTCTAAGGCTCCGTTCCCACAGCGGGTTTTACATCGTCATTTTTATGTGGATAGCCATGCTAAAATTCCACCAAAAACCTGCTTGCAGCAGCGTCCTTTCTGCCTTCCATACATCTCAATGGGAGGCAGCACTGAGGATCGGGAGCCAGGCCAAGAAGGGACATGTCCGTTCTTGGTGCTGCCGCTCCGTGATCCTCAGTGCTGCCTCCCATTGAAATGAATGAGAGTCAGAAAAGATGGGCAGCTGGTGGGGTTTCAGTGAAACTTTGGCATACGTGTTCACGGCAAAATTATGCTGTAAAACCCACCATGTGAACAGGCCCTAAGACCTTTCTGCTTCTCCGGTGCTGTTCTACAAGACTTGCTTTGGACTACTAATACGGAGTGGCGCACATTACACTTTTTATGCCACTTTTGCAGTGTAAAAAAAAAAAAAATGGCGCAAATCATGGTGCATTTCAGAATTATGCAATAGTTTGCAACTTTTTACTTTTCTCGACACTTTTTTTTTTTTTTTTAAAGTGGGTGAGGCCTACCATAATAATTTGCACCAGAGAGGTTTGCCCTTTTTAATAATTGTGCACCGACAGACTTTATACTAAGACTGACGTCTGTAATACCAGTAGTAGTATATCAGTGTGCATTGGGTCGTCAGAGAAATGGCACAGCCATCTTGGGTAGAAGAAGAGGGGCCCGGGAATTGGCGGATGCACAGCTCAAAAAATGAAAAAGATGAGCATCATGAAAGTTTTCTGCCCATTCCCCACTTAATGTAAATTTTTTGTCTTGAACTGGAGGGTCACTTTCATTGAAGGGGTTGTCTCACTTCAAAAAGTGGTATTTATCATATAGAGAGCCACTTACTAATGTATTATTATTGTCCATATTGCTTCCTTTGCTGGCTGGATTCATTTTTCTATCACATTATACACTGCTCGTTTCCATGGTTACAGACCACCCTGCAATCCATCAGTGGTGGTCATGCTTGTACACTATAAGAAAAAGTGCTGGCTTCTCTGGTGGCCGAGAACGTGGGACTGCACATAGCCTACCGCCTTTTCCTGTAGTGTACAAGCACGGCCACCACTGCTGGATTGCAGGGTGGTCATAAACCCTGGATACCAGTAGTGTATAATGCAATTAAAAAGTGAATCCAGCCAGCAAAGGAAGCAATATGGACAATCACAATACATTAGTAAGTACCTTGTATTAACTTTCTCTACATGATAAATGCAATTTGCTGAAATGAGACAATCCCTTTAAAGGGTTTTTTCCATCAAATACACTGATGACATATGGCTAAGAGGTTGGATCCCTAACAGTCCTAGAGCTATGGTATATCCTAGCAAAAGGAATGCCACTTTAATCCTAAAAGTTTCTGTTTATAGTATTTTTTTCTTTAGTTTTAATGTGACGATTCAGGCCCTATGATCTTGTATTGGGTACTCTGAGCTGTCATTCGGGGGCCTCTGTGGGGCGCCATAGTCTTTCCTAGAAGTCACGCTCCTGTCACCGTGTAGTCCGCCTTCTCGCCCCCACAGTCCACAGCGTGTTCTTGTATCGGTGGTTATTTTGTATACAGTCTTGGGTTTCACTTCCTGATATTGGAGAATGAGGAAGCAGCAGGATTTCCAGCATTATATGTATGTGTGTGGAGCACATTTTGTCATAAACTGCTTTACGCAGTGAAGCTACTCCCGGCAGGACAGAGTTGTGTCCAGCAAAGGGGTCTCTATGTTCTGTTTGCAGGGACTAGCGTTATGGCTGAAAGGGGGTTTCCAGGACTAAAACATGAATGGCCTATCCTAGGTCTGACTCCCAGGACCCCTGCAGATAATCAGTGAATGGGACTGAGCTGTTGTACCAAACAGAACTTCATGGATGGATGAGCCACTGTGCCTGGCGGCATTGAAGGGGCCACAGAAATGACAGGCATGTCTATTGACATGCAGAGGTAGCTAAGCCCCATTCTCTTAAATCTCCCTTGATGAAACATTGATGGCCTATTAATATAGAACATCAATGTTTTAGTCCTGGAAAACACCTTGAAGCCAAAAAGCAGAATCTGTCCCTGGACTCACAACTGTCATGTGCTATACAGTATATGATATTGATGTCCTCTTATAATGCAGAGAAGCTGGTGAAGCCCTATCAGGGCTCAGTAAGACCCATGGTATTCCTGCCTTGTGGTCATGAATTGGCAGGGGGCATTAACATTAGAAGGGAAGCTTCTCCCCAAATTAGCGTCATTAGGGAGTTTGGAGATCTACCAAGAAGCTGGTGGGTCCATCACATACTCTACTCCCCTAATGTATACTGTCATGATAATACAAAGGGTTTTTTTTTTCCTTGGGAGATAAGCCATGCAAAATCCTTATCCCCTGCCCCTTTTCTATATGGCTAGACCAATGTAGATATTGATGAGGAAGTTGGGGTTTGTAGTTCTGGCACAGCAGACAAAGTCTATGGTCTATCCACCTGCCCTTCAGTTGACATATTCTGTTATTCCAATCTGGGTACAGGCTGATTATACTGCATATGTAATACCTAGATAAAGAGCATACATTATCAAAGAGACAGGAGCCATATATGAATGATGAATATACTGGATGAAATCATTTATTCAACATTTGATTCACAGATTGAGGGGAGAGTTGGGGTGAGAAGAGGATGGCCTGCATTCCTTCACTCACAGGTACAAAAATGTCCGTCCATACAGACCTCACAGAAAACAGGTGCTCACACGTAAAACCCACAATTAATCATAAGGAAGTTAATGAGTAACCACCAAATCTTAAAATTTATAATAAAAAAATTTCAGTGACCCAGCACTATAGATAAAGTTAAAGATACAAAATATTCCAGTGTATAAATGGCACCGCCAGGGTGGCCTGCATTGACCAGAGTCCTGCCGTGGCCTCTTCCAGAATTTCAGTCATCCAGTCCCAGCTTGATGACTAGTCCAAAAACTGCAACCAGCGCAGCTAGGAGCAGCAGGTTAGGGTAGAAAGTCGCTGGATCACTTGTAGATACCTATGTGGATATAAAAGATGGAAAAATTATAGGGCTATTCAAAAAGGAAGGGTTGGGCTCTGCTAAACATGCCAATATTGCAGTAGGGGTTGTATTTGACAACGCTGCTCTGAATTCAATAACACTGTATGCCATTAGCTTCTGAGCTCCCTCTAGTGGTGGCTGCAAGCAGCCAATATATTATTTACCTCTATGTCTACGCAAAAGATCTGGAGCTTTGTATAAAACATGGAGCAACAACCACTAAAATAATATATAAATATAGAAATTCATAAATACAGAATGTGGGAAACTGAAAATTAAATGGATTTAAAAGTTTCAGATTCACTTGCCGTTATGCAATTGGGGTTTAGGGTCCCAAACCTGTGTATATTAAACCCATCTGTCCCTGCAAAGTATTGTAAATGAAGATCTAATTTTATCAGGGGAGTCAGGGATGGGACGCCCCGCTTTACTGTGCATGACCTACACATTGGGCTCTTGTGCAGTGAAGTGAGGTGTACAGTCCTCAGCTTCATCAACATGAACTTGATGCTGTTTAAGACAAGTCCTTTTCTAGTTAGATGTTAGGTTTTCATTTACTATACTTTGCTGGGATGGAAGGGTTTGATATAAACAGGTTTGAGATCATAAACGCCAGCTGCATAATGGCATGCTTGGGGGTTTAGGGGCCCCAAACCAGGTGAGAGGCTCCCTTTGAATGGGTTGTATGAAATACAAGGCTCATGCACATGGTCGTTGCACACAGCAATTTGTGGTCCCTAATGAGCGGGCAACATCCGTTTCCACAGACGGATCCAGACCCATTCAACTTGAATGTGTCCGTGATCCGTCCGCACTGCAAAAAAATTTTGCAGGGCTTCCATGGGGTTCCATGTCTCCGTTACGCACCACACCTTCTGGATTGCGGATGCATTGCGTATCCGGCCTGTGTACTTTTTTTCTGTAAACTTTTTTACAAAAAATACCAAATACTAATATCCTTACCAGTGTCCTTCTGCCAGGAGCTCGAGTCACACCTAGATCCACACGGCTTGCGATATTTTTAACACTTCTTAAAAGGCTCAGGGCGAAATTTTGGCAATTACCCACAATACGTCTGTGAAGTAATAAAACATTGTGATTCATTCTTAGTCTTTGCAATACTTTCTTAGAATGCTTTCCTATAAATGAAATCATTAGTCTTAAAGGGAACCTGTCATCAATTTTATGCTGAGTTCACCGAGGACAGCATAAATTAGTGACAGAAATACTGATTTCAGCAGTGTGTCACTCATGAGCTAAAAGTAAGTGGTTGCCGAGAACCAGCATCATAATAATTGCAGCCCAGGCCTCAAAAGAGTCAAATCTACCTGAGAAGAGTCATGGTTATTCATAATCTCCTGCTCTCCCTGCCTATCTGCTGACGACTGGCAGTTCTCTACTAGAGAGAAAAGTAAGGAGAAGACTGAGTCATCAGCAGATGGGTGGGGAGAGCAAGAGCTTATGAATAAGGGCCCATTCAGACGCAATTTGCAGATCCGCAAAACGCGAATACCAGCCGTGTGCGTTCTGCATTTTGCCAACCGCACATGGCTGCAACCATAATAGAAAATGCCGATTCTTGTTTTATCTTTTCTGCAGAGCCGCGGAATGGAACCACAGATGTGGACAGCACACGGTGTGCTGTCCACATCTTTTGCGGTCCCATTGAAATGAATTCTTCCACATACGGCCGTCTGAATGAGCCCTAACTCTGACTCTTCTCAGGTAGATTTGACTCTTTTCAAGGCCTGTGCTGCAATGATTATTATGCTGGTTCTCAGTAACCACATACTTTTAGCTCATGAGTGACACATCGATGAAATCAGCGCGTCTCACTACTTTATGCTTCTCTGAGTGAGGGTAGCATAAAGTTGATGACGATGATAGGTTCCCTTTAAAGAGACAACCACCAAATGAGATGCAATCTGCAGGCCAGACCAGGAGGAGCTGACCAGATTGATATATAATTTCCTGGGAAACAATTCAGTAAAACTTGTAATTTATACATTTAAATCTCTGCTCTTTCTGACTTCAGTTGTATACACAGATAGCTGTCAGTCATTGATAGATATACACGGGAGAGAAGTTATCAGTGGTTGATAATATTCTCTATGTAAGTGTGTATACATAGATAACTGTCAGTCAGTGATAGTTGTACACGGGGGAGGTGTTATCAGTGATTGATAGCATTCTCTGTGTAAGTGTGTATACAGATATAGCCGTCAGTCACTGATAGTTGTACACTGGGGAGGTGTTATCAGTGATTGATAGCATTCTCTGTATAAGTGTGTATACAGAGACAGCTGTCAGTCACTGATAGTTGTACACGGGGGAGGTGTTATCAGTGATTGATAGCATTCTCTGTGTAAGTGTGTATACATAGATAGCTGTCAGTGACTGATAGCTGTACACAGGGGAGATGTTATCAGTGATTGATAATATTCTCCATTTAAGTGTGTATACAGAGATAGCTGTCAGTCACTGATAGTTGTACACAGGGGAGGTGTTATCAGTGATTGATAGCATCATCTGTGGAAGTGTACAGTGAAGGAAATAAGTATTTGATCCCTTGCTGATTTTGTAAGTTTGCCCACTGTCAAAGACATGAACAGTCTATAATTTTTAGGGTAGGTTAATTTTAACAGTGAGAGATAGAATATCCAAAAAAAATCCAGAAAATCACATTGTCTAAATTATATATTTTTATTCGCATTTTGCACAGAGAAATAAGTATTTGATCCCTCTGGCAAACGAGACTTAATACTTGGTGGCAAAACCCTTGTTGGCAAGCACAGCAGTCAGACGTTTTTTGTAGTTGATGATGAGGTTTGCGCACATGTCAGAAGGAATTTTGGTCCACTCCTCTTTGCAGATCATCTCTAAATCATTAAAGGGGTTGTCTCACGAAAAGTATTCTACAGTTTTCAAACCAGCACCTGGAGCTGAATACTTTTGTAATTGCATGTAATTAAAAAGTTTGTATAGCCACGGAGTTATTCAATAAAATGTATCTGTATGGTGCCACTTAATTTCTCATTTCTTTGACCTGCTCACTGAGATGGCCGCACATGCTCAGTTTCATCCTTCAACTGCCTCCTGAGCTGTGATAGGGAGAGCTGAGACACGCCTCCTGAGCTGCAGCAGAAAAGACACTCCCCTTGAGCTGTCATCTTGATATAAATCTAGCAGAGCAATGAATGGGGGGATCTCTGGATCCATGTGAGGTACAGGGCTGGATCTAGCTTTGTTAGAAAGAGATTGTAATTTACTATGTGATTTCTGATTTTCATTTTTTACATTATTCATGGGATAATCCCTTTAAGGTTTTGAGGCTGTCGCTTGGCAACTCTGATCTTCAGCTCCCTCCATAAGTTTTCTATGGGATTAAGGTCTAGAGACTGGCTAGGCCACTCCATGACCTTAATGTGCTTCTTTTTGAGCCACTCCTTTGTTGCCTTGGCTTTATGTTTTGGGCCATGGTCGTGCTGGAAGACCCAGCCACGACCCATGTTTTTTTTGGTGACTGTGGTCCCAGCTGCCTTGAGATAATTAACAAGTTCCTCCCGTGTAATTTTAGGCTGATCTCTTACCTTCCTCATGATCAAAGATACCCCATGAGGTGAGTTTTTGCATGGAGCCCCAGATCAATGTCGATCGACAATCATTTTGTATGTCTTCCATTTTCTTACTATTGTACCAGTTGTCCCCTTCTCACCCAGCGTCTTACTCATGGTTTTGTAGCCCATTCCAGGCTTGTGCAGGTCTATGATGTTGTCCCTGACATCCTTAGAAAGCTCTTTGGTCTTGCCCATGTTGTAGACGTTATAGTCTGACTGATTGAGTCTGTGGACAGGAGTCTTTTATACAGGTGACCATTTAAAGGGGTTGTCCAAGTTATATTTATTGATGAGCCATCCTCAGGATAGGTCATCAATATCAGATCGGCAGGGGTCCGATACCCTGCACCCCGGTGATCAGCTGTTTGAAAAGGAGGTGCGCGCCATGCCAGCGCTGCCTCCTCTTCATTGTTTACCTGCTCCCGGTAACATCTGCAGAGGTGAGCAGGTGTAATTACACCCAAGCCGTTTCATTCATTTCACTGGGACGGATCGCTCCCATGCACTTTAAATAGTCACCTGTATAAAAGTCTCCTAACGAGTTGATTAGGAGCGTCTAACTGGTCTGGAAGAGCCTGAACTCTTAATGGTTGCTAGGGGATCAAATACTTATTTCTCTGTGCAAAATGCAAATAAGTATATAAAATATAAAAATAAATATATAATTTAGACAATGTGATTTTCTAGATTTTTTTGGGGATATCTCTCACTGATAAAATTAACCTACCCTAAAAATTATACACTGTTCATGTCTTTGACAGTGGGCAAACTTACAAAATCAGCAAGGGATCAAAAACTTATTTCCTTCATTGTATATACATAGATAGATGTCAGTCACTGATAGTTGGAAATAGAGGAGGTGTTATCAGTGATTGATAGCATTTTCTGTGTAAGTGTGTATACAGATATAGCCGTCAGTCACTGATAGTTGTACACTGGGGAGGTGTTATCAGTGATTGATAGCATTCTCTGTATAAGTGTGTATACAGAGACAGCTGTCAGTCACTGATAGTTGTACACGGGGGAGGTGTTATCAGTGATTGATAGCATTCTCTGTATAAGTGTGTATACATAGATAGCTGTCAGTCACTGATAGTTGTACACGGGGGAGGTGTTATCAGTGATTGATAGCATTCTCTGTATAAGTGTGTATACAGAGATAGCTGTCAGTCACTGATAGTTGTACACGGGGGAGGTGTTATCAGTGATTGATAGCATTCTCTGTATAAGTGTGTATACAGAGATAGCTGTCAGTCACTGATAGTTGTACACTGGGGAGGTGTTATCAGTGATTGATAGCATTCTCTGTGTAAGTGTGTATACATAGATAGCTGTCAGTCACTGATAGTTGTACACGGGGAGGTGTTATCAGTGATTGATAGCATTCTCTGTGTAAGTGTGTATATAGAGATAGCTGTCAGTCATAGATAGTTGTACACAGGGGAGGGTGTTGTCAGTGATTGATAGCATCCTGTGTGTAAGTGTGTATACAGAGATAACTGTCAGTCACTGATAGTTGTACACTGGGGAGGTGTTATCAGTAGAGTTGAGCGAACATGCTCGTAACGAGCACTGTACTGCTCGGATCCCCTGCGCTCGCATAGGCGCAGCCATCCGGATCCGTCCTCCTCACCTGACGGATCTGGATGCCTGCGCCCATGCGAGCGCAGGGGATCCGAGCAGTACAGTGCTCGTTACGAGCACGTTCGCTCAACCCTAGTTATCAGTGATTAATAGTATTCTCTGTGTAAGTATGTATACATAGATAGCTGTCAGTCAACCCTCTCTGCAACTCCTGTGCCCTCTGCACTTTGATTGACAGGGCCAGGAAGTGTAAATGTGATCACGGGTGCGGCAGTTGCAAAAAGAGCAGAACCTCTAGGTGTAATAGCAATGCCCCCTTTCCTTCCAGAAGCACATTTACATATATTAAGACACCATTTTACTCAGCAATGCAGGCACATATAAACATGGGACCAACACAGATGCCTTCAGATGCCAAGCGCACATGCGCCCTCTGGGACTTTGCCGTATTTTAAGTATAGGTGCAGGTCCCAGAGGTGGGACCTGCACCTATCAGACATTGGGGGCATATCCTAACAATGAGCACCCAATGTCTGAGATGGCATAACCCCTTTAAGTTCAAAAAAATGCAGAGATATAAATGTATAAAATGTTCATTTTACTGAATCTTTTCCCACTAAACTATATCAATATGCTCACCTTCTCTTGCTCTCTAACATGCTGCCTACAGATTGCTTTGCATTTTGTGATGACAGGTCCTCCTTAAAGGGTTTCTGTCACCAGTTTTGGGCATATAAAACAGGATGACATTTGCAATGTGCAAATGTCACCTGATGCCCAAACTGGTGATCATTTTTTTACTGGTGCCCCCGTTTTTGAAATAAATCAACTTTTGTGGTATGCAAATGAAGCTTACTAGGTGCAAGGGGCGGTAACCCTGCACCTAGTAAGCGCCGTTTTCCTACCTTTATTCACGCCCCCTTTGTTGTGATAGACAGGGCCAGGCAGCTCGCTCTAGCTGCTCCTGGCCCTGTCCGTGCTGAAAATCCCGCGCCTGCGCCGTTCGGACTTCATTCGGCGCAGGCGCAGTGAGTGCCGATTGCTGCCGGGCTCCCGGCTTCCTCACTGCGCCTGCGCCGCCTTCTCTTCTGGGTGTTCTGTGACGTCATCGGCGCAGGCGCAGTGAGGAAGCCGGGAGCCCGGCAGCAATCGGCACTCACTGCGCCTGCGCCGAATGAAGTCCGAACGGCGCAGGCGCGGGATTTTCAGCACGGACAGGGCCAGGAGCAGCTAGAGCGAGCTGCCTGGCCCTGTCTATCACAACAAAGGGGGCGTGAATAAAGGTAGGAAAACGGCGCTTACTAGGTGCAGGGTTACCGCCCCTTGCACCTAGTAAGCTTCATTTGCATACCACAAAAGTTGATTTATTTCAAAAACGGGGGCACCAGTAAAAAAATGATCACCAGTTTGGGCATCAGGTGACATTTGCACATTGCAAATGTCATCCTGTTTTATATGCCCAAAACTGGTGACAGAAACCCTTTAAAGGCGTTTTTCATGATTAAAGTAAAACGTGGCTTTTGTTTTATGGAAGCAGTGCCACATTGTTTATAGGCTGCGTCTGCTAGTGCAGTAATTTACTTGGATGTGGATGAGCTGCAACACCAAATGTAAAAGAGTGGCACTATTTTCTATAAGTCCCTTAAAGCGGCTCTGTCACCAGGATCAACCCTGTTAAACCAGATATATTGGCTGGTATGGCTCATCATGCTGATCTTTTGTATGTTTGCTGAACAGCTGCAGAGATATTTGTTTTTATTCATATGCAAATGAGAGGTTCGCGCACCAGGAGGTGGATCTGAATCCTTTGAGCACTGCTTTATGCCTAGGGTGGCCATCCGTCCGGTTTTTGGCCGGACAGTCCGGTTTTTGGACTCCTGGTCCTCCGTCCGGCTAAAGGCCAGGACGGACGGCCAGAAGTCCTCCTTTTTAGGGGCGCAGGAAGCAATGAGCACTTCCATCAATACAGATGGAAGCGCTCATTGCAGGAGCTGGGTCTGTACTCACCGCTCAGCTCCTCCTGCGCTCCGGTGTCTTCCTGTCTGCGCTGCACACGCCTGACTGGTACAGCGTCAGGACGTAGTGCGCGCACTCTGACCTGACGCTGCACGCAGTCAGGTGACAGTGCAGCGCGGGCAGTGAAGAGACAAGAGCGCTGGAGCGGAGCTGCAGCCCAGGAAAGGTAAGATTTTTTTTTTTTTTTATGGAGCACAGTGGGCTGATCTGAGGTCTGAATGGGGCACTACAGGCTGGTCTGAATGGGGCACTACAGGCTGGTCTGAAGGGGGCACTACAGGCTGGTCTGAAGGGGGCACTACAGGCTGGTCTAAAGGGGGCACTACAGGCTGGTCTAAAGGGGGCACTACAGGCTGGTCTAAAGGGGGCACTACAGGCTGGTCTAAAGGGGGCACTACAGGCTGGTCTAAAGGGGGCACTACAGGCTGATCTGAGGTCTGAAGGGGGCACTACAGGCTGATCTGAGGTCTGAAGGGGGCACAGTGGGCTGATATGAGGTCTGAAGGGGCACAGTGGGCTGATCTTAGGTCTGAAGGGGGCACAGTGGGCTGATCTGAGGTCTGAAGGGGGCACAGTGGGCTGATCTGAGGTCTGAAGGGGGCACAGTGGGCTGATCTGAGGTCTGAAGGGGGCACAGTGGGCTGATCTGAGGTCTGAAGGGGGCACTACAGGCTGATCTGAGGTCTGAAGGGGGCACTACAGGCTGATCTGAGGTCTGAAGGGGGCACTACAGGCTGATCTGAGGTCTGAAGGGGGCACTACAGGCTGATCTGAGGTCTGAAGGGGGCACTACAGGCTGATCTGAGGTCTGAAGGGGGCACTACAGGCTGATCTGAGGTCTGAAGGGGGCACTACAGGCTGATCTGAGGTCTGAAGGGGGCACTACAGGCTGATCTGAGGTCTGAAGGGGGCACTACAGGCTGATCTGAGGTCTAAAGGGGGCACTACAGGCTGATCTGAGGTCTAAAGGGGGCACTACAGGCTGATCTGAGGTCTGAAGGAGGCACTACAGGCTGATCTGAGGTCTGAAGGGGGCACTACAGGCTGATCTGAGGTCTAAAGGGGGCACTACAGGCTGATCTGAGGTCTAAAGGGGGCACTACAGGCTGATCTGAGGTCTGAAGGGGGCATAGTGGGCTGATCTGAGGTCTGAAGGGGGCACAGTGGGCTGATCTGAGGTCTGAAGGGGGCACAGTGGGCTGATCTGAGGTCTGAAGGGGGCACAGTGGGCTGATCTGAGGTCTGAAGGGGGCACAGTGGGCTGATCTGAGGTCTGAAGGGGGCACAGTGGGCTGATCTGAGGTCTGAAGGGGGCACAGTGGGCTGATCTGAGGTCTGAAGGGGGCACTACAGGCTGATCTGAGGTCTGAAGGGGGCACTACAGGCTGATCTGAGGTCTGAAGGGGGCACTACAGGCTGATCTGAGGTCTGAAGGGGGCACTACAGGCTGATCTGAGGTCTGAAGGGGGCACTACAGGCTGATCTGAGGTCTGAAGGGGGCACTACAGGCTGATCTGAGGTCTAAAGGGGGCACTACAGGCTGATCTGAGGTCTGAAGGAGGCACTACAGGCTGATCTGAGGTCTGAAGGGGGCACTACAGGCTGATCTGAGGTCTAAAGGGGGCACTACAGGCTGATCTGAGGTCTAAAGGGGGCACTACAGGCTGATCTGAGGTCTAAAGGGGGCACTACAGGCTGATCGGAGGTCTGAAGGGGGCACTACAGGCTGATCAGAGGTCTGAAGGGGGCACTACAGGCTGATCTGAGGTCTGATGGGGGCACTGTGGTCTGATCTGAGGTCTGATGGGGGCACTGTGGGCTGATGTGAGGTCTGATGGGGGCACTGTGGGCTGATGTGAGGTCTGATGGGGGCACTGTGGGCTGATGTGAGGTCTGATGGGGGCACAGTGGGCTGATCTGAGGTCTGAAGGGGGCACAGTGGGATGATTTGAGGACCATTACAGCAGGTCCTTATTATTTCTGGGAGCACTACTGGAGGCACTATGGGAAAATGGTTTCTATTATGGGGAATTATTACTACTACCAGGGGTACTATTGGGGGTGTTACTATTATTAGTACAATATGGAGGGCACTACTGCTAAAAAGGGATACTGGTGGAGCATTATCACTATTGGGGCACTATTACTAATGGGACTATTTAAGGCAGCAGCAGGATAACAGTAAAAATGGGAAATCTATGATGTCTTTGTGGCAGAGAGAAGATGGAGCTGAAAGAAGTGTCATGGCGGTGTGGGCCAAATAGAGAAGATGAGAGAAGAGAAGATCTACATCAGGAAGACGTCACTGGATGTAAGAGGTAAGTGGTGCTGTATCATCTGGTATGTCTGGTGCTGGTGAATGTAATGTCCATCCAGATATGTGTCACCTGCCGGTATATGGTATGTTACTGCTGCAGCCAATCAGTGCTCTAATGCTGAGAACTGGCTGCAGTGGTCACATGCCTTACACCTGCCCATCAGTGTGCACATCACCAGCACTATGACAGATGTGCACACTCGCCCATTACATGCCTGTCAGTCTTTGTTTACGTGGCAGCAGCAATGATGCCAGAAAGTCCAGCGTGTCACAGGCGTCACCACTGTAGCCATATAACCAAAGCATTCAATGTCAGGGAGGGAACAGCTGAGAATTGTGGATTTCTTTTCCATCTGCCATATTTTATTTTTAATTACTGAACAATCCTCTTTATTCTAACCATACTAGAGCGGTATTTTTATAGTTAGGCTTGCTGGCTTGAATTTTCACGTGGTGGGGGTGGGGGTGTATGTGTGGTAAAAGCCAGGGGAGGTGTGATGGGTGACGGTGTACGAGCCGATCGGGGGGCGTGGTTTAGCAGATTGGGGGCGTGGTTTAGCAGATTGGGTGTGGTTTAACATATTGGGGGTGTGGCCGAAAATGTCCTCCTTTTTGAGATGAAGCCGGTGGCCACCCTATTTATGCCCCTTTCACACGAGCGGGAGACTCGCATGTCTCCCGCAACGCATCTACAGGGCTGGACTCGGCACTGACAGGGATCGCATAACATTATATGTGATCCCAGTCAGTGCCGGAGTCCAGCCCTGTAGATGCGTTGCGGGAGACATGCGAGTCTCCCGCTCGTGTGAAAGGGGCATTATGGCACTGCCTGTGCTGTGCACACTCCCACCTCCACTTGATGACAGGGCTAGACGTGCTGAGGGCACAGCTGTGTCCTAGCATCTACATATTATATACTCTATGTACTATAGCTTCACCACACTAAGATCTGCTCAGAAAGCTTTACGGTAAGTGTATGGTTTTGTATGTAAAGATCTCAGCTTTAAATCCTGGGAGAGACTTCAAGGTTTTTTTTCTTCAGATATCCTCATTATATTGACAATAATGGGGGGAGATTTATCAAATCTGGTGCAAAGAGAAACTGGCTTAGTTGCCCATAGTAACCAATCAGATTCCATCTTTCATTTTCCAAAGGAGCTCTGAAAAATGAAAGGTGGAATCTGATTGGTTGCTGTGGGCAAGTTTTCCTTTGCGCCAGTTTTTATAAATCTCCCCCAATATTTTAGGCATAAAAAGCTAAAAAATATTGCTGGTTTCTTTATAATCATATATTTTGCCTGTGAATAAACCAGTAATAGTTTTCAGGTTTCTAAGTTTAAAAAAGACCAAAACATTATTCTCAATATAGTAAGGCCTTTTATTGTTATTAGATGATTATATATTATTTATAATATGGGTTATATGAGAGAGAGAGAGAGAGAGAGAGAGAAAAAAAAAACAGATCTAGCAGGCTGTTCTGACAAGGAACAGGCTGTCAGATCGCTCCCTGCCAGTGCAACTATGCGCTGCCGGAATTCCGTCCAACCCCATTCACTATAACCCAGCAAATATGCTGAGGAGCAGCCGCTGGGATCTCTACGTAAAAAAACATAGACTTAGCACCAGGCTATAGCATTACCACATAGAGATGCATGTTTTTTCTTTGCTTATAAGCTGATATATATTAATGGTGTTTTTCTAATCATATATTCTGCCAGTGAATAAAGAATTAATATGTATATTAGCTTTCTGAGCAGTGTGGTGAAGCTATAGTACATAGAGTATATGATAGGTGGATGCTAGGACACAGCAGTGCTCAGAGGATTCAGCCCCAATAAGCTCCTGGTGCTTATTTGCAGATGAATAAAAATGCAGATTTCTCTGCAGCCATTTAGCATACAGACAAAAGAAAGGTACAGTTTTAATCAGCATGATGAGCCCTATAAGGCAGTATGGTTTAATAGGGTTGATCTTGGTGACAAAACTGCTTTAAGTTATAAAACAACATCCACTGTGATGGGCATAAGGCCAGACTCACATAACGTATGACACGTATTATTCACATGTCCAGACCCAAACATAGATCCCTATGTTGCTGTGAGTTCGAGTCAGATAAACTCACGGAAGGGTCTTGACACCTACAAATAATATGTCCGTGTGGCTCTGACCTTAAAGCGGAATGCTCATACACAGGATACAACATAAATGTTTTATAGGAGAGGGCGGGACCTCAAGAACAAGACCCCATTGTGCACTGCAGTAAATGGGAGCTTACTCAATTATACCATAAATGTCCAAATGGGACAACCTCTTTAACCAAACACTTGAAATCTTGGGCCTCTGCATCTAGCTGTAGATCGTCATGTTGTGGCCCCAGTATGCAATAATTTGGCTATAGGGTGCAACAAATGGATGCAAAATTGCTAAATTACGTCATTGCGTTCCATTGTAGCAAATGTTATCGTGTTGCCCTAGCCTTCTAGTATTAGATCTATAAGCATTGGTATCTAACCTGAGGCTCAATAGCTGGCTTAAAGGTACTCCCAGCATGTCCTGACAGCTGGAGTCTGCTTGCTGTTAGTGAATGGAACCCCATTATGTTCATCCAACTGCCACAGCTGCAGGGCTTATTACAAAAGAAAGCTCTGATACACCGTAACAAGCCAGGAACTTGTATAAGCAGCACATTTTCAGAAGAAGTTTCCATTCACTGACAACATACTGAAAATGGTGAGAATTAAAGCTTGGGTTACTGTAGAAATCTTGATAAATCAGCCCCATCTGTCAGTGTGCAGTTAACATCGCTCACGGTTTTGCTGAGTTGAAATGAGGGTTATGTAAAGCAAGAACAAATATTTGGCCGTAGAAACTTTACCGACCACAAGAGTAAATACAGAAAATGAAGGCGCTGAATAAACAGAGTTATCGGCATCTCAGTCTGTTTTTATGCTCTCAATACGTTTTTAAAGAGACAGTAACCTCTGTAGCCTTTACTAGGCAATACATATAATGGTGGACATCCCTTTATCACTGTTCTGTACAGCATAGGAACGGATACTGTACCGCCGACCTTATCGGAACAGAAAAGCTTAAAAGGGTTGTCCAACCTCCACAACAATTTTAGTTATGACCTAGGCAGTGCTCAGGCTGAACAAGTAAACCCATTTGTCGCCGGACTTTGTTTCAGCACTGGTCCAGAAGTCTGACTGCGTCTATTTCCTTGTGCAGCGGTGCAGTCGTTCACTGTCCTCAGTAGTTATGTGCTGTTTGGGGACACATCACCACTGAGGCCAGTGAATGGCTGCAGTAGTGCAAGTGACGACTGATGGGACCATTGGCAATAGAACGGAGCACTGGTGACTAGGTAAGTCGTTTTTTTTTTCGTGGCCATAAATAAAAGTTCTGTGGGGGAGGGGTTGACAACTCTTTTAATCAGAAACTTTGTGTTTCAATTCTTCACCATTTTCAAAATCTCTGGTGACATTCAGTGACTGAAGATCTGACCAGTTGACACAGCTTCAGCTGACAAAGGTCCACGTGTATGAGTTATAGACGTAATCAGAGCATATTTTCAACCTCTGGTTGCAAAGAAGATATTTCTGGGACACTGACAACTAATATGTCCACCATTATAGCTTCTACAGAGGTTGTCATACATCTTTTTCCTGAACTGAGTTAATAGAGAGGAGACCATCTTTTAGGACCCTCATCTATTAGTCAGTGTAGAGAGTGGTAGGAGTGAACATCATTCACTCTGTAGGACCCTATATCATATATGACACAGACAGCCCATCCACTTCAATGGACAACATGCAATACCTTATGTCCTATGGGGTGGCACTACAGGGAAAGTGAGCACTTGCTGCCAGGTTTCCCCAAATATTACACCTAATTACTAGGGTTTCTAGTAGCAGGACAACCTCTGAGAAGCTTATGTCCAGTCTAGGCAAAAAGTAATCTGTTTATCTGATTAAGAATCCTACCCCCATCATTTTTGGCTTAGGCTACTTTCACATATGTGTTATTGCTGTCCGGTTTTGAGATCCGGCATGGGAATCTCAAAACCACAGCAAAATGCATGCGGACAAAACTGAAGCTTTTTCTCCCGGTTTTGAGATTCTCTGCCAGATCTCAAAACCGGAAAGGAAAACGCAAATATGAAAGTAGCCTTTTTTTCAGGCTCATTATATATACTGATTGGATGTTCATGATCTGTCCTGAGGATAGGTCATCTACCTATCCTCAGGACAGATCATGAACATCCAATCAGTGGGTGCCCGACACCCTGTATTTCATTGATCAGCTGTTCACTGCTGCCTCCGGTGCTGGACCCAGCAATTTAAATGGAACAGGAAGCACAGCTCCATTGAAAGTGCTGAGTTACTGCAGCTCAACTCCCATTCACTTGTGTAGGAGTTGAGCTGCAGTGATGACCCATCCTGAAGACTGGATCATCAATATCTAGGGCCTGGAAAACCCCTTTAAATTTAATGGAAATTGTAATCAGGAAGATCTTATGGAGGGGTCTGCGTTAGGAGAAGGGATTATTCTAATTGAACTGCCCCTTTAAATAAATATAAAATAGCGGCATATAATATAAGACTTTAGCAATAAACTGATCCATTATGAATCATTTGATACGCTGACTCCTGGGAGTTCTCGTAAAATATAAATGATATAATTAGCAGGGCGCGTGATTCGGTGTAATCCATCAATTGACCTTTTACAATGGACTCTGAACTGAATCATTAAACAAAATCTTTTCCTAAAGTAAACAGTATATCATGAAGGCACATAGTAACACGAAGATAGTAGACAGATAGTCACGTACATGGACTGGCGGATAACATGGGCCATTTTGTTTTCAAATCCTTGCTCATAGCTTCTGTTAACTTCGTCTCCAATAACGGCTAACCTCCGTCCAATCTGCACAGCAGAGCTGTAGGGTAAACATGGTCCTTGGTTATTCGTATATAATACAGCATATGGCCAGTCTCAGATCAGCATAATACTGGTTGAACTACAAACCTGGCCTGTCTGAAGGTCGGCTGACCCAAACTCACAGCATCATAAATCCCTATGATGCTGTGAGCTCAGGTCGTAGTCAGCAGTTGGACTGAGACACTTATAACACAGACCTAAGGCAACTTTTATACACCTAGTATGCAGAAATTTTAGGGTTCATACTCCAGATACAATACCTAGAACTCCCATGAACCTAGATAGTTATAGAACCTTATGGTAATCCACTATGGAAATATGAGGGTCTCAGTGTTGATGTTGCATTAAACGGTTATTCCCATCTTGGACAATGGGGGCACATCGCTAGGATATGCCCCCATTGTCCTATAGGTGCGGGTCCCACCGCTGGAACCCGAACCTATATCGAGAAAGGGGCCCCGAAAGTGAAGGACGGCGCACCTCGCATGCGTGGCCGCCCTCCATTCGTTTGTATGGGGCCGCCGAAAATAGCCGAACACTGGCTCGGCTATTTCCGTCGGCTCTATACAAATGAATGGGAGCTTGGCCGCGCATAGCGCTCGGCTATTTTCGGCGGCCCCATTCAAATGAATGGAGGGTGGCCGCGCATGCGTGGTGCGCCCTCCTTCACTTTCGGGGCCCCGTTCTCGATATAGGTGCGGGTCCCAGCGGTGGGACCCGCACCTATAGGACAATGGGGGCATATCCTAGTGATATGCCCCCATTGTCCAAGATGGGAATAACCCTTTAAGGACGTCTGAAATGTCCCAAGCTATTTCCTCACGGTGTGAGTGCAACAATGTTAAAAGTGCATTACAGTATATGTTGTGTAAGTATTAACTTCCATTTAGATTTATATTAATCTGTTTTCTTTGGCCTTGGGACAGTCTGCAGATGCTCTGCAGACTATCTAGTCATGATTCTGGGAAGTGCGCCAGTTTTGGACGTGCAACCAAAGGGTGAACAAGTAGATAACATAGATAAGCATGAGGGGAGTATAAGGGATCGCCCCCCTTCTGTACCAATCAATGTAAATGTCAAATGTTATGTTTATGGTTTATGAAGGTTGGCATGTATTTGCCACCTTTATCTGTAGGTATTATATAATCTTACACACTGCTTCATTAAAGGGGAACAATCTTGTTGGACACATACTGTTTGTGTCTCAAATTATTCTCTGAGCTCAGTAACTTTCTACTAATTTGGATTTCACATGATAATCAGTGGAACCTGATTAAGATTCGACAGCAAAGGGAATCAATCATTGAGTCTTCATGGAAGGTAGAATGTACATAGCTACTTTCATCTACATCCTATGGAGCCATGCATCGTGCATGGCTGTAATACGGCATCCAATTGAGCGTACCAAGATCCAGCAAAAATCTCTTTGTTGGGCTCCATTCACTTTTATGGATGATCTATTTCAACGTCATAACATTAGTAACCATCACAACATCCAGTGACAACAAATTCCATAGTCTCACTGCTCTTACAGTAAAGAATCATCCTCTATAGTGAATGAAAACCTTTCCTCTAGACATGCTTTTATGTCTAGATATTAAAAGATTAGTAGATCACTGGCCTTTGAACTTGCTCTAAGTCAATTCTATCTTTCTTCTCCAGGTCTCCATGCTGCACAAAGTGTTCCATGTAGCAGTGATTCATATAACGGTAAAACTATGTTCTCATCATGTGAATCTATACCTCTTGTTATGCATCCTATAATCGTATTAGCCTTTGCAGCAACTTCCTGGTATCGGTTGCTATAAAGTTACTTTTATCATCCACTGTGTGGCAAGGTTTATTTTAGTGGATCTCTCCCTTTAATTTCTTGTAATGTAGTTGGTTAGTGGTGTTAGGCTACGTTCTTTGGGTCTGAAGTAACTGTACGTGCATACTGTACACTGAAAACCTTTAGGAGGAACAACATTTAGGCATGTAACAAAGAGCTCCAGCTCCATTGAGGACATCATCAGGGTAAGATTTTTCTTGACACCACTACTTTTCTTTCCGTCATATGGGTGTGAGCCAGATGCTATGTTGGGAACCGTTCGATGGGGAGCTTGCTCATTTGTTACTCACTTTAAAATTTTTATGCACCTAGTCCATATTAAGCCTATTAATTTCTGGATCTCAGAATTCACAGTAATATATCTACTAATACTTCCAAATATTCTTTTGTGTCCATTTTACAGTGTACTGATGGCAGAAGTCACGGGGAAAGAAGGATTGGGCATGTATAATCTCTTTTGGCAGGCCAGTCCAACCCTGGTGCTAAAATGGTAGGGCGGGACAGGTTTGATTTTTCCTTTAAATTATGTGTGTCTCCTGTCCAAATCCAGCATTTCTCTTAGATATAATAAAGCTATAGATTACCTGAGGTTGACATCAGATGGGTTTGAGGTATCAGGGCTAGAAGGATTCTGAAAGCCACTGTCTGGGCTGTTATGGGAGCCAACACAGCAGCCAGATGAGATGATCCTTGGGACGTGTTGTGGCATTTCTATGCAATATAAAAATTGTATTAATATATGAATTCATTCATTAAGGCTCTTTTTAACATTCAAACATCATTTTTGAAGGCATTCACTGTCTGCGCATACCATTTACTCCTAAGGGCATTATCTAAGTGGCCCCCTGGTTTTCACCCTTTAACCTCTCTACAGGGATCTGGAGCTGCAGAAGAACCAGCAAGCTGCTACCTCTTGGAGTATTATCTATTCAGTAGACAGCTGACCAATGGGGTTTAAGAGACAGCAATGTGGACCAGTGAAGGATCAGGCAGAACCATAGTCAAGCAACAAGCCATGGTCAGGGCAGGCAATGTACTAGCAACCCAGTAAACAGTTCAAAGGTCAGGGCAGGCAGTGTACTAGCAACCCACTAAACAGTCCAAAGGTCAGGGCAGACACCACAGGGTCAAATCAGAAAACAGGTAGACAATAGTGTAGTTTTGCAGGAAACTAGCCAACTTGAACCTATTGGTCAGGCACCCTTCCACCTGATGAACGCAAGAAGCTGAGATTTGGCATACTGTGTTTTGAGTTCTGTAAACCCCAAAAAATCAATGTGTGAATGCAGTGACTCTTATCTCTCAAGTTGGTAAGAATCCAATTTGAACCAAATTACTGTATAGAGCACCAAGCTGAAGCCAGTCCCATTGATTTGTCCATTTTGGAAAACCCCACGTCATACTGTGGGTCTTCCTTAGACAAACTGATATTGAAGGGTTTGTTTTTTGTTTTTTTACAATGAGTCTATGTCATGATATAGAAGTCAAGGAACAGATGAGGACAGTAGTTAAACAATGGGGCACCCAGCTGGAACACATTAAACCCAAACTCCACTCAAAATCTTAAAAATGTACGTTGGGCTAAAGTGAATGCCAACAAACATGTCTATCTATCCCCACGAATGAAGGAATATGAAATATGGGGTTCTGTGAGTAAATGCAGTGACTGTCTGCCAGGTACTGCATGCGCATATGAGCCTTATTATGGATGTGATGTTGGCATGTCCTGCCTTATTAGGACCTTTATAAAAGTGGTCTCCAACTTGTGACTGTGGACATCATGTCCTGCTTCTCAGACCCCACATGTTCAGCTGTAATCAGTTGAAGTCCATACAAATCACATAGGGGTGTAGCTCAGCTCCTCAACATTCAGTGCTGTTCACATTCTCACATATAACCTGCTGCAATAAAAAAAAGTTGGGTGAACAGCACTCCTATGCAGAGGGTTGCTGGGTGCTCGCCTCACTTGAGGAATGGTAAGTTCCCCATACAAAGTCCATAGGCTATTTAAATAATAATAAAAAAAAGGGAGTCAGCACGTCCAAAAAGTTGAGCTTTTAATCCAGATGCAACATAACGGCAATACTACAAGCCTTTGTCAAGCATACATATACAGAGTGAGTTGAAAATATATATACTAGGTGATAGGTGAATCATGATGTCATAGGGGGAGTGAAGTCACCCAATTACTCTCATTGGGGTACAAAACTGTTAATCAAATATAACCTGGTGCAGGGAGGGAAACCATCCGTATTCACAGCAGTAGAAATGAATTTCCAAAGAAAGAGATTTTCCACTCCAGCACTAAAACCTTGAATTATTATTCCAAAATAAAAAAAATTCACCATCATGAGTACAATAAGAGAACTATATGTTTCAAACACATGAATCACCATGAGTAAGAGTCAATTTGAAACGCGTAGGAGTTTTTGTGTTGTACTCCCCATAGTGATTTTACCTATGTTGGGATGACACTTCAAGTTTTAATTCTGTGACTGCTGGAGCGGAAAATTCCTTTCCTTGGAAATCAGTGGATGTACCTAGATTGCAAATGTTCAATATCCCTGCATTGCCCCCGCTGGGGAAATAAAATGTTACAGAATCCCAATAAAATCAATGTGCTGTCTATGTATTGCACAGATGTGCCAGGTCCTCCCGCGTGAGATACTCTGTGCTCTGGTAATAAGATAGGGTTCCTGAACGGGGGAGACCTTGGCTAATACACAACTGAAGTCTTGGATTCCCACCCTTTGTATTTGGAAGTTCCTAAACACAACTCCTCTTCTGCTGACTTTAATCTGGGCTTTTGTACTACAGTATATCACTAGTAACCACCTATACACAATACAAGAAATGTATTATGCTTTCTAACCCTATAATACTGTCTCCTTTAATCCCTTAGCTCGGCTATACCTGAGGGCTATTTACTTATAAAGTTCATATTTGCTGTAACTCATAGCAACCAATCAACAATGAGTTTTGATGGATGTATGTAAAGTGTTTCTTTGTTAGTAGCTGGCCCCCACTTTGCAGCGAGCAGACGGTAGAGCTGCCTGGTTATGACCTGCGTCGAGACACCAGACATCACCACACAAAGACATTCACCCCGGTGAAACACTCACGTCACTAAACACCTGCTGTGCTAATCGCTTTCTCCCCAAAGGCTAAAACAGAAGCTGCCATTGTGTTGTCCGCACTGTCCCCAGAGTCACACACCCTGAATCAAGTCAGCTGATGCCCCACAATAAAAGCTCCACAAAAGACATTAATCCCTTGGACCTTCTCGTAACATTTGAGCTGGGTGAGATCATTAAAGAGGTTCTGCAAGCTGAAATAACAGCAGTTTCTAATATCCAGTGGTGGAGTAGAAGTTTCAGCCAGAGCTTTGAGAAATGGCGATGGAGAGGACCTCTGTGCTCGAGAGAGAATATGAACCTGCATGTAAGGGGGGCTCCCGAATAAGACATAGGTGTTGCAGTTCAATAATTTTATTGGAAATACGTGCCATGACTTTATAGTGCGGTATCTAACAAGGGTTGGGGATCTCAACCTCCACAGGAGTTCTCACTAGGCTGGGTTGCAACAAAATTACTGTGAACTATGCAGCCTTCCCTGCTGTGCGGCTGTAGGTGTCTGCCACATCCTGCCATGATTTATATGCCACTTTGTGGGGGTGCACCAGTCACTGTGAAGGGATCCCCTCTGAGCCTCCGCAGGCCCTCATGGTTTCTAAGCCTTTACCTTTCATGACCATGACCTCCCATAGATGAAAACATGCTACTTGCTTGCTGTATGATCTCTATGTTGTCTGTGTCTTTAATATTGATGGTGTATCCTTAAAGGGGTTTTCCACGGTTTTGAGTAACCCCCCTTCCCAGTATGGTTGACTTAATACAAGAATCATACTCACCTAGTCTTTGACACTTTGGTCCTGCTCAGGGGCCAGGGATCATCTGGTCTCAGACCTGTTGACTTCCAGCCGAGCTGCAGATAGTGTCATGTATGCTGCTGTAGCCAATAACTGGCCTCAGCGGTGGCATGCCCCAAGTGGCACATGACGAAGCAGTCCGACTGCTAGCACCTCCTTGATCAGCTGTTTGAAGAGGCAATGGTGCTAGGGTGAGCACCGAGGTCTCTTCATTGGCGGCACAGTGCCATATATTTATTCTGCAGTGGCTTTGCACTACACACACAACCACTACAAAAAGGATGGCCCTGTGTATGGACTGAGCACCACGGCCCCTAGAGGTATTGGGGTGGGGTGTTGCCAGGCGGCAGACTCAAAAAAACTGTGATCCTGAGACTGGGCCATCAATAGTATGTTGTGGTAGTCTCCACAGGAGGTATGGTCAAACTCTGGGGGTCTCACCTCTGCTCCAAAAATGTCCTCTCTATCCATTCAGGAGTCTCTGTCTTGCTTGCTAGCTTATTGTGGGGCTGGGTTGGGCCTGCTGCTATCACAGCACTCATGGCAGGTCACTTTGTCTGCTCATGCGATCAGAACTACATGCAACCCACAATCAGTTACCACCTCCTCATATATCCTCCACTGTGCTCAGAACTGCCATGCTGGCCGTACCTCAGCATCAGGCTCTGTCTAGGACTCTGCTGACACGGCACTCCTCCCCATGACTGAGGAAAATTCTGTAATTGTTTGGCATGAACCTCAATCCGAGCTTGTCTACCAAACACAACACCAATTAAGGACAAAGGGGGCCAGGCAAACACAAGAGGGGCAAATACGGTTAAATTTAAAGGGAGTTTGTCACTTCATTTTCACCTATATAACTAACAGCACTGCCCCACAGAAGATAGCAGACACATCCCAGACATACCTGTGTGCACTTTGTGTCTGTATTACATGTCCAGAAAAAGCACTTTTATTCTGCAGGAAAACAGCTCCCTATTGCCCAGCTGAAAGTAAAACTAAAAACAGCTTTCTCTCCCGACTCGATTTCTAACAGCTATATCTTCTGATATACTGGATATAAGGCTGTGATTTTTCTATCTGCTACCAATCCCAAGATATGATCAAACAATCACTAGTAAAGGTGCACTGCGGCGGTAATGCAATTGATAATATATGGCTAAACCCTCACGCTGATGTTAAAATGAGACTTTCGCCAATATATTCTTATATCAAGAACATACCGGAGCCCGAGCACTGCGTCAAGGTATCTCAGAGTGACACGGGACCTAACACTAACCTACCATGCTGTATGGGCAATTGCGGAAGGAGCATATAGGCCGACACACAGCGACGTACTCCTAGTTACCTCCAGCATGAGATCACACATCCAATGGGAGGAGGGAGGAGACTATGAGCCCCACCTACCAATGACTCATGTGACTCAGGCTACACAGGTGCACCAGAATGTTACCATAAGATGTAAGTAATGGTACATTCACACCTGGAGTTGCCACACCTCCAGTTATAAATGTTCAAATACAATCACAGAAAAAAAAAAACGTGGTTTAAAATGGCAGACAATTGTTCAGACCCCATATGCTGTTGCGCATATCAAACCGGGGGAGCAATTCCTGCACATGTGATTCGTTGCTAATAGCAATCCCCAGCAAAAATGCATACAATGGAGGATGCCTGCAGCGGACCACATGTACCACTAAACCATCCTACACATCCTATCCCAAGATATGAGCAGCTAAAGCAGCCCTCCCCTCTTCAGTCTGGTTTGCTTTGGACACTTGCAGCAGCAGAGCTGGGCACTTGGGAGCTGTTTTCCTGCAGAATAAAAGTGCTTTTCCTGGACATGGAATAAAGACACAAAGTGCACACAGGTATGTCTGGAGTGTGTCTGCAATCTTCTGTGGGGCACTGCTCTTAGTTATATAGGTGAAAATGAGGTGACAGACTCCCTTTAATAAATGCAATAAGAAAAATAAGGGTTGTTCCCCCTTGTGTGCAAATTACAACCTATCTCTGCGCCAAACTAAGCATGGAGGCTGGGATGGGATGATAAGAAGGTAGACAAGGTAATGCACTAATTGTTACGTGGATTATTCGGGGTTTTGATATAGAAGTATGTCATGCTGGATTAGTCTAGGACCCCCCGGTGACAAGGCATCAGCTGGAAATTGAGGTAAACTTTCCATGATCACTGTGACTTCCCTGCAACTATAAAGGGGTTTTCTGAGATTTTTTTTTCACTGATGACCTATCCTTGCTCATGACTTATGATGACCAAAACAGCAGACTGGCCAACCATCTAATGTTTATAGCCCCAACATTTCCATACTTCTGAACTTTTAAAAAGCCCAAGGAAGGCCATCATCAGTGGCGCACACAAATTGTTTTTACACTAAGCCGCTCCTCTTACTCCGCCCAGTGCATATTTATACACGTCCAGTCCTGCCCAGTCCCCTTTGTGCCCCCATACAGTAGTTATGCATCCTTAGAGCCCCTTCACAATAGAATGCCTCATTAGTGCCCCCTTCACAGTAGTTATGCCCTCGTAGTGCCTCCAGACGGTAGTTATACCCCCTTAGAGATTTCAGCAGGAAGGCACAATGCGGTGATGTCATTGTACATGCTGATCAGAATGCACAGGCCAGGAAATGATGAATATCCCCAGCCTGTGCACTCTATTATTCGGCCCAGCAGGTAGACAATGCGCCTGCCTACTGGGTAGAGCACCGGCTGGGTGAATGGTGGAGAAGGGAGCCGACAGCTGACAAGTCCTAGACCTCTTGGTACTGTTGGACATCCACCAAAATCTAGGACTGTTCCTCCAGATCTGGCATGGTTGGTAGGTATGCTCTACCTGATGGCAGATGTTAGGAAAGAGAAGAATCAAGCTGTTAGATTTCAACATGGCTGATCTTTTGTACTCACTGGAGATAAGCCACCATGGTGTTCTAATGGGGTTCATTGGGCCCACCATAGGAAATTATTCTCAGTGCCCAACTCCTGTATCATCAATAAAGTCTAGCAACTTTTGAATAAAACTTTTTTATAAAAGAAATAGACCCTAGTGACAGGTGACTGGCTCCAAAGGCAGCTCCAAATGTTTTTTTTTTTTTCTCCTTGACCTTTAAGGGCCGAAGATGAGAGCCTAGGCCCACGGAGGATCTTCTGGTACTCTAGTGGGCCAGTCTAATCCTGAGCCACCATCAGAGGAGTCACAGTGCCGTATTCCCCTCTCCCCACTGAGAACACATGCAAGCTCTCCCTAGCCAATCGTGGATGTGTATGGAGAATCAGATGGAACAGCTGTCGGTTGAATGAGCTGTCATCCAATAGTTATTGTATGCGTAGCTTTAGACATTGTTCATCCATATGTTCTCAGGGAATACATCTTGTCCTCACATGGATCAGTTCAAGCACAAACCATTTCATATTTTACCAGCTGCTTATGCAAAATACCATTGAAATAGCAAGCAAATAGTCAGCCGGAGATTTGCATTGATACATATTCACTATACCCTGTATTTCCCTCAGACGTGACCTCATCCCAGAAATGAAGACATCAGAAAAGTCACATGAGTTTAGATGCAGAATGAACACAAAGCACAAAAAACACAATCTCACTTTTCACTAGCAGGGAGGAAGAAGACATGGCGGAAAAGAATTTTAAAGGGGAAGTCGAGCAGAAAATGAGCTTGTGATATGTCATAGTAACATGTTATTGGAGGGAGTCTATAGCTAATCCCCAGAACTGAATCCCTAGGACTGCTTTATGGAGCACACTCTGGAGATTTCTGGAGACCTCCATCATAATCATCAAATTATTGTACCACTATATTGCCCTGTGTAAACTTGTGTCAGCACAAGCAGACACACATTTCCCCTCTTATTTGTTATTGCTGAAGTCCAACCCCTTTGACTAGTTGTACACTGAAGTAGGAACACCCATGACAGCCCACACGCGTCTTGAAACATTTCAAACTCCAATGAAACTGGCTGATCTGTTACATGTGCACTTGGCAGCTGAAGACATCTGTGTTGGTCCCATGTTCATATGTGCCCGCATTGCTGAGAAAACAGATGTTTTAATATATGCAAATGAGCCCCTAGGAGCAATGGGGAGGGGGGTGTTACCGTTACACCTAGAGGCTCTGCTCTCTCTGCAACCGCCGAGCCCTCTCCATTTTGATTGACAGGGTTAGTTGTGATGATATTTTCGCTGCCTGGCCCTGTCAATCAAAGTGCAGAGGGTGTGGTAGTTGCACAGAGAGCAGAGCCTCTAGATGTAAGGCTGCTTTCACACGAGCGACTTCAACGTATTGAACTCGCAGCGTGTGTCTGCAGCAGCTCCTGTACTGACCTCTCTAGCACTGACGGGGTCTCATAGCATTATATTGATTTATGATGCTATGTAACCCTTAGAGTTGTGGAAAGTGTTGACTGACACCAGTGGCGTAACTACAACTGACCGGGCCCCACATCAAATTTTAGAACTGGCCCCCCACCTCAGCAACTTCTTCGCAACCCCCAACTCGCGCATCCCCCACTCCTGTGGCTGGTCAAAACTGTTCTCTCAGACGAGGCCCGGCAGCCGCTCCGTCCGTTTCCTACACGTATATACTGTATATAATGTCATTGTATAATATTATTGAGGGGGCCCTGACAATAAAATCTCCTGAGGGGGCCCCTTGTGAGTCTGGGCCCCAAAGCAGCCGCTTCCCCTGCTTCCCCTATAGCTACGCCCCTGACTGACACCATTATGTCAGTGTTATCCAATATATTGCAGAACTGTAAGGGTTCTTACTGACATGGAAATATGGACAAGGCCTGAGTCATTTCGGGGGGGTTTTCGGACCCATTTTTACGAAACGGACACAGAAACAAAATACGTTTGTGTGCTTGAGCCCTAATAAAAATATAAATGGTCAATTAATCAATGGCTGTGCGACTTTTAATAAATACTCAGCAAAAGAAAGATAGCCAAATGGAATACATCTGCCTAATTTTATGCCTAAAAACAGGTGAGCTTGATAAATGTGTGGTCTGTAGGAGTGTACAGCCTATGGGCTCATGCACACAAATGTATTTTCTTTCTGTGTCCTTTTTGTTTTTTTTTTGCGGACCATATGTGGAACCATTCATTTCAATGGGTTCGCAAAAAAAAAAAAAAAAAAAAGAAGTTACTCCATGTGTATTCCGTTTCTGTATGTCCGTTACGCAAAAAAATACAACATGTCCTATAATTGTCCCCATTACAGACAATTCAATGACATTAAACAGAGATGAAAAGAGCAATTGAAACACAACTAGAAAGTGTCTGTACAGATCATGAAAATGCAGTCAATACAGGCAAAGTTAGAAGGCACCGGAAATAGCACACATCCCCATACCTCCCAACTTTTGAAAATTGCAAAGAGGGACAATGTGTGCGGTGCACATCACGACAGTTTTTTTTTCATACTAGGCCACACCTCTAAGTCAACCCAAAACATAATTACTGGAGCCCCTGCGGCAATTTTTTTCTTGCGTTTCAATGTCCATATAAATATTAAAGGGTTTCTGTCATCAGATTTAACCCTTTTAAAGCTGCTGACATTAGCGATTTGCTAATGTCAGCATACCCTAACTGTGGTATTATTATGTTTATTGGGGGCCTCCTTACTGTGATAATCTTACTTTTGTTTTATGTAAATGAGCCTCTAGGAGCAGGGAGGGCGTTGCCCCTGCTCCTAGAGGCTCCGTTTTCCTACCCCCTTCCACGCCCCGAGGTCCTTGATTGACAGGGCCAGCGCACGTCTTCTCCGGCCAGCCCTGTGTGCTGAGGAAATCTTGCGCATGCGCAGTGCAGCACACAGGGCCGGCAGCAGGACACGAATGCTGCCTGGCCCTGTCAATCGAGGACCTCGGGGTGTGGAAGGAGGTAGGAAAACGGAGCCTCTAGGAGCAGAGGCTCATTTACATATAACAAAAGTAAGATTATCACAGTAAGCGGGCCCCCAATAAACATAATAATACCACAGTAAGGGTCTGCTGACATTAGCACATCGCTAATATCAGCAGGTTTAAAAGGGTTAAATCTGATGACAGAAACCCTTTAACACATAAATCATCAGATTATAGATATTTTAAGGTACAAATTGCACCAAATAATGAAGTTCTGGTCTAATATACAGGTAGAAACCATACAAACACTTTAGTAAGGAGCAATTTAGTAAATTTATTAATGCACAGTTATGCATTAATTCCCCAAGTCAAAAAGAGGGACATTTAAGGATCAAAGAGGGACAGAGGGACTTGGGTCAAAAAGAGGGACTGTCCCTCCAAAAGAGGGACACTTGGGAGGTATGCATCCCCACTTCTAGGAACCTCCAGATATGAGTCACTGACAGTAGCAGCTCGTAAAGCTACTGACTTTAGGGCCAGTGGCCCTTTAAATAAGGCTTATAATGACACGGTGAATCCAAAAAGGAAAAACAGGAAGTGAGAATGTAAGAAACAAATTTCACAACCATCCAACCGTTATAAGAACAGACCAATGAAGCGTCATCATAAGTTTCGTCAGATACGAGAGTGACATGGATCACTTTGAAAAGCAGAAATCAGTTTGTTGACAGCTGTGCTGCAGGACGGCGCAGGCACCAGGATATGTCTGGGTGTGGCAGCCTGTGCCGAGTCCTGCTCCGCCACATAAAAACAAGTAGCGAGTGTACACAGCCATTGGGGTTGTTCGGTATGGGCAGATCTGTCTCACGTTGCAGGATCCCTGAGACAGCCTGTAACGCCCCTTTCACACGAGCGGGAGACTCGCATGTCTCCCGCAACGCATCTACAGGGCTGGACTCCGGCACCGACTGGGATCGCATATAATGCTATGCGATCCCTGTCAGTGCCGAGTCCAGCCCTGTAGATGCGTTGCGGGAGACATGCGAGTCTCCCAATCGTGTGAAAGGGGCATAAGGGTATATGCAAACGGCAGCGTAGTTTATACCGATTTTCACTATGATTTTGTTGCGTTACGCGCCAAATCCCTCCTAAAAACAGGATTTTATCACAGATTTTGATGTGTATTTGCTCCAGATTTCAACTTACAGAACCTACAATGTTACAAAAAAGTCTCCACACCGCTTATAGCTAAAGCAATGACACAATCTTTATTATAAACATGTTATACAAATACACATAAAAACACTAAAATTATTCAACAGCGGGAATAGCATAAATAAAGCAGAAAACACTGGTGTCAAAAAAGATTAAATTCATAACATGGTATTAGGCTACATTGTTATAAACAGTAAAGTGCATAGTGCAAAGGCATACAAACATTGTGATATAAGCCACATGGATCCCGGTACCAACACAGCACCACAGAACCAGATGAACACAAAACCATAAAAGTAAATGAACAAAATACTATCTACCAACCAGTGAGTCCGCGTCTTCTCACCCCTTCTCAGCCATATTGAGTGGAACCTGATGCTTTGGTGACCTAGTGGTATAGCACACAGGCCTCTGGGCCCCAGTAAAGACACTACATCAAAAGACAACTGTTCAAGAATATTAACCCACCAAGTGAGATGCACCCACTAAGTGTATAGAACCCCTGAAAGTGATTGTAACCACCAAGCATACTGTATTCCTGAAAGTGACTGTAACCACCAAGCAGATTGTATCCCAGAAAGTGACTGTAACCACCAAGCAGATTGTATCCCTGAAAGTGACTCTAACCTCCAAGCGTATTGTATTCCTGAAAGTGACTGTAACCATCAAGATTATTGTATCCCTTAAAGTGACTGTAAACACCAAGCAAATTGTATTCCAGAAAGTGACTGTAACCACCAAGCAGATTGTATCCCTGAAAGTAACTGTAACCACCAAGCAGATTGTATCCCTGAAAGTTATTGTAACCATCAAGAATATTGTATCCCTGAAAGTGACTGTAACCACCAAACAGATTGTATCCCTGAAAGTGATTGTAACCATCAAGAATATTGTATTCCAGAAAGTGACTGTAACCACCAAGCAGATTGTATCCCTGAAAGTAACTGTAACCACCAAGCAGATTGTATCCCTGAAAGTGATTGTAACCATCAAGAATATTGTATCCCTGAAAGTGACTGTAACCACCAAGCAGATTGTATCCCTGAAAGTGACTCTAATCTCCAAGAGTATTGTATCCCTGAAAGTGACTCTAATCTCCAAGAGTATTGTATTCCTGAAAGTGACTGTAACCACCAAACAGATTGTATCCCTGAAAGTGATTGTAACCATCAAGAATATTGTATTCCAGAAAGTGACTGTAACCACCAAGCAGATTGTATCCCTGAAAGTTATTGTAACCATCAAGAATATTGTAGCCCTGGAAGTGACTGTAACCTCCAAGCGTATTGTATCCCTGAAAGTGACTGTAACCACCAAGCAGATTGTATCACTGAAAATTATTGTAATCATCAAGCGTATTGTATCCCTGAAAGTGACTGTAACCGCCAAACAGATTGTATCCCTGAAAGTTATTGTAACCATCAAGAATATTGTATTCCTGAAAGTGACTGTAAGCACCAAGCGTATTGTATCCCTGAAAGTGACTGTAACCACCAAGCGTATTGTATCCCTGAAAGTGACTGTAACCACCAAGGATGCTGTACCTCGGAGTGGGAAAGGAATACAGTCAATTGTTTAAACAAAAAGGAGGATATTTGTCAAAACTGATGTAAATAAAAACGGGCTTAGTAGCCCATAGTAACCAATCAGATTCCAGCTTTCATGGGCAACTAAGCCAGTTTCCTATACACCAGGTTTCACACACTCTCAAAGTGTGAGATTCCAGCAGGGTGCCACCTCCTTAGAAACAGATCATGGGAAGGCTCTGGCTATTATCAGCTGTTATCAGCTGCAGTGCACATGTGGCTCAGTAGGAAAAACAAAGTAATGCTGGGCACCAACTGAAATTAATATGCATTTCCTGTGGACTTTTGACCCAATATCTACAACGGTCACAACATTTTTTGGAGTCCTAATATGACCTTGTGCATGGACCTTTAATCCCTGGAAAACTTTCTCAGATCACTAGGATATGCCACCAATGTCAGATAAGAGCAGGTCTCAGAGGTGGAACCCGCACCTATATCCAGAAGGGGCCCCCCAAAGTGAAGGAGAGCACACTGCAAATGTGCTGCGAGCTCTCTATTCTCCGCTAAGGGAGTTCCAAAAATAAGCCAGAGAGCTCGCTCACTTATTTTCGGAAGTCCAATAGCAGTGAATGGACAGCACATCATGCATGTATGGCTACCTCTCCGTTCACTATAGCTGTGAATGGAGTATGGCCATGCTTGCACGGGGGCCTGTTCTGGAGATAGGAGCAGGTCCCAGAAGTGGAACAGCGATATGGACAACCAGTGTCGGAGATGAGCTAACTCCTTTAAACCTTGTTTGGTAGTATCTGTCCTTCCATATGGTATACAGCCATACAGTGTCCAAATCACCGTACCACACAGTTCCTCATTATAAGCAACATCCATTACGGTGCCGAAATAACCGTGCCACACATGGCCAAATAAAAATTCCATAGAGTTGCTTAAATAACACTATACTATGCCGCCACACATACACTGCAAAAATAATATACTGCACACTATTTTTACGGCTTTTTACGCCGGTCTTAGTTTTGCTCTTTGCGCTGCCGTAAGATCCATCTAATTTATGATGAGGCGTGTGCCTCATCATAAATTATGCACATCTGTCACAGTCCATGCGCCTGGAGTAAAAACTGGCTAGCGTAGTTCCCAGCTAACATTTGCGCCAGGCGCAAATGGCTGTGCACAATATTGTCACATGGCTGGACAGAAAAAGGGACTTGCGAAACTTTTTACATTTAAAAGTGATGCAAGTCCCTTAGTAAATGTGCCCCATGGTCTAAATAGCAATGCCAGACAATGCCAAAGTAAAAAAAAAACAACTGCCATACAGTGCTCAAATAATACCGCTGCATTAATCGTAATCAAACAGTGCTACACAATTTCTGCTAGTCACAAGCCTCATGTGCCAGGCTAACTTAGGCACCACCTTCAGCACGGGCAGCTTGTCAAGGATGCAGTTGGATGTATGTCACCGATTTAGTTTTTTTTTTAAACGTGTCACTTTCCTAGTCATTTGTCCAGTTTAATATAACAACACTGAGATGTGGGACAAGGAACCTCCCGCACGTGTTGACTGTTTTGCAAAAGACAAAGGGAATCTGCGTCGTCAGGAGATGATTATCGCATAATGGCTGTTTTCCATTTTCTGTTCACACTCGACTGTTTGGGGTTTGAGATCCCGCCATGTAAAAACTAACATAACACACCATAATAATAGTAATACATGCAGTTAACTACAAGGTAGAATCTCACCACAGAGCACTATCATGGGGGGAGGGGGGAAAAAAAACAACAACCAAAACACTGTTGACCCATTCATTGCCAGATAACTCTAAAACAACCTTCCCAGAGAGCAGTATTATACCCTCGACATACAACAGATGCAAACATAATAGTATAAAAAGCTACAAATATACAACAATTTTGCAGCATTTTGGAAATTGCAAACATTTACCTTATTGTTTGGGTGGAAGCGACAGCTGCCCTGTAAGAGATAGAAGAGGAGGATTACAGTGTTATCCTGTGATCCACGCAATATATACTGATATATATATATACACAATATATATATACAATATATACTGATATATACGGTATATTGTATATATTGTACATGATATATAGGAGCTTGTACAGTTGTAGAGTGTACTCACAGCAGCGTCACTTGCAGGCGGTGGTAATGAGCTTACTTTCACTTTACCGGATTTCAAGTCTTGGGGTGGAGATAGCCTGCACCTCCCCCTGTGGGTTGTTGTCATGTAGGGACAAAGCAGTGACAACCTTCCTGCCGCTTCTGAACATGTCAGGCTGGAAGCTGGAAAGCTGCCATATATGAGATATTTGTGACAGGTTCCGCAAGGTACAGTGTCCATGGGGACACAAAAGAAACAGGGAATGGACCTGATAGAATTTGATAAGAGGTGTCTGAAGTGTCTGGTAGCTACATAACCCTCCCTTCCCATTTATCTTGTAGGCTTTTCTGTGACACAAAGCCAGGTTCTGAGTCTGACCTTACCCCTCAGCCCGAATCAATGAAATACTCTCCCATAAATGCACTCTTGGGTCTCCAGTGCATACAAGTTTATTCCAGTGAATGGGGCTGAGCTGCAGTACCAAACACAGCCACTCTACAATGTACGGCGCTGTGCTTGGTGAGCTGCGAGGAGGACACGGCTCTTAGGTAAATGCTGCAGCCTCCGTGCTGGGTGTTGTACCCCGCAGATTTGATATTGATGACTAGTGTTGAGTGAATCGAAGTATCCGAAGTGGACTTCTTTCCGAATTTCAGGAAAAACTCAATTCGCTGCGAAGCTGAATTTCCTCACGCCTCCTGATAATGTCATAAAAAGGACACTACACAGAGGCAGACTGGGAACTTAAAGTGGCCCTTTTGGTCCAAATTGATGGACGGCAGGCCCAACACACGTAGGTAATACTACAGTGCATCACAAAATACATCTCCAAAAACTTCCACTGGCTGACCGTGAGGAGGGATCAGGCAGCCCCCTGGGCATTGGCCCACTGGGAAATTTCCCTGTAAGGTCTATGGCCAATCCGCCCCTGACGCTACATACAAAGGAATGCGCTTTATGACTAAGTTATTCATCACAAATGGAATTTTTTTGTGAAATTCGGCGAAACGGACAAATTTTTCATAACTTCGCTCATCTCTATTGATGACCTGCCCAAGTATTGGTCATCAATAGAACTCCCAGAAAACCCCTTTAAAATACAACGTGCCCAATTCTTTTCCAAGACAGATGTTGGGACAGGGTACAGAATTAGCAGTCGTACCCAAGGCCTAAGGCTAGTTATTTCCTGGCCTGAACAGTGCTCCTGTGCCAGGACCTAGGGAATTATAATGATTTATAATGCTGTGTGTCCCTACTTGTGTGCAGTCAGTACTATTCATTACAGTCGATATTGAAGCGTTTCCCTGAGTGAACATGCTTGTCTGAAGCTTGTCATAGGGTGGAAGGCCAGGGTCAGTAACCTCCAGCACTCCAGTTCTTGTGAAACTTCACTTCTCATCATGCATACTTGGCTGTTCATAGAAGTGAATAGAGCAGGGATGCCCAACCTGTGGCCCTCCAGCTGTTGCAAAACTACAGCTCCCAGCATGCCTAGACGGCCTACAGCTATTAGGGCATTGTGGGAGTTGTGGTTTAACACCTGGAGTGATGCAGGTTGCTGACACCTGGTCTAAGGGGTTCAAAGGTTCCTTTGCCACTTAAGACGACATGAACTTCCATCAGAACCTAGGAGCTTCAAGTTACACCTCAAGCTGCTCCCATACAAAAACTGGTGTAAAGGAAAACTGTCTCAGTTGCCCATAACAACAAATCAGATTTTAGTTTTCATTTTCCAGAGCTTAGGCAACTAAGGCAGTTTTCCTTTACACCATTTTGATAAATCTCCACCATAGTTGCCAACAGTCCCAAATTTGGTGAGGCTGTCCGTAGTTTTCACAGACTGTCCTGGCAAATTCTGGCTGTCAGGTGTGGTGCATTCCCAGGGACGGGGCTTACATGTCCTATATTTACCAACTACAGTGTTGGTAAGAATCTACACACAAGCAATGTTCGATTTTTGTTTGGGTGGAGATCACCAAGGTTATATTTACCCCTTCAAGACACAGTACATGTACAGTATGCACTTTAAAGATGGTGCCCCCTTCAGAGCAGAGCTGGCATCGTAGCTGTTGAGTTTCAGATGTTTCACACAGCAGATACCTGGGGCTAACTCTTCAGATTCTGTGTACCATGGCATCAGAGGCGGCTTACCCCTGGAGTGCCGTGTTCCCAGGATCGGGGAAGCCTTTCATTAGTGGTGATAGGCTGGAGCCTGCTGGAGGTGACCAGGCCTATCACAGGTATAGTCTTATGGATTCCTGCAGGTGATAGTGCTGCATAGGAATATATTTAATTTCACATACAATACTGTATTAAATCACAGTAGTGTATGGGAGCAGCAATCTAAAAATAGTATGTTCAGGTCCTGAATGGAGGCTTCAAAAAGTGAAAAAAAAAGTGAAAACAAGGTTCTAAAAATATAAAAAAAAAATGTATTGCACTGCTGTGTTCCAAAACCCTGAAGTATTAAAATTTAAACATTTTTATCCCATACGTTATTTTTCGTCATTTCTCCTCCCCGACAAAATTGAACAAAAAGTGATCAAAAAGTCATGCACATCACAAAATGGTATCACTGAAAACTACAGACTGTCTCGCAAAAAAATGAGCTCTTATACAGCTCTGTAGACATAACTAACTCTAAAAATGTTATGGGGATCAGAATATGGTGATGCAAGGAAAAAAAAGTTTTTACTTTTTTCTGTATAAAAACATGAGAAAAACTATACAAAGGTAATGTCACTGTTACCGGTTTGACCCAGAGAATGAAGGGCACATGTCAGTTTTAACAGAGAATGTTGTAAAAATGAAACCCATAAAACTATGGTGCAATAGCGTTTTTTTCCAATTTCACCCCATTTGGATTATTTTTTTCCAGCTTCCCACTACATCATATGCAATGTTAAAGGAACTGATATTGATGACCTATCCTCAGGATAGGACATCAATATTAGAACGGCGGGGGTATGAGTCCCGGGACCTTGCCGATCAGCTGTTAGGTCCTAGTCCAGTGATCTCACTGTACATCGGTCACATGACCTAGGAGCAGCTCTGGCCCATTGGAGTGACTGGGGCTGAGCTGCAATACCAAGCACAGCCACTATACAATGTATGGCGCTGTGCTTGGTAAGCTGCGAGGGATCATGGCTCTTTGGTAAATGCTGCAGCCTCCGTGCTGGGTGTTGAACCCCGCCCATCTGATATTGATGACTAGTGTTGAGCGAATTGAAGTATCCGAAGTGGACTTATATATAGCTGATCAGTGGCTTAGTCCGCACTCAGAACCCCGCCAATGTAATATTGATGAAAGCAGCAACTTGATTGTTTGCCATGGGCATCTTCCAGGGGCGTAGCTAAAGGCTCATGGGCCCTGGTGCAAGAGTTCAGTTTGGGCCCTCCTTCCCTCAGTACTTTATGTGTCTTCTTATGTGGCACAAGGGTCTTTGGGCCCACTCAGGCTCCTGGACCCGGTAGCGACTGCTACCTCTGCACCCCCTATAGCTACACCCCAGGCATCTTCCCCAAAAGAGTATACTGGAACTTTTCATCATGCATGGGGACGCTTTATTTACAGAAATCTGGAAACCCCCTTTGAGAACCAATGATGAGTAATATGCTGCCATCTTAAAGATTCCTTACTTCATATTTTGCGATTACATCCACACACCGCTAGGTGGCGAGAGCGAGCTGATTTACGTATGCAGTACAGACATAAGAACTGAGAGCCGTTATGGTCATTGCTCTTCTCATTATACAGCTGGATGTATAACATGACGGCTGAGAGCTGCAGGGGGAGGAGCCGCACTTGTGGTACACCATACCGTGCGGGCTTCGTCGGTTACCATGGAGATGACCCGGAAGTGGATGTGTCAGCTGTACCTGCTCCTCTCTCTGCAGGGCTGCGGCTCCGCTGTGAGTATATTATAGGGGGATAATAAACGGGGCGGTATTGCCGGGGAGGGGCGCAAACTGGGATCTAAAAAGGGAAGACATTTATAAGGAATGGTCCAAGTATCATTCATTCTGGAACCCCCTTTATATACCCTCCTGAGGGAGTAATCTAGAAAGATAACCATAGGTAAAGAGAGAGGTGTAACCCCCTTATTGTGATCAGGACTTCTCTGTGTACAGTACATTATCTATATCTAATATCTGTTAAGTGTTGTCCCACGAAAAATATTCTACAAGAGATGCAGCAGAAAGACGTGTTATCCTGATAAAGTGCATGTCCCCTGAGCTTCCAGCTTGATATAAATCTAGCAGAGCAATTGCAGCAATGAATGGTGAGATATCTGGATCCATGTGAGGTACAGCGCTGGTTCTAGCTTTGTTAGAAAGAGGTTGCCATGTACTATATGATTTACATTTTTTACATTAATCATGGGATAACCCCTTTAAGACAGTTAAGTAGAGGTTCAGCACTACTTATCTCCTGCATCTATTGATATGATGTATAATAATAATTATTATTTATATAGCACCAATATATACCGCATTGCTTTACAATCAGGGGGTTCATGTACAAACAGTCATAAATAACCTAGTGACACAGAAGTCAACAAAAGAGGAATTAGGGCCCTACTCTCAAGAGCTTACAATCTATGAGAAGATGGGGAGGAGATGCATGCATTCATTGGAGTAATGTCACCTCCGTCTGCCATCCAGGGCCATGTCTGGAAAACTGAAGTGGGTGACGGACATCGAGAAGTCTGTGCTGATTAATAACTTTGAAAAGCGGGGATGGATCCAGGTGTCAGAGAGCGATGACTGGAATTTCTACTGGTAAGAAAATGGCTGTGGGTGCACATGGACTTGGGGATGTTCTGTACGTATTGCATAGAAACTTAAAGGAGAATTCCTGCTTATGTAGTTTATAACAGAGCTGTTTGACAGTTTCACTTCTAGAGGAGAGAGGTCTGCTGTCAAAAGCAAAATGAAGGGGGTTTCCCATTATCATCATCATTTATCCCCTATCTACCAGTCACTAGAATGGTGGTCCCTACGTCTCTTCTTCCATGTGCTTGACAGTAGGCAGACCCATACAAGTCAATGTAGGCTTTTCACACTGCTTAATTCACTTCTATGGGACTGAGGGAGTGAGAAAAAACGCATAACCCATAGAAGGCTTACATATTCTAATCCATTATTCATGGATGCCTTGTTTGCAGCCAGAAAAACACACTGAGTCAAAGTAAATTTTATAGGTAAATCAGATTTGGGCCCCCTTTCTTCACTGAGTCCATAGCAGCTGCCTTGTTTGTCTCTATGGTATGTATGGCCTTGCTCCTGTCATCTAAACATCATCTAATTTCATCCCAGTCAGACATTTTTGTACATCTATCCCGTCTAAAATTTGGATCGTTTTTCTTTGTTCACATTTCAGAACTGCAGTTCTGATTGATTCCACAAGGTGGCGCATTAGAACTTCTGCTGTGGCAGTACAAGCCAATGCAAGTGTTTGATAAACTGCATGTACTTTTCCGCTCGAGCCCAGCAAGTTTTTAAGACTGTTGCATGTGACTGATAAGTTGAGGTATGTTCAGTAAGACCCTGTTGTAGCTCAGTTGCTCCTCTGTATTCATTAATTGATCAGACTGAGGCTTTCATTTTCCGAGGGAGCTCTGAAAAATGAAAGGTGGTATCTGATTAGCTGCTATGGGCAACTAAGCCAGTTTTCATTTGCACCAGTTTTGATAAATCTCCCCCAGTGTGTGCCACATTGATGAATTTAGTGTACCACATGTGGAAATACAGGTAAGTATTGGTGCACCACATGGTAGTATATATGCCCCAATTATGTGTCTCTTTCCTCTACTAATACTGATTGTTGTATGCTGATATTTTACATTGAAATAACAATTTTTAATCTTCAAGAGATAGGTTTGTGACTTTTCAGATAATGGCAACCGGGATCCACTTCTGGATCCTAGCTTACATGGTAAGTAGGAGGAGGAGATTTCGGCCAAGATTTACTAATCCTATAGATCAGTGGTTCTCAACTCCAGTCCTCAGGACCCACCTGCCAGTCAGGATTTGGGAATATCCCACGGAATGAATACCTGTGGTAAGTCCTGATGGATGGACGCTAATTAAATCAGCTGCTCTATACTAAGGAAATCCTGAAAACATGACCGGCAGGTGGGTCCTGAGGACTGGAGTTGAGAACCACTGCTATAGATGATATAAGCTTAGACAGGTTGTCTAGACCTGCACCAGATTTATCACAGGGGCTCAGTCTGGATGATAAATGTGGTGCAGGGATAGACACTTTTCTCTTACTCTATACCAACTATTGCTTAGCTTACAAAGAGACAGAAGTGTAGGCCAGAATTGTGGCACAAAATGACGCATCTTAGGCAGTACCCTTTCCTGATAAACCCTACCCCTTTATGTGCAAGTGTAGAAACCCTAGTTGCACCAAATTTCTCAAATTTACACCACTTTTTAGACAGACTTTAGGCTCAGACACAACCTAAGCTTTATGTAACGAAGTTCTGCAACTTTCTTAGGCTACTTTCTTTCACATATGCGTTAAAGAGGACCTTTCATCGTTCCTGACATTACTGTTTTAATAGCTTCATGCATTTCCCATGTAATAACAATTCTGGAACATCTATTCTTATGTCTGTATGTTGTACCATTCCTTTATTATTTGCACTAGAAGTTATATGTGAATTGCTATTAACCTTCAGTAAAGGAACAGAGGGGAGGTGACCAGTTGGGGGTGTGTACCTGCACAGACTGAAAATGCCAGCACTGATTGGATAGAGTGAGTCTGTGCAGGGACACCCCCCCAACTATGGTACAACATAGAGACATAAGAATAGATGTTCCAGAATTGTTAGTACATGGGGAATGCATGAAGCTATTAAAATAGGCGTGTCAGGAGCGGTGAAAGCTGTGTGAGTTCACCATATCTGGCCGTTTACGGCCAGAGCCCATTGACTATAACGGGATCCGTCAGGAACCTATCCGGACAAAAACTAGGTTATGACCACAGTTTTTTGTCAGGCTGAATCCTGGCAGTCAGCTGGATCCCATTATAGTTAATGGGCTATGACAGTGCTCTGTCCCTATCCGGATACGATGAACTCCAGTATGCTGTTCTTCCACCAGAGCAGACTCTATAGCGTTAACGCATATGTGAAACTGACCTAATAGACAACGGGGAATTCATCAGTCTCTGCACTCTAGAAGGCTGGCTTAAAAAAGTCGCAGTATAGCACCTTGTGACTTTTTGGGCTTATTCATAAATTTTTTGCTTCTTTTTTTTTTCACTCTAGTTTGAGACAGTGGGCCTGGTTTGCCGGCTAGCTGATTTAGGCTAGATTTATCAAGTGCAACTTTTTAAAAAGTTGCAAAAAAAGGCACAACCATATTCTAGTTGGGAGGTCGAGTAGAAAAACTTAAGTAAAATCTTTACACAAAAATGTCATGTTTAAAGATGTATTTATCAAACAACAGGGGTCGCATATCACAGACTGGCATTTCAACACTGGTTTCTCTAACTCCTCCACAATGGCACTATATGAAGATCTCCCTGCCTCTCAAGGGACGGGAAATGATGTAGAAGTCCAAAATAAAAATCCTCCTCCTCTTACCTAGTTCCGTTTTAATTTCCTGTCCCTTGAGGGATGTTTGGGAGTCCTCCTATGGATATCTGCTCTCGCCCAGTCTTGATTTCCCCTGTTTGGGAGGTCTAGGTCTGAGAACAGGGGCTCCAGGTGCAGCATGTGTTCTCCTTCCCTGTTTTTGGCACAAGTACTTCCATTGAAGGCAGCCCTAGGCGCGAGTTCCTCAGAACGCTGTCGATGTGTTCCAGATGGCACACTTCTGGTGACATACTTCCAGTTTAGAGTTGTCACACCAGAATTGAAGTCACCCAGGAGAGCTGGATGAAAAGGAGCATGGGAGGAGCAATCAAGCGAAACACGTCGGCTTGTTGTTACTAGGAATCAGCAACCTCTGGCACTCCAGCTGTTCTGAAACTACAACTCCCAGAATCCTCCTTTCACTTCTGTGGGAGTTACAAGAACAGCTGAGTAAGTTTGCATGCTGGGAGTTGTAGTTTCACAGCAGCTGGAGTGCCGAAGGTTGCTGATCCCTGCACTAGGATGTCGGCATAGAATTCATCCGATCCTCCTCACAAATTTGCAGATCCTGCCAAGGCCTTTAGCCCTGTAAGCCGCCTGCAGAGTAGAGAGAATGTATTATTTTTACTATCGTGAATCTAGGCACTTAGGATGTATAGTCTTTTCACTGGTGGTGTCCCTCTCCCCCTCCCTGGGGCTGGGTGAGCAATTTCTTCCTGGAAATTTAAAGAGGTTATTCCCTTTATGATATTGTATTTATTAGACCCGAGAGTCCTCCGCTTCTAGGTGAGTGGACAGTAAGACATCTGGGAATAAATGTGGTATCTGTCGATAAACCCTATCTTCTACCTACCTATAAGAATCCCCTATGTTCTAAGTTCACAGAGAAGGTGGTAACTGAGGAAACCTTTGTGGACAGCATTCGCACGTTAATAAGGGATGAAGTGAACTTTGCCATCGACCTCAGATTAAATCCTGTTTTGCCATGTCCATGTTTCTCAAAGAGCCAAGTACCTGTGGAAGCTCAAGAGAAATTGGATGAGAGAAATTTGTTCAGAAGAGGACTGAGAATCTTCAGAGGATGGCTCGGGGTGTTCATTATGCTTCTGAAGATACTGGTCTTCTGATTAAGACTAGACTGTCAGAGCAACTATGCAGCTGGATGATGCGCAGGAGACTCATTCAGTGCAGGATGCCATGTTTAAAGGATTAGGGGATAAAAAGAAAAGAGTGTTTCCTATTCATGATAACGTCAAAAAATAAAAATTGAGTAGAAGGAACCAGAGAAAAAGTCAAATATCTCCAAAGCCTCTAAAAGGAAGTAGCCCTTCACTGGAGAGGATTCTGCTTAGGATAAGACTCCCAGAATTTATGCCCCAGTCGCTAGAATATCTGAAAAGAAATCACTTGTGTTTGAAGACATGGGTCTTCTTAAAGACTCGATGTGAGGGGTTGTTGAAAAAATCCTGGGAGACCAACACAGCCATGTTGGGGCCAGGTATAGTGGCTACCTACACAACCAGATCTCTATCCATGTGGTTTGAACAACTGGAAAACCTTCTCGCTGCAGGTACTTCAAGAGAAGAAATTATATCATCTCTGTCAGTTGTTAAACAGGCTTCAAACTTTCTAGTAGATGGTACTGCAGATATGGTTTGTCTGTGCAACACGTTGAGCTATATGGTTCAGATCATGGAATGGTGACTTGGGGTCCAAGAGCAGACTCTGTTCTATGCCATGTGAAGGAGATAGATTATTCAGGTTTTCCCTGGATGATATTCTGGAGAAGGCATCCGACAAGAAAAAAGGATTTCCCTCTGAGTCTAGGTTCTACCAACAGAGGAGCTCCTTTCGTGCTCAAGGAAGGGGTAGACAAGACCAGAAAAAGAGAGAATCCTCTCAAAGGTGGCAGTCGAAGAGGATTTCTATTTAACCCCGACAGCACAAATAAGAATTCTCAGTGATTCCAGGATTCCAGTCGGCAGAAGGCTAAGAGAATTTCATCAGGAGTGGAAGAACATCACCTCCTTCACTTGGGTCCTAAACACAATTCAGTTTGGTTATTAGCTGTAGTTTGTGACACTAATGCCATACAAATTTCTATTAAACAGACCTTTGACGAACCTACAAAAACCAGGGAATATTGGAAAAAAGAAATATACTCCCTAACACAGAAACAGGAACTGTTTCCAGTTACATCATCTCAAGTAGGTTGGGGGTTTTACGCCCCAATCAGTCCTTCCGGTTTATAATCTCATCAGCAAGCAAGCAGGTGATTGCCGGGAGGGAACACTTCGTCTGCGTGATCGGGGTGTCCAATACATCCTTTATGATGGAGGTATCCAGCCATTTCCATCAGAAAAGCATGCTAATATTCCCCTAACTGAATGACTTCTTACTAGTTGCTCCATCAAAATAGATACTACTGGACCAATTACAGATCGTGACAACTACCTGGGATGAATAATAAACCAAGAAGTCGGACCTGATTCGGGCACAAGAGAAGGTGTTTCTAGAAGTACTCTTAGACTTAAGGAAACTATCCTCCTTTCTTTCCCCAGAGAAGCAGGACCTGATAATCAGGACAATACAGGCCTTTCAGATGACAAGGTCTTCATCCATAAGGTTCTTGGACTGCTATCATAGACAATTCCCTCAATCAGATGGGCTCAGGCTTACTGAAGGTCTCTTCAGTCTTTTCTGCTGTCTTCCTGGGACAAAAAGATGACCTCTCTATGCTGGTGGCTGATAAGAAAGAACCTCAGGAGAGGATTTTACTGGCGTCCGGAAAATCCTGTGGTGGTCATCAAGATGGGCGCTGTCAAGGTTGGGGTGCCCATTCAAATCAGATGATCATTTAAGGCACTTGGAAAAAGAACTTGTCTCAATCATATTCAAACCTACGAGAACTGTCAGCGATCCTCTTGGCTCTGAAGAGAAAAGAACCCATCTTAAAATGAAGAAAGAGGGCTGCCAGCCCCAGAGGGTCTTAGAGCGCATTCCACAAGAGCCATATCTACATCATGGGCTGAAGGTGCTTCAGCCTCCCTAGAGCAAATTTGCAGAGCAGCAACTGGCATTTGGGCAGAAAGTCGTTTCTGCTTCTGTCCCTCCCTAAAATTAGGTTTCTCTGCAAATTCTCATTGTGGAGGTGTTAGGGAAAGATGAAAATTACTCTTACTGGTAATTGAGTTTCTGGTTAACGTCCACAATGGCATCATTCCTACCCTTATGTATTTTTGAGATATTATGATTAAGCTTTAGTGATAAATTTTTTTGGGGGTTTTGTGTGTGTGTATGCATATCTCTTATTTCCCTGTCAGCAAACTGAAGTAGGTAAGAGGAGGAGGCTTTTTATTTTGGACTTCTACATCATTTCTTCTCCCTTGTGAGGATGGGAGATCCTCATATGATGTTGTTGTGGAGGTAAAAGGGAAATCCAATTACTGGGAAGAATAATTTTCATCTTTTTGATTTCTCTGTACTGCTCATCATAAATTATCTTCATCTTCCAGCGGTCTTCTAGATTGAACATAGCTGCAGTAGATTTCAGTTATAAATTATGGTAAATATGTCCGAGCTGATGGCCATAAAGAGGCGAAACCGACATAGAAATGCCACAGAGCAAAGGTGTAACATTTCATAAATTTGGTGCAATTATGCCAACACAAACAGAAAAGAAAATCTGACTTCAAATACTCCCCTCATGATACATTCCTCATCATGTTCAAGATCAGAGCTTACTGTCAGTGAAAAGTATTCTACTTACATCCATATGCTGAAAACCAGTAGAATCCTACTGAAATATTGCTGTAATTGTATCCAGTTTAACCAGTTCTATACAGACGGTGCTCCTGGCTGATACATTTTACCTGCATTGATATTTGTGTTCATAGGATTGTATTGACTGGGTGCAAGGGGGGAGATTTATTAAAACTGGTGTAAAGGAAGACTGGCTTAGTTGCCCATAGCAACCTTTCCACCTTTCATTTTTTAGAGGTCCTGGAAAATGAAAGGTGTAGTCTGATTGGTTGCTATGGGCAACTAAGCCAGTTTTCTTTTACACCAGGTTTGATAAATCTACCCTCTTGTATATGAGAAAGTTGTAGAACATTTTATTATACAGTTATTAAATGGACAGCATTCTCCTACTCATTCCCTAATGGTCTTTGCTTACAAGCTTTCAGCACTTGACTGTTGCCGCCAAGCAGTTGTGTGACTTACTACAGGCGTCATTGCTCAGGCTTTAGTCATGATGCAAATGGGTTTTGCACATGTCCGCTGATTGGCTGCAACAGTCAAGTTCTGGTACAGCATGTCATCGCTGACAAGATCGTAAACAATGACCAACTGGCACCACCAAAATTTTTCTGGTATTTTATATCTTGTATGACCCCCAGAGGTAGGTGTTTCCTCTGCCCTCTGATTCCATGTTTGTTGACTTTCAGGATGAGCGTGCAGACCATCAGAAACTGCTTCAGCGTAGAGACTGGGTTCCGCTTGTCTGATGACCAACTTGTCAATCACTTTCCTAATCACTATGAGCTCACCAGGAAGGATCTGATGGTGAAGAACATCAAGAGATACAGGAAAGAACTGGAAAAAGAAGGTAGCCCCCTTGCAGAGAAGGACGAAAATGGAAAATATCTATATTTAGGTGAGTGAAAAACTTGAAGGTTTCCATCATATGAGCTGAAAAGCTGTTCCGATCTGATCTGCTGATTCTTGGTGGAAAACTAGCACCTATGGGCGATGTTGGGCAGTAATTCTTGTTACTTATACGTTAACCATCCCACATCATTAAACTAGTAAAAAGATTATTCACGTAAGAGCATTTGTAGAAAAATCTGATTACTAGTGCAGGATCAGACTGCTAACTCGGTAGGCCACTGAGGACAGTGATTGGCTGCAGAACTCAGGTGCTGTATCCAGGCATGTCACCGCTGCTGTTTGAGTAGTGGCAGGAGTACTAGACCTTCTCTGTAGAGCTTGGTGCTGGTGAAAGAGGTGAGTATAATTTTTATGTTGTTGTTGTTTTATTTTATTTTAAACCATTTTAGGGCTTGTCTGAGATTTTTAATTATCTCAGACAACCCCTTTTTAGCTGGCTATACAGATAAAGCCCAGTTGATAATCACAATAGTGTTGTGTAGGGACGGACTGGCACACTTTGCGGGCTCTGTTTTAGAGGTGGGACCCCCACCTATCAGACATTGGGAGCATATCCTGCTCATGTGCAGTCCACTCTCCTTCATTTTGTGGGACCCCCACCTATCAGACATTGGGGTCATATTCTGCCCACGTGCAATCCACTCTCCTTCACTTTGTGGGACCCCACCTATCAGACGTTGGGGGCATATCCTGCCTGTGTGCGGTCCACTCTCCTTCACTTTGTGGGCACTTTTCTAGAGATAGGTGGGGCCCGCACCTATCAGACATTGTCCAGTGTATGAGATGATTTAGCCTCTTTAAAGGGGTATTCCCATCCCAGATGGGGGCATATCACTAGGACCCACACTTATCTCTAAAACTAAGTAGAACATAAGGCCGCCAAAGTAGTGGCCTGCTGTGCTGGGTCCAGCCACTACCAAGCCTTCCTATTGGCCTGCTGAAAACAGCCGAGCGACATGCTTGGCTATTTTCGGAATCCCCATAGAAATTAATAGGACTGCACTATGCTTGCATATCCACCTCTCCCATTCATAGAAATGAATTTGGCAGTGACCTATCTCCCTGATCCTGTTGAAATTAACATGCTTGCTTACCTGGGCCAAATGTGCACATCATACTGAGGAATCGGTAGAATTAGCTGCCTGCCAAAAGAGCATTCAGCCATTGGCTACCTCATTTGTATGGTTCTTTTTATTGCATCTTACTCATATATTCATACCCATGTGAACAATCACAGTACAGTGCCCACCAGGGGCGTAGCTAGAGGCTCATGGGCCCTGGTGCAAGAGTTCAGCTTGGGCCCCCTGCCCCCCCCAGCGCTGGTGCACCTAGCTTTTCTGCTGCCCGACGCTGCCATCCCCATTCCAAAGGGTTTGTCCTCTATTTACCACTGATGACTAAAGAGAGGACAGCGCTCATATGAGAGCTGCTTTCTCTGCTCTGTTCACTTGCTCGCTGTAGCATTTGCAGTGATGAGCAGTAAACAGAGCAGAGAAAAAAAAAAAGCCTTTAAAGACATACTTGGAAAACATTACATACAGCGCCACATATGTACCTCTTACATCCAGTGACTTCTTTTCTCTGATGTAGACGTTCTGTTTCCTCGTCTTCTCCTTTCAGACCAGACCGCCATGATTATTTCTTTCAGTCGCGTCTCATCTCTGCAACAAACAGAAATCTTACTTTCCTACTTTTCCATCATCTTCTCACCTTCTCAACACCCCATCCTGCCCCCCTAATACTGTGTCCACTGTGCTCCCCAATACTATCCTACAGAAACAGTCCCCCTGAAAATACTGGTACCACACATAAAATACCCCCTTCCTTTCAGATCAGGCCCCCATATAAAACCCTAAATGAGATCCCCCATCTCAGACCAAACCCCTTTTAGACCTCTATGTGAGACCCCATATAAGACCCCAGTTTTAGACCTGAGATCAAACCCTCATTAGACCTCCATGTAAGACCCTGATCCAATATCAGACCCCACAAGTGAGTCCTTCAGAACCCCCCCCCATTAGACCTCCAAACCCCACAATTGAGTCCTCCAGAACCCCCCTCATTACACCTCCAGACCCCACCAGTGAGACCCCCCATTAGACCTCTAGACCGGACATTTGTGTCCTCCAGAAACAAGCTTCCCCCCCCCCCCTTTAGACCTCCATATCAGACCTCAGATCAGACAGTAAAATAATAAATAAACTTACCTCTCCTGCTCCACTGCTCCTCTCCCTGTCCTGGCTGTCTCCTCTTCTCAGGGCCCACGCTGCAGTCACCTGACTTCCTGCAGCGTCAGGGCAGAGTGCGCTCTGTACGTCCTGATGCTGCAGGCAGCCAGGAGAAGCAGCGCGAAACCTGAGAAGAGCGAGCAGGAGGAGGGGTAAGTACAGTAGAACGCTACCAGAGCTCTCCCTCTCCTCCTGCAAACTAGTTAGCGCTTCCATTATGGAAGCGCTCACTAGTATTCCCTTTATAAGATGCACTGTCTGCATCTTATAAAGGGAAAATACATCGCCATTGGCAAGGGGGGCCCGGTCGCAGCTGCGACCCCTATAGTTATGCCAGTGGTGCCCACATAACTGCCCACATGTACCCTTGTTGTTTCTCTAATGCTTTAATCTCCTTGTGTCCTTATGCTCTTGTAGATTTTGTGCCGGTCACCTTCATGCTTCCAGCTGATTATAACTTATTTGTAGAAGAATTTCGGAAAAATCCGTCCAGCACCTGGATCATGAAACCCTGTGGAAAAGCCCAGGGAAAAGGCATATTTCTCATCAATAAGCTGTCACAGATTAAGAAGTGGTCTAGAGACAGCAAGACTTCCTCGTAAGTACTAGAAGATGCCTCCATCACTTTACATGGTCTGCTGCTGCTCTGCTACATTAGGGTACTTCCATACAGAGAGTAAGCGATGCACGTTTTATGCAGGGTTTAACTGTACCAGCAATGCGCGTAATTGGTGGCTTTTAAATCTGCTGCCTGTCAATTTCTGCTGCTGATTTCCACTGCACATTCTATCCTTTGCAATGCAGAGGGTGAAATCAGTGGCAAATCTGCATCCAAATCCCCCAGCTGTGTATCTGCGGAAAAATTCTTAGCATGCTATGTATTTTATGTCCCATGTGGACATACCCTTAAAGGGGATAAACAAAGATAATTGATTTGAGCTCATAGCATTTTTCCATTGACAACGAGTTGTAATTTTCTGTGGCATGATCTTGGATCATTGACATTTATTCATATGCTGGCCCTCACTCTGCCACCATCGGCTAACATGGTTGTATGTCTATCAGACTGTGCCACAAACACTGGTACAGTGATAGGCCATAATTCAGTGGTATCATAATACCAGTGCATTATAAAAGCCTGATGTACAGTTATGTCGTGGTGTGGAAACGGAGTCGTCCACGTGATATTAAGTTGTGGAGCGAGAAAGGGTTAATGTTGTCACTTACAACTGCAACATTACCCTAGCAGGGAATCTCAGAAAGTACTGTTGTTCCAAGAAACGAAATAGGAATCCGTATGCAGTATGCTCCTCAGCTCCCCCTAGTGGTGGCAACTAGTATTTTATCATTTAAAATAACCCTCTTCTCCTGACAAGCTGAGCTGCATGTAGCTGTATATGTATAATTAGCCTTTCCTAGTGTAGCAGGTAAATCACTGAAAATTGTTCTTTCAGGTTTGTGTCACAGTCTTCTAAGGAAGCATATGTTATTTCCTTATATATCGATAATCCCTTGCTGATCGGTGGGAAGAAATTTGATTTACGTCTGTACGTGCTTGTGACTACATACCGACCGCTTAAGTGTTACATGTAAGTATTGGTAATTAATAGACATGTTATATATGCATACTTATCTTCCAAAACTGAGAAATGCACAATAACTGTCCTCAGTATCTCTATTGCCACCTATAGGGGGCGCCCTGGTAAGTCAGTATTTGCCCTTTTAATACCTTTCTGCCCTGTGGCATAATTGTACAGTATGTTGTGATGAGCAGGTCGTTCCCTTGGGCCAATGTAGTGGCACAGGTGAGCATGCTTCATTGTCCACCTGGAATTCCTTTGAATAGTCATGCAGTTTGGGCTGCAGTTACACCCACTATGCCTTAAAGAGGTATTCAAGTTATAACATGTTATCCCTTATTAGATTGTGGGGGTCTGACTGCTGGCACCCCCACCAATCACTAGAATGAGGGCCCTGTACCCTGAAATGGATGGAGCATCTGGTTGAGCATGCACTGAACCGCTGTATTCATTTTCCAAGGAACTGTGGGAAATAACAAAGTGCAGTGCCTGGCAATTCCCGCAGTCCCATAAAGAATGAATGGAATGGGACCGCACATACTTGACCAACCGCTGTATTCATTTCAGGGTAGGGGGCTCATGTTCTCTTGATGGGTGGGGTACCAGTAGTCAGACCCCTATCCATAGGATAGGATAACTTGTTTTAATCAGAATACCCCTTTAGTTGACATTCTGTAGCATGTTCTACATCATTAGAAGCCATGCTGAAATCTGTTGAGTTTGGGTTCCCGGGCAAGCGCAGTGAAACGTGGTGTATTGCCTCAGCCTCAACGCACTGCACATGCACCAAATCTCCATCATTCAGACTTGTGGCATCTGGACCGTGCGTGGAATGCTCCAGGCAAAACTGATATACTGCATAGGCCAGGGCCTCAGGGGGCGGAGCATGACACAGATTTAGTAAGCACCAAAGAGAGAATGCCTGTGTCCTGCTCCGCCCACCGGGCCCTGCACTAGCTGCTGACCTCTTCTTCCCATATTCTTTCCACACTAGGTACAAGCTTGGATTCTGCCGTTTCTGCACTGTAAAGTACACCCCGAGTACAAGCGAGCTGGACAATATGTTTGTGCATCTGACAAATGTTGCCATTCAGAAACATGGGGTAAGTATGTAATTGCTGCATGCTCTCCCTCTTTGGAAGGGTTTAGAAGTGTCTACAATAAGTGGTGGTTGTGAGGAATCTGAGGACTACACAACCTGCATTTACTGTGCCAGATGCTGAATACAGACTGCTATTAACAATAGACAAGGATAGGTAGGAGCGGACTGGGAACTAAAAGTGGCCCTATATTTTAGGTAGGTCCAAACTCTCAGCGGTCCTGGCAGCATAATGAGGCGGGGCCAGCGATACTATAGTGCAGAGGAGTGTGCTGCACCAGCTAAACCAAATACCACAGTGCAGCACAAAATACTGCCACCTGTGCCACTGTATACAACTTTATTACTGTCCTGAGGACATAGATACAGTTGAATTCAGCTGCTGGCCAGGTGCGTAGGAGAGAATCCGACCATTATGTACCAGGCTGGTGGCCGCAAGGATGGCTTGTGTGGCCTTCCTAGGCATCAGCACGTCGGGAAATCTCCCTGTAGGGTCTATGGCCAATCCGCTCCTCAGCATAGGACTGTGGAATCCGTGTTTTGCGGATTCCCCAATTTGCAGACCATAAAACATCCATTGGTCTTGTGCATGAGGCTGAGCCATTAGGATGGCAATACTGTTGAATTCAGGAGTCAGAAGGGGAGCATGAGATCATTACTTAACATGGTTGGTGGCCGTGAGGAGGGCTCAGGTGGTTCCCCGGGCATCAGGCCACCAGGAATTTTCCCTGTAGGGTCTATGGCCGCCCTGTACATGGAATAAAGGTATGGTGCTTTAGAAAGCATAGACAATATATAAAGAGACACCGGCTGTGGACACAGTGCCGTCTTCTTCCAGTACATTACCGCCATGCCGGCGGCTTTTCGCTGGGTTATGAGATGCCTTTCTTTCTTCCAGGATGACTACAATCACGTCCACGGCGGGAAATGGACAGTCAGTAATTTACGTCTATACCTGGAGAGCACGAGAGGACGAGAAGTCACTGATAAACTGTTTGATGAAATTCACTGGATAATTGTGCAGTCCCTGAAGGCAGTAGCGGTGAGTCAGTCATTTATGCTGGTCTGGGAATCCGGGCACCTCTCAGGGCACCGTGATACCAGCTGAATGAACGGTTGTGGCTGAAGGTTATTAGCATCATTATAAGTAATGAGTCCGACTGCTGAGATTCACAATTATGCTAATTACTAATTGAAATATAAATCAGCAGATGGACCACACTGACCAGAGCAGGAGCAATGTGATATCATCGTAATCAACTTTGATATCTAGATAGACATTTATCTCATCTATCTATATGGTGATATAAGTAATTAAATTTATCTATTAATTCATGTCAGAACGCACTACCACTGAGCTGCCAGCAGGTGGCGGCAGTATGATAGTGTGTAATGCCGTTTGTCATGCTGGGGAACATTGCTAGAATATGGGTCTGACGGCAGAATATTATTACAGATGGTTTATGCGGTTGATGGTAAACTCTATCTAGAATATAATTATAAGCTGCTGAGCAAGTTTAGCTGCCCACATATTTTTGTGGTTACCTGTAACCCATGTACATGTGTTTTCTAGAAGTGGAGACGGTTAACTACAGGGTCTACTGTCAATTACAGCAGGGGTTTTGGATCCTGTCAAAGAAACAAGCCTCAAATCCCTGGGCTGGGGCTGAAATTGGGCCAATTGTGGAAGAAGCTGCAACAGAAAGCCAAACGTATACTGCATCCTAAATATATATTACATATTTCTGCTAGTTGGTGTGTAATGAAATACAGTTTTATGGGATGACTGTCATCTTGCCCACTCCTTAATATTAGACTTGTTGTTTATAAGCCATTGCTGGTCTTGGAAGGACACAAGATAATAGCCCAATATCAACGCAAGTCTCTTGCACACTGCAGCCAGTTTTTTTTTTTTCCAGCGGTGATCATTGGCCCACAGTCTCAGCTGCAGAAGCTTAGGACTCCTTTACAGTTGCAGTCCTCTAGGTCTGATGGCCTCCTTCTCTTGAGCATTCAGGATGGTCTAGCCTAGGAAGATTTACAGGGGTGACGAGTACTCTAATTTCTTGTGCTCACCTCCAGACTGGTACTTTTCAGTCCGATCAGGAAGTTGTTTGGAGTCTTTTGTCTTCACAATGACTTTTGTTTTTTTGGTTAATCCCTTACTCATGGTTAGACTTTCAAGATGCCGGAATGTAAAGTCTGTGTATATGCATCTTGAGACGGCGGAAATATTGTAATAAATGTCACTGCAGGATCAGACTACACAGAGTTTGTTTGCAGTCTGTTGTCATGGAAAAACTTAGCTATGCATAGAAGCTGCATACTCAAAATGGTAAATTATATGTAAAGATATTTTCTCATGAAAGGGGCTGTCCCCCAGTTGGACCCCCTTTATGAACCAGAACAGAGAGCTGCTTAATTGAGCCAGAACAATGAATGGCTAATTTCTACTGTCTGGTTGAAGCTCTCCCTTAGAAAAAAAGAGGTTTTCTCACGGTGCTGTGAGCAGGACCCAGAGGAACATCTAATCGACCTGGAGGACACATTTTTCAATTTGTTGCAATGGCAGAGGTAGACAATACTTGGACTTGCTGTCAGTCATCCCATTGGAAAATACTAGAATCCGCCTCTCGACAGCCTGAAATGGTTGATAACAATACCTAGAAATATACTTAAGCCTAGGATTACACTTTACGTGACATCCCTATGAACTTTAGAAGTAGCCCCTTTATTTTTACAGCACATTATTCTCATAGCCCAGTTTAAAACAGCAGGTCCCGAGTTGTGGATGGAAAAATCCCAGGGAGACAGCGCTGGTTAGAAATCACAGTACTTGGCGGTTTAGTCTAGTGTGTTAACCTCAATCTCTTGTCTGGTGGAGTTATTCTGAGGAAACCTGGCAGCTGGAACATAGGCTCACAGGCATCCATAGTAATCTGACCACTTGTGGTCTAGATCCTTGGCCCTTGAGCATGTTTCCTGGCCAGTGAAGAGTTAATTACATGCTACTGACACCCAGATATAGGCTTTTATCATTTTTAGCCATGTGCGGGCTGAGTCACTGCTGCATGTGATGTACTATGGTCTGGGAGGAGGAATTAATATCAGAGATCACATTGCAGTCATTACATAAGAAACCTTCTCCTGATGCCTCAGCCCTATGGAGGTTTGCTATATCCAGAATTTTGGACATCATCATCATGATCATTTTTTTTAAATTGTCCATTACCCATTGTATTAATGTGCTGGGTTGGCAGAAGAATGGGGCAAGCCTAGTACGTTCTATCATGAAACAAGTATGGGAAATGGCTCACGTTGCTGCTGAGACTTTTGGGTGTACCTGCGCCCCTCTATTACCTTCCTGTACATGGTCTAGCAACAGCTTTATGCATGCCTCACCGGTCTCGGGTCTGCAGTTCATTTTTGGGTCTGGTATGGGGTCTCACTTTAGGGACATGGTCTAGGGTCAGCATTAATTAAAGAGTTTTGCCGAGATTTTTTAACTGATGACCTATCCTCTGGCTCTCACAGTAACACAGCAGCCTTCTTTCAGCTTTTCCAGTATATAATGCTCCCCCTTAGTGCCAGTATATAATGCCCCTGAGGTGCCAGGATATAATGCTCCCCCCTTACTACCAGTGTATAATACCCCCATACAGCCAGTATATAATTATATAATGCTCCCCCGCCCAGTGCCAGTATATAATGCTCCCAAGGTGGCAGTATATAATGCTCCCCCCCACTTAGTGGCAGTATATAATGCTCCTTCATGCCCCCACCTCACTCCCATTCCCTGCCGCCATCTGTGTTGCTCCTGGGTCCGGTCTCGCACGATCACATGATCATGCGAGACCTGGCGCAGGAGGTTGCGTTGACGCCATTGCGACCTTTTGCACTGTTGTACTCTCTCATAGGCTTCGGCCACTATGGGGCTAAATGGCCACAAATGCAGCCTACAGTCATGGCCAAAAGTTTTGAGAATGACACAAATATTATATTTTCACATGATCTGCTGCCCTCTGGTTTTTATGTGTGTTTGTCAGATGTTTTTATCACATACAGAAATATAATTGCAATCATATTATGAGCAACAAAAGCTTATATTGACAGTTAGAATGAGTTAATGCAGCAAGTCAATATTTGCAGTGTTGACCCTTCTTCTTCAGGACCTCTGCAATTCTCCCTGGCATGCTCTCAATCAACTTCTGGACCAAATCCTGACTGATAGCAGTCCATTCTTGCACAATCAATGCTTGCATTTTGTCAGAATTTGTAGGTTTTTGTTTGCCCACCCGTCTCTTGATGATTGACCACAAGTTCTCAATGGGATTAAGATCTGGGGAGTTTCCAGGCCATGGACCCAAAATCTCTATGTTTTGTTCCCTGAGCCATTTAGTTATCACCTTTGCTTTATGGCAAGGTGCTCCATCATGCTGGAAAAGGCATTGTTGATCGCCAAACTGCTCTTGGACGGTTGGGAGAAGTTGCTCTCGGAGGACATTCTGGTACCATTCTTTATTCATGGCTGTGTTTTTAGGCAAGACTGAGAGAGCCGATTCCCTTGGCTGAGAAGCAACCCCACACATGAATGGTTTCAGGATGCTTTACAGTTGGAATGAGACAAGACTGGTGGTAGAGCTCACCTCGTCTTCACCGAATAAGCTGTTTTCCAGATGTCCCAAACAATCGAAAAGGGGATTCATCAGAGAAAATGACTTTACCCCAGTCCTCAGCAGTCCACTCCCTGTACCTTTTGCAGAATATCAGTCTGTCCGTGATGTTTTTTCTGGAGAGAAGTGGCTTCTTTGCTGCCCTCCTTGAGACCAGGCCTTGCTCCAAGAGTCTCCGCCTCACAGTGCGTGCAGATGCACTCACACCTGCCTGCTGCCATTCCTGAGCAAGCTCTGCACTGCTGGTAGCCCGATCCCGCAGCTGAAACACTTTTAAGAGATGGTCCTGGCGCTTGCTGGTCTTTCTTGGGCGCCCTGGAGCCTTTTTGGCAACAATGGAACCTCTCTCCTTGAAGTTCTTGATGATGCGATAGATTGTTGACTGAGGTGCAATCTTTCTAGCTGCGATACTCTTCCCTGTTAGGCCATTTTTGTGCAGTGCAATGAAGACTGCACGTGTTTCTTTAGAGATAACCATGGTTAACAGAAGAGAAACAATAATGCCAAGCACCAGCCTCCTTTTAAAGTGTCCAGTGGTGTCATTCTTACTTAATCATGACAGATTGATCTCCAGCCCTGTCCTCATCAACATCCACACCTGTGTTAATGGAGCAATCACTGAAACGATGTTAGCTGGTCCTTTTAAGGCAGGGCTGCAATGATGTTGAAATGTGTTTTGGGGGATAAAGTTCATTTTCTAGGCAAATATTGACTTTGCAAGTAATTGCTGTTAAGCTGATCACTCTTTATAACATTCTGGAGTATATGCAAATTGCCATTATAAAAACTGAAGCAGTAGACTTTGTAAAAATTAATATTTGTATAATTCTCAAAACTTTTGGCCATGACTGTAGATTGCGCCCCTATCATGGGTAGCTCAGTTCCTTCATGATGTGGTTTGACAGGGTTCTCTAACCTGTGGCTCATCAGGTGTGGTAAGACTACAACTCGGATACTTGTCAGGTTCATGAGAGGAGTTGTAGTTTCACCACAGTCGGAGAACCATGATCTAAATAATATATAGTGGCCCTCAAACAACTTATATTTTTAATTGCTTCATCATTTTCATTACTTTTTGTCCTAAGTAAATGAATGTATTCTTGTTTTTTATTTCTGTGTTTCCTTTCTTGTCTCTAGCCGGTGATGAATAATGACAAGCATTGCTTTGAATGTTATGGTTATGACATCATCATAGATGACAAGCTAAAGCCGTGGCTGATTGAGGTGAGTGGTCTCCTTATAGTCTGTGTTGTACTGTTAAAGGGAACCTGTCACCAGATTTATTTTGTCCTGTCTGAGTAGTGGCAGACACCCTTGTTTCAGTAGAGTGACTTTTATATGTTTAATATGTTCAGACTGAATTGTTGCAGTGCTATGCTAGGTAGTGTATGTGATCCAGCCACTGGTTGACAGCTTTCTCCCTGTGCACAGTAATGTCAGCAGCTGTAGAGAAAGGAGAGCCTGTATATTAAGAATACTTTGGGTTCCTGCATTGTAGTGCTGCCATGACTCAATCATGAGTTCTCCAAGCAGCAGCATATTCCGAAATAACAGTCACACTGCCAAAATCAGGATGTCTCAGACAGGACAGCAGAAACCTGATGATAGGTTCCTTGTAACAGACAAAAAAAGGAATGGAGACTTTTGTTTCCTTTAAAAAATGAAATCAAAAGAAGTAATAAAAATTCTTCGTATAAATATCACTACTTAAAGGGGTTCTCAAGTTTAAAAAACCCATTCTCCATGGGTTCTGAGTTAATATTGAGGGGGGAGGGGGTCTGTGTCTTTTGTCACAGTGGAGAGCAGTAGAGATAGTCTCTTGATCTGGGGGACCTGCACTATCCTACAATACACAGTCAACCTATTGATATGAATGGGTCCTGTGCAGCGTTTCATTTCTCCTGTGGTGGCGCTGCAGATAAATTGGACACTTACTGCTAGATTGCCTCACTGATTACAAATGATCGCTAGGTGTTCCAGCTGGGGAGGGATACCATGATCAACATATTGTCAAGAGACACTCCTAACAAGTAGAGGTTGTTAGGAGAAAACCCGTTTTAAGGAGAGATGATCATTGCCTTTGGTATTGGTTGAAACGTGTGTACAGGCAGGGTGTACTCCATCACTTCAGTCACCCAGTGGCACGTGGTCTACTTCACTCTAAGGAAATTGAGTCTGATGGATTTAACAATCATGTCTTGTTGTGTCTCTTAGTACACATCCTTCCTGGTCTTCAGACAGACAAAGAACATTAAGATGTTTCTATACCTACAGAAGCCCCTTTTACATATTGTATTCTTATGCTAAAACTGCACTTCAAAGTCCTGCAAACCCGTTACTAGCAGCTGGTGACCCACTTCCTCTTTTTATTTCAGGCTTTCTTTTCAGAGGTCTAAAATATTGTTTCACAATTTCTACATGTCCCACATTAGCAGCAGATTATGACAAATAATATTATGTATCACTTGGTGCAGTGTAAAGCATGGAAGAGGTTCAGTGTAGCAACCTGAGCCTCTGAGGAGACTTTTAGTAGATGTCAGAAAACCTCAGTCTCCAATAAGCAAAGTAGATAAGTTGGAGTCTTTAATCATAGCTGGACCCTAATTACAAAGAGATAAAAAAAACAGTCAAGACTGAAGAGAGGGGATAAAAGGGGTTATTTGACCCCTTAAATGCCCCTCCATATCCCCAGGCCCCTCACACACAATGTACTTACCTCATTCCTGGTCCCCGCACCGCCACTGCATCTCCCTGTCAAGTGGATGAAAACATCCGGCGTGGAGGCGGGGGCAGCCAATGGCAAGTGGTCACGGGGACAAGCCTCCTTAGCATTGCAGGGGACAGTAGGGAGGCTCATCCCGTCATTGGTTGCCCCCGACTCTAGATGTTTTAATTTGCGCAACGGGGAGATGCAGCGGCGACCATGCGGGCTTCAGAAGCGAAGCAGATGCCGGGGGGCATGGTAAGTACATTGTGTGTGAGGGTCCCGGGCATATGTGGGGGCATTTCAGGAATCAGATAACCCATTTAAAGAGATTTTCCAGGATTTTACAAGTGATGTATTATCCTGAGCATAGGCCATCAATGTCTGATCTGCAGGGGTCCAACCTCACACACTTCCACCACTCTGTTTTGTACTAACTACAGCACCGGAAGTTTGCACCAAAACAACACAGTTCTATCCATGGTATGGTGCGTAGAGCTGGGAACTGCTGCTCCCATTGAAGTGAATGGGGTAGGGATTCTGAGGATAGGCTGTCACTTTTAAAATGCAGGAAAACCCCATAAAAGTAACTCTACACCTTTTATGAAAAGTTAGCTCCAGTACTTTGTGCTCATTAGTTTCTTATTGTATTTCAGTACTGGTTGGTTCTGTTTTTAATTTTTTATAAAGAGCTCCAAATTCCCTGCATAGACTAAAGACAACATTCTGGTTACCAGCAGCCACCACTAGAGGGAGCTGAGCAGATTTCTGTATATTTTTTTATACTATTATTTTTTAGGTCAATGTATAAACAGGCTGCAGTAGACTCCTTCTATGGTGACTGAAGGCAGCCAGAATTTTTTTTTTCTTTCGAAGGTTATCAGGGGTTTGTAAAAATGAAAATATGACTGTTATGGAGATATATTAAAAATGAATAAACACAGAATGTGGGACCTGTTTGGATTAAAAGCAGAATAGCATTGGAGTGCTCCAGAATCCCCCCCCCCCCTTCATCCCCATCACTAGACCTGTGGAAGGAAGTATATTTACCTGATTCTGGTCCTGCCCATCAACATCCAGTTTGACAGTGGTAATGTATGCTACTGCAGCCAGTGACCGGCCATAGTGGTGGCATGTCCCCCAAGGGACCCATTCACATGAGTTGTGGGTACACGTCTTTGCTGTGGCCAGTCATTGGCTGCAGCGGTACATGTGATGCCCATGAAACCGGATGTTGACGAGCAGGACCAGAGCACTGCATTGGCAAAGGGGGACCGAAGGAGCTGGAACCCTGTAGCAGGGAACAAGTAAGTGTGTTCCCCTTCACCGGTCGGGTAATGTAGGAAAGAGTTGCCGAAAGGCCCCCAAAAGTGGACAACGCCTTTAAATTGGATACAGATATCAGATTTGACTGATCAGTTGAAGTTCCCTTTTAATGTATGTTCTTTACTCTGTGAAGAAATTCCTTTGTTTCCTAACTTATTTCATAAGATGTGAAATATTTCCCTCTGTGTATATCGTTACTACTTGCAACTATATGTGCGGCTTGAATAGTATTTGCACAAAACCTAGTTTTTTCTGCCATAATGTAAATAATCAATATTAATTTTGGATCCCTCCTCTTACAAGTTAATTTGGGGTTTGCAACAATGAGGTAGTCCGAAACCCACCTTTTATCTAAGATTTATACAGCTAGTCTCTCCATGCCCATGCTTTACACTGCAGCACAGCTTGTTTAGATTGGTTGCATAAGCCCAAAACAACCTCACCAGAAAGTCGATGACATTTTTCTCAATCTTATCTATTCAGTACTGTGCTATTATAAACTTTGTGGATTTTCCACATGCAGTTCTTTCACGGCAAAATTGTCAGCATTTTATGCCATGTGGCCAGATCATGTCTGATTTCCCATTCATGTACATTGGAGGAGACTTATCAAGATTGGTACTCCCATATACCATTCTTGATCCCCCGAGTGCCGTAGTGAGATGCACCTAATTTACTAGGAGGCAGATTAGATGGGCGCATCTCTGCCCCTCCATGCGGCAAAAACTCGAATGTATGCCCTCTAAAAAATATCTGATTTAAAAAAAATATGTATATGCGAGCTATGGGCTGGTGTAGACTTGAGCGATAACTTATGCCAGTTTCTGGAGTAAGTTATTTTAAATTCGGTGGCCCACTAGAAGCCTGCCCCTTTCTGCTTAGCCCCACTACTTTTCTTGCCAGTTCAGAAAAGTAGCAAGAAGTTGCAAATTTTGGCGCAAAATCCACACCAAAATCTGTGTCAAATCTGACATGTGTGAACATGCCCTTACCTTCTACAATGCTGTATGCGTCCATTACCCTGCTTTTTGGAAATGCAACTTCTAGATGTCTTCTCCCAGACAGATAACATACTGTGTTGGAGTGAGAGCTCATTCTGACGACCATAGTGTTTTGCAGTCCGCAAATTGCAGATCCGCAAAACATAGATACCGGCCCGTGTACGTTCCGCAATTTGCGGACTGCACATGGCCGGCACTATGATAGAAATGCCTGTTCTTGTCCACAATTGCAGACAAGAATAGCACATGCTCTATCTTTTTTGCAAGGCCGCGGAACTGAGCACACAGTGTGCTGTCCGCATCTTTTGCGGCCCCATTGAAAAGAATCGGTCCGCCCGCGTTCTGCAAAATGAGTCCTAAGGCTTATATTACACAAGTAGATCATGCAGGCGATTGCCAGGAAGGAATGCAGTGATCTCCTCCTCAGTATAAGGAGTGATTGCTAATGTAGTCACTCGTCCCCATACCGATTCATTGTTTGCTGGCAGCAGATCGTGACTACACAGCAGGATCTGCTGCCGGCATACAAGGATTTTTAAAACTGACGAAAGATTCCAATTACTAAGGTGCAAAGCATAGCAGGGGATATCTAACAATGCAATTATGCCATCCACATAATTGGCTAAACCAAACTCTTGAGACCTAATGCAAAATCTGTAATAGTGCCCCTTCCCCCACCCAACACACACCTACTATGTATTATTTGTAGTACTGGTGTCTTCTTATATGGCCAAGGGGCTCAGTACGATGCTTCTTCTGCACCTCAATAGTTACTTCCCTGATGTATGATTCTCCTGATTGTATGCAATAATGGAAAAAATTTGCTTACCAAATTTTTCTTTCCTTGAGTCCAGGCAGTTCACAAAGGGTTAATGTCTTGCTCATCCTGTCTAGGATAATTAGCAGCATTAATCCTCCCCCTATAAAGGTCTGCATACATGATAAAAATACATATTTTTCTAAATGCATTTATTAGGGAGGGATATAGGTGCTGCTTTTGGATTCAAGGGAAAAAATTTGGTTTGCAAATTTGCCCCTTCCTTATCGTCCTTCAGGCAGCACACAAAAGGATTTGAAAAGCAGTATTCACTACGGGGGAGATTAGACACAACAGCACTGGAGACCAATTGTCTGCCAAAGGATGAATCACTAGCAGCAGATAGGTCCAGTCTCTAGTGTTTAGCAAAATGACATGATAAGGACCATGGTCAAGTGATATTCTCTGTCCAAGATACTGCTGCAGACCAGGTTGAATGTGCCGTGACTCCTCCACTTCGAGGCCTATCTTGTTACCCTGGTACTGTATAATAAGTGGATCTGCTAACCTAAAGTCCTTAGTCGATATAGACAAAATGCTCTCAGAGGGTTTTGAAAAAAGAAGGCAGATGAGTCTCTTGATTGTTATTAACATCTGAAGATGAAAAAAAGGCATAGTCTGCAGTTTAAGTCCCGCCTGATGAACCGTTAAGTAAGGTTCTCTACATGATAACACCTGAAGCTCTTACACTCTCTTAGCCCAGGAGATTGCCACTAGAAATTTCCAGGATAAGTACTTCAATTAAATTTCTGAGAGAGGTTCAAAGGGAGGTTCCATAATGCTTTTGAGAAGCACTGAAACATGCCAGGATGGGACAGGATATTTTACTCGTGGATTGAGTTTAAACAAGGCATATAACTAGTGGTTGAATAGATAAAGCACCACACATGAGGGCATTAATTGTGGTAAATTGAACCCTCAGGGTGTTAGGCTTTAACCCTAGCTGAAAACCCTCTTGCAGGAACTGTAGTACTTCAGGTAGGCACTTGTCTATTATTGCACCTGTGTCTAAAAATCTTACAAACCCTATCATATGCTTTAGTAGTATCTGGCTTACAAGCAGCTGCCAGAAGGATACCAATGACTGAGTCAGTTAGGCCCTTTCGTTTTAGTCTCCTCCTATCAGTCTCCAGGCTGTATCGGTATATCAGTAATTCCCAGAAGATTCCCGTGGAGGGCTGTAAGAGGAGAGGAAATCATGTCCTCCTTGGCCAGAATGGAATTATGGTGATGGCTGAGACTCTCTCTTCTCTGATCTTCCTGTGCACACGTGTGAGGGCAAAAGGAGGAAACGCGTAAATGAAAATTTCTCTCCAGCTGAAAGTTTAGAGACCCCTTGATGTGAATTGCTGTTATCTCTTTGTTGTGCCCAAGACATGATTTGCCTGCACTGGTTCCTCAGAATAGAGCGAGCTCTCCCCTGCTTGTTGATGTAGCACATTGCTGATATGTTGTCTGTATGAAAGTGTCCTGAAAATGCCAAAGAGCTAGGTATATTGCTCTCAACTCTCTCTGACTGGTGGAGAGCTGTCTGTCTTGGGCTCCCCAACTGGTAATGGAGACATCTGTAGTTAAGGTTACTGAAGGAGCTGGAAGCAATGATGTGCCTTTTATAATATTACCTGAATCAAATCCCCAGCAGAGGTCCCTTATTGTCTCTGGTTTGATGACAATCAAGCGATCTAGGGCCATCCGATGATGATTCCATTCCGAGAGAAAGTTGGTTTGAAGCATCCGAATGTGCACCAACTCCCAAGTAACTGCTTCTGTGGCTGAAATTAGACTCCCAAGGACCTCCATGTCTGCTCTGACAGACACCTAACGATGATATTTCAAGAATCTCACATCCCTCTTGATCTTCTGGATTCGATTCTGCTAGAGCTACAGTGTCATGGCCTTGGAGACTAATTAGAATTCTGAAAAAGAGAGATTGAGAAGGAGGCAGTATTGATTTTTGCTTGTTAATAAAAAACCTGTGATCTTACAGGGTTTGTATGTTACGATTAATATGCGCTACAATGAGGTCGTTTGGCTCTAATTTACCAGTCATCTAGGTACGACACTACAAATATGCCCTCTAATCTCAGAGCTGTAGCTTGTTCAACGACTAGCTTAATGAAAACCATAGGCACTGATGATATGACAAAGGGAATGCAGGTAAACCGAAGATGAGATATATTACCTTGAAGAGCAACCGCTACTTTGAGAAACCTGTGATGAGCCAGTAGTATGGGTACATGCAGATAGGGATATATGTGGTCTATCTTTGCCATGAATTTGCCTTCTTGTAGAATGGTGATCACAGAGCGAATATTTGTCCTTCTGAATTTCTTTTTGAGAAGAAATCTGTTTAAGTGGCGACATGTGGGTTATCTACTGTGAAAAGGGTCACGTGGGCATTGCTGATGTGAGGGGTATAACTACTGTGTGGCGGCAAATTACTATGTGGGGGCATTAAGTAGACTGAGTTGGATTGGGTATGGATAGTTATGTTTTGGGCAGAGTTAGTGGCGTGGCCTAGTATGAAAAAATTTGCGACAAACTGCACACATATTGTCCCTCTTTGTGCTTCAAAAGTTGGAAGATATGTAAAAGCCCTATGTAGGGACACTCCCTACAAAAAAACTAGGAAACATATTGAAAACAGCCAGACCGCTATCTAGACAACACTCTAAGCATAGGGAAAAAAACATGGGAAGCACTCCCTGGAAACAACGTATTAACCTGGGACACCAGTCAAAGCGCTAAACCACTCCTAGTTAATGCTGCAGACCTGACCTGACCTGGAAATAATTCACAGCAGCCAGTAGCCATATATATGAGCGAGATCAAATAAATGTCTTCTTCTACCTTTTATAGGGGGGTTAGCAGTGCTAATTATTATTCTTCTGTCCTAGACGGGAGGAGCAAGACTATGTGCTGCCTAAAGGATAAGGAAGCACTGGATCACCATCTCCACCACTAGTTGACACCCTTTTTCTGAATGACCACGTTGGATAACATTGGATTCTTTGTATTTGACAGGTTAACGCATCACCATCTCTCACGTCCAGCACGGCCAACGACCGTATTCTGAAATACAACCTCATCAATGACACTTTGAATATCGTTGTTCCAAATGGGGAGATCCCGGACTGCAAGTGGAATAAAGTCCCACCCAAAGAAGCTCTGGGAAGCTATGAAATCTTGTAAGACGTGACCACCATATAATTGGCTTCTCTGTGTTTGTTGTATGTTTCCTTCTGCTCTGTCCATTGCAGTGTGCACCCTGACAAACTGGCCTAATATTGGTTGGCAATTTTCTTCTGATAAGTCCTCATTAGGGCTGTTTCACAAGGACGTGACCATTACGTGTGTCGCCTCTCCCTGGCCACCTGCACTCCCTTGAATTGAACTGACCATAGTTAACTCATATCTGATCATGGATCTCTTGTACAAGAAAGTCGCGATCAGATATAAACTGATTGCATCATAAAACGCTATGATACAGTTCAGTTCAGGGGAACGCGGTCAGCTGGGAGACACATGGCCCCTTTTCCCTGGGCTGATCACATTCATGTGAAACAGTCATTTAGGTGGGTTCACATGTAGGTTTTTACTGGGCTTTTCCTGTATTTTTAGTGTTGGGTTTTTTTGCACCTTTTTTTTTTTTTTGCATTATTTTTTGCTCCAGATATTTGCTGAAGGTATGGGAAATATGGACAAGTGGTTTTCTTTTTTTGCCCCTGCCATTTTTATTCATTAGGTAGCGTTTTTTTGGCTGGAGCTCCTGCCTTTTTTAAAAGTGATTTAACGTCATTATACACCATTTGAAAAATGCTGGTTGGCAAACACACTCACTCAGATTTATTACTGTGTGTGCACGAAATATATTTCTAAAAAAGTGGTGCAAATTTGCCTACCCAGGGTTTCTACAGTTTTTCCTGATATGCTCAAAATTGGGGCGGGCATAATGAAAAGTGGGTGGAGTTTCACAGAAAGGGGTAGGGCCTAACATATGCTGTTTTATGGCATAATTTTGGTGCAATTCTGACTTAAAATTCTGAAAGTAAGCCATGGAGTGAAAATGGTCTATTCCTGCACCAAATTTATCATCCAACTTGATCTGCAGTGATAAATCAGGTGCCGGTCTAACCCCTTTTAGAATTAGTAAATCTGGGCCACTGTCTGAAAAAATTAGTCGCAAAAAAAGTCAAATGACCTAGAAAGCGCAGGGGGGAAAAAACACCAGACAAAATGTCTGTGCAGGGTCCCTTAAGAATTTAAAGGAAGCAAAAATATCATCCCTGTTCTAGCCGATAGTTAGGGATGTGTGTGTAATAAATTTTATGCCACCTCCTTAAAGCGGTTATCAAAGATTTCTTTAAAAAAAACTTTACTAACCTTTTAAATATTGCACCACTGCTCTGACGCCTGGGGCTCTGGTACCCACTGAGCCTGCAGCGGTCATGCGAGCCATGAACAGCATGTGACTGCGGCAGGCCCGTGGGAATCAGATCCGCAGCACAGGATCAGTGTGATAGTTAAAGTGAACCTGACACCATGAAAGTGCTGAGTATTAAAGTGAGGGATCAGTGATTGACAGCTATCTGTATACACAGTCATAGAGGGAAGGATGTCAATCACTGATAGGACCGCCTCCTTGACTTCAAAGTCCAGAATGAGCAGGAATTTATATGAATGACATACAGGTTTTACTGAATCTTTTCCCATAAAACTATATATCAATCTGCTCATCATCTCCTTCACTATAACCTGCTGCTTACACTGCAATTTTCATGGTGAAAGGTTCCTTTTAAAAGGTAAGTGTATTTTATTTCTTTATTTCATGCAGCTCTTTGGTCTCTGCCAAATTTTTACAAATCATGGACAACCCCTTTAAGCTGGCAATACACAAATATAGCTGTCAACTGAACAGTGGTCTAGCTGAAAGTTATTTCTCTTAACCTCCTCCAAACAAATGCATGTCCGGCCAAGTCTAAATGTGTTCTTAATGGGGAAAGGACAGTAGCCCGCTGCCAGTCACTTCTAGTGGCACCTTACCTCTTTTGATAAGGATTGGGCATGTTGAAATCCAGCATGCCTGATTCTTATTTCTTCCATTCCATCAGGACAGCCCCATACACATTAGAGAGCTGGCTTGTCCTGCTGAAATTGCCAATTTATGAGCACGTTTACATGGAGTACCAGAGCAGTGCTCCAGACTAAAAAAAATACCTAGGAGCCATTGGCTCCTGAACTGAAAAATTTAGGAGCCAAATTACATTTTTAGTCGCCAAATTTAAATACATAGGGAGGAGAAGATGGAATGTCTGGCCCATAATAGAACAGTCCTATCCTATTTTTTGGAGGGACAAGGCGACTAAAAAATGGCGAATTGTGCAGTTTTTATTTTTAATTTTTTCTGTTACGTGTTCATATATTTTTTATATTTTATATATTTTTTTCTGTTACATGTTCAGATATTTTTTTATATTTTAATAGTTTGGACTTTTCGGACGAGGCGATATGTAAAATGTTTATTTATTGTTAATATATTTAATATGTAAAATTGGGAAAGGGGGTGATTTAAACTTAATATATTGGTGTTTTTTTTGTTGGTGTTTTTTTACTTTTTATATACTAAGTATTAGCCTCCTTAAGGGCTAGAACTCTTGTCCTATTCACCCTAATAGAGAGCTGTCAGGGTGAATAGGACTTTACACTCTCCCTGCTGCCCTGGGCTTTGTGCACACAGCAGCAGGGACCTGACCATGGCAGCCAGGACTTCATTAGCTTCCTGGTTGCCATGGTAAGCGATCGGAGCCCCGCGATTACACTGCTGGGGCTGCGATCGGAATCTACCGCTGCCACCAATGAAGGGGAGGCGAGGGGTCGCCTGTGGCCACTGCACCACCTATGAGACTAATAACTGGGGGGGGGGGCTGAGGGAAAGGGTGCACTGTGCCACCAATGAGACTAATAACTGGGGGGGTCGCCTGTGGCCACTGCGCCACCAGTGAGACTAATAACTGGGGGGGGTTGGGGGAAAGGGCACACTACGCCACCAATGAGACTAATAACTGTGGGGGCTGGGGGAAAGGGCGCACTGCGCCTCCAATGAATATGAAGCACATTAAATCAAGTATAGGAGGCAGCGGGTGTCGGCAGCGGTATAACATACCCGGCCTCAATAGCAGGGCGTGCGATCCGCGGCAATTAACCCCTCAGGTGCCGCGTTGCCCTGTTATTGAGGTCGGGTGCCAGGTATGTCATACCGCTGCCTCCTATACTTGAACTAATGTGCTTTACATTCATCGGTGGCGCAGTGGCCACAGCCCCTCCCCTCCTCCTCCCTGCTAACTACCCATTGGTGGCAGCGCACAGTGGAGAGAGAGGGACTCCTCCTCCTCCATTGTGCTAGTGAAAAGAACATGGCAGCGCTGACAGCAGCGCGTGCCATGTTCTCTAACTGATACTAGGCTGCGCAGCAGCGGGTCTAGGTGCAAATGGCGACAAGACTAAAAAGTCTTGTCGCCATTTGTAAATTCTAAGTCGCATTGGCGACCATTTTGGTCGCCATCTGGAGCACTGCAGAGCTTTGCTCATGTGATTGTTGAATCCCCTATCTTGTAAAATCATGTTGTCCTACTCCCCTGGAACATCTAGGGGAATCCTAAATACAGAGAAGCCTCTTGGACTGCCAGAGGAGTAGGCCTTTTCCTGGATTACTCAGGGTTCTCTGGTGAATCAGTGATGGCATCAAGGAAAGGTGTTTGCCCCTTGCTTCCTGCACTATCCCTGCTGCTATCACTGGACCACCAGTTACGTCCTGCGCAACCCAAGTAAAAGAAGGGCAGTGTGGTTGAAAGTAGCTGGAACTGTTATAGTGCACTTACTGGAATTGTCCTGGGAGATGTGTGACCGGTACTGGCATGGGGGCACTATATCTGGAACTGTTATAGTGTGTCCGCACTTGAGAGAAATGCAGCTGAATGGATTTCCAAGCAGAAATCCAGCATATTACAGTAGAACAAAGTGGATGAGCTTGGAAAAATCTTGTCCACATGCTTCGGAAAATGTCTGCAACTGCATAACCTGACCTGCAGAATGGATTTTACATGTGTAGCATGTTAATGTAGGCTGCGGACTGCCATCACGTATTTTTACATATAGTCCATGCAGATGAACTAATTGTAACTGTGACTGGAAATGTTATGGTATACTGTGGGGACTGTTATGGGGACTCTGTGACTGAAATTTATGGGGGCTCTATTACTGGAAGTGTTATGGGGGCTATGTACGTAACATAGTTTATAAGGCCAAAAAAAGACATCTGTCCATCCAGTTCGGCCTGTTATCTTACAAGTTTATCCAGAGGAAGGCAAAAAAACCCTGTGAGGTAGAAGCCAATTTTCCCCACTTTAGGGGAAAAAGAATTCCTTCCGACTCCAATCAGGCAATCAGAATAACTCCCTGGATCAACGACCCATCTCTAGTAACTATAACCTGTAATATTATTACCCTCCAGAAATACATCCAGGCCTCTCTTGAATTCTTTTAGTGAACTTACCATCACCACCTCCTCAGGCAGAGAGTTCCATAGTCTGACTGCTCTTACTGTAAAGAATCCTCTTCTATGTTTGTGTAGAAACCTTCTTTCCTCCAGACGCAGAGGATGTCCCCTCGTCACAATCCTGGGGATAAATAGATCATGGGAGAGATCTCTGTACTGACCCCTGGAATAGAAGTGTTATGGGGGCTCTGTGACTGGAACTGTAATTGAGCAGTGTGGAAATGTAATGGGGCACTGTGACTGGAACTAATAGGGGCACTGTGTTATGAGGCATTGTGCAGAAACTATTATGGGGCACTGTGTCTGAAACTGTTATGGGATCAATGTAGCTGATACTGTTATGGGGGCACTGTGGTTGGATCTGCTATGAAGGAACTGTTATGGAACTCAACAACATTAGAGTGGGAGCTTGACCTACATGTGGTGCCACAGACATGATTTCCCTGATGTAATTTCTCAGAAGTAGTCAATTATGTATAAAATAAGAGTTTCCATATTTAAAATTGAGAAAATAACGTGGGAATGCATATGAAAACTTGATGCACTGCTACAAGGTAAAATAGAGCCTACATATAGGTTAGTAGATGGTACCTACCCTCTATAGAATTTACTAATCATATAGGCCCCCTTAATCTGTACCCCATTTTGTGTGTAACAATATTATTTTATTTTACAAAGTTACACCTGAGGAATGGAGAGAGATGAGAGAGATAAACTAGGTAGTATCATAAAAACAACGTTCCCCATAACTCAAGATATTTCTTGAGAAGTCATACTCTTATATTTATACATCTGCTTAGATGCTTGATAAGATAGTCCTTTGATGATGATCCACTTTCTAGCAATTAATTATCTCACAAGAAAAAATGAAAACCTATTACCCTGACCATCACAGCATTATGAAGAGAGGTTGCTAAATAAGCTGTCTTTTCCCAATTTAACCCTCAGAATTGATAAGATTTGTCTCCAAAACTGCCTACTAATTAGGTACAGCCAATACATATGGAAAAATTGGCTTCCAACCCGTCACATTTAGAGCACCTAGAGGAATCCCTACAACCAAAAGAAGTTAAGTCCAGAGGAGAATAGTAAAGCCTATGGCCCTGATTTATCACACCATCACTCCAGAATTCTGGCATCAAAAAGTCGCAAAATAGGGCTTTTGCGACTTTTTTGCGCAAAATTTTGCGACTTTTTGCATGTGTACACCACTCACTCCAGTTTTGTAATATGGGTGGAAAAGTGGGTGTGGTTAGCTATGTTAATGAGTTTCACTCCAGATTTATTAAAAAGTCGCAAAATAGTCGCAATCTCACTCCAGGAGGAGGGTGGAGTAGGAAAAGTGGAGTAGCTTCTCTAGACAGAAGTTTTAGGTTTAAGGACAAGCCACATTTATCAAACAACCTGTGACGTTTGATAAATGTGGCACAAAGTACTCCAACATAGATGCAAGCAAAACTGACTTCAAATATTCTCCTAATGATAAATTCCCCCCCATGTGCCTTTTGGCAACCTCCTCCTGCACAGATCTGCGAAAGGAAGCTTATGGTACTTACCTGCTTCCTGGAACTTGCTCCTTCACTTACTGGCCTCGACTGCTCCACTGGGCTCTGTGTATGTAAACGTCCTGTTTGACGCCACTGCAGACAATTTTTGACTGCAGCCAAGATCTGGCTGCTTCCCTTGCATCATGACAAATGGTCATAGAGCTCATCACCACTGCGGCCAGCTATTGGGTGCAGCAGTGTCAAACAGTAAATTTACATCCATGGAGCCCAGCGGAGAAATGTAAGCTAGAGAGAATGCCTCCCTTTTCAGGTCTGCCCCCTCCCCCTTCCTTTCCAAAGGTGCCTAACTCCTTTACATTTTTCCGTTGCTAAATAATTGTGATAACAAAGTTAAACATTTAGTTCTCCAGAATAGAGAAAGAATTTACCTCCCAACTGAGGAATATACCGGTTGTTCCTTAAAGAAGAACTCCTTCAAAAAATTTTATTCCATGTCCTGCTAGAAATGTAAATGATGTAATCTGTAGTGAATGTCATTTTCTTACCAGTAGCTGAATTTTTGAGTTATATCATCCTGAAGTTTCTTATCTGTGTCATGTGACTAGGAATTAGACTCACCAACTCACACAGCACTTTATGTGTGGACAGGAAGTCTAATTTTCTATGCATTGCTATGGGAGCCTCACTTTCAGTCTCATAGGAATGAATAGAGAAGTGACTGGCTTGCTGTCCTGGGTCAGTTGGAGGTCAGGGAGTTGGTCACATGACCCAGCTACAATAAGAAGAGAGTGGAAACTCAATTTCAGCCTCTGATAAGAAAATGACATTCACTACAGATTATATCATGCACCTTTCTAACAGGTCAGAGAAAATTTTTTTTTTTGCGGGATTTCTTCTTTAAGGAGGAGGTGGAAAGAAATTGTAGTAGATAAAACGTTTTTTGTTTGTTTTATGCCACACATAAGCTAAGAGAAAAATCATAGTCCGTGAAATGATGAAGCTGAGAAGCCAAAAAATAAATTAGGGTCTGCAATCTCACGCATGGCTTTTCCCCCTCAAACTAAATCACCAAGTAAAGAATCAAAAGACCTACAGATCCAATCATCTATGTAACATTATTTGGTTGTGTCCATTTGTAGATATGATGAAGAAGCTGCACAGGCCGATGGGTCAGAACGGGACCTGAGGAACCGACCAGGACAGACATTTGGCTTCAAAGGCAGCCGAACCAAAGAGTCTGGAAGATCTGCACCCACCACTTGGAAGTAGTTGGTTTATAGGGAAATGGGGATAAAGTTCTACAGTCTCCTGAGCAGAAGGCAAGGGGGATTTGTTTGCCGGAGGTGGAGATACATACACTACTAAAAAAAGACATGTTTTTAGGAGACATACAAGAGGAAATGCCATGTGGAAGCCATGAAGATATCGACTGTGGAAGAAGAATTTATAGGGAAATTGCCGAGACGGGAAGTGGCGTATATTTCATCTGCAGAATGTGCATGCTGATAGCTACAATAGCCTACACAGGAAGTACATGGTGTGGATGAAAATGTCTTCCTCTGTAATCCCTCCATCTTCAGTGCTGATAAACTCTGGAAATTCTATTTATTCAGAAGAGACTTACCATTATAATAAAGTCCTTGCATTGTGCAGTAAAAATGGAAAACCATTTTCTTACATCTAGGCTCAAAACCTAAGGCTGCACTACTGAGAGGGTCTAAAGACAACATCTCCAGTTCTCTCAGAATTGGAATCACCATGGAGAATAGGGATTATTTGGATCTACTCAAAGTCATGTTGTCATCACATTTTCTCAGCAGTGCAGTCTCAGGCTTTGGGCTTGATGACAGGTCAACTTGCAGAACTCTGCTACATCAATAGCAGTACAGTACTACATGGCTTGACAGATGACAGTAGAAATAAGCATTTGAAGTACCAATGCTATACGTCCTAAGGACTTTACATGTCAGATTATATAACTTTGCACCCCACCTTCTCCAGCTGTCCCATCCACTTTCTTCATCAGTGGTTGAAGATTCCTAACAATTTTTAACCAGCTCTAATCAGTCCTATGCTGACATCCACAGGAGGTGAATGTTATTTTACAGGATGACGGAATCCATTGTTCTGGCTGGAATATCCCTCTGATGTTCAGGATGTAAATTAACTGGCTGACGGGATATAGCTGGACAGTCTGATTCAAGATTACACTAAACAACGTTACACAAAGGGACAGTTTGTGTTCTTTTCTGTATTTGTTAAATATCTATTTCTTCTCACTTGATAAAATATATAATTCTGGCGGCATGCAGCAACCACTAGGGGGGGCTAACTGCCTGTGGATTTATACAGGTAGTATAGAATGTAATGGAAGCTGAAGGGTAGTGAGCTCCTCCTAGTGGCTGCTGCAGGTGGGCGCTATGGCAGTGTCAAAGCACTTGTAGAGGTTGTCCCACCATAAGAACTTATCACCTATCGACCGAATGAGGATGTGTTCATTGTCGGTAGGACCCTCCATCACAAATACCAGACTCCCTAACGGAAATGTAACATACCCCATTGTAGTCGAGGGGGCCATCTGATGCTATTAGTTTCAGTTATGTCCCGTTTGGAGCACTTCCATTATTTTTTCTTATTCTTCTTCCGTAACATAATGTACATGGTTAGCACTGATGTGAACTGTAGAAGTATCTGAATTGGTGAGGTTCTGACTTTTGCAGTGCCTAGGGTGAAATCCGCAGCGCAAGTCCACCTGTGAGTCCATACTCTTTGGGTAAATTTGCAGGTCCCAAATTATATCACTTTTTTTTGCCAAGGTTTAACTGAACTCTAGGAGAAGGCCAAGAATGAAGAAATAAAAGTCCTCCTAGGACCTTAGCGTTTACACGCATGTTGTGGTCACATTGTAGTTTTTTGCTGCAGTTATTTCCTGAATTGCAGCAAAATGTCCCAGACCTGCTGCGATTTTGGAAAAAGTAATTCAAGAATTGTGTCATGATGGCAACATGTGACTAGGATATGCCCCCATTGTCTTATAGGTCCGGGTCCCAGCGGTGGGATCCGCACCTATAGTGGGAACGGAGCCCTGCAAGGTGGTGGCTGGAGGACTCCGGTCTGGCCACCACCAAATGCTCTCCCCATAGAAGTGAATGAGAGTGTACCGCACTTGACCGACCACCACTCCCATTCACTTCTATGTGCCCGACAGAAATAGCTGCTTGTCTATTTTCGACAGCCCCGTAGAAAATGAATGGAGGGCGGCTGCGCGTGCGCATGCGCAGTGTGCTCTCCACCACTTTCGGGACTCCGTTCTCGATATACGTGCAGGTCCCAGGTGGGACCCACACCTATAAGACAATGGGGGCATATTGATATGCCCCCATTGTCTGTGATGAGACAAACCCTTTAAGATGATCGCTAATGAACCTTCGTATGAACGCTCATTAGCAATCATCTGGCAGTGTAATATTGCAAATGCTCATTCATCAGGTAATCAGGATCTTTGTATGCCAGCAGCAGATCACGCTGTGTAATAGGCACTCTGCTGCTGGCCAACAATGAGACAGTATAGGGACAAACGGTGCATTAGCGATTGTTTGTCCCTATACTGATGAGGAGATGCTGCATGTAATCGAAGCAGTCACCTCCTCTAGTGAGCAGGCGATTGACGGGAGGGAACGCTCTATCTGCCCATGTAATAGGGCCTTAAATCATTATTAAATGCAGGCTAAAGGCCCAATATTAGGCCGGTGTAAAGGTGCCGCTGATTACCAGATTAACTGACTGAACGCTCGTTCATCAGGTAATAGGTCATGGGTGCAGATACCTAAATCATCATTTGCTGGCAGCAGATTGCACCATCTAAACAGCACTCTGCTGCCGGCAAACAATGATTCAGTATGGAGATGAGCAGTGGCATAATACTGTGGAGGAGATCGCTGGAGGCGATTGCCAGGAAGGAACAGTTCCTTGCTGACAATCATCTGCTCCTTCGAGCAGCGTTAAAGGGGCCTTAACGCAAAACCATTAACAACGAACAGTGAAAAAATCAATTTGTAATGAGTTAGTTGAATACTGCCAAGGCCGCGTTTAAGCTGCTGTGCTGTGTGTCTGTACCCTTAGAAAAGATGGTGAATTGTAATTAGGTTAATTAGTTGAGATTTAGATGGTTGCATAGGGTTTTATTACTGAGCAAGGAACAACTGTGATGTGCTGATGGAGCCGAGTCTACTAAACACCGCAAATGGCTGACACCTACACAATAGCTACAACTCACCAATGTAATAAACTGCATTCATGATTCATATGAAGTGATTAGGTAGGACATTCACAAGTCGCTCTGGCCACATGAAACCACACACTTCATGAAGACATCCAAATATTAAAGGGGCTTTCTGTTTGAGGAAACCACGGCGTTCTGCTGAGGGCAGCTATCTCCTTGTAGATTACCAAGCACAGCACCATACATTGGATAGTGGCCGTGCTTTGTATCTCCGCTCAGTCCCATTCACTTGAATGGGACTGAGTGGCACCTAGGCCATGTGACATCACTGATCTAAGAAGAGGCTACAGTGCTTACTGGAGCTCCGTGGTCTCTTCCAACAGCTGGTCAGCAGGGTTGCTGAGAGTAGGACCCCCACTTATCAAATATTGAACTATCCTGAGGATAGGCCATCAGAATAAAATTCTCGGACAACCCCTTTAAAAGAACATCTGAAGGACTGCAATCCCCTCTCCCAACCTTTGAGAAGTTGGAATCTGTAACATATCCCCCTCGTAGTCAGGTTTTCTGGGAAACTGAAAGGTTTTGGCTGTGGCTACACCCAGAGTCAGAACTGGCCTACCATCTCTTCTGTATAGGAAGTGACTGGCAGCAGCTTATTCCCCTCTCCCTACTCAGGACACATGCATGCTTGGTCTAGTTGAAAGTTCATGTGTATGGAGAGAGAACGGGAAGAATAGTTATTGGCCGAATGCTCAGCTATTGAAGGTGTATGGCCACCAATAAAGATCACTAGATGTTCACACTCACCATTCTTTACACTCCTGCACCCTACTAGTGCCTTCAGCTATGCTGGATGTGATTCCCTGCTTTAGCTAATAAGAGGGATGTCATGGGGCAGTGCAATATATGTATTTAGTTAATTGAAGTTTTATTCCAAGACTACTCATTATTGGGTGATGAAGGCACTAGTTTGGCTCCGAAAACCAGATACAAACCTCTGGTTGTAAGTAACCTCTGATTAATGTAAATAATTAAGGTATTAATGGTAGCCCCCTTGTCCCTGGTGGTCTAAAGCAGTGAAAGTTTACATGCTACACTCAAAGGATGTTCCTGGAAGTACAGTACTTTAGGGCCTCCCCAGGAAATAGAGGCCCTGGGCAGTTTCTCAGATTACCACCCGCTGACGCTGCCAACTGCTGGTTCCCATGAGTTTGGTGTGGGCATTAGGCGCCTCAGTCTTCTTTTGAGCATATTTTATATTCTTGAGGTTCTGATTTCTGTATTACCAATGAAAATAAGCAAATAACTCCATCTCAGCGTGGCTTCATGAGGGATCGGTCATGTCAAACCAATTTAATCAGTTTCTATGAGGAGGTAAGTTCTAGACTGGACCGTGGCAAATCAATGGATGTCGTATATCTGGATTTCTCCAAAGCATTTGACACAGCACCACATAAAAGGTTAGTATATAAAATGAGAATGCTTGGCCTGGGAGAAAATGTCTGTATGTGGGTAAGTAACTGGCTCAGTGCTAGAAAACAGAGGGTGGTTATTAATGGTACATACTCAGATTGGGTCACTGTCACTAGTGGGGTACCACGGGGGTCCGTATTAGGCCCTATTCTCTTCAATTTATTCATTAATGATCTTGTAGATGGCTTGCACAGTAAAATATCAATTTTTGCAGATGACACTAAACTGTGTAAAGTAATTAACACAGAAGAGGACAGTACGCTGCTACAGATGGATCTAGATAGATTGGAGGCTTGGGCAGAGAAGTGGCAGATGAGGTTTAACACTGACAAATGTAAGGTTATGCATATAGGAAGGAATAATGCAAGTCACCAGTACATACTAAATGGTAAAATATTGGGTAATTCTGACATGTAAAAGGACCTAGGAATTTTAGTAAACAGCAAACTAAGCTGCAGAAACCAGTGTCAGACAGCTGCTGCCAAGGCCAATAAGATAATGGGTTGCATCAAAAAAGGCATAGATGCCCGTGATGAGAACATAGTCCTGCCACTTTACAAATCACTAGTCAGACCACACATGGAGTACTGTGTACAGTTCTGGGCTCCTGTGAACAAGGCAGACATAGCAGAGCTGGAGAGGGTTCAGAGGAGGGCAACTAAAGTAATAACTGGAATGGGTGGACTACAGTACCCAGAAAGATTATCAAAATTAGGCTTATTCACTTTAGAAAAAAGACGACTGAGGGGAGATCTAATAACTATGTATAAATATATCAGAGGTCAGTACAGAGATCTCTCCCATTAACTATTTATCCCCAGGACTGTGACGAGGGGACATCCTCTGCGTCTGGAGGAGTTATTCTGATTGCCTGATTGGAGTCGGGAAGAAATTTTTTTTCCTAAAGTGGGGAAAATTGGCTTCTACCTCACAGGGGTTTTTTGCCTTCCTCTGGATCAACTTGTAGGATTATAGGCCGAACTGGATGGACAGATGTCTTTTTTCGGCCTTATAAACTATGTTACTATGTATACTGTAGGTCAGTGTTGGCTAACCTCCAGCTCTCGAGCTGTAGTAAAACTACAACTCCCAGCATGCTCCATTCATTTCTATGGAGTTCTGAGAACAGCCAAGCAAGTGTTCATCTTGGGAGTTGTAGTTTTACCACAGCTGGAGTGCCGGAGGTTAGCCATCACAGCTGTAGGTGATATGCTACATGTTTATAACATGGTAGCTTCCCCTGTGTGGGATGATGGGACACTTCTGACAGAAAGGGGTTATTTTTTTGTTTTTCATTTTGGCAGTACAGTACAATTGAAAATTAAATACAAAATATTGTCTAGCACAAAGAAATAAAACTCCTATGTAGATAGATAACTTATTGTTAAAGGGGTATTCCCATTTTGGACAATGGGAACATATCGCTAGGATATGCCCCCATTGTCCTATAGGTGCGGGTCCCACCGCTGGGACCCGCACCTATATTGAGAACGGGGCCCCGAAAGTGAAGGAGGACGCACCGCGCATGCGCGGCCGCCCTCCATTCATTTGTATGGGGCCGTGAAAATAGCTGAGCACTTGCTCGGCTATTTCCGTTGGCTCCATAGAAATGAATGGGAGCGTACCGCGCATGCGCGGCCCGGCTCCCATTCATTTCTATAGAGCCGAAGGAAATAGCCGAGCCAGCGCACCTATAGGACAATGGGGGCATATCCTAGTGATATGCCCCCATTGTCCAAGATGGGATTACCTCTTTAAGGACATATTACACCAGCGGATAATCGTGCAGATCATCGCTAAGGCCTCTTTCACACTAGCGTTAGCACGGATCTGGCACCTAAAGGGTGCCAACGGATCCGTGCTAACACTGATACATGTGTGGAGCCGGAGCAGCGCTCCGGCCCCACACATGTTGACAGAAATACATACAGACATACACACACAAACACATACATACATACACATACATACTCACATACTCCAGCCCGAGACGCCGGCAGCACGTCTTCACACGCCTCCTGTGCGCAGTGATGATGATTCCCCACAGCGCCCTCTGCTGGGCGCAGTGGGGAAAAGTCATAGCTGCGCGCAGGAGGCGCGTGAAGACATGCCGCCGGCGTCCCTGCCTGGAGTATGTGAGTATGTATGTGTATGTCTGTATGTATGTACAGTATGTATGTATTTCTGTGTAGCCGGATCCGGAATGACCCCCCATTGCAAGTCAATGGAGGACAGATCCGGATTACTGGTGTGTCACACCAAACGGATCAGTCCCCATTGACTTGCATTGGGGGTCATTCCGGATCCGGCTTGGTGCGGATGCCTGGACCGCAGAGAAAACCGCAGCATGCTGCAGTTTGTTCTCCGGTCTGAAGACGGAACGGAATGCTTTCAGGAGCATTCCGTTGTCTTCAGTTCAGTTTTGTCCCCATTGACAATGAATGGGGACAAAACTGAAGCGTTTTATTCCGGTATTGAGCCCCTATGACGGAGCTCAATACCGGAATAAAGAAACGCTAGTGTGAAAGTAGCCTAACATGCATTCGTTGGAACGCTCATTAGAGTATAATAGCACTGCCAATTACCTGATAAACGCACAAATACTCGTTAATCGGGCAATCACAATCTTTAAACAGGCTTAAAAATCATTTGCCAGAGGCAGATCATGCTGTCTAATCACGGTCTGATGGCAGCAAACAATGATTTTGTATGGGGGTGAGCAATGGCATCGGCAATCACTCCCCATACTGCAGTGCCAAAAAATACAACTTGTCCCTCAAAAAAATAAGTGCTCATGTGAATGGAAATTTTTAAAAAATTACAGACATGGCTCTTAGAAGCTGGAGAGGAAAAAACTAAAACTCAAAAAAGTAAAGTGGCCTTGTCCTGATATGCCTGTTTTGTTTTTTAATAATTTTTTATAAATTTTCCGCAATATACTACATACACAACAGTATGTGCATTTAGACATGTCTGTTTTAGTAACTACTTGTCTTCCCCATGTAATAACAATTCTGAAGCATCTATTCTTTTCACTCTATGTTGTGCCGTTCTTTTATTATTTCTACTAGCAGTTTGCAGTAAAGGAACAAACTGCTGGGTGTTACCATTGGTGGGTGTGTCTGACTCTGTCCAATCAGTTCTGTTGGTGTCAGACTGGTAACACCCATCTGTACCGTTACTGCAAGCTACTGACAATTCATTCATAAGCTTCTGGTAAAAATAACAGAGGAACGGCACAACATAGAGTCATAAGAAAAGGTGCTCCAGAATTATTACATGGGGAATGCAAGTAGTTACAGACACGTCTGGAGAGGTGACAGGTCCTCTTTAAGCGGTAAATAGGTAATTAGGGAATAAAACTTCCCTCACCCTCCACTTTCCATGTAGATATGACAAGTACTGACGGAACAATCCTCTGTGGAAATATGTAAGGAATGTGGCAGAATATGCTCTTACCTTGAACTCTATGTTTGCACAGTGAAGCCTTCAGTGAAGGCAGAGGGGCTAATAATTAATTCACAAGTTTACGCAGAAACTCTCTCCTGCCTCCTTTTACAGCGGTTCAGATCATTCCGATAAAGGGGGACAATAGCTCCGCACAGTTTATGACCAGGCCACAATGTGTAGTAGATAATATGTACACCTGACTTCATGTGAGAGAAAGAACTTCAGAAGTTAACAAAGCACAGGGAACGTTTGGGGGCTGATCATTTGTTTTCCTGAGATAAGTAGCCTTCAGTTGAAAAGGGTTTTCCAAGACTTTAAGGGTAAATGCACACGTTCAGGATAAAACCTAAACGTGTGCATTTACCTGTGGCAGGAGAACGGAATGGACAGATACGGCACATAACTGAGCCGCACAGAGCCCACGGGCTCCATAGACTATAAGGCCCCTTTCACACGAGCGTCACGGATTCAGTCCGGATGCGTTCAGGGTGCTTTCCGGAAAACTCACACCAATCTGCACGTTCGTTCAGTTTTTCCCGCGCGGGTGCAATGCGTATGGATGCATTTCCCACGCGCGTGATAAAAAACTGAATGTTTACACACAACATCTCTTAGCAACCATCAGTGAATCACTGCGGACCCATTCACTTCAATGGGGCCAGGGCTGTGTGAAAAACGCAGAATATAGAACATGCTGCGATTTTCACGCAACAGCGAACTGATGCGTGAAAAAATTCGCCCATGTGCAAAGACCCGTTGAAATGAATGGGTCAGGATTCAGTGCGGGTGCAATGCGTTCGCATCACGCATTGCACCCAAGCGGAAATCTCGCTCGTGTGAAAGGGGCCTAATGGGGTCCATTAGGTTTCCACTAAGAGGAAGATTTTTGAAGCTGAGACAAAAGTCCTGCATGAACTATTTTTGTCTCCAAAATCTTCTTCTAAAACCTACCAGATCCCATTATAGTCTATGGGGCCCGAGAGCTCCGTTCGGCTCAGTTATGTGCCAAATCCATGCTTTCTGTTCTCCTGCTCCTAAATGCAGCAGAAGAACAGAAAGGCTGAATGGTGATGTGAACGAAGCCTAAAGCTAGGGCTACTTGGCTAGGGCTTCTTGTTGCAGAAAAGACATGCAACATTTTTTGTAATGATAGTCAATGATGTTGCACTGCAACACGACAGTTGCAAAAAATCTATCCAAGTAACAGTCGCAGCATGACACAGTGTGATACCATTGACTATCATTACAAAAAATGTTGCACGAAATTGGTGTGATATGAATGTTGTGCAGTGTAGTTGTACCCTTGTACACTTTGTCATGTAGCCCTAGCCTAAATAACAAGGCCACACATTACTGATGTTTGTACTGCTATACAGTGCTCCAGTAATGCTAACATACAGTACCAAATATCAGCTCCATACGTAATGCGGATAATATTAATATTCCCGGCAGTGCCCTTCAGCAGAAACGGTGGATGGAGCATGGTGACTGACTTCGGTTCTGTATGTACATATCTGTGTATATTATCTTTGTGTGTAAATGTATGTCTGGAGGGGGGTGCATAAATTGTGATATAGGCTGGGGGTATATGGCGACACTCATCGGCATGCCCAAAGACCAAAGTGTAACAGCGCAGCCATTGAACTTAATGGGTTTACAATGCGACTCACAAGTTGTCGCAACCCCAGAATTCCAAAAAATCTAGCAGTGCTATCACCCTATTAAAGGTGTAAACTCATCTGAAACAATGGGGGCATATCGCTAGGATATGGCCCCATTGTCTGATAGGTACGAGTGCCAACAACCACTTCTGCATGGCAGTGGCAACCATTTAAAATATTGCCCTGCAGGGTTACTATAGGATCGTTCCTTCCTGTAAGCCCTCATACACACAACCGTATGTATTTTGCGGTCCAAAAATGGGGATCCACCAAATATTGATGCCGTTTGCATCCGAACGTTTTGTGGACTGATTGACTTCATTATGCGGACAAGTATAGCACATCCATGTGCTTTCCGCATCCGTATGTCCATTTTGCAAAAAGATAGAATATGTCTGCAAAAAGTGGACCACAACCCAATGGGGGAGATCTAACAAAACTGGTGTAAAGGAAAACTGGCTTAGTTGCCCATAGCAACCAATGAGAGTCCACCTTTCAATTTTCAGTGCTCCTTTGAGAAATGAAAGGTGGAATCTGATTGGTTGCTATGGGCAACTAAGCCAGTTTCCCTTTACACCAGTTTTGATAAATCTCCCCGAATGAATCTGCAAAAAAATGCAGAACGCACAGATGTTTTGTGGATCTGCGATTTGCTGACTGCAAAACGGATGCGGTTGTGGGCATGAGGCCACTCATCACATTATATTAATTAGAAAACTGCTCGCTATGCAATTCCCTAAGGTCATCTCCAAACTGGAGCTTCCTGGCTGCTATGGGGCTGATGTAATAATTACTAGTGGTACAATGATACTGAAATCACAGTTCACACCCAAATCCCCCCTCCCCTCATAAAATTTTTTACAAAGTTTTATTTGGCCTGGCGTTTGTCCCCCTTTCCAAGCATTCTGTTATCTGCTGTAGCAGCTAGTGGTAATCATCCTACCTCCCGAACCATCTGGCCTTTTCAGCTGCTCATTTCATTTATTCCATCATCCTGGCGCACGTGAAGCTCCTCTCGTCACCCGTCACTGCCGCTGCCAGGCTACAGAACAAAATGTCTCTTGATCACATCAAAGATTGGGCTGGAATCTAGATAAACCGCTTCGGCTGTGAGATCATAGGATGCATGTTAAGTGAGATCTGTCAATAAAGGGAACAAAAATAGCCAGGGTGATGAAAATCTTAGGGTTCCCTGCTGGAAGCCGAGCACCGCACAGCGCACAACATAACTCTCAGCATGAGGAGGTTATACAAGGCTAGAAGCTCCTACCACTGCATCCAACTAGAAAACATGGCTTCTTTCTTCCAGAAACAGTGCCACACCTGCCTTCAGGCTGTGTGTGGTACTGCATCCCAGCTCCATTAAAGAGAATGCAGCATTCAACAAAGCAAACAGCCATGTTTTTCTAATTTTATGCAATTACATAAGGGAATTGCTGAAAAGAATTGTTCGGATATGCCATCTTTATCTGATCACTGGAAACCCTAAGGCCTCTTTCACGAGAACAATACGGATTGTCTCTGGATGCGTTCAAGGTGTGTTCGGTGAAACTTGCACCATTTTGCAAGCAAATTCAATGAGTTTTGTCTGCGATTGCATTCAGTCGTTCTGTTTTTTCCACGCGGGTGCAATGCGTTTTGATGCGTTTTACACACGTGAAAAAAACCTGAATGTTTACAAACAACATCTCTTAGCAAGCATCAGTGAAAAACGCATTGCATCATCATTTGCTTCAGGATGCAATGCATTTTTCACTAAAGCCCCATTCACTTCTATGGAGCCAGGGCTTCGTGAAAACCGCAGAATATAGAACATGCTGCAATGTACGCTTATGTACACAGACCCATTGAAATGAATGGGTCAGGATTCAGTGCGGGTGCTATGCGTTCACATTACGCATCACATCCGCTCTGAAAACTAGACTGAACTCGGCTGAACCCATTGATTTTGGCAGGCACGACCGACTATGTAATGAGTATGCAGGCAACTCGACTCTCCAACGATCGCAAAGGAAATCCAACATGCCTCATGGGTATGGCAGCAGTTTATTTCATTTCTCCAATGAAATTAACATGCATGCTCGACCAGAGTGCATGTCTACGGGGGAGTCTGTTGGCTCAATAAGCCTCCAGCTATTTAAAGTTGCCATCCCACAAAAAGTATTGCAGGGGCATTTCAAATGAAGTATTATTGCAATATATATGCAATAAAATATTGTCAGTACATTGCATTTTTCACTTTGGTAGCGCCCCCTGCTGTCTGTCCTTCTCCTACATGATGAACCTCCACTGATGGCATCTAGTGACATTTTATAGCTTGACAAGGGCAAAGATTCAGGTTCTTGCTCTGTCTCTTAAATACCCTGTCAAGGCACAGTGGGTTGTCGATACTTCCCTGGCATCCTGCCCCACCAGCCCCCTGTATCTCAGAAGATGGTTTTAAGGTGGATTTCCCCTTTAATCACGGGGATGTGTACGGTCAGATTAATCGCCATATGATTCTGTCTGATTCATGTGCTTATATTGCATTGGATTAGTCTGAACATATGGGACGTGCTATGTGTCAGCATCCTTGAGAATTTTAGCTTCCCACTAAGGGACCACTTTTAACACAGGGTATTATGTGATATTTGCATGAATTAATTCTATGTTGAGCACTTGGCAGCTGGTTGACAGATCTCCTTCTTCCATATAGATTAACATACGTCATTGGTCTTGTAGCTTGTGCAAGATACTGTAGTGCCCTGGAGCAAGGGTACTTTGGACTACTATACAAAGCCATCAACTCCCTACTTTATTGCACTTTGAAGGGTTAACTTACAGTGTGATTTATGCTGTTGTGTGCACTTACTACTGTTTCATATTGTTGAACTGTATTTTATGTGTTTATTGTACTTTATCCTGTTCATTTTCACTATACAATACTATCTTACAATATATATTATTACTATATATTACACTATATCTGCACTGTGGAAAGGGTTAATGCACAGCCAGCTAATACTGAGAGACTTTATGACTTTGCAGAGTTTTGGAGGGTAAAACCAGACACACTGACCTTCTGACTGTCTGGTTTAGCTCTGAAGACTTGTTTATGTCTGGAAAATGTGTTTATCCCTTCCCATAAGACTAGCATTGGAGTTCTGTACAAGTCTATGATTGACAAAAAATTGTAACGCTGTTTCTGTTTAGGCTGTGCTTCTCCACTCCACCCCTCCCTCTAGAAGGTTCATGTTAATGGGAACTTGTCATCAACTTTATGCTGCCCATACTACCGGCATTATAAAGTAGAGACAGGTGAGTTTATTTCAGTGGTCCATCATCTATAAATAAAAAGTAAGTGGTTGCCGAGAACCAACATCACAATCATTGCAGACTGGGCCTGGAAAAGAGTCCTATCTACCTGAGAAGAATCCTGGTTATTCATGTATTCTTGCTCTCTCTGCCCACCTGCTGATGATTGACAGGCTTCTACCTGGATTTTTCCCTTTCTCTCTAGGAGAGAACTGACAGTCATCAGCAGATGGGCCGGGAGAGCAGGAGATTATGAATAACCATGACTCTTCTCAGGTAGATTTGACTCTTTTCAAGGCCTGGGCTGCAAAGATTATGATGCTGGTTCTAAGCAACCACTTACTTTTAGCTCATGAGTGACACACTGCTGAAATCAGCATTTCTGTCACTATTTTATGCTGCCCTCAGTGAGGTCAGCATAAAGTTGATGACAGGTTCCCTTTAAAGAAGACCTTTCACTGGTCCTAACATTACAATATTATTACCTGACAGTGTAGGGCTTTATTAGATGTCAGGGTGCTTTTTCTTTTTCACATTGGCTTCTCTGTTCCCCCACTGTGCTCCCCGTTCACGTTTGCCGCACTCTATGTTAATAAGCAGCATCGGTACATGGTGATTAGGCAGCTCACAGCCAGGGGGAAGGAGACACCCATTGAGAAAATCCCGACACCCGGGATCCCCGTTGAGCAGCTGTTTAAGAAGTCTCCAGTGCTGGCAATAGCGCAGCGGCTTTCTTGCAAGTCTGTCTAGGCCATATGATGTAAGGTTCATTGGTCACATGCCCTACACGAAGCTCAGCCCCATTGAAGAGAACTGTGCCTTTTACTGCCGTATGTACTACTACTCCCAATTTCACTTAAGTAAAGAAATACAAGAACCTGCAGGCTGGTTATTGACTCCACCATACATCAGTAAGTCCGCTGCCTCTAGTCTCCTGCCAGGCCCAATTACCACCAGTCAGGGGCCTTATTGCCAGGGAGTGCCCTGAGGGAAGGAAGGGTATGCCTTCCAGTCACTGCATAGCCCTAAGCAGTGTAGTAGTGGAGATTGTCACCATGATCTGTGAGTACTTCTATTACCCTCAGAGCCACAACTACTACTACTCCCATCTTCCCCAGGTCACTGCACATCAAGCAGTTCAGATTATGGCCCTTTTACTGTGAATGCACTCTGGTTGTCAATATTGTGCAATCTGTCATTATGGGCACACCAGGGCTATTAATAACTGTGGGTGCACTCTGGCTGTCATTATGGGTGCACCGGGGCTATTAATAACTCTAGGGGCACTCTAGCAGTCATTATGGGCACACCATTGCAACTTATAACTGTGGGTGCACTCTGTTATTATGGGCACAACATGGGTATTAATAACTGTGGGTGCACTTTGGCTGTCATTATGGGCACAACATGGGTATTAATAACTGTGGGTGCACTTTGGCTGTCATTATGGGCACAGCATGGGTATTAATAACTGTGGGTGCACTCTGGCTGTCATTATAGCAACACCACGGCTGTTACTGACAGTAAGCGCACCCGTTTTTATGGACGTCACAGTGTATAGTAATCACGTGGGTGCGTTCCACATTTCCTCTCAATCACGTAATACTTCAGAACGAGGCTTGGTTCTTTTTCCCACAGTCTCCGCCTTCCCCTGTGACGCTAGAGGAGAGGTTTAGCGTAAGCCAATCGGCTGGAGGTAGTCGTGGTATCTGGGTGTGGCCGAGAAAGCCTGCAGAAGCTCCCGCCTGACAGGGAACCGAGAGGGGAGCGGCGGAGCCGGGAAGCCGGAGGTAATATGGCTTATATGTGAGCAGGACGTGGGGGAGGGGCGCAGGGGCTGCTGCGTTAAATATTATGTGTACATTTATTATCTCCTTGTATAATATCTGTATCTCCTGGTGTCTATATTTCTCCATGTCCTTCATTATCCCCGAGCTGTGTGTATATTCACATCATACATGTGCAGCTTATATGTTCTAAATCTCAGAGGCTGTCATGGCATGCTGGGAATTGTAGTTCTACAACAACTGGAGCGTCACGGATTAGATATGTAACATCTTAAAATTTCCATATTTGTATATATCCATCCAGCCTCTCACCCACGAGAAGGGGGCACATACCCTTAATGAATGCACCCACACCTGACTATTGCATAGAGCCCGGGTGAAAAGGGCAGACAGGGCATTGATCACATGTGGGCAGGCAGTGCCCTGATCATTGATCCGGTGCCTATGGATGATTGATTAGGATGCTAAAGGTTAAATATTTGCAGGCTGTACAGTGGTGGTGTTGTTGAGCTGTATGTGCAGTCTGCACCATATACTGCCTGTGCTACGCTTCATTAGCAGCCTTACCGCAGGATTGTGTCAGTGTAATGACTGCAGCCGAGACCCATTCACTGCTTGTTTATAGGATTTTCTTCACCCCTCCTTCCTTTTAGGATTTGACAGGCTGGTGACATTTTGCCATCAGAGCTGGTATGGATGTAGCAGAGCCGGGTTCCTCCTTTCCCATATGATGATTTTGCATGATAAGCAGTCATTGTAGCCCTGTAACAAATTCCACACTGCTACATCTGTGATGTGAGGACACGTTACGCTGGATCCTGTGTCATAGTCCTGTTGATATAGGTGAATTCATTATGGTGTTTGTCCTTTTTTAATTTGGTACTGAGCCATTTTGAAAATCTGACCAAAGTAGCCTGGTGATCCATGAATATAGTCTGGCCTGTGAACTGGTGTTGAGTCCACGCGATGTCCGCTACACACGGACATGAAATCGCTCGTCAGAAGGAGCCATTACAATCTGTGACCCCCAATCCACTCTGTAGAGCCATGTGAGGTCATCCGGGTATCTTACATGCACAACTTGGATCCTGATACTGAATTGCAGCTTTCATTTTTAGATTGTCTAGAGCTGCGTTCACAATTCTGCAGGTGTCGGAGCTGAAATCTCCCAGCATATGTCTGCACAGAACTTGTAGAACTGGTGATTTGAATTTTGAGAAGTGTCTTCTTCACTACAGACTCTAAAGATAAAGGAGGTCATTTATCGAACTGGCCTTAGTCGCCCATAGCAACCAATCAGATTCCACCTTTCATATTTCAGAGCCTTTACACCAGTTTGATAATTCTCCCAGTGACTCTATCAGGAGAATAGTGAGAACAGCTCTGGAGTATAATATATAATGTAACAAAGGACCAGTGCAATATAAGCAATGTATGTAAACAGTGACTCCATCAGCAGAATAATGATTTCAGCTCTGGAGTATAATACAGGCTACTCTGAAATTTTGACCAAATTTTCACTCTAAATCTGTAGGTGACACCTGAGGGCGTAGTACTCAAAAAGTCACAACATTTTTGAACAAGTGATCCCAAAAAGTAGCGAAGCCCCTACTTATGACTTTTTGAGGCCAGAGTTCTGTCATGCAGGGATTGATAAATTCCCCTTGTGCCTATATATATATATATATATATATATATATATATATATATATACATATATACACACACATACATACATACTGGTGGTTGGATGTACCCTTGTACTTGAGTATTGGGATGGGCTAGGGTGGGCAGCCACTGCTTTACTTGATATTCAGCTGTTCATTCATTGGGGCGAGTGTCCTATGCATGTATTCTGAATAAGGGGTGGGGGAGGAAGAGGACCGACAGATGTCACTGTCATGTTGGTGGGGCAGCTCTTCAATAATCTTTTAAGCCTCCACTTTCTTTAGAAATGCTCCTCAGCATGGACGTTTGGGTGGGATACTTCTGAAGAAGAATAGAGTATCACTGTTCTGGAAATGACTGCCGTCCATTAACTCTAACCTTATTTGATTGTGTAAGGCAGGGTTCCTCAACTCCATTCCTCGGGGCTCACCTACCTTTCATGTTTTGAGGATTTCTTTAGTATTCAGCAGGTAATCATTCTGTGGGATCTTCTCAAATCATGACCAGTAGGTGGGCCCTGAGGACTGGAGTTGAGGAACACTGGTGTAAGGAACCTTTCACAGAATCTTCCATATCGAGAAGGGCTGAGCAATTCCAGTGAAACTTGGCTCAGGCTCTAGTGACGATGTAGCAACCATCATCCCCACTCCCAGTAACGCTGTAAATTGTGATTCATGTTGGTTAGCAACTGGTTGTAGGAAGCAGCTGGAGCCTGCGCTCCCTCGCCATGTTTTCTTACATGTGATGTCATCATCTTGGTATGAAATAGTAGAGCCTTCCCTGCATTCTCCAGGAGAACACCCCTCCTCGGCTGCTCTTAGGATCACACATGGTGGCAATGCTCTTCTGTGTTCATGTGCTCGCTGTTTTATAGGGGGTTTTCCAGGGTTTATAGGTCACAAGCCTTTTAAAGGAGTATTCTCTTGATACAACCATACACCTTATAGTTTGCACATGGAGCTGAGATGAATGAACCCGTAAAAGGTCCAGGATGGATATATATATATATATATATCTCCCCCCTCCAGCCAGCGGGACATGTGGACTTGCCTTCTCTCTGCCCCTCATTTCTGGCTTTTGGCTCCCAAACGGTGTACGCTTTCGGTCCTCATCTGTTAAAAGCCACATGGACGTGGACACGTGACTGCAAGGTCATGAGCTGCTTGGTCAAGTCTTAGCTGTTGCCCTTGATTGGCTGCACCAGTGCACATGACACCAGATGCTTACCAACGGGGACTAGAAGTGCACCGCAGATAGCCTGGGAACCAGGCTGCCAGAACCAAGTGGCAGGGTGCAGGTATTATGTTCCTCTGTACATGTCCTGCTGGATGGAGGGACAAAACTCCTGGACAACCCTGCCTCCAAGCCTACAATTTATGGCTATGAGTGGAATCGTCTAACATTGGCTAAAAGCGATGACACAAGCGGCATTATAATTCGGTGATCTCGGCATGCCTCACGGGTCTTCAGCCTTTTGGTGGCTAGCCACAGTTTTTTAGGGCATGCAGGGGTTTGTGACTTCACTGCTGGACAGACCTTTGCCGTATCGTATCATAAGAAAAGCATCTGTGGTTATCGCATCTCTCTTAGCTTTCTTTCCATAGTATGGAAGTCCATGTGTCTAGTGCCATCTGCCCGATGTCAATGTCTTCAAGTTTCCAAGATGGTTCGCTGTATTTTCTGTTATGTCTTCTCCTAATGTGCCGGCAGAGTTTTGTTCTTAGTGTGATTCCTCCTGAAAATGAAACTTTTTAAGATCCTCATGTGTCCAAACCTTCCCAGATCAGACGTGTCCTTGACTCCTGTCCTGCAGTACATCCCACCCTCACGGCCAGGATCACACCAACATATGGCACTTTCTAGGCTGGGGTAGTCTATGGCTATTCTGCTATTTGAGTTTAATCTCAGTTCTCAAACTCTCCACTGGTAACTTCTTACAGCCTAATTTTCCCTGTCTCGGGCACACCTAGGCCAATTTCAAGGGTTGTCCAACAATGACAACCCCTTTCAATTTTTTCTGTATGCCCTAGATCATATGGGCATATTGGTGAGGGTTCTCCACTCCACAACCCGTTTTATGAGCTGCTTTGGTGGATGTGACCTATTTATGCATTACATGGTTGGCCAAACTATTTAGAGATGCTACCTTGGTTGGATTCGAATCCAGGACCTCATCAATGCTGCAGGGCAACTGTGCTAGCCCCTGAGCTGCTGTGCTTAGACTTCTGACCTAATACTATGCCATATATGCAGATGGGACAATAAGAAGTGGGGATCTGAGATGGGGACATTTCTGGAAGGTGAGGGCACTAGGCCCATAGATTGTGCTGTTGGTAATGTTCACTGCCTTGTCTGACATCCTGAGGACCTGCTGTTAAAGCAGTTGGTATGCCAGCAGATATAAAGCCTGCAGAAACTGCTGTTTGGGATCTCAGACCATCGGAGGTGTAAGCCAGAGATCAGCCGTCTCCCGGCCGCTCTGCCCTCAGGCTTTTTTCTCAGAGATTGTTATTTGGTTTACTGTTGAAAACGCAATTAACTCCGGGGCATGTAATGCCTGTGACGAGTCGTGTGATTTTACTGTCGTCTTGTGTTCACGTAACTAATCCCCCAAAGAGCAGATCACAGAGAAGGTTCACAATGCAGCAAAGGGCGATGATGCCCAACGCGGTGTCATGCCTGTACACATTCCACTACGTGCTTCTTACCCAGCATTGATGTAAGAACATGGGGGCTGTAATTGACTTAACCATCCTTAAAGGGAGACGCCAAGTCTCATCTGTAATCGTGATGTTAGATGTCACTGCAGCATCCTGTAGGCCTTCAGAGTGAGGCCTCATGCACACGACTGCGTCCACAAACGGCAGGTCCGTAAAACCGTTGTGTCCACAAAAACTGCAGATAGCACACGGTCTGCATCCGTATTTTGCTGGTTCGTGGTTTGCAGACTGGAAATTGGTTACAGCTGTGTGCATGAGGTCTAAGGCTAGGGTCACATCTGCATTCGGTAAGCAGACTACCAGAATTACCGTATCCAGCATAGCCAGCCCATTCACTATAATGGGATCCATTGGATATCCAGCCAGAATGCCAGCTTACATCCGGTAACCCGCCGGATCCCATTATAGTGAATGGGGACCTGGCAGCGTTCAGCAGTAGTCTGCTGGAATTTACTGAATGCAGATGTTAACCTAGCCTTATGTACTACTGGAGATAATGTCCTGGGTCATTGCATGGCAGCAAACCAGAAATGTACTGGGTGACAACCACCAGTCGTCTTAGCCCTGCTGTTGTCCCCGACTCTCCTCTACTGTAGATGATGTAAGCCATTACCGGCCAGTAATCTCTGCCCTTCACTGCAGTGGGTCGGCGTTGGCCCTCTGCCTGTGACGTGCTGCTTCATAGAGCGCGGCCTGCAGCCTCTCCTGTGCCTCAGACCCATCCGTGACTTCAGCAGTAAGCTGTATAATTATAGCCTCTGTGACATGTCATTTGGCCACATCTACTTGTCCTGTGCTTGCCACCGCTGTTCCTGGCAAATGGTTGCGATGGTGGAAGGAAGCCGCAATGTTCTCTTTTGGGGGGATAGAAGCACCCCGTTATGGTGAGGGCTGTGGTGGGATGATTTCATGTTCTGCGCAGGAGTATAGCAAAAAATAATTTTGTTTGTGTCTAAGAGGCACCTATCTTTGTTCCTTTTTTCACTTATTTTAACCTCTTCCTTTAAAGATGGCGCCCGCTCAGGAACTGAGTCGGTGCTGTAGCCAGTGGGTGTCTGCTGTTTTTATATCCACCAGCAGAGTCTCCGATCCTGGACTTTTAACCCCTCAGAAGTCATGGTCAGTTGCAACCACTGCATCTGAGTGGTCATTTACTGGAAGCAGGGATGCTCCACTCCTCCTCCCTCCACCACGAGATCATGGGAGATGTTCAGTTCTGAAGGCTTCCAGGCCTACCATGATTATATTCCTATTAAAGGGGTTGTCCAGTTTTATGATATTTGGGGGGCCTCCTCCCAGCACCCCTGGCGATCACCTATTTGAAGGGGCCGCTATGGAAAGTTTTGTCTGGAGGTCTTCTGACCGGCCAAGGTGTAGCGGTATGTACTGCATCAATGCCATTCTTTTAACCCCTCCAGAGGAGTATTCTGAGCATCGATGCTGCTTGTATAGCGCACACATCTGGCCCCGCGTGCCTGTTTTTCTTCCATTCTGATGGATACAGCACTTGTTGGTGTCAGGCATCAGTAGCGGCCGCATTGTGTGCATAAAGAGCTCATCTGATAATGGAGAACAATGACCGTCCGTGTCTGCCATTGTGTTCCCTGCTTGTGCTATGTAAGCTGAATGTACTTGTGTGCGCTCGTGATATTTGAAGCAATTATCCGCATTGTATTCTACAAGAAGAGCCAAAAGGAAAAAAAACCACAGTCAGAGATGTATGCCGCTGTGATGCTATTTTCCTCTGGTATCGTCCAGTCTTCACTGAAAACCTGACTACTAGCGAGAGGTGACCCTGTGTCTGTACCTGCATAGAAATAGAAAGATAGCTGGGAAGTGCCGCCAGGGCTGCATTACAGAGGGTCTCCGCCATCTGGTGGACTCCACTACCCGCCTCAGGATGACTCGCAGCAGCTACCACTATCTGTAGTGCTTTGCTTCAAAACCTGGAGCAGTGTGATCTATGCGTTGTAAAGCAGTGTTATTTATACATTGTGTGGCGGCACTATTAGGGCACTTTACAGTATTTTTATTACGTAGGCGGTGCCTACTAGGCACTGTATAGCTGTGCTATGTGACCATTGTTTAGGCATATTTATGCATTATGTGGTAGCATTATTAGGACACTATGATGTTGTTATGTAGACACTATACATAGCTCCAGTATTTGGTCATTGTGTTGGCCTAGTTATTAAGCATTGTACGGTAGTGTTATTTGTACATTGTGTGGCAGTATTGTTAGGGCACATGATGATGGTATTATCTAGGCACTATATAACTTATGTGGCCATTGTGTAGGCATAGTTATACGTTGTATGGAAGTGTTATTTATACATTGTGTGGTGGCATTATTAGGACACTTTATGGTGTTATGTAGACACTATACATAGCTCTGTTATGTGGCCATTGTGTAGGCATAGTTATACGTTGTACGGTAGTGTTATTTATACATTGTGTGGTGGCATTATTAGGACACTTGATGTAATTATGTAGACCCTATACATAGCTCTGTTATGTGGCCATTGTGTAGGCATAGTTATGCGTTGTACGGTAGTGTTATTTATACATTGTGTGGTGGCATTATTAGGACACTTGATGTAATTATGTACACACTATACATAGCTCTGTTATGTGGCCATTGTGTAGGCATAGTTATGCGTTGTAAAGCACTGTTTATACATTGTGTGGCGCACTATTAGGGCACTTTACAGTGTTTTTATTATGCATACCGCACCTACTAGGCACTATATAGCTGTGCTATGTGACTGTTGTGTTGGCATAGTTACTATGCATTGTACGTTAGTGTTATATGTACACTGTATAAATTACATTATTTTTCACTGATCCTGAGGGACATCCTGTATAACTTATGTAGCCATAGAGTAGGCATAGTTTTCTGTTGTGTGGTGGCGTTATTATGTACACACTATGCATATCGCTGTTATGTGGCCATTGTGTAGGCCTAGTTATGCACTATATGGTAGAGTTATTTATGCACTTGTCAGTAGTTTATTTTTAAAGATCATTGTGTTTTGTGCATCTTTTATCTGTAGCCAGTTTTTTTTTCCTTATGAGGTAGTTACTCTACCGTCATCCCATGAGTGTCGCTGTAATCCTATATAGGTGCATATGTTCCAACATGGAAGAGTTACATGTTTATTTCATGAAGGTGCTTGAATGTCACAGCTGTAGAGTTGAGTAATTTTGGAAATACTTTACATCACTTATCATCTATTATTATTTATCATTATAGAGTGTATTGTACTCCTGAGCTGCATTCAGAATTTTACAGGCTTCAGAGCTGAAACCTTTATAGGTGTTAAAGTGCATGTGAGGTGCACAGTGATGGGCAAGTGTATGGCACGTGACTGCTGTGGCCAGTGTGCCTCTGAGAACAGTGATAGGCTGCAGTGGTCTTGTGCCATGTACTGCTGCTATGTACAAGCAGTGTCAGGAGAACTGGACCTGCGCCGCAGAGAACAAAGCTGTAGAAAGAAGTAAGTATAGCATGTTGTGTGTAGATATAGGCAATGCTTACTGCTTCTCTGCCCCCACATTATTTAGACCATGTAAGGCTACTTTCACACTAGCGTTTTTGCTGGATCCGGTAGGGTTCAGCAAAAACACTTCTGTTACTGATAATACAACCATCTGCATCTGTTATGAACGGATCCAGTTGTATTATCTCTAACATACCCAAGACGGATCCGTCATTAACTGCATTGAAAGTCAATGGGGAACGGATCTGTCCCCATTGACTTGCATTGTGGGTCATGACGGATCTGTCTTGCTCCGCATCCCATGACGGAAAGCAAACCGCAGCATGCTGCAGTTTGTGCTCCGATATGGGAACGCAACCAAATGGAATGGAATTCATTTTGGAGCGTTTTGTTCTGTTCAGTTCCGTTTTGTCTGCATTGACAATGAATGGGGATAAGACGGAAGCGTTTTTTTTTTCCGGTATCGAGACCCTATGACGGATCTCAATACCGGTAAATATTAGCGCTAGTGTGAAAGTAGCCTAAGCTGTTAGGGTTATGCCTGTCAACAAGCTTCTCGACTGTTTACAATCGTGACCAGCAGAAGTATGAATGCTGCTCTGTAGTATTATACAGGATGTCCCTCGGGATCAGTGAAAAATAATGTAATTTATACATAGCGACTCCTCCAGCAGAATTGTGAATGCAGCTCTGGAGTATGAGGCTATGTTCCCAGGGGACCACTCTACCACTGAATTTCAATTATAGAAATTCAGCAGCAGGTTTCTTTGATAACCGCTGCCTCGTAAACCACCAAAATGGCCTATTGTTTTTGCAGTGAATGAAAACCTGCAGAGCTATCAGTCCAAAGCTCTCCCAGTCCAATTCCTGTCAATTCTAGTGGGAATCCATGATATAGTACATGTGGAGGGTATTTTTCTGAGTACATCTTTGAAATCTCCAGTGTGATTTAATCCTGTGTATTGTCCCATTAAATGGGGCTAAATCCACAGGAGGATCCACTTAATGTCCAGCTGAAATCCAAGGGTTAGCCTCAGATTTCCTTTGGGTTTTTCCAGTAGAAAAATTATTATTATTATTATTTATTATTAAAGCGCCATTCATTCCACAGCGCTGTACATGTTAAAAGGGGTTTACATACATAGTCTAGACAATTGCTCTAGGACAAACAAGTTACAGACTGGTACAGAAGGAGAGAGGGCCCTGCCCGTGAAGGCTTACAATCTATGCGGTATGGGAGGACACAGTAGGTGAGGGTAAAGCTGGTCATGGCAGTGTAGCAGCAGCAGGGTCACAGGTTGTAGGCTTGTCTGAAGAGGTGGGTTTTCAGATTTCTTTTGAAGGATTCCACTGTGGGTGAGAGTCTGATATGTTGGGGTACAGAGTTCCAGAGTATTGGGGCTGCGCGGGAGAAATCCTGGAGGCGATTGTGTGAAGAGTTGATAAGAGTGGAAGGAGAGAAGGAGGTCTTGTGAGGATCGGAGATTACCTGTGGGGATGTATCGGGAGAGTAGTTCTGAGATGTAGGGAGGGGACAGGTTGTGGACGGCCTTGTATGTATTTGTTAGTATTTTAAACTGAATTCTCTGGGGAATGGGGAGCCAGTGAAGGGATTGGCAAAGGGGAGAGGCAGAGGAGTAACCGGGTGAGAGGTGGATTAGTCGGGCAGCAGAGTTGAGGATAGATTGGAGGGGGGCTAGGGTGCTAGATGGAAGGCCACAGAGGAGAATGTTGCAGTAGTCTAGGCGGGAGATGATGAGGGCATGTATTAGTACTTTGGCAGACTCCTAGTTGAGGAACGCACGGATACGGGAGATATTTTTGAGTTGGAGGCGGCAGGTGGTGGAAAGGGCTTGGATGTGTGGTCTGAAGGAGAGTGCAGAATCCAAGGTCACTCCAAGGCAGCGGACCTGTTTAACGGGGGAGAGTGTGCAGTCGTTGATGGTGATAGGTCTGTTGGGAGGGCTGTGCAAGATGGTGGAAAGATGATAAATTCTGTTTTATCCATGTTAAGTTTTAGAAAGCGTGAGGAAAAGAAAGAGGATATTGAAGATAGGCATTGTGGGACTCTGGATAGTAAGGTGGCGATGTCTGGACCAGAGAGGTAGATTTGTGTGTCATCAGCATAAAAGTGATCCACCATCTGAATGTATACTACCTCGTTGGGTCACCACTACAACCCATGAGTGTAGAGCTGGGGACCTGATCATTGTCTGAATAGAATCGTCGGGGGATTGGTGCAGGTGAGTAATGATTCTTTTTTTAATTTTATATATGTGGCTGAGTGTAGAGAGTTACTGAAAGAAACCACAAGGACACTCATATACAAAGGTAGGTTTTTAGACATTTCAGTTTCATTCTGAGTAACCTAATCTAAATTGGGATTGCGATCGGCTTCATCATGTGACTTTTTTTTCCTATCTTGAAAGGGGAAGTCTGACAACTAATGCATTTGTAGCAGATTGTTTGGATTTGACTTGTTTCTATGAAGATCATTTTATTTCCTTATGCCCCTTGTTCCTCTTTGATTATTGGATGACATTATTTTGCAAATTCTGTGCCTTTTGAGGAGGCAGTAGCCGCATTGCTCTTAAAGGGGTTGTTCTCTCAGGAAAACCGCTCTCCACTTCTCCTAGTAGAGGTGTGAAGCCCCAATTTTTTTATATGTGTTGGTATTAAGGTGAGGGATCCTTGAATCGGTATCGTCTTTTATGACCCAGAATGGATAGCTGCTCTACAGGAGCTTCTGGTAGAATGATTCAGTCTTCTAGGGGAAGGGGGGCTACATTTGTAAAAAGGGGGTGGTGCTTGCTGGAGGTAAACCCAGAAGTTGTCCAAAACCGGACCACCCCTCCAATGCGTTCATTGAACCTGCCTGAGTTTATAAACTGTAAGCAGTCCATCATTTTGAGCTTTGCAGGAAAATCCATTTTTGGTTCAGAGGTTTTCCGCCTGCTTCCACATTTACTGATCCGGTCAGTGGTTGTGGTTCTGACATTGATCAGCTTGTTTCCCCTTCTCTTGGTCTATAGGGTGATCAGTGTGTCTCTACGGATGGGATGAGACTGCTGCTCATCTGCGTCTCCTTTGTTATGCTCCATATTGTATCCCCCCACCCCTGAGGTTCACTATTGATTCTGAGCAGTCCTGCTGCTGGAATTGCTTTACACACAATGTGCTTTGTTCAGTCCATCCATACATGCAGAGTATTATCCAATCATGCAGTCTGTTGTATGGTAGTCACCGTGGCAGGAAGTGACGTTGTTGCTAGGGAGCATGATTAAAACTCTCCGATTTACAATGCTCCAAGTGCTCCATTTGGATGACTACCATCTCCCTCCGGCTCTCCCATAAACATACATACTTGGACCTTGCATACATGTTTACTGCTATACAAGATAGATGGATAAGTGGTTGATACCCCTGGACGCTGGTCTCCTGGTAAAACTAAAGCTTCTAAATTTGAAGGCCAAGCTCCTCTACCTGTTGGAAAAACCATACCTGGTGTCTGGGAACCTCTCCTGTCTCTGCACAGGACCCCCAAAGTGGACAGAGGGCCTCCTCGCCTGTACAGCCACCGTCTGTTCACTGCTATGGGGGTTCCGAAAATAGCTGAGCACTGGCTTGGGTATTTCCAGAATGGAGAGGTGGCAACGCTTGCTAAGCGAAACGAAAATGGCCTAGCGCACTCATCCAGCTGTTTTTGGAACTCCCATAGCATAAAGCACACCGTGCATGCACAGTGTGCCTTCCTTCACTTCTTCATCCCTATTTTCTAGATGGCGGCGGCCTATCTGACATTCATGGCATACCCTAGCGATGCGCCATCAATGTCTCAGATGGGCCAACTCCTTGTCCTTGAGTATGTAGCCCATGAGGGCATTTGAGGAGACTTTTTTTTTTTTGCTTGCTTTCATTGGATTAGTTACTTTAAAACTTCAATGATTATATACTAGAGCGTACTCCTTGACACTTTTCTTTATTGCAAGTGGGAAGTGTCCTGTTTATTAAATGGCGGAATGCTGGTGACACCTGTAAGGGTTCGCTCTCTCAAGCGGGGCGGCGATGACAGATTCCTCGTCAGACAGGGTGTTTAAAGTTCATACGGAGCTTTATTTTGTCTCTTCAGCCCCGGCCCCAACATAAACATCCAAATAAACTTCTGCCCATCTGGTCACATATATCATTCCTACCTCAACTATAGTGTCACTGCCTCACACACCGTATAGTACACAAATGAGGGAGGGCTCTAATGTGCACATGGGAACCAGCCAAACACTTTCTGGATCAATAAATGTAAATGCAATAATGAAAATCTACACCTCAGATAAAGAGGGACTTGGTTTAAAAATAGGGACTGAACCTCCAAAAGAAGGAAATTGGAGGTCTGCAGAACAGGTTCAGATCTTTCCATTATACCTTATGTCTGTGTAGCCTCCACTCCTGGTTTTGGCTCACAATCGCTGATCAAACACTGAGGTGTGAATAAGACCTTAGGTTCACAGTTTGGAGACCACTATGTACAGCATGCCTCCCAACACTTGTATGCCATATTACGACATAATTATGCTGTAACCTGTTCCATCTAGGAACATCATCAGCTAGCTTTATGCACACAACCATGTCCATCTTTCAAACCATGGAACCGGAAAATATGGATGCCTTCCGTGTACATTTCACATTTTTCTCACTGACTGTTCTCGTCCACGATACTGACTAGAATAGGACTTGTTCTATAATTTGCAGAACAGCCACGCGGGTCCGCAGATAATACGGATGTGTATGGCCCCATAGAAATAAATGGGTCCGTTTACAATACTCAAGAAAAATGCATATAGCACATGTCTGAAAAATACAGGCCTTGGTGTGCGCCTCGTCATCAATTAGGCGCATTCCTCCAGTGGCACAGGGGATATGAAGACTCTGATCTTGGTAAGTCTCCTCCTTATGCCAGGCTTTGTCTCCGTCATCTGGCTCCCCCATTTTATACAGTGGTCGTCTCGTGTATATACCCGTCACATGGCCATCACATGCGGCGTTGTCCTTGCGCCCAGTGTCCAGATCTGCCTGTGCTGCCCAGATTACATTGGCACTATTTTCAGACGCTGTAATCTCATTTTCTGTACTTAGCCCTCTGAACGTCAGCTGTTTGCGGCGTCTTTATTTTATTTATTTCCCGCGTAGCATTGCAGACCTTCCCTGCAGCAGTATGGCTTTACCGCTGACACGGGCAGCACCTGACAGTCCCTGCGGGCACCATTCATCACTTTTAGGAGTTAGACCGCGTGCCTTCTAATGTGACAGGGCCACGAAGCTCTCGGCTGTGACATCTGTTATTGGCAGGTAGAGCAGGGGTTAACGGTGCACCAGTTATCTGCAGTGTGACGGTGCCTGCTTCCATTTTATTTTACACATTGAGGAGTAATCTATTTTATGCTCGCTCGTGAATAATGTAATTCCATTGCAGCACGTAATAGGAAGCCAATCAATTATATTATCCTACACTAGATGTGCTCGTTCCATGGAGAGGATTCAATATCCATACTCTTCAAGGTGGCGACTGCTTTTGAAATGATAGTTTGGGTTATGCTTATAGAGTAAGGTACCTCACATCCAACCCCATCACACCAGCAAGGGAGTTCATGGTCTCCACTTTACAACAGATACGTGGTGCCCTGTGGGGTAAATGAGCAGAGAATTGGGCATTCTAAGCTAGGTTGACATTTTTGCTTTCACCATCGGGTTCCACAATTTATGCTGCACAGTAGAACTGTCCCAATGGCTGGTGGCCTTGATTGTGACATATGACAAGATGCAACCAATGTGACTGCTCAACCTGAAGTTGTGGTCTTGTCCAGGATATGTTCAGTTTTTTTTTTCTTTTTGAGTTCACATTAAGGAAGAACCTTGGGTCCATCAGATTAAAATTGTCCTCCTAAACATGGTGTCCTATCAGCCACAAGCATGTTCTGGAGCATCAGTGGTCTCCAGCTAGCCACAGGTTAGGGATGAGTGAAGCTCTTTATTTTGGTTATTGTTTTTGCCATCAGATTTGATTGTGACTTAAAGGGTTTTTCAGGGTTAGAAAAACATGGCTGCTTTCTTCAGTAACCATGTCCCATCTGTGCATGGGTCCGGTACTACAGTTTGGGATTGAGCTGTAATACCACACACTATTTTATGGACAAGTAAGGCACTGCTTCTGGCAAAAAAGCTACGGTTTTGTAACACTGGATAAGCCCTTTAAGTACCTTTTAAGATATATACATTTTTATTTTATTTTTTTTTTACTACCCAACACCCCCCCCCACCTTGACCAGGCTGAGGGGTTAGCTTGTTGTCTTCAGTGTAACTCCTTAGCAGTCTCCAATCTCAGTTTTGTGGTCCTCTGGCTGGGAAACGCCATTGTACAAGATGGAGGTGTAGTGAACTATAAAATGACTGTCGAAAAATTTTTCTATTTTAGCTAAATGTGCTGCTTTTATGTTTGCTAAACATGATGTTCTTGCTTTACCAACATAACTGGAATAAACATGAGCCGCATATAGTAACTGAATCATGACTTGGCTGATGACAGAGAGTCTTTAATGATGAAAAGGATTGGCACAGTCAAGTGTGAAATCATTAAAAATGACCACGTAAACCTAATCCAATCTCTGAATGTATTAAAGAGGTTCTCCAAGTCCAGAAAAAAGATGTCTGCTTTCTTCCAAAAATGGCAGGCCGGTTAGGAAAATGAAGAGTGCAGTTATTGAACCCTGGGACCTTCAGGTCTTGCCTCCCATTTTTAGTGGAGAGGTGGCTAATCATTTGTGGGTCCTTCTCCATAAATTCTAATATTTTGATGGAAACCTAGGGGAGAGAGAGGGATCTCTTAATTTATTATTTTTTTTTGTAACTCCTTGATTTCAGAGGAGAGAAACCTGGGAAAACTGGCCACCCTTCCAGTGAGGACCTTTTCATTTTTAGTTTTGTTTCTTTTTTTGGTTCAGAACCACAGTTGGGTTTATGAAAACTGGCTTAGTTGCCCATAGCAACCTATCAGATTCCACCTTTCATTTTTCCGAGCTCCTATGGAATATGGTACTTGTTTATTATATATGGCACCAGCTTATCTCCTGACAGAATTTACGGTATATTCAGCTTGCCTAATCCTTCTATCCCCAACATCATCTGTCATGGGATTCCTCCATACATTTTAGGTTATCGATGGGTTCGGCTGTTGGTCAAATGTATACAGGGGCTTTAAGTGGTTGATATTTGTTAATGTACCTTTTTACAACACGGCTACCTTCAAAGTACAGTAGGAAGTCCTGAAATGTGAGATATGGTCCATCTGGGTGCAGACGAGTACCTGAAAGGAGGAAGGGAGTCTTTCACCTGATCTGAGCGTCAGACTGCTCAGATCAGGCTATAGCCTACGTTCCACACATTAAAACAGTACCTTTTATTATACATGTTCCTCGCTGAAATCGCTGAAAAAACACTTTTATAAGTTATTCAAATTAGCCTCCGCAAGTGCCCAGAAGCGTGGTTATTCAAGAAGGTGCCCAAGTCCCCGGCGATTTGATCTCCAAACCCCTCCTATTTCCTTGCTGCGGCCCGCCCTCCTTCCTTATAATCACCTACTCCTTCTGCTCACAAATCCAGCGCCTGCGCATTGCGGCAGCTTTTTACTTCGGCCGGCCGGATTGGGAATAGCGCCTCTGCCCACAGTGGGCAGAGCAGTGTGCAGGCGCTGGATGCGAGAAGGAGGAGGAGGTTATTATAATGAAGGAGGGCGGGCCACAGCAAGGAAATAGGAGCGGTTTGGAGATCAAATCGCCCGGGGGCTTGGGCACCTTCTTGAATAACGACACTTCCGGGCACTTATGGAGGCTAATTTGCATAATTTATAAAAGTGTTTTTTTCGGCGATTTCAGCGAGGGACATGTATAATAAAGGTACTGTTTTAATGTGTGGAACGTGGCTATAGCCTGATCTGAGAAGTCTATGAAGCTCAGATCAGGTGAAAGACTCCCTTTAACATTGCTGTCAGCAATCTGTTGATAATACTAATGTAGACCTTATATAAAGGGCACTTGGTGGTCTCCACTCGTTTGTATTCCAGTTTTGAGCAGAGCTTCCTTTCTTCTCCTCTGCTGGTTTGATTTATGTCTGCGTCTCTTGAAAACTGGAACAGCGTTTGCCAGAGGCGGCACGTTGATAAAATCTTGAATCTTTTTCAAGGCTCGGTAAGAGAGGAGATCCTTTCATGAAAGTGTTGGGAGACGCTGTAATGTAAATGCAGTTTTCATGCTTCAATATGTGATAACGCTGTGCACGTTGCTGGTCAGCGGACGGATCAGCCTCTCCTAGAGTACAGCCGCACAATCAGGTTTCTACATGTAGTTTTGGAGGCCAAAACCAGGAGTGAGTTCAAAAAAGAGAAGTCATATCTGTCCTTTATACGTTCCTTGTATGATCCACTCCTGATTTAGGCTTCCAACACTGCAGTCAGAAACCTGACCGTGTGACCGTACCCTTAGGGGATGTTCACACGATGCATTTTGAAAAACACTCTGGAATCCATGCGTTTTTCGTGCAGTTTCTGACACTTCTTTTAATGTGTTTTTTTTTTTTTGTTGTTTTTTTTTAAACGGATTTTCACTTCAGTACAAATCTGTTGCTGGCATAGCCAGGAGGGGGCACTGTGGCTGGCGCAATGTTGTGAGGCATTGGCTTTTGTACTGTATTAACTGTATATCATCCATAGGATATATACAGTAAAAAGTGAGTAAAATAACTATTTTCTATTTTTATGTTTCTAATTGTGGCTGTGTCCTGTGTGTTTTGTAGTCCAAAGGAATATGGTAATTTAACAGGGCCAGACATTTCCTAATTATGGGATTGGACCATCTCAATGACCCGTGACTGGATAAAATTCAGCTTCTCGCCAGTGGACCCTATTCCCTCTTTTCTGACCTTTTTACCTTCTTGTAAGCTCCTTTACTTCTAAGGAGGCCTTGAGTGCACAGTGGAGAGCTATCCAGCAGCCTTCGTACATTATTCATGCAGCTAGTGAAATATTAAGAGCATGCCTTGGCTTCTTATCCTGGAGTGTCTACAATTGTGAAATTGGCATCCAGGGTCACCAAGGCGTCCCCCCTCCCCTGCCGCTCCAGAGAGTGGTTGAGTTTAATCTTTACCCTGTTTAAGAGTGCAGTTGACCATATTCTTGCTTAGCAGGACATAGTTGAATAGATATTCCCGCACTTGAGGTGGGCCAGTACAGGGAGCTCTATGTCTTCTCATCAAACTGATCTGTTGTGGGCGCTGGCCATACACGTTAGACATCTGTCGGTCAATTGCTCGTTCAGCTATCTCTTCCGACTTCTCCATAGACCTAACTACCTACCTTGACAAGCATGCGTGTGTCCTAAACCTTTATATATTAAAGGGGCTTTCCAGGAGTTCAGTGCTCATTGCCTATCACCTAGGATAGATCACTAATATCAGGTTGACAGGACTCTGACTTCCAGCAGCCTCATGATCGGCTGTTAGAAGAGGCCACTGTGCACAACGGATCTCCGGTGAGAGTTGTGGTATCTTCACAGCTCTGTACATTGTATAGTGGCTTCGCAGCTCGGTCCCATTCACTAGGCCATGTGACCTGAGGTCAGTAATGTCACCTACCATCGAAGTGGCCTAAACTGCGACCTGCCCCACAATCTGATTTTGACCCTGAAGATAGATTCATCAATGTCAAATTCCTGGATAGTCCTTTTAAGTGAACGCGTGTCTGGAATTGCTGTTGTATGGCCCGCCTAAGGAGATAAAATCATTTACTGTTTGTTTATTATAGCATTCTATTAGCGGTTAGCACCATAGATTTTCCATGACAACCAAGTGCCAACCAAAGTCCATTTGTCCTATTAGATCTTATGAAGGTTGTTGAGGGAGAGACCCTTGTTCTGGAGTGGCCTCTTATTAGAGTGAAGAATGATGGTCTTGTCCATGCCTGGCCTATAGGTCTAGTTCTCATGAAGTAGTTGATGTTCTTTCTAGTGACCTTGACATAACAAGTCTCGAGAAGTCACCAAGGGAATGTGATCACATCTTCCTCCTCCACGTCTGGGCAGGTTGTGATGTTGCCAGTCACGTTTTCTCATCTCGTTCCTGTGTTCTATTATCAGGTTCATCTTCTCGTCTTTCCTGGGAGTGCCAGGTCAGTGGGTGTGTATATGATTATAATTTTTGGAATCGTTAATTATAATTTTGAACTCTCCTACAATATTACTGGCTCCGTCCATACTATAGCAGGGCTGGGACACCATAAACATGTACTTGTTGTAATAATAGTACGTGGCTTATTGCTTAAGACGAGTCCATCCTACTAGTAGGGTTGTGTTGTCGTGGATGGAATTTACAGTGTTAGTGAGATGTTCATGTCTGACCAGTAGTTGTAGTCTAACGTCTAGATAAATGGTAGCTATCTAACTAGATGTTGAAGAGCTCTCCTACCATTATTGAACCTTGAGATGATGTGTATCTCGGAGTATGAATGGTATCTGCCCCAAATTTTCTACAGTTATTTGGCTAAAAGTCTTGTCCAGATATAGGAGGAAACCGAACTACACTCGTGAATCACCTGTAATAAAGAATAGATAATTACTTACCTGACAACTGCCACACTGCTGCCCCGGTTCTCCCAGCCTGATTCTGTTTATATCACTGCTGCAGCCAGTCACTGGCCTCAGTAGTGCACCGAAGAGGCCAGTAATTGGCTACAGTGGCCACATGTCAACGTGACATCACTGCTACAGACAGGTAAACAGAGCCCTGCTGAGAGACTCGCAGTGACATCGCTTGATCTGTTGGGTAAGTAATGATCTATTCTTTACTGCAGGTGGATCACCTCTGATGTCCAGTTTTATCCAACCCCTTTAAACGATTATATGGGGCTGTGACGTTGTCACCCACTACCTGCTGCTAACTGTTGCTAGGCAACCTTCAAACATTACTGGCTAGCTAACAGAGCACATTAAAGGGGTTTTCTGAGATTTTGATACTGATCACTAGTGATGAGTGAAGCGAGCTTCGGATCCTATAGCTTCGGTCAAAACTTCATTTGAATACTGTACGGAGATTGGATCTGAAGCTCAATTTGCTAAGTCCTACTGATGACCTATCCTCGGCTGCATAAAGCTGTTTGTGAAGGCACCGCGAGCGCCGCGGCCTCCTCTGTGCCGTACATTCTATAGTGGCTGTGCTTGGTATCGTGCTTGGCCCCATTGAAGTGAATGGGGCTGAACGCGATATCAAGCACGTCCGCTATGTTCTTGGTAAGCTGCGAGAAAGCCGCGGCTCACAGGAGCGCCATTGTCTTCTCAAACATCTGATCGGTGGTGGTTCCAGGTCCCCAAATGATTGGATACTTAAAACCTAGAGCATCAGTATAAAAATTTTGGAAAACCCCCTTTAATATTTTTACATTGAGATTTTCATGTTTTGCTAAGAATTCCTCTAATTTAGTTCTTGAATTTTAATAGTCAAAAAAACTTCTCGTAGTCAGACACTTGCTTATGTCCGATCCGGTGAATGATCTGGAATCTGACAAGGCCAGATAAAATATATTTATTGATTTAGCTGTTAGTTACTTTGGTATATTTCTGTCCGTCTCTATGTGCACGTTGCTTTATGTTGTGTGTTTTCATTTGTTTTCCTTTAATATAATTTTCCTGTGATCTTTGAATGCGTCCGGTGACATCACATAATTGACTTTTTGATCCAAACATCGCCCTTGGTGCCACCATGTTGTGACTTGTCACCCAGAACAATCGGCCGTTTCATGTCATCTGTAAGCTGGATTTAAGGTGTGGAGATTATCTATAGTATGTATGGTAGAGGTGAATTTTTGCAGTCTCCCCTTTTGGCGGACAACCTTGCTCCGAGGTCGTTCTATGTTGATTCGCGATCTTGCAGTGTTTTTCTAAAAACAGCCCTTGTATTAAATTGTCAGCAGCCTCATAGACTTGTGCTCAGTGCTTCCTTGTCTTGACTTTAGCGGACAAAGGTCCTCATTGTGAGGACATATTTATAGCTGCCTCTATGAGGGATTTTTTTACTGCTCTTGCTCTTAAAGAACAATGTACAGTTAGGACCTTGTCCTGAAGGTTGGTGACCTCCACTTTTGTGAATACTGAGATAGGTGGGGGTGGGAACAGATTTCAAGCCCTGTGCTCTGTATCTACAAGGTAGTCAGAGAAAAATAATCCGTAATATGCTGTAAAATTCTGTGGGATGTAAATGCCAAATAAGGCTACTTTCACACTAGCGTTTTAAAATTCCGGTATTGAGTTCCGTCATAGGGGCTCAATACCGGAATAAAACGCTTCAATTTTGTCCCCATTCATTGTCAATGGGGACAAAACTGAACTGAAGACAACGGAATGCTCCTGAAAGCATTCCGTTCCGTCTTCAGACCGGAGAACAAACCACAGCATGCTGCAGTTCTCTCTCCGGTCCAGGCATCCGCACCAAGACGGATCCGGAATGACCCCCAATGCAAGTCAATGGGGGCGGATCCGTCTGGTGTGACCACAATGGTAACCGTATCCACCCTCCATTGACTTTCAATGGAGTTCATGACGGATCCGTCACCACATACACACAATACACAAATACAGACATAGACATACACATAAACATACACACAATACACAAATACAGACATAGACATACACATAAACATACACACACATATACACATACAAATACACATACATACATACTTACATGCTCCCCGACAGGTCTTCAGAGCGTCGGAGGGACAGGACGGCGCGCACAGGTGACAATTCCACCAGGCGCCCAACAGAGGGCGCTGTAGGGAATCGTCACCTGTGCGAGCCGTCCTGCTCCTCTGGCGCTCCGAAGACCTGCCGGGAGCATGTAAGTATGTATGTGTATTTGTCTATATGTGTGTGTGTCTGTGTGTATGTATGTACTGTGTGACGTGTGGGGCCAGAGCATGGTTCCGGCTCCACACATGTCGCTGCGGCAGGCCTGATCCGGCAGCACCCTTCACCTGCCGGATCAGGCCTGCCGCTAATGTGAAAGTAGCCTTATACAGTATTCTGGATCATTGGAGAGGCACTTCATGTAAAATATTTTATCTGGTCCCCTCTTTGCAGTTGTTCTGGGTTTTACAGAGGAGTCTTGTACCTCATAGACTACACCCCCTCTTTATCAACTTGAGATACTTTTCATGGACCGCCTTAATTTTCGGTATGATATGTAAGTACCTATTGTTTTTGAGATCCGGCAGAGGATCCCGATTCCCGAATTAAACAGATCCGTTTAAATATTGCACATCAGGATGGATCCGTTCTGTTAAGATGCGACTGGGTCAAATCAAACCAGAAAAAAAAAACTGATCCGCCGGGGATCCCTTTTTTTAGGCTCCATAAAAAACCGGATCCGTCACAATTCACAGTTGTTTTCAGGTCTTAGGCCCCTTTCACACGGGCGAGATTTCCGCGCGGGTGCAATGCGTGATGCGAACGCATTGCACCCGCACTGAATCCTGACCCATTCATTTTTATGGGGCTTTTCACATGAGCGTTTTTTTTCACGCATCACTTCTGCGTTGCGTGAAAAACGCAGCATGTTCTATATTCTGCGTTTTTCACGCAGCCCAGGCTACATAGAAATGAATGGGGGTGCGTTAAAAACGCAACGCATTGCATCCGCATGCAATCCGCGCGTTTTTAACACAACGCATCCGCAACGCATCCTAAACAAATCCGCGACGCTCGTGTGAAAGAGGCCTTGAGTGTCATACCAAACGATCCGTCCCCATTGACTTACATGCAGCTGAGGACGGATCCGCAATGACTACGGGCATTGCGCAGGGGAGCCGCGCTCTACAGTGCTCGTAACGAGCACGTTCGCTCATCTCTAGTTACAGCCCTTCTTCAAGGTGGAGTTCAGATGATTCCTCCTGATGTGTTGCTAATACGCTTGACGGAAATTGATGCCATGTTACTATAGCGCCCCCGGCGGTCACGGGCACTGCTTCAATCACCCCCCCTGGTCTTGTCCAGTGGCCTGAACCTTGCTGCCTGCCCTTTTGCACAAACTGTGCCTTCTCTATCCTTGGCTTGTTACTGGCTACAGTTTTGCCTGATCCTTTGCAGCTCTGCATCGGAATATTTAACTCCACGTGGGTCATCTGTCAACCACACAGAGACTACTCCAACAGGTAGCCGTCTGGTGGCTCCCCTGCAGCGAAGTCCAGCTACCTGTATAGGGATTAAAGGGTGAATATCAGGGGACTACCAGGATAATACCCTTAGGTTTAGTCCAAATTCAAAACGGTTCCATGCCAGAACTGGTCCAATTGTGTTCTATTATCCAGTCTAACAGTGCTGGACAGGAAAACATGGTCTGAAGTGTTTTTCTATCTGGCTCCTTCAGTCTGTGGATCCCATATACACACATTCTGTATCAGTTGTGTCCAGCTCCGAAATAAAACAACTAGCCAGACCCAACAGATATGAGCCCATCCTTCAGTCCAAACTTTAGGGTATGTAGTGGATTTTTACTTCATGCAGTTAGTAAAAGCATGTTGTGAAAAAGAAAGCGTAAGATGCCATTGCTTGCTGATTTCTATGTGGAGACAGTGCACAAACTTTGGTGGCTGCCTGCATTCGGATTTGCCACATAGTCGTCTAAGGCAAAAAAAAAAGTGTCTGCAATTCTTAAAGGGGTTGTCCCACAAAAACTATTTTACAGTTTTCAAACCAGCACCTGGATCTGAATATCTTTATTAACCCCTTGACGACCGCCATACGGCTATATACGTCCTATCTGCACATGCCCCGTGCAGATAGCACGTATATAGACGTGCAGGCGGCCCTTTAATCCCAGCGCTGATCAGCGCTGGGATTAAAGCTCCTGCAATCTAGCAGGAGCAGGTCGGGTCCCGGCTCACAGACAGAGCGGGGACCCTGAGAAGACAGGAGCGGTTTATTACCGCTTCTGCCTTCTCCTGTGCCGGAGGAGAGCCTTACCTCCTCAGCCGGCGCAGCAGGAAAGAAGCGGCAGCGCCGCTTCCTGTGTTAGACCCGGCGGTCATGTGACCGCCGGGTGTCTCGGGGCCAGAGCAGTGCTGCAGGGTCTAAGGAGACCCTGATCAGCTCTGCCTGTGTGTAATGAGCCCCCAGGGGGCTGTTTTCCCCTGTAACTGGGGCTCCTGTGGATGCCCCAGTTACAGTGGAAACAGTGGGGAAAAAAAGTGTTAAAAAAAGAAAAAAAAAAAAAAAAAGTCAGTCCTCTAGAGGTCTTTTAATGACCTCCTGGGGGACATATTAGTTGTCAAAAATAAATTAATATATAAGTAAAAAAATAAATAAAAAACAAACAAAAAAAAGTGTAAAAAAAAAAAAATTAAACACGCAGTTGCCAATGGAAACAGTCACTATAGTCGCCCCGTCAAATAAAATCTATATATCAAAACGATCGTAATCAAATAGGGAACCCATTGCAATAATTAATTTGTGCGTCAGTTTTAATATTTAAAAAATAAAAATCTATAATTAAAAAAAAAAATACTTTTTTTTAATAAGAATTAGCGGTTTTTGTCTAAATTAAACCTAAAAAAATATAAAATATCTTTAAAAAAACCATTCTAAGTCCTAAGTGTCAAGTAAAAAAAAAATTGCAAAAATTATTTTCGTATTCAAACGAAAAAAAAATTAGGGTCACTAAGACACCATGTGCCCAAATCACAAAAAGTTGCCTGGACATTCAGGCCTTTTATAGGTCCGGTCATGAAAGGGTTAATTACATGAAAAAGTTTTTAGTATGGCCCCTGAGTTATTCAGTAAAATGTATTTGTACAGCGCCACCTGCTGTTTGTTCTTATACTTATTTGTCTGTCCCATCTTGCTGCAGTGGACACACATGCTCAGTTTAACTGCCACCAGCCGTATCTGCTGTTAGAAGCTGCGACAGTTAGGGCTCATGCACACCACCGCATCCATTTTGCGGTCCACAAATCAGGGATCCTAGCCGAGTGCATGCCACCATTTATTTTTGAACTTCTTTACAAAATGTCATTTCCTTGTCCGCAAAATGGACAAGTATAGGACATATGATCTTTTTTGCAGGACCGCAGAATGGACGTGCAGATGTGGACAACACACTGCAGTCCCCAGAAATGCAGATCTGGTGCAGACGGAGCATACAGCCGTTTGCATGATCCATAACCGGGATAGAGCTGCAGCAGAAAGGACATGCCCCTGAGCTGCCAGATTGATATAAATCTAACAGAGCAATTGGGGCAATGATTAGGGAGATCTCTGGACCCATGTGGCCCCCGCCGATCAGCTTTTTAAGAAGGCAGCAGGGCTCCTGTGACTGCAGCGGCCTTCTCCGTGCTTGCCAAGCACAGCACCGTACATTGTATAGCGGCTGTGCTTGGTATGGCGCTCATCTCCAATGGGGCTGAGCGTGATGCCAAGCACAGCCGCTATACTAAGTGTAGCACAGGGAGAAGTCTGCGGCGCTGGTGCCTTCTCAAACAGCTGTCCCAGGACAGGTCATCAGTATCAAAATGTCGGAAAATCCCTTTAAATCTACACACTGTTGTAGACTACTGAGAAAACACTGAACTCCCTAGAAAATGTTTTGTATATATTTTTGATGGTTTTGTCACTGAGCTATGTGGCGGTTTTCTGAGGTTGGGGGGAGTTATTTCATGTCACAGTTATGGCCTTCTCGGCGATCCTGTGATGGAGATGTTGTAGGTTTGACGTGTCCCTGTACCTGTGGAGGGGAGGGCCATCCTGCCTCTGCTGCAGTATGTAAACATGTCGCTGTACTGGCAGCAGCCGGGAGGAGGAGGAGGCGATGGGGGCTGGGTGCGGAATTCCTGCTGCAGTGTGCAGGAATGACCTTACCCTGAGCTGCAAGGATTTCGGCTGCACACAGGAAATGATGAAACGGGCACAGTGAGGACTGCGCGGATGGAAGAGGTCACAGCAGCTGTGCAGGAGTAATGCCAACGATGCAGCGAGAGAACCGCGCCACCAGCAGCCGCCTGTAAGTACCCGGAGCCTGAATGTCACACACTGCTTCCCCCATGAGCAATGCAGCCATCTGCTGCCCTGTTATTTATCTCCTCCGCACAGGTCAGGTGCAGCGCCCAGCGATTCCTTTTCTTCACCCCCCTCCCTAATCTGTCAGTAATGCTCTCTAGCAGAATCTCTAGTCCGTGGAGGAGAGGTAGCCTTTATTACCCAGAAGGTTAATGCATCGAGAAATCCAAGGATGTAGCAGAGCTGATTTGGTACAACGCAAGGTTATGTGTTTAGGTTGAGTTGGGTATGTCCACTGCTATGTGTGTTGAATGGGATATATAATTATATATATATATCTCTCTCCCCACATGTCCTATCCCTATAGATTGTGACCCTTGGTGTCCTCAGGAATCCCATCTGAGCTAAACCCATTAAATTAAAAAAATCTCTTGGCTCAGGAGTCTATTGGGAGGGGGGACCTGATTTTTGATTTTTCAATGTAAACAGACATTGAGAGGGGAGGGGGGTTGGTGCTGGGTTGGAGGTTCCCCCCACGCTTCATCGCTCTGGAGCTGGTGGAGATGATGATTAAGCGGAGTTGTAGCTCCCATCTGCTCTATGTAGGTAGTGTTAATGAATATATTGAGTTCATGTATTATGTGTGCTGAGGATTTGTGAAGGCAAACACATTGGAGGAATGTTCTGTGCGGGGGACGGCGTCTAAATCCTGTAGGCTTCATATGCCGATGTTCTCCTCTACAGATATATACATCTGCCATTACATTAAGAGACCACTGCCATTTCGGGAACGCCATTGCTGTGAAGGGGTGTATTTGGTCTGTACAATGTTTAGGGGGTCCATGTTAAAGTGGTACCCACATGAATGCCAGAACCCGACATATAGCACTGCACAGGGCAGCACAATGCCCTCTTACCATACTGCATCCTGGTGACATCAGACCATCGTATGGTCCATTTCTGATGCTTGGTGCACACTGACTGATCTGTAGCGATGCAGACCCATACCTAGTAAGCTGGGATGAGCTTTGTGATCTATCATAGCCAGCATTAAAGATGGCCTCCTGACATGTCTGTTTTAGTAATTACTTGCACCGTCCATGTGATAACAATTCTTGAGCATCTTTCATTCCTTTATTATTCCTGCTAGAAGTTTATAAATGAATTGCTAGCAGTTTGTAATGAAGGACCAGTTGGGTGTTACCAGTCGAGGGTGTGTCCCTGCACAGTCCGACAACACTGATTGGATAGAGTCAGACTGTGCAGGGATCCCCCCCAAACTGCTAACAATTCATTCATAACTTCTATTAGAAATAGAAGAGGAATGGCACAAAGTCATAAGAATAGATGCTTCAGATGAGTTATTACATGAGGAATACAAGTAGTCACTAACACAGAGAGGTGACATGTCCTCTTTAAAGGTATAGTCCAATTTTTAAATGTTATTCTCTCTCCACTAGATAAGGGATGACTGTTGGATCAGTGGTAGTCCCCCACTGATCATGAGGATGGGGGTCCTATGTCCCTTGCCTAGGTGGAGCAGCAGTTGAGCATGCCCACTGCCATTCCATCCATGGGATGACGGAGATAGTAGACTGCTGTAGTTGGTTGTCTCAGGCAGTCCCAGTAGAGGTGAATGGAGTAGCAGGGTGCATACTCGACCGCCCCTCCATTCAAACAGGTATTTTCTGCTCTTTTGGTAGGGGACAACTGCTGGGGCCCTCACCAATCTAGTGGATAGGGGGTAATTTGTTATTAATTACCCCTTACCCCAGTTTGTTCTACAGTAGCTCCTCTGTGACATACTAGTCTTTACTTCCCTTGTTCATCATTGAGCCATAGGCGTCCATGATCCTGCCAGCTCCCTACTTTTCCTTCCTTGGACATTTGGTCAGTACTATCTATACTGGGAACTGCACACAAGACCTGTGAAGATGCCCGGATCCAATCATCTAGCCATGCCAATGTGGCCTCTTCAAAGTCGCTGAGATCCTTAGGGCTCATTCACATGATCAGCCTGGGAAACACAGTCCATGTGCCTGCTGATATCTCCCGGGCGGACTGCGACCCAAACTGATAGGTTGATGGTAATTTATGATGCAGTCAGTTCATATCTTATCTCGGGGCTATTGTACTGTGCTCACATTATGATTTGAGTACAGTATATTAAATCCATATATATTGGATTTTGATATTAACAGCCTATCCTCAGGGTAAGTTGTCAACATTGGATCGGTGGGATCCAACTCTTGACACTACCGCCGATCAGCTGTTTGAAGATTCCACGGCGCCCTGTTGAGCGCCACAGCCTCCTCACAGCTTACAAAGCACAGCGCCATACATTGTACAGTGGTTATTCTTGGTATTGCTACCTGGGGCCATTTACTAGAATGGGCCTGAGCTTCACCTAGCCATGTTACCGATGTACATGACGTCACTGGCCCAGCAAGAGGCCAAGCTTCTTACCCCGGCCTCTTTTGACAGCCGGGAGTCAGACCCTCGCTGATCAGATATTGATGACCTGTCCTGAGGATAGCCAGAGACCACTCCTGTACTCAGCTGAGGTTTTGCTACACTTGTAGCTATTCTAGAGAATTCTAATTGAGCAGCCTACGCCCCTGAGGTGATAGTTTTACCTGTCATTATACATTGTAGCAAGGAGTCTAGGATGGGAGCCAGATAGTGCTGCTGGTTTTGGTAACCATTCATGGTCTAAACCGCATTCAGTAATACAGTAATAGCAAATAGAGTTGAGCGAACGTGCTCGTAACGAGCACTGTACTGCTCGGATCCCCTGCGCTCGCATGGCCGCAGGCATCTGGATCCGTCCTCACCTGACTGTAAGTCAATGGGGGCGGATCCGTTTGGTATGACACACGAGTGTGTCATACCAAACGGATCCGTCCCCACTGACTTGCAGTCGGGTGAGGAGGACGGATCCGGATGGCTTGGCCCATGCGAGCGCAGGGGATCCGAGCTCTACAGTGCTCATTACCAGCACGTTCGCTCAACTCTAGTAGCAAACCCTTCTACTGGATGCAGACAATGTTTCTGTTCATTGACAGCAGGCAGAGATCTTGAAAGTGATGAAGAATACACAAAGTGTATTAGGAAGTTGTAGGATATTTACTCATATTATAATCCCCATTCCCTTATTATTATTATTATTATTATTATTATTATTGCCTAATTGGGGAGGTGATTGATAATCTTTACCATTGGAGAACCCCTTTTCATAGCCGATAGTGTAGCGTGGTGCACGCTGTCTGGACGCAGCTCAGAATTCGTGACCACGTCTGGAGCAGACAAATAGAATTATTCTAGGAAGAGCTTAACATAATGAAATGGGATTCTGTGAAATCTTCCTTAATTCAGCTTTATTGCTCCCTGTTCCTTCATGAGACAAGCGTCTTGAATATTATAAAGCTGTGGGGGCTGGGACTCGTGGACATGTTACAGATGGCAAAATGCAGCCATATTTCATCAGTTCTTAATAGTAACTCGGGTGGACTCCGGCCATCCTTGTATTACATGGGCAGCCATGTAACCCCTAGCTGCACCTTCCCTTGGAAAAAATGAGCCATTTCTTGTGGGTGCCAGCAGGGGCAGACTGAGAACTGGGTAAAAAAAAAATAAGTGGCCCCAATGTTTTATGTAGGTCCAAATTGACAGAAGGTGGGGCAACACAAGTAGATGGGGCCAATACAAGTTGGCAGTTCTGCCATAATGCTGCACAGACCCAAATACCATAGTGCAGTACAATATATTAGACCAGAAGCCGTTCCTCTGTGGTGGCCATCAGTAGATGTCACATTTTGTCCTCCTCCTATAATTTGTCTCGAATATGGATATGTAGCAGAAGGCTTAGGAGGTGAGATGTGGACCACAACACCAAGCCAGCCCTTCCTTCAACATTCTGCCTGGACTTCGTCTAATACTAACCCCCTATAGTTACCCCCAGTTGTATGTACCCGACCAGGGCTTGGATAACCCTATAGGCACTGGCCCACTAAGAAAATTCACTGTAGGGTCTATGGCCAGTCCACACACTGTCCCAGGAGCTGGTCTCCTGAGTGGACACATGTTGATAAGGGTTGTCCCTGGGAAGGAAAGTAAATGACTGTGTGGGTTATATGGTATGTTTAGTCCTACCCAGAAATTGTATGCATTTTGATTGACAGCAGTGGAAATTCTCCATGAAGTCCATAATTGGACTTCTTGGGTGTTTCCCTAGTAAATGAAGTGCTGACAGTAAGGTTATTGTTCCTTAGCTCTGTGGTGTAGAAGCCTGGATGTGGCGGCCGCATTGTAAATTCATGGCTGCCATTGTCACTGTTGTAGCTGATTCTTAATTCATGTGGATTAACCAGTTCCAGACTAAGTGCAGACGATTTCATCCTCCTCTTCTGGAGCGTGCCGGTCATACAACCTGGAATACTAGGTAACTGGCCCTTTAAAAAATAAAAAAAAATAAAGTAGACCCTATTTCACATACTTGGATGCGCACATACCGCTACATTACGTAAGTCTGGAAATTTCAGAGCTGTATTCACAGTTCTGCAGCCCTCGGGGATGAAGTTTTCCAACACTCCTTGCAAGCGCAATATTTTGCACAAAATGTGATCTTTATCAGCTGCTGATAGAAAAAATGAGCTGTCCCTCAGACCTGGTGACTACACTCAATGACAAAAAAAAAAACGACCAAAAAGGAGTTGTTGGAATCCAGTAAAACGTTCTATGTATGACTGTAATGAGAGATGTAAATGATAACAATATTCAAGTGAAAGGCAAAGTTTATTGGGAAAACTGTATAATTGAAAGGAGACTCTAGTTCCTGTTGGACCATCTCTAGCCTGGATACAGCAAGAGATATGGTTGGACATGGAGGCATACAGATTCTGTATGGGATCCTGCGGCACACAGATGTTGCAGCTGTGCCTGTAGATCCTGCATTCTCGTAGGTTACTGAAGGTGGCATTCCAGCTGGTCCTACAAATACTCGATTGGTGATAAATCTGTTGACCGAACAGGCTAAAAGTCCTATTACACATGCAGATGAAGCCGGCGATTGTCGGGAAGCAACCTTTTCCTTCCCGGCAATCCCCTGCTTGCTAGTGAAGGAGACCGCTGCTATTACATGAGGATTTTTAAACCTGCTAAAAGATTGTGATTAATCGGTGGCAGTATTACACTGCCAAATCATCGCAAATGTGCGTTCATACTAACGCTTGTTAGCGATAATCAATGATCTTCAGGTGTAATAGGGCCTTAAGGAAGTTTTGCCATCTGGTGGAGACGTTCCTGGGAAACCCTTGTTGTGTATGGACAGGCATTATACTGCTGATAAATGCCAGTTAGAAGCCTTGCCATGAGAGGCAATACGTGTGGGGCCCATAGCCGTTAGTGCCCCTCGTATCACTACTAGGGGTGACTGACTGTTATATGCAGTGGCTCCCCAGATTATCACACCAGCAGTTAGGGTAGTGTGTCGCCCCACAGCAAAGGCAGGATTGAAGTGCTCATCACAAGACCTCTACTCAAATCCGACCATCGTGGAATCACAAACAGAACCTGGATTCACCACTAAAGATGGTATGGTTCCAGTCTGTAGCAGTCCACATTCATGACATCGCTGCAGATGAAGGCGACAACCGGCTGTCCATAGCAGGACATGTAATGGAAATGGTTCGGGCAGAGAGAGGGGTATATAATGAAGGTGCCACCTGTGTCTGCATGGTGGACAATGAGACTGTGGGAGCTGCTCATTCGCGACTCTCTACTGATGGTCTGTCCGGCCATCTAGAACCTGACCACCTTGTGTGCATGCCCTTTACATAACATAACCACTGCTCCCAACACCTGTTAATAGCTGACAACCATCCTGCTTCTCTGTCCAATGATACTCCCCCTCTCATACTCAACTGGGCACAGTGTCTTTGAGCGTGTCATGCAGAAATGTCTAGCAGTCAATGATCTCTCACAAAGAGGTACTCTACCCAAAAGTAGTCTCTAAGAGCTTTTTTTTTTTCTTATAGAGCAGCAGAAGAACCACTTTTAACCACTCCAACTTATACACCTGCTTGAGACATAACTGCATGCTGAATTTTGCAGCAATCCGACTTTTCTATCTGGGTGCCTTTATTTATTTATTTATTTATTTATTTTTTGTCAATGAGTGTTTTTCCAATGTGAAATGGCAGAATTCTGAATGCAGCTCTGGAGTTCTGTAACTCCAGATCAGTACAAGATAAAGTATTTATGAAGCGAGTCAACATTTTAAAGCAGATTCTGTATGTAAACTACACATGATATAAAGGATAACCCCGAACTCAGAATCTGACTTTTCCTTGGCTGTGCCAGTCAATTGCTCTTGCCAAGTTGCTTCTATGATATTTTTAAGTATTTTGCTGAGAATTTATGTGGCTCTCTTGTTCCTTTCTATTAATATCCATTGGTATGTGGTCCCATCCTTTTTTGTTTATTTATTTAATTTTTTTTTTTTTTTCATTTTTACAAATTTTAATAACTCCTGATATTTTTGCAGTATTTTTTTTCTCATGATGACTCAAGGTAAACAATGGGGCGGATTTACTAAGGGCTCATGCACTTGAATGAGTCCGCAATCCAGAAGGTCTGGTGTAGAACGGAGTCATGGAGCCCCACAGAAGCACCAAAGAGTGCTTTCGTGGAGTTTCTCCGTGCCTCCACACCGCAAAAAAAAAAATAGAACATGTCCTATTTTTTTGCGGTGTGGATGGATCACGGGCCCATTCTAGTTGCATGGGTGTGGATCCGTCTGCGGAATCCGCACGGATGTTGCCTATGCACTGGGGACCGCAAATTGTGGTCCCTAATGCATGGAATGCCCGTGTGCATGAGCCCTAATAATTAGTCAGTGTATACCTAGAGTAGACAGTCTGAAAATACATCATAATTAGTGCCGCTTATCGTGTATGATCGGTTCGATCTGTCTTTAGATAATTTTGGGGAAATTTGGGGAAAAACTCGTGTTTCATTTGCAAGTGGCACAGTCATGTAAATTTTGGGTATCTGCCTGTCTGTGCGTTGGAATTTAAAATCTACGGCTGCTATGAGTGTGCGCCAAAAGTTGGGACTGTTATGTAAAATTGTTGCAAATCATTAAGTAATTGCCCTCGTTGTATAACTTAACACCAACTAATGGCTGGCCTGCTACCTATGTTCATCTTAAAGGGTTATTCCCATCTCAGACAATGGGGGCATATCGCTAGGATATGCCCCCATTGTCTTATAGGTGCGGGTCCCACCGCTGGGACGCGCAACTATATCGAGACCGTAGCCCCCAAAGTGAAGGAGGGCGCATTGCGCACGCTGGCTCTGCTATTTCCGTCGGCTACATAGAAATGAATGGGAGCGTTGGCCACGCATGCGCGGTGCGCTCCCATTCATTTCTATGGGATCAGCGGGGAGCTGCGCCTGGTGGTGGCTGGACCCCGTGAAACCCGGGGTCCTCCAGACACAGTGCTCCTTACTCAGTTCTCGATATAGGTGCGGGTCCCAGTGGTGGGACCCACACCTACTGTATCAGACAATGGGGGCATATCCTAGCGATATGCCCCCATTGTCTAAGATGGGAATACCCCTTTAAGCCGAGCTGTTTCCAGCAAGTCATGCCCTTTTCTCACTACGTCTCACCTCTTGTAGGGCACGCAACATAAAACATGTCTGAGGCTGTGTTCACATCATGTGTTTGTCCCATGTTTAACGTATACACAATACTTAATACGTAATACGAATGCCATGCAGTGACCTATGTTACCATGGAGTTCCTTTGGAAACAAAAATATATCCTTTTTTTCTTTGCTGCACTCTGCAGGGTAGAAAATTGTTGTGTACTATGCTTTTGCATCCTTTTTTCCTAACATATGTGTTAAATGTGAACACAGCCTAAATCACTTAAATAAATGTGATGCATGGAATGTGTGCCAGAGCTAACTCAATTCGGTTGATAAATCAGGTCAAAAATATGTGTTTTTAGCACTTCTCTTTCAGCCCTCCTTATTCTTGCACTTTGAATGCCTCGTCTTTCACCTTTTATCCTAAGGATAAAAAGTGAATTGAAAGATCGTTTGGCCAACAGCTATCTCTTCCGACTCCCCCACACACATACATGTTCGCCACACTTCTGGTGGCGGGCAAAAATAGGACAAAAAGATTGGGCAAAAATATTAATTTCACCTGATCTTTCTCTTCCCTGACTTCATTTGTCAGGAGATAGTTGGATGCTCCCCACACACACTAGACTTCCGTTCTCAACAGGTTTAGCCGACGATAAACTAATTTGTATGGAGGCCTTAAAGAGGACCTTTCACCTTTCATTACAATATATGTACCTGGCACTGTAGGGCATGTTCAAGAGATGTCTTCACGTTTATTTGTTTCCCGATGGGCTGCTCCATTTCCCAATTGTGCCCCCCGTTCTGGTTTCCCGCTCTGTATGCTAATCCATACCATTGGTACAGGGAAGAGGAGACTGCCGTGTTTCTCGCTGAGGTGGGGCGGTGTCTCTTTCTCCCTGGCTGTAGAGATGCTATATGTGTAGTTCTCTATATATGTAGATCTCCAGCATACCACCACATTCTACCCAGCTTTCCAAAGGTGCTGAAAGGGATATTGGCACAATAAATGTAGTCAAGAGAGGAATTGTCACTGTGTAACTGGGCAGATTAGCTATTCAGCTGTATGTTTTATGGCTGGTACCATAATATACACTACAGCTGGTACTGTGGCTGTTGCTATTACCAAATCTATTTTGTATTATTAGTAACTAAGAGATTCCTTCTAACAAAATGACCACACTCACTGTGTAGACAAAATGTATTCAGTCTAAACCCAGCCCCACCCCTCGTAGACTTCCTGGCTCACATGCACTAGCATCAGAGGTGAGAGAGGGAGGGGGAGAAGACATGGCTACAGCCTGAGATAGCAGTCCACTGCATTTCTATCTATACTCTATTGTGATATCTTATGAAACAAGAGCAAATAACAAAGATTGGTAAGGAGACTGTAACTTATTGTTGTTGGTTCTTTTTTCTTTGTTTGAGTTCTGACCCTTTAAGACCCTGTGGGAGGGGTGGAAACGAAGACGTCGTAGTGTTAAGAGGCAGTCTACTATATAGCAAATACAAATTCAGTGTGTGTAGCCACATGGTAGTTATCCAGAAAAGAAATACTGTGATTACCTGCAAAATACACTAATGGGGACCCCAAACGACAGGGTTTATGTCCTAAAGAAGCCCCTGATCAGATGCCTCTCTGTGTAAGAGCAGCTTATTTGAAGGATCACCATGTAATGTAACGTTTCCCTGCAAAGATTGCTGCCATGAGTAGGTAGACATAATTGTTAACTTGGGTTAATGCCTGCTTCCCTGGTGGCCTCTGGTTCTGGATGGTTTATAGTCTGCTGTCCTGGTGGTCTAGGGTATTGGCCATGTTAATGCTTGCTTCCCTTGCCGTCTAGGTTAGTGGAGAGGGCAGTTATGGGAATACTGCCAGTTTCTGCAGAGCCTGGTGAGTATTTTCTCATGAGATGTGTATGGATGAATCTGTGCAGCCTATAATTGTACTTTTCTGGTGACTTTTCTCATCAGATTAGTCTTGGTTGTTCCATATCACTGATTTACGTGATCTCCCTGTGTATGCGAATTATAATTAGATGATCTGGATGTTCTTGGCAGACCTTTCCTGACTTGCGTTCCTTCCATAAAAGGAAGATCTGAGAGAATTTTTTTTTCTGTAGACGGGGATTGCATTCCTGTCCTTCCTTCTTGTATACTCGTGTAGAGATGTGTAAAGCACTGTTATAGCGTGGGAGACGGTTACCACGCTATCAGTAAAGGGTGTAATTACAGCTCCTGCGTCCCATTCACGTGAATAGGACAGAGGAGCTGTAATTGCACCTGCTCACCGTCAACATTGCACCGGTGAAGAGAAGAACGCTGCTTTCTCTTCATACAGCTGACCGATGGGGATACCTGGAGTCGGACCCCCACCTATCTGATATTGATGGATAGGTCATTAATATGGGAAAAGTGGACATAGCCTTTAACTCCCTAGATCCCACTATCAATTATAACAGTGGTGTCTAGGCAGTTAGAGTGACGGGCTCCCTCTGCGACCTCCAGCCATGGCAATGAGGGGCTTAAAGAAGAACTCCCGCAAAAAATTTTATTCTCTGACCTGTTAGAAAGGTGCATGATATAATCTGTAGTGATTGTTTCTGTGAGTAAAAACCTCTCTTCTTATTGTAGCTGGGTCATGTGACCAACTCCCTGACCTCCAACTGACCCAGGACAGAAAGCCAGTAACTGCTCTATTCATTCCTATGGAAGCCTCACTTTCAGTCTCATAGGAATACATAGAGAATTAGACTTCCTGTCCACACATAAGTCTATGTGTGAGTTGGTGGGTCTAATTGCTGTTCACATGACACCGATAAGAAACTTCAGGATGATATAAGTCAAAAATTCAGACACTGGTAAGAAAATGACATTCACTACAGATTATATCATGTACATTTCTAGCAGGACATGGAATACAATTTTTGTCGGGAGTTCTTCTTTAATGAAAGCCCCCTGGTCTGACATGGCTGTGTGATTATTAGGCTGTGTAGCACATATATTGGTATACCACAGCATTATACAAACAACTTCTCCTAGTGAGAGTTAAAAAAAATAAAATAAAGGTTAATAAAGTTTATTTAAAAAAATAAAACTATTTTTCGATAAAATGGTTTTATTTTGTAAAAGTGGTAACACACACACGTCACACAACTCATATAGATAGTAAAGATAACATATTATTTTACTGCTCTGTAAACAACTTAAAAAATGCAAAAAATATGTAATTGCTTTTTTTTTCTTCTCCTATTCACCCTTGCCTTAAAAAAATAACTGTTAATAAGGCCCATGTACCCCCAAAAAGATCCAACAACAAGCCCTCATGTAGCAACATTTGCAAAAAAAAAAAAAAAAAAAGTAATGGGGACCAGAAAAAAAAAACAGGGCCAACCGCCTTATCTTCTACTCCTTAGTGGCTGAAATATTAGAGGAGTATTTTTACTCTTCCAGAAAAATTATAGTGTGACCACTGACTTGGGGACAATTTTGGAAAATCTTCAGCTGTTGAGATCAAGTGATTCAGAGCAGTATCGGAGCTGCACAGCTCCATCCACTATTACACAATGGGTGGAGTGTAGTACCAGCAACTCTGAAACAGTTGATTGGCGGTAATGTGGGTTTTTTGACCTTCACCGATCAGGTATTGATAGCCTCTCCTGATGATACGCCATCAATAGTAAAATCCTGAAATACCCCTTAAAGGCTTTTCCAGTTATACTTAGTTTCAGTCCGCAGCCTGCCTCTGTAAATACTTACCTGCTCCCCGCTGCTCTGGTCCTCTTGCGCTGCCTCGTGTCCACGTTACAGTGCCTGGCTTGTTTTCTCTTGGTGCTGCTCATGGTCCGCTGCAGCCAATGACTGGCTTCAGCAACGATGTGGGCACCAGCAGTACGTCATCCCTGAAGACAGTCATTGGCTGCAGCTAAATATGTGACCATGCCCATGCAGCGCCAGGAGAAAAGAAGCCAGTGACCAGAACGTGGGCATAGCGGAGGCAGAGGACAGAGACAGGGTGGCACAGACAGAGTGGAGGACCAGAGCATCGCAAAGCAGGTATGTATGGATCTTCTATTTACAGGCTGCACTTGCTAAAAACTCAGTGTTCCCGGAGAGCCCCTTTAAACTTTCCACTGCTTATCTTTAACGGCACTTTAGTTCCTCTTTTGTCATATTTGCGACTGCTTGACCCAAAGAGTTAATTCAAATGTGGCAAATTTTGCTGCAGAATTGGAAGTGGATTGAATACCGGGCAAATCTCATTCACCCACTTCAGACCTCTTCCGCACAGAAAACAAGCATGCTACGGATGCTTACAATGTAACAGCAAGATTTGCATGCAACTCATGTGGCTTTTGCCTTGAATTTGCGGTGTGATCTGTGGCGGAAATGACTTACAGTGCACTACTCTCTAGTATCAGGAAGGCACAAAATTCAGAATTTAGCTTTTAGATGTGAATGGAAGAGAAAACCTGTGAGTATACCGGTAACCGGCACCAGGTTATGGCCTTGCATCCCATTGACCTTGCCAGCTTTGTGGCATCTTCATGGCACTTCGTTGTGCCTTATTTATTGGAAGTAATTGCGTTCCCGCCTGGTGGGTGAGTCAGGGCTGCGTGCCGTTGGCATTTCGTACTCTGGGCTATTTATAATCCTCTCTGTACAGCAAGACCCCGTCCCTTCTCCTCACTGTTGCTATGGCTGCTCGCCGGTGGCCTGGGGCGTTCTGCACATGTTTTTTGATAAGTAGGAAAAGCCACAGAGGAGGCTGCGTTGGTACCTGACAGCGGCGGGCAGGGCGACCTTGATCACGGAGCAGGCTTGTTCCCTATTGTGCGGCCACAGACTGCTCTTCCCTCGATGAATTGTGACTGCACGCGGCTTTCCCGGCGACTCATTTATCCCTCTTTTATTGTCAGTGCACTTTAATTTACAGCGTAAAACATTATGGCTTCAGGCCCAGGTGGCTGCAGCTCTTTTATTTGTCTCGATGTTATTGCAAGCGCTGCCTGTGTCATGCACAAGATCTGCAACTACAAGTCCCAGCATTCCACTGCCATAGCCATGCTGGTAGTTTTCTCAGCTGGAGAGCTATAGGTTGCTGGATGATTGAACCAGAGATATAATAGTTTCAAGTTCCTGGGCCATGAGGTAAAATCTTTGCAAGTCCACCTAACCGTTTGTGTAGGATCTATGTACAGTCTAAGGGCCGAGGGACGTGCCATTACTGCGTGTACAGTAGGGTGGCACACAGAGTTTCTACTGCTCTCTATTTTGTACAGTAGAAGTAATGGTACAGTGTTGTCCTATACTAGTCTGGAAACAGCAGACTCGCTTGGCTAGTTTCAGAACTCCCATAGCAGTGAATGGACAGCACACAGTGCATGTGCAGTGTGCTCTCCTTCACTTTGGGGGACTTGTTCTGAATATAGATGTGGGTTCCACCTCTGGGACCTGCTCTTGGTTTCCTCGTTCCCATTCTACAGCTAATTGCTGATGGTATCAGCAGTTGGAGACTGTAAGATCAGCTAAAGCTGGATTTACACGGCCCCATCGTTACCGCAATCCCTTGTCCTCATACAGAGTCATGGTTTCTGAGCTGCAGATCACGCTTTAGACCACACAATCTGCTGATCAGAAGCCATGATCAGTGGTGCCTGCATGAATGACAGGATCACCCGATAAACTAGCGTTTCGCTCATTCATCAGGTGATCGGTGGCACGTTTACATGGCCAGATTTCAGGAACGACCGTTCGTAGGAATGGTCGTTCCCGATAATCTGCCCGATTCTCAGGCCGTGTAAATGCACTTTTAGGGTGCCTTCACAAGTGGCAGATTTTGTGACAATAAATCCAGGACTGAAAATCAGTTCCATTCACCTTAATTTGGCTTGTAGAAATCCATGTCCTTTCTGCCTTATTCAAATGAGCGGAACTCGTTTTTTTAGTTCTGGAAGTTCCTGACACAAAATCTGCCACGTGTGAAGGTGCCCTAGGGCTGCTGCCACACGTCACGTTCAAGTATGAAGTTTTTAAAGCCTACATCAGGAGTGGATCGTAAAAGGATAGAACGTATAAAGGGAAGGTTTCCTTGTGTGTTTTTTTTTTTTTTTTTTTTTTTTAAGCCACTCTGGATTTTGGCTGGACAGGGATCATACCCAAGAGATCCTTCTTAATACTGTCCAAAGAAGACAACCCCTTAAAGGGGTTGTCCGGGTTCACAGCTGAACTCAGACATACCCCTAATTTCACCCAGGCAGCCCACCTGACTAGGGCATCAGAGCATGAGATGCTCCGATGCCCTCCCTTGCCCTGCGCTGGATCACGCAGGACAAGGTTTTTTTTGTTTACATTATACACACTGCCAGGCGGAGGCTTCCGTTCGTTCGGTGACGTCACCGGCTGTAATGGGCCGGCTTTAGCGCTGCCCTAGCCATTTTACTGGCTAGGGCCGCGCTAAAGCCCGCCCATCAGCGCCGGTGACGTCACCGGGCTCACTGCTGGGCGGAATGCCTTTGCCCTACGCTAATTAGCACAGGGCAAAGGAGGGCATCGGAGCATGAGATACTCCGATGCCCTAGTCAGGCAGGCTGCCTGGGTGAAATTAGGGGTATGTCCGGGTTCAGCTGTGAACCCGGACAACCCCTTTAAACTATTTAACTGCAGATAGTCACCAAGATCTTCTATTGCTATCCTCCTTTCCCTGGCACATGAAGCTGAACATATTGGGGACTATTATCACCAACTCTCAATTATATCCAAGCAGAAAATCTAGCCTACTTACCAACACTTAAATGCCAAAACCCAGTTCATTTGTGCCAGGTCACTTTCCACCGAGAAATGTCCCTTTTGATACAAAATCCCCAGTTTGCCTTCCATTGACTCTTGGAACGTGTGATCCAGAGTTGTCACCTGCCGGCTGTGAACTGTGTTGGCAGTCAGCAGCTAGAAATATGACATATTCCATGATACATTGTTGGAGGGTGAGGCTTTAGCATGGAGTACCCTTTTAAGCTTAATCTGTGTTCAGAATCTGCCATTAAGACATCTAAAATTTAATGACTCCTAAGCTTCATCCTCCATCTTTCATTCCTTTAATTCTCTACCATGTTGTACCTAAATATCCTATAATTTAACCGATTGTATTAAGACCTTGACAGTGCTCTCTGTGTAGAGCATCTGTAGTGCTGAAAGGCTTAAATGTGTTAAAACCCAGATCAGGTGACTTAAGCCCTCTCAGCGGTTGATCTGGAGTCAATAGGATTTAATTAGGGGGAAGCTACATGAAAGGATGGGGAATATTGAGTCTTTCTGCAAACAAGCCTTTCCGGCGTAACATAAGCTTGCAGGTGTGCCAGCTTCACACTTTCTTTCTCTCCTCGTTATTGCTATTTTAATAATTTGCAGTAATTAGTAATCCGCAGCTCTGGTTCCTAGCTACTGCAGTCATGATACCGCGTTTCAGTGTTAAAAGTCCAGCACTGCGTCCTTAAAAACAGGGCTGTGGAGTCGGAGTCGTGGAGCCGGAGTCGGTCACCATTTTGGTGGAGTCGGTATAAAATGGACCGACTCCGACTCCTAAAATATATAATGAATTAGTACATTTAGTTCAGTGCTGAATATATTTTTATAAGAATTTGTGAAATGATGAAATGTCCTATAAATGTCTGTTCTATTCCTGATCTAAGGATTTAGGCTTTCAGTTGAGATGACTGTGTACTGCCCTTTATGTCCAGTGCATGTTCTCTCTGATGCTTTATGTTTCCTCTGAGCTCATGTTTGGAGAGGTTAGCTGCTCTCATGGCTTCTATCTGCTGATGTAAAACACATAGAGCCTTATGTATGAAAACTGTCTAGGTGTAGAAGTTTCTTTGTTGCCCATAGCAACCAATCAGAGCTCCCCTTTCATTTCATATAGTGCTCTGGAGAAATGAAAGGGGAGCTCTGATTGGTTGCTATGGGCAACAAAAAAAGTCTTAGACCTAGACAGTTTTCATACATCAGGCCCAGAGGCGTAGCTACTGGGGGGGTGGGGGTGTGGGGGGGCGCAGGGTAGGCGAGGTCTGATGGGGGCACATTCTGCTGATCTGAGGTCTGATGGGGGTACATTCTGCTGATCTGAGGTCTGATGGGGGCACATTAACATTCTGATGATCTGAGGTCTGATGGGGGCACATTCTGATGATCTGAGGTCTGATGGGGGCACAATACGCTGATCTGAGGTCTGATGGGGGCACATTAAGCCGATCTGAGGTCTGATGGGGGCACATTAAGCCGATCTGAGGTCTGATGGGGGCACATTAAGCCGATCTGAGGTCTGATGGGGGCACATTAAGCCGATCTGAGGTCTGATGGGGGCACATTAAGCTGATCTGAGGTCTGATGGGGGCACATTCTGCTGATCTGAGGTCTGATGGGGGCACATTCTGCTGATCTGAGGTCTGATGGGGGCACATTAAGCCGATCTGAGGTCTGATGGGGGCACATTAAGCCGATCTGAGGTCTGATGGGGGCACATTAAGCCGATCTGAGGTCTGATGGGGGCACATTAAGCCGATCTGAGGTCTGATGGGGCACATTCTATTGATCTGAGGTCTGATGGGGGCACATTCAGCTGATCTGAGGTCTGATGAGGGCACAATACGCTGATCTGAGGTCTGATGGGGGCACAATACGCTGATCTGAGGTCTGATGGGGGCACATTAAGCCGATCTGAGGTCTGATGGGGGCACATTAAGCCGATCTGAGGTCTGATGGGGGCACATTCTATTGATCTGAGGTCTGATGGGGGCACATTCTATTGATCTGAGGTCTGATGGGGGTACATTCTGCTGATCTGAGGTCTGATGGGGGCACATTCAGCTGATCTGAGGTCTGATGAGGGCACAATACGCTGATCTGAGGTCTGATGGGGGCACAATACGCTGATCTGAGGTCTGATGGGGGCACATTAAGCCGATCTGAGGTCTGATGGGGGCAAGGGACTGTTAGTTTAGTGATGTAAAAGCTGGGGACAGATTTCCTTTAACATAGGAGTCCCCTTTTTTACTCCTATTAATCCTATATTTTACTGCATTATGTGGTAGAGTATTTAGAGTAGGGTATGTAGAAAGTGTATTGTATTGTACTGTACTTAACAGCATAGATGATCTAGCAGTTTATACAGTCATCTTGCTAATACAGTATTATAACCACAACTAGTAGTATGTGCTTGTGAAGTTGGAAACGTGCGTTTGGGAAGCCAATAAGTGGGGGGCCCACTCAAGTATGTTTTGCCCTCTCCATGTGCTGAACCTCTAGCTACGCCTCTGATTAGGCCCTAAGTGAGCTGTACCCAGAGAAGCCTGATAGATTACAGACTGTTTTTGTCATGACTTATCTGTACTATCGATTTTATGCAAATTTGTTTAAAGTTATCACTTAAACATGCTCCATGTATGAGGGAGTCGGAGTCGGGGTGAGGGGAAATTGAGGAGTCGGAGTTGGAGTCGGGGCTTTGGCTTACCGACTCCACAGCCCTGCTTAAAAACGTCAATCCTGTAGTCGGTTGCATTAAAATGGAATCATCTAAAACTAACGCGTTTCAGACACATGTTGTCCTACCTATAGGTGGATGCAGGCAGGCAGAACGTTTCTGCAAACGCTTGTTTTTGACAATCTGCCCGTCTAAATGGCCAGCTGATTACCCGATGAGGGAGCAAAACGCTTGTTCCTTGGGCGAAATGATAGTTCGTGCTGGCACATAACTTTTAAAGTTTTTGGGAAGCAGATCATGCTGCTGCCCAGAAACAATGTAGATGTATGGGATGAGCGATCGCAATAGTGACCGCTTGTTCTCCTACTGTGGAGGTGATTGTTGCAAATAAATGTACTGCTTCACCCCTACTGAGCGAGCAGCTGACTGTCAGAAAGGAACGTTTCCTTCTGCTCGTCGGCCCATGTAAATGCACCTTTAGTCATGGTGAGCTGCTTTGATTTCCTGTTTTACATTTGTCCTTACATCTCAGACAGTTGTTAGCTGAATGCTTGCTTGGCTGATGCTTCTCCTCACCCCCCACCAATAGACATGCTCACTCACCTTGATGGTACATGTCTTCCCTTTAGGCAGAGGGAATACAGCCCTACCAAAGGATGGGTTATGTGGAGCTAGAGTTGGGGGCCACCTCATGAACATTAAATGGTCAACTGGTCCTGCTGAAATCAAAAAGGTACATGTCAACAAAATACAAAATGCGCCTGCAAAGTGGCCCCATGGTGCCAAGAAATGAACCCCATTGATATCATTCCATGGCAGTGAGGTTCTAAAGAGAGTCAAGTAGTAGCACATTCTCATGTGACCCTGTTTAAGGGGTTGAGAGTAGGTTCACACAGTTTTTGGAAGAGGTTTGAGGCATGTAGTTTTCCAGCCAAAGTCAGAAATGGATCCAGCGGAAAGAAGTAGAAGTCCTTCCATTATATTTCCGATTCCTTTCTAATCCACTTCTGACTTTGGCTAGAAAATCTGCCTCAAAACCTCCTCCAAAAACTGTATGAACCCACCTTGACAATACTCTGAGTATAGAAGTATACACGGCAAGCTTTTCACTTTCCTTGATTAGCCCTTTAAAAGCTTGATCCCATCACCCTGATTTCCTTAAAGAGCTCTTTAAAAGGGTTTCCAAGATATTTTTATTTGATGACCTATCCTCAGGATAGGTCATCAATATCAGATCGGCGAGGGTCTGACACCTGGCACCCCCGCTGATCAGTTGGTTGAAGAGAAGACTGTGCACCGTGCCAGCAAAGCCTTCTCTTCATTGTTTACCTGCTCACCTGAGGGTAGGTCATCAATAAAAATATCTCGGAAAACCCTTTTAAGGTTACAAAATAATTGTGAGGGGCATCATACTCACTCCAGTTAAATTGGAAGCAGTTTGTACAGGAAACGTTCCAGCTACCTCTATTATGTCTCTTATGTATAGACAGTGTGGTCACCCATCCAGAAAGTCAGTGACATCTTGAGTCTTGCATTGCTAGAAGGGTTTTGAATGAAAATGCTGTATTTTGAAGAGCCTTGGTTCTCATGTGTAGAGGATTTTCTTCTGACCCAAGATGAAAAGATGAGTACATAAAGCTTAGAAAATTTATAAACATTTAATGTTTTTTTGGTCCTGTATTAAAAGGCCATTATAAGCCTTAAATTCACAAATAAACTGAGGACATCATGTGTCTAGTCATAGGACTAAGAAAAGATTGACTTATTAGAGCTCTACAGATTCTGCCACAGCTTCATAATATGTAATATGTAAAGGTAGCAAGTGGCTCATTATGAACATTGACTTTAGTTGTTCTTTAATTCTGGCACCCAAATGAGGCACAGCACATGCACTGATGTCAGGCAGATGTCTAGACAGCCACTGCATTTTATCTCCAAATGATCTGCATGCCAGTGACCCTCTCTAGATCAAGCTCCGACAGCTTAGTAGATGCTATTAAAATTTGACAACCGACTGCTGTTGTTCCGAACTGGATCTGGAAATGTTGAGCAGGGGAGAACCTTGTAATACTGAATAAATATGGGAACATTACTCAGATGGGTTGGTAGCTTCTCATCCATGGCCACTCTTAGTCATGCCTCAGGGTGGGTTTGTGGGACAGACTGTACGTTTTTGCTTGTAAAAATGTTCACTCGTTGTTCAGTCTGGCGACGTAGTGAAGTGAGCTACAGTGTAATCATTCTCTGTGCGATTTTAAAGGGACAGTAAGTACTTCTAATAATTTCTAAAGGGAGGGGAAAGATCTGAAAGCATAGTTGGTCTGTAAGCTTAAAAAGTGTAGCAAAAATCTGTCTGGAGAAAATTTTTGTTCCTCACCTCTTGTGCTTCTCCATCTTTATCTGGGGACTGTGTGGACCTTAGCTAAGTGGTTGAGCTGACCAGAAATGTCCTGTATTGCAAAGGAGCAGTGGGGGAAGGAATTTAAACATGTTGTTTAGGAACCTCTCACTTTAGAGGTATCCTCCCCCATCATGGTTGAATACAAGGAGCCTGCTCATTGGGTCTCTACACCATGGCTTCACTTGGTGACCTTCAGGTCCGAGGCTTATTTCCAACTGGGCTGCAGATGGGGTTGTGTGTGCTGCTTCAGCCAATGACTGGCCTCCGCTGTGACTTGGAACGTGACCCAGCAGTGATGTCCCATTTGGAGATATCTCACCACTTTGGCCAGGCATTGTCTGCAGCAGTGTACGTGACCCAGTTCCAATGCCTGGCTGGAAGTCAACGCACCTGGGACCATATGTTTGACAAATACATCCAGGGTTCAGGAACAGAGCGGTGGAGACCATGTGGGTATGATCCTTGTATTAGGTCAACCATTCAAATTCAAAACCAGTAGGATCCTGGACAACCCCTTCAATGCTCCAGCAGCTGCATCAAAGCTAAAAGCAAAAGCTGCCTCTACTAATATGGGCCTGTAGAAGCTCTGCACCATTTTCTGGGCTGCCCATTCAACTATACCCTGGCGGGGCTGTGTACATGAAGAGCGGAGTCAAGTTAACCATGGATGTGGTTTGTGATTCTGCACTTCTCAGTAATACAATGTGGATGTTGAGAGTTGTACTTCTTTCTCCATGCTTCCACAGTGTAAACAGTCATTATAAGGTTGGCTGCCATTCCAGCGCTCAGCCTTTTCTTTCACCCAGGGAAACAATCGTTCTGTACAGTGCACAACCATAGTGTTCTGTTCTGTCACTTTCATTCAATGTATGTACAGGATGCAGGTGAGCGGGGTGACCTCAATTCTGTGTTCTTGGCACACTTTAAAGGAGGTTTAGATAAACCTCTATAAGATCATATTGATTGCCCTAAATTTTCCTCTATATTCACTGGGGGATGTGAACTGTTGACTTGCATTCAATGATGAGATGATGAAATGATAACAGATCCATGTACAGTACAGACCAAAAGTTTGGACACACCTTCTCATTCAAAGAGTTTTCTGTATTTTCATGACTACGAGAATTGTAGATTCACACTGAAGGCATTAACACATGTGGAATTATATACTTAACAAAAAAGTGTGAAACAACTGTAAATATGTCTTATATTCTAGGTTCTTCCAAGTAGCCACCTTTTGCTTTGATTACTGCTTTGCACCCTCTTGGCATTCTCTTGATGAGCTTCAAGAGGTAGTCACTTGAAATGGTTTTCACTTCACAGGTGTGCCCTGTCAGGTTTAATAAGTGGGATTTCTTGCCTTATAAATGGGGTTGGGACCATGAGTTGTGTTGGGCAGAAGTCAGGTAGATACATAGCTGATAGTCCTACTGAATAGACTGTTAGAATTTGTGTTATGGCAAGAAAAGAGGAGCTAAGTAAAGAAAAACGAGTGGCCATCATTACTTTAAGAAATTAAGGTCAGTGAGTACGAAAAATTGGGAAAATTTTGAAAGTGTCCCCAAGTGCAGTCGCAAAAACCATCAAGCGCTACAAAGAAACTGGCTCACATGAGGACCGCCCCAGGAAAGGAAGACCAAGAGTCACCTCTGCTGCGGAGGATAAGTTCATCCGAGTCACCAGCCTCAGAAATCGCAGGTTAACAGCAGCTCAGATTAGAGACCAGGTCAATGCCACACAGAGTTCTAGCAGCAGACACATCTCTACAACAACTGTTAAGAGGAGACTGTGTGCAGCAGGCCTTCATGGTAAAATACCTGCTAGAAAACCACTGCTAAGGACAGGCAACAAGCAGAAGAGACTTGTTTGGGCTAAAGAACACAAGGAATGGACATTAGACCAGTGGAAATTTGTGCTTTGGTCTGATGAGTCCAAATTTGAGATCTTCGGTTCCAACCACCGTGTCTTTGTGCGACGCAGAAAAGGTGAACGGATGGACTCTACATGCCTGGTTCCCACCGTGAAGCATGGAGGAGGTGTGATGGTGTGGGGGTGCTTTGCTGGTGACTCTGTTGGGGATTTATTCAAAATTGAAGGCATACTGAACCAGCATGGGTACCACAGCATCTTGCAGCGGCATGCTATTCCATCCGGTTTGCGTTTAGTTGGACCATGATTTATTTATCAACAGGACAATGACCCCAAACACACCTTCAGGCTGTGTAAAGGCTATTTGACCAAGAAGGAGAGTGATGGGGTGCTACGCCAGATGACCTGGCCTCCACAGTCACCAGACCTGAACCCAATTGAGATGGTTTGTGGTGAGCTGGACCGCAGAGTGAAAGCAAAAGGGCCAACAAGTGCTAAGCATCTCTGGGAACTCCTTCAAGACTGTTGGAATACCATTTCAGGTGACTACCTCTTGAAGCTCATCAAGAGAATGCCAAGAGTGTGCAAAGCAGTAATCAAAGCAAAAGGTGGCTACTTTGAAGAACCTAGAATATAAGACATATTTTCAGTTGTTTCACACTTTTTTGTTAAAGGGAACCTGTCACCTAAAACATGCCTTCCAAGCCACCCATATTACCTTAAAGTTGTCAGCAGTATGTTTCTAAAGATGTTCTTCTTTGTCCGATCAGCTGCGCTAAAATCTTGAAAAATAAACTTTAATTCCTTCAGGCGCTATGTAACAGCGGAGCTTGAAGTCAAGGGGGCAGCGGCTTCCTCGCTTCAAGTCAGGATAACCGCGCCCCCTTCGCCTCTGACTAACAGCATCTTGTTTCCTATTCCTGCGCATTGCAACGCTCGTGGGAATAGAGGTGTCGGGCGCATGCGCAAGCCTTGAGCCGGCTTTGCAGAACAACCAAAAGCTATTGGCTGTCAATCAGAGGCAAAGGGGGCGCGGTTATCCTGACTTGAAGCAAGGAAGCCACTGCCCCCTTGACTTCAAGCTCCGCTGTTACATAGCGCCTGAAGGAATTAAAGTTTATTTTTCAAGATTTTAGCGCAGCTGATCGGACAAAGAACATCTTTAGAAACCTGCTGCTGACAACTTTAAGGTAATATGGGTGACTTGGAAGGCGTGTTTTAGGTGACAGGTTCCCTTTAAGTATATAATTCCTCATGTGTTAATTCATAGTTTTGATGCCTTCAGTGTGAATCTACAATCTACAGTCATGAAAATACAGAAAACTCTTTGAGAAGGTGTGTCCAAACTTTTGGTCTGTACTGTACCTATCCTACATCTCATAATGATCCTACTGATACTTCTCACCGGTTATAAGGATTGTTAATGGTTGAAGTTCAAGAACTTGTCCACTCTGGATAACCTCTTTCCATATGACTTATTTGGATATGGGCATAATAAAGGGTGCTCCTACTTTTGGGACTCTCCTCAGTTAGCCACAGTGGAGAGCTGCTACCCAAACTTACTTGAGTGTCTATCCTTAGGGCTGTATTAAGCCTGCAGTATATCCTTAAGGTTTGGAAAGCTGGAGATCAACCAGTAATGGTAACCGCTTTGTCATCAAGTATTCGAATCTTCACTGATTTCTAAAAAAGATGGGCTGCAGCCCTCTATAAAGTACCTAAACTACATTGGCTCTACGTGGAGATATTCATTGCCAAAAGTTGTTGACCAGAGCCAAAAGAGTTTGGTATAATTTTGGAAATTAGTCTAAGCTCACAGTCCAGCGATGAGATCTTTTGACTTGATTTTTTTTATGGGTGAAACTCTCCTTGTAGTGAAAGGTAATGATGACATATTGTTGGTACGTCATACAGATCCCATTAAAATTTTTGGAAAAGTCCTTTATAAAAGTAAGACTGTTCCATCACCAATTATTAGAATAGTAAACCTTCTCTCTCTCCCCAGGTACTGACTGTCTAGTGAAGAGAAGATCACAGATCATTCGCCATTGGACTTAACTCTGCTTTCCTTCTTCAGAAGTCATGTCTGGAAATTACGACGATGCGGTTGGGGTTGAAGTGTCCAGTGACAGCTTCTGGGAGGTAAAGATTTGGGGAGTATTTTTAGCCAATATCTTTTTTTTTTTTTCCACCAGGGTTATTCAAGCATAGTTCTGGACTGAGGCTCCTTAAACCCCCCAGAGGAGGTGATTGTGATGGTCTAAAATCACCTCCAAATGGCGATATATAAAATATATATATATAATATAAAATTACAAGATGTATTAAATTTGTTGTTGGAATGCAATGAACTTTTTATGTGTGAATGTAAGAAAGATGCATGTAAGTGATAACAATAATGGAGTGGGGAAAAAAAGTTTATTGGGGGAAAACTGTACAATTGAAAGGAGGCTGTAGGCTCGCTTCTAGCCTGGATACAAGATGAGTCATGGTTGGACATGGAGGCATACAGGTTCTGTATGGTATCCTGAAGCACATTTGCCCCAGATGTTGCAGCTGGGCCTGTAGATCCTGTACACTTGTAGGTTGCTGAAGGTCATGTCCCATCTGGTCCCATAAATGCTTAATTGGTGATGAATCTGGTTACAGGGCAGGACAAGGTAGTGTTGCAATCTGGTGGAGACATTCCTGGGAAACCATCGCTGTGTGTGGTAGAGCATTATCCTGCTGAAAAATGCCAATGGAAGCTTTGCCAGGAGAGGCAACACATGGCCGCAAGATGTCCTTCACATATCACTGAGCTGTTAGTGTCCCATGTATCACTACTAGAGGTGACCGACTGTCATATGTGATGGCTCCCCAGATCAATATACACCAGCAGTTTGGGTAGTGTGTCACTCAATAGGAAAGGCAAGATTGAAGCGCCCACCACACTTGACCATCATCAGATCCCAAACAGAACCTGGATTCATCATTAAAGGCGATAAGGTTCCAGTCTGTAACAGTCCAGGTTTCTCATTCTCCACACCACAGCAAATTAAGGCATTGTTGGCCGGATACATAATGGGCTCTGTGACACCAAATTTCTTCCTGCTAAGCGCCTGCAAATGGTTTAGACAGGGGTGTGCAATGAAGGTGTGACCTGTGTCTGGATGGTGGATAACGAATCTGTGTGACCTGCTCGTGCTTGATCTTTTCTACAGGTGGTCTGTCTGGACTGTCAGTTTGCCATCTACATGCTCTTGCATAACCACTGCTGCCACACCTCCTAACAACTAGGTCAGAACAGCCTAGATGACTGGCACTTTGTCAAAACAACCATTCTGCTTCTCTCAGTCCATTCATGGCCCCTTCTCAAAGTCTGTAAACTGGGCAAAATGTCTGAGTACCTCACAGAGCCAGGTATAGCAGTCAACGATCTATCGCCAAGGTGTACACTGCCCAAAAGTAGTCCCTGAAAGTACTTTTACCCCCCTTGTCAGATCAGAGAAGACTTGTAATAATTTAAGTATATGCCATGTAGACATAACTTCATGCCAAGTTTTGCAACAATCCAACATTTCTGTCTGGGTTTGTTATTTTATGTTTTTTTTGTCAATGAGTATATCAGTCTGCTCGGCTCCTTCTGCTCTATAACGAGCTGTCTACAGATTGCACTGCATTTTGTGCGAACAGCTTTTGTTTAGGAACAAAATGCGTAAAGAAAGTGCAAAGAAATTGAAGTCCAGACCCATGTGCTCGTCCTGCAAACTCTTCAGTGTCTGCATTATCTCCTCATCCACATAGCTTTCTCTGCATAAACTCTGCTCCACTTCTCCTCTGACAAAATTTATGGCATTTCTACTGCTGAGGCCCTTCCAGTATCTCAAGGTGGCGTGACACGCGGCATGCTACTGTGTGTGAGGTGAATGTACCATAGGGAACCTTTACCATTCACTACTTTTATGAGATGATATCTACCCTTCCAGGAAATCCTCTGCTACCACAAGTCTTATTTTATGTCACCTATGTCTGGTACTGAGAGCTTCCTAGAAGATATGCATACAAGTATATTTACTCACCAGGGAAGCCACGGTTTGACCACACGTTTCTATATATTGTTTTGTCTTCCACAGCAAGAGACACTCTTGGTAGCGGCTCTCTGTTGTGGCTATATCAGAGGGAGCTTCCAAGCTTCCTCTTTATGATGTCCATGTGGCCTGATTGGGTATTTGGAAAGGGGTTGTTCTAGTGGATGCTTCTTTATAACAATATACTTCTAGGTGCCTTTGCTGCTGAAGGAGAACAGAGGTCCCAAAGTGCACCATGATAATGGAGCGGAAGTCTGCATGCAAGACACATTCACTTCTACTGCGCTGTTCTAGCTTTTCCATGTTGTCTTAAGAGTTTTGGTTGCAGCCTCTGTTTTTTTTTTCTTTGCAGTATAGGCTTTCTTGGGTCTAACTGCCTACTTGATGCATCTGCTTTGGGTTAGTTAGAATTTGCTGAGCTGTGTTCCCTTGTCTCTTTGCATTGTTTTAGCAGGGAAACCATGACGTGAAGTCATCTGGAAGTTCTGTAGGAAACTTGTAACAATTACAGTGAGTCATAGAAGGCCAGGATTCCGCCCCGAGAGGAACTTATTAGCAAGTGAAAGGAAGCTTTCCCATGTCCTGGAAAATAGCTGTATTACTACAGTGCAAGGCAGTGGTCTGCACCCTATGACTCTACAGCATGATGGGCAGTTGTAGCTTGGCACAAGTTAATGAGCCACAGGTTGGAGATCCCAGATGTAAAGATCTTGGTGCTTTAAGTTTTACACCTTTTGCTCTTCTTCTGCAGTGTTCAACTACTGGGTGGATTGCAGAACCACACTTGGCTTTGGCAGCTTTTGTCCCCATTTTCTAACTTCCTCCACTGTGCCCTCCATCAAGATGAATGAAACCTTTGGGGTTGTGGCACATGCTTTATATTTCTCATTCCCTCCCAACCCACTTCTGGCCACAAAAAGCTGTATGTGACACCACCCTTGGAGGAGTGGTTGTTATTTCCCAGGATACATGTAGGCCATCTGACAGATTGACAGACCTGGATAGAGGGATTGGGTTTGAGGCAGGTGAGTGTTTTTACAATGTGTGTGACTGTGGTTGGTAGGAACAGTTCTGGACCACAAACTGCAGCTTTCGCCATTCCAGCTGATAATCGACAAAGCTTATAGGTTGTGTGTTATAGCTGCCAGCGATGCATGTTGAGGGTTTGGAGTTGGGCATCGATGAAGATGGAAGAGTAAACTGGGTCACAATAGGACAAGTGTTTCATTTCCTTCAGTGGCTGAAGAAAAACTCAAGGTCACGCGGAATTTATTCACTTTGCTGCAATCAGATTCCACCCGACAGAGGCCTGGCTGTTCTCCACCACCACACGCCGGATGACTATGACTTGCTCCACTGTCAGCGCTGCATGTCAATGAGGCCTGGTCCTTTCTCCATGGATGCTGTTTGGAAACATTGCAGGGATTCATGTATACACGATGAATACGTGATACTGACAGGGGCCCAGGAGAACCTTCCTGTAATGCTATCTGTTTTGCTTCCTTCCATGAGGTCTGCTTCTCATTCCACGATTATACAAATTAAATGGCCCATTAACATGTTTCAGTGAATTAAGTTTTGTCAACGTATTTGGGTGATTGGTTACACAAGGGAATCATTAACAGCAAAATAAAAAGACTTCGGATGGAATGGAGTGGTGTGGCAATATAGTCCTGATCCTTTAACAATCCCGATATCATTGAAGAGAGAGATTATAAAAACGCTGACATCACTGTCTTTTATTCTCTTATTCTGCCCCCATCTTTCAACTCAGGCAGAGAAATTGCCTAAAAGGAACATGCTAGTGTGTATGGAAACATAAAGTGGATAAACGGGGATAAGCTTAAAGGGTACCACCAGTCATGAGCCAAGAAGTAATATATATCCCAATACCTACAGGGGACAATTAGCTGCTATATGTTTTCCTCATGGCTTGCCACTCCATGAGAGTAGGTATGTGACTATAGTTTACTTTCAGTGCCTACAGGGAATCTGAGGTAGTCTAAGATGCACACCCCCTGTTTCTTCATAGAGTCAGGCTGCTGCTCTCTTCCTCTCCACTGCTGCCTGTCATCTTCATCTTTTAATGTAGAGACATGCACTACTTTGGTCTGTGATGATGTCCAAAAACGCCAGTTAAGGTCTATGGGTCTGTGATAATACACTGACACAACACAGACACTTGGCATCCATGTTTGCTCTGTTATTCACTGACCACTGGTCTCTGAAATACGGAACACACACAGAGGGCAGAAAACTGATGCAGGGACCAAACATGGATTCTTCAAGGATGAAACATGTATGGATCTTTCCTTGTCCAAAAAGACTTGGAAATGTGAACGAAGCCTAAAGCTGCGTTATCACTGGCTGGGGGGCAGCTTGCTCCGCCAGCAACCTTCTTCTCTAATGCACTGCTTGCAATGGAGACCAAGCAGATTGACGCTAGTAGCTAATCCCATTCCCCATTTGGTGAAGATGCTGTGTCATGTGACCACAGCCTTAAAGGGGTTATCCCATGAATAATGTAAAAAATGAATATCAGACATCATATAGTACATGACAATCTCTTTCTAACAAAGCTAGATCCAGCCCTGTACCACTCATGGATCCAGAGATCTCCCCATTCATTGTTCTGATAGATTTATATCAAGCTGACAGCTCAAGGGGAAAGTCTTTTGCACTGCAGCTAAAGGGGCGTGTCCACTCTCTCCCTATCACAGCTCAGGAGGCAGATGAAGGATCAAACTGAGCATGTGCGGCCTTCTCAGTGAGCAGGACAAAGAAATAAGAAATTAAGTGGCACTATACAGATACATTTTACTGAATACCTCAGTAGCTATACAAAATTTTTAATTACATGCAATTACAAAAGTATTCAGATCCAGGTGCTGGTTTGAAAACTGTAGAATATTTTTCGTGGGACAACCCCTTTAATAGATGATATGCATTCTAAACAGTTGATCCCCTTCAACTCTGTGTAGGTCTCCTGGACCACATTTTAACCCAGTATACTCGGAAGGTGGGTAGGACCTTTGAGAATTATTTGACTAAACTGTATCAGGTTGCTTCTCCACCTTAAAGGGGTTCTCCAAGTTAAATTTATTGATGACCTATTCTCAGGACAGGTCATCAATATCAGATCGGCAGGGGTCCGTCACCCAGCACCCCTGCCGATCAGCTATTTGAAGAGGAAGCACGCGGCGTACCAGCGCTGCCTCCTCTTCATTGTTTACATCCTAGCCGTAACATGGGTAGTGGTGAGCAGGTGTAATTACACCTAACCGCCCCATTCATTTCAATGGGAAGGATCGCTCCAATACAAGTCTATGGGAGCGATTCTTCCCATTGAAATGAATGTGGCGGTGAGGTGTAATTACACCTACTCACCACTACCCCCGTTACGGCTAGGATGTAAACAGTGAAGAGGAGGCAGCGTTGGTATGGCGCATGCCTCCTCTTCAAACAGCTGATCGGCGGGGGTGCTGGGTGTCGGACCCCCGCCGATCTGATATTGATGACCTATCCTGAGGATAGGTCATCAATAAATTTAACTTGGAGAACCCCTTTAAGCTAGGGCACACAACGTATAAAGCTTTGCATTGCTCAACCCTTTTGTTGTGCTCTTCCTTCACGCTCCTGTCTTGCATGGTTTGTGGCACTTCCCGCTGTTATATATGAGTGGACTTCAAATAAGATACTCCAAAGAGCTGCCCTTTTCCAAAAAACTTCAAAATTTCCATAAGTCCATAATTTATTTTTTCTAATATCTGTTTTACTGCCACACTTTAAGACTATACCTCAACCACATACCTCTTATTGATGATTTTGGAGAGTGCAAGTCTTTCTTCTCCCCACCCTTGGCTTTTTTTTTTTCTTAGAAAAGACTTGCATGATATAAATGAAAATACACTTCCATCAGGACTAGGAAAATTACCGGTCTCACTTAGAAACTTACTGCTGGTGTCTGCTTTTTGGGGTTATTTTTGATTGATGTCTATGGAAGATCTTATCACCTCTGCTCACTAATATAGAAAACGGGTTAAATCTTCCTGAAGTGACCGGTCTCCTACAGTCATTTGGCCTTTTATTGACATTCTTGTTTTCAAAAATCCTAGAACCCTCACAGAAAAATGATAGGACCCTATTATAAGTCAGTAGGATTTTTCCAAAAATGGATGTGTTACTGAAGCCATGGGGAAAATTTTTCAAAACTGGTTCCAAGGAAAACTGACTAACAGCCAATCTGAGCCATCCTTTAATTTTCCAAAGGAGCTCTGAAAAATGAGAGGTGAAATCTGGTTGATATGGGCAACTAAGCCGGTTTACCTTGGCACCAGTTTTGATGAATCTCCTCCCTTGACTTTAGTGTGTACACAGTCTTCTCAATAGATTCTGATCACCAACTTTTTTGGATGGTCGCCTCTTAACTATTGCTTTTAAGGGGGGAAAGACTCAACAGCCATTTCCTTTACAAAAATTGCCTACTGGGGATCTCGCAGCTAAATTAAGTTTTTTAAGGTATGAGGTACACTGTAATAGAAACTAGTTAAATTCACCTGGGCACCTGGAACTGGCACTTCACATGGGCAAAGCACCAAGGACACCTAGCAGTCCTTACTAAGTCACATTGGATGAGGTCCCAGGGGCTTGTATACCTTTAATTGACCGTTTTTTAGTGGTTGTGTTTTTCTTTAGGAGGTGGGGGTGTAAGGCTGTAGTTATATCAAGGAGTGGCGGTGATGAATTGCAGTATGATATGATGATTTCTAAATGGAACCCTTATCAAAAAACTTTAGCCGCCAGAGGATTTACGCAGGCATAATCACTTATTTTTGTAAATAAAGCTGTCACATTTTTGTTGCCATGGTGATATTTGACAGAGTGAGATTAAGATATGGGGAAGGAGCTTTGCGACATTGTTCTTGTCTTTGTATGGTAGGAAGAAGGCGAGGCGGGGGCGCTTTAAAAACATCTTGTTTGCTTGTTTATTACAGTTAAAAATACAAGATCCAGATGTACCTGACACGTCTTATGATGAGTAATTCCTCAAATCTGTAAAGCTTGCTATTTAAGGAGAGGGCCGCGGGGCCTCGGCAGCTGTGGGGTTAACGGGCGTCTTGCTGTGCTGGGAATTATGATGCAGGAATTTGGCCGATTTACAGTTTCTATACATTGATAATTCACAGTCCTCATTTAGAGACGCTTCTGTCTTGTGCAACCAGGAGCTGGAATCTAACAAGAGGAGCTTTCTGTTCACCCCGCAGAGCGTCTCACTACAAGCCGTGTTTATACAGGGATGAGAGGTTACATAACCAGAGAGGGCGGGAGGGACTTGTCCAACCTGATTTCTGTCCTCCTTCTGTATGAAGCCATTTATAGGGATCTGGGCCCGGGTGCCAGTTCCGTTTAGGATTTGACACTCTCCCTATTTTAGAAAAAAATATGCAAAGAATGTTACACTATGTACTAAGCTGATGGTTATCTAGGTAGAGAGCATTCAATTAAAGGCATAGCAGAGGTTAGAGGAAGGAAAAAGCGGGGAATAGAAGAGAGGGGAAGGATAAGCTGGTAAGGGAGGGGCAAAAAGGGTGTATTAAAGGGGTTATCCAATGACTAATGAAAAATATGAAAGTCAGACATCATATCGTAAATAACAATCTCGAATAACAAAGCTAGAACCAGCCCTGTACCTCACATGGATTCAGAGATCTCCCCCATTTATAGCTCTGCTAGATTTATATCAAGGTGGAAACTCAAGGGGAGTGTCTTTTCTGATGTAGTTAAGGAGGCGTGTCTCAGCTCTCCCTATCACAGCTCAGGAGGCAGTTGCAGGATGAAACGGAGCATGTGCGGCCTTCCCAGTGAGCACGACAGAGAAATAAGAAGAAAATCAAACAGCAGATGGCGCTATACAGATACATTTTATTGCAGAACTCAGTGGCTATGCTAAATTAATGTAATAATATGCAATTACAAAAGTATTCAGATCCAGGTGCTGGTTTGAAAACTGTAGAATATTTTTTTCATGGGACAACCCCTTTAATAGAAAAATGGGTATGGTGAAATCAGAAAGGAAAAAATGAGTAAGAGATGGAGACGGAGGGCAGAAACCAGGAGAGGAAAGGAAAAGAGGGGGCATAAAGAAAAAGCGAGCAGAGAAGATGGAGGGAAAGCAAAAGAGGGGATGGTGAAGGGAAAGTGGTGGGGCGGAAAAGAGGGGATAGGGAAAGAAAAGGTGGAGGAAAAGTGAGGGTGGATATAGAAGGCAGGGAAAAGAGGGGCACGTGGAAAAGGGAGCAGTGAAACACAGGGAAGGAGAAGGAAGGGAAGTTCCATCAACAAGACTATTCAGGTCTGATGATAAAATGGTGATAAGAAGGGAAACCCCTCAGCCGGGACTTATTTTGTTTGGATGGGAGGAATTTTTTTTTTCCTCTGTGTCTTGGACCAATAAGTGTTGTTTTGATCCATAAGAGACACGGAGGAGGAAAAAGAATGTGTGAAGTTATTTCCCAGTGGAGTTAATTAGTGGATTGACTAGGACTATGCCAGCTAAATGCCTTTTTTCATTTTTATTGCACCAGATGACGTATTGACAAAGGTATCGGCGGAGGAAATGGCCCCCGGTGCTGTAGTATACTGGAATAGTTATTATGTTTTATTGCTATTGGTGCTATTACAATGACATTAAACAGCACAGCGCTGTAAAACTCTTCTCATGAAGCCTGATCACCACCCCACCAGGCCTGGTTTTTACTCAGTTGGAAGAGCTTTTAGGTCGGCATAGGCTGCAAAGCTTTACAATGGAGGTACCTGCGCCAAGATAGTTAAAAGGAATCCTCTTTTTATTTGATCCATTAAAATCAAATAGACGGCACCTACTAAAAATATCCAACATATAACATGGACAGATGGAGAGAAATCCCTGGGTAACGTGTCTTACACCACTGTCACACCTGACAGTTCACATGTGCTGCATACTCATTAGGGTGGTTTCACGTACATGTTTTTAGTGGCATTTTATTTTATTTTTTTGCACTTTTTTTTCTTTTCTTATTTGGTGCATTTTTGCAGTAAAATAAAAAAAACTGCTCCAGATGGTGAGAATGGTCATAGTAGTACTCACAGTGGAGGTCCCCACTCTGGCCACTATTTCTTCCCCCTCAGGACCCATCCTGGTTTGGGGTCTCCTGTCTGGTGGTAGTTGGGGTGCCCTTGGTGGTACCTACACACACTTGCAGGAGTAGGTACAGTCTTTAAACAAGACAGCATATAAGGGGTAGACAGTATTGTGGTCTTCTCTGAGTCTCTTTCCAGATAAACTTTGAAATCTTCCCAATCTGACCGTAGGGGAGCAAATTCTCCTTCTCTCGGTCAGTAATACAACAGCAGTCCTTTAACAGATGGGCGGTCTGTTCCCTCTCGACCTGCCTGCTTCTCTCTAAAACACTCCCCTGACCAGAAGAGCGGGGCCCACCCACACCTAACAACTGAATATAAGGCCTCATACACTTGACTATATGTTTTGCCATCCACAAAACGCAGAGCCTGGCTGTGCATGCCGACTTTTTTTTTCTTTTTCCATTGCTGTAGAAATGTCCTATCCTTGCACACTAAGTGGACAAGAAGAGTACGTGTTTTGTTGGGTTTTTTTGCAGGCCGGAGGAGCAGACCTACGAATGCTGTCCACATTTTTTTTGTCGGCCACATTGAATTGAGTGGGTCTGCATCCGATGCTGTAATAATATACGGTCATGTGCATGAGGCCTAAGGAACTGGACAGTTAACCCCATATTCCTTATACACAACTTTAGGAAAGAAAGCTCATTACATAGTGTCCTAAAAACCCTTTTGCCTCTCATTCAAAAGTGTCCTCCTCTCTTTGGACAATTAACTCTTTCTAGCTCGAAGAGAAAACCTGGCAAATCGCTAGCATGAGTATGTAAAAAAAGCTTTGATACGTCAGTGATTATTAGTTTTTAGGGTTAAAAGAATCCCTCATGTGTTCTCAAATGCGTTTCCGTAACCTATGGATCGTGCAGCCAACGTTTGAGAGTTTACATGTTGTGCTCTGAATACAATATACATTCCTTTATATCATGATTAAGGCCGTCTGCAGTACCCGTGAACATACCAACTATGAAAGCGTTACAATTTTGTAGGTTTGTTGTAATCCTATATGGACTTCAAATGCCCCCCTAATGCAAGGGACCTTCTAACTGAAAATCTATAACCCTACTGGACTAGTAAGCTGCTTTATGACTTTGCTCAAGGGCAGGGGCGTAGCTATAAGGGCCCACTAAAAGATTTTGTCAGGGTCCACTGAACAGTATTATACAATGACATTATATACAGTGACACTGTAGGAAATGGACAGAGCGACTGCTGGGCCTTGTCTGAGAGCGTGATCTTGACTAGCCACAGGAGTTGGGGTTGTACGGGAAGAAGCGGTTGCAAAGAAGTTGCTGAGGTTCGAGGGGGCCCCATTCATAAATTTTCTGTGGGGCCCAGTCATTTCTAGCTACATCACTGAGCCCATGATCCTGCAGTCATGTCTTTAGGTTAGCAGGAGTAGAGAAGGACTTCACTTGGGGTTTATTTTTTTTAGCTGCAGCCATGGGGACACATGGCGCTACATAGGAGCTGTATGCACAAAACAGTAGGGGGATTTTTGTTCTGGACTAATTGCAGAATTGGAACAATAAAAAGAAAGTCGAAATGGAGTATACCCTTTAACCCCTTAAATGCTAATCTTATTAAAGTATGGAGTTGTTTCTGTATATGTTCAGTTTTTAGATTCTCGATTCATTACGTATATTTATTATTTTCAACAGATTGGCAATTACAAGCGTGCAGTCAAGAGAATAGATGATGGGCACAGACTCTGCAATGATTTAATGAACTGTATTCATGAGCGGGCGAAGATCGAGAAGGCTTACGCACAGCAGCTGACAGAATGGTCAAAGAGGTGGAAGCAGCTTGTAGAGAAAGGTAAGAAGGGATCTGTGAGATATCGAATATGCAGGATATGCCTTCACTTCACGTCATACATAGATCTCTTCCTTTCCCGCATAAAAAACAACAAAATGAGCACATGAAGATGCATCTGCATCTATCATCTCCATATACAGTTCAGTACTTATTAAACCCCACTCTCCTCTGCAGCTGCGTGCATAATTATACAGGCAGCAGGGTTCAAATTGCTTGTTCAGTGTCTGCACACAACTTATTTTTATCACTTACATTTCCATGAATGTAACCTTAATGCAAAGAACTGTCTAGGAATTTGTATCCTGGCAGAGTTGTCTCTTTATACAGCAGTGTGTCTGTCTTTATTAACCAGCAGAATTGTGAATGCAGCTCCTGAGTATAATACAGGTCGTAAGTAATGCAATATTACTTAAATTGGTATCTAGATATATCAGTATATATGATTTCATGCTTATATGGTGGTATACCGTATTATTACAGCCTGTATTGTAGTCCAGAGATGCATTCACAATGCTTCAGAGCTGAAATCTCACAGCATAATAACACTTTGCCTCTTTTAGGGCCTCAGTATGGCACTGTGGAGAAGGCCTGGCATGCCTTGATGAGTGAAGCTGAGAGAGTCAGTGAACTCCACCTAGAGGTGAAGAATGCATTGATGAATGACGACTTTGAGAAAGTAAAGAACTGGCAAAAGGAAGCCTACCACAAACAGATGATGGGAGGCTTTAAGGAGACCAAAGAAGCTGAAGATGGCTTTAGGAAAGCACAGAAGCCATGGGCAAAGAAACTGAAAGAGGTGAGAATTAGTAAGGAGGGTTGCAGGACCTTTTGTTCTCCCAATAGGTGCAGGTCCCAGCTCTGAGATCTTCCCTGTCAGGCATGTATGGCATATTTTGCAGATATGATATTAAATGTGTGAGATGTGAATACCCTATTAAGGTTTGAGATAAAGTTCATCGTTCTACCTTCCACTCCAAGTCAAACTGGCAGAGGTTCAAGAAGCGAAGATCAAAAGACTTAGAGTAATGTGTCTGTAAATGTAGGACTAATGAGTGGGATTTGTCGTGTGAACCCATTCTTAAGTATATATCTTTAGAGGGGTTGGAGCCCAGTTTTTGTCCTGTTGAGTCCTATATCCCCTGTCATAAATTCAATGATAACATTGTTGGCATCTACAGTCACCACTAGGGGGAACTGAGGATCTTATTGAATACTGATTTATTGGAGGCTGCATACATCAGTACTCTATAAGCTCCCCATAGTGGTAGTTCCTGCCACTTGTCATGTATCCCTATGGCTTCATGCAGGGAGAGCGGTAAAAAAGGAAACTCTGATTCTTATAAAGATACATTATGAAGTGTGTTATCATAGAAAACAGGATCAAACTTTGAGAATGATTTCTCTCCCCTTGTCTATATTCTGTGTAGGTGGAGGGGTGTAAGAAGGCGTACCATGCTGCATGCAAGGAGGAGAAGCTCGCCATCTCCAGAGAGACCAACAGCAAAGCTGATCCTGCTCTCAATCCAGAACAACTGAAGAAACTCCAAGACAAGGTGGAGAAGAGCAAGCAGGATTCTCAGAAGGTACCGGATGTGGCAGCTAATCTCTCCTCCACCATTGTGTATTCAGGAAAGCTTCCAGTTGTATTCCTTCACTTGTGTAACGCCCTGCTGAGCAAATACTCTGTAATCTGTGGTAACAACTTTATGCAAGGAATTCATTTCACTTGTGGTGGTTTCTGTGTAGTCACTGAACTGCAATGATTTCCTGAAGCCATTATCTGAGAACCACAGACATTACTTGACTCTCCTTGGTCACTGTGTACTCCGTACCAGGGCCCTCCACCTATCATGCTACATTACATATTAACCTCCGTCTGGAGGGTAAAAGTTTCAAAAGACTGGTTCCTTTAAAATTTTGGTTATGTTAACACACCGTTCCTGAAAAAAATGCCAGACCATTCTAAAACATTACAGCCTGGAATAGATCCAGAACGTTTAGCACCCTACATAATTAGCTTTTCCCTCAGTCTAAATACCAAACCATAAATCTGATAAAACCTCTGCAAAGCCACAACACTAGAAATCTTAAGAAGGAAATAAGCTGCTGGCCATGTCAGGTCACACGAGAAGGTAATCCTTAAATGCTTAAAGGGGTTGCCCAGGTTTGGAAAAATATGACCATAGGCTGAGTCTGGTATGAAAGCTCAGCTCTTCTACCAGACTCCATGATATCATACACAACCTGTGGGCAGTTTGGTGTTTTTGGACATGATTTTCCTAGACAACCCCATTAAATTTCTGCACTGTCCCAACTTGATGTCCCTTTTTTTTTTTTTGAATCGATCACTTATTTTATCGTTTCTCCTTAGACCACCTCTACACCCTCTGAAAATCAGACCTCGTCTATAAACTACTTCTCAGCGTGTCATCTGCACCCTTATGGCACGATCCATAACCCAGGGTGTGACAGGAGAATAATGTAGAGCTTGGGCGGCCTCCTTGTGGCACAGCCATGGGGGTCCATAGGGGCTGCCTATAAACGCAGTGGATCTGTACCAGTGTGAACAGAATCTAAAGCATCTGTTTTTGTTTCATTAGACTACATATAATTCAGAATAGGAATAGGTAAGAATAGACCTAAGAGAGTACATTCCAGGACAATAGGCGCCGCCAGCACATGCGCTTGTATAATAAACTGCGTTGGAGCATCTTTTCGTTTTCCGAATATCTTGTGCCTGTTAGTTGTCAGGACGGTGACCTCTTGTTTTTATATATGAAAATCCTGATCAACATCTTCACATACTGTTAGAAGCCATTAAATAATTCATGGAGCTCCAGGTGAATAATGTATTGGACATCGGAGAAGGGGACATCCCTACTCGCCATGACGCATGTGGCTTTATATATGTGTCTGTGAGGATGACCTAGCTGAACTTTTTCAGTTTTCTCCGTTTTTTGTTTCCTTTTCTGAAGCATAGCAAAATGAAAGGAGTTTTCAGAAACCTTATAACCGATGACCTATCCTCTGGATAGATCAACAGTATCTGATCGGTGGGGGTTCGACACAGGAGCGCCCGAGCCTTCTCCAACAGCTGATCAGTAGGGGTCCCTGCTGACTTCCCTCCACCAATCAGATACTGATGAACTATCTGATGGATAATGGGCAGGGTAATGATGTGTCCGCTCATGGGCTAATATTGGTCAAGGCAGGGCTGCAAGTGTGGACAGATGATTTTGGAAGGAGCATGCATCCCGCAGCACAGATTATTCCAGGAGAGGGGTGTGCTGATCATGTGAAGGGAAGCAACTCATAGAATTATGTAAGATAATTTGTCTTTTTAAAAAATTCCTTCGCTTTTTAGACTGGTGTTTATTGGTAATCTCTGGTGATATGCTGGGGTGGTAGTAGAGTAAGGCTCTGATCTGGTTAAAGGGGTTATCCCATGAATAATGTAAAAAATGATAGTAATACATAATCTAGGGCATGACACACTCTTTCTAACAAAGCTAGAACCAGCTCTGTACCTCACATGGATCCAGAGATCTCCGCATTCATTACTCCAATTGTTCTACTAGATTTATTTCAAGCTGTCCGCTTAGGGGACGTACCTTTTCTCAGAGGTGTGACCTGTCTGCTGCATCTGGGGCAGTTCAAGGCTGGAACTGAGCATGTGCTGTCGTCTCAGTGAACAGGACAGACAAATTAGAAAAAGGGCAAATAGGTGGCGCTATACAGATAGATTTTATTGAATAAGTCAGTAACTATAATAAATGTTTAATTACATGCAATTACAAAAGTATTTAGATCCAGGAGCCGGTTTGAACACCGCAGAATATTTTTCATGGGAGAACCCTTTTAATTGCTGGATAGTATAATTTCCCAGCACCTCATCTGCCCGTTCGCAAACGACATATGATGAATATGTCCTATTTCATGTTGGTATAAGCCCAGATTAGCTGTCACTCATGGCGGCTAGTCACATGACTAGTTTTAATGTCTGCAAGAGGAATTTCCTGATTGCTTCTCTCTATTTGGCCTTTGGCTTCCAATTTTGTGAAATTCTACCTGATATTTAATTTCTGGGCTAGAGTTAGACATTGGGGGTCATTTATTAAAGACATGTGGCCAAGGGCCAAAAAGAAAACCCTGTTCTATCACACCACTAATATATAGAAATATATATGAATATGGAAAATATAGAAATGTGAATATAGAAAAGAAGGTTTTCATGGATCACTGTGTGATTGGGATTATTAGATACCGTTGCCAATCTTGGTGATGTCCAAGTACATATCCACCTTGCCAAAGAAGGCGAATATTGAACATGGCTACAAAATAAAACCGTGAGCACTTACCCGTCTGGACACTGTACCTTTTGGCCATATATATGAAAATGTAAGGGCTTTAGGAATCTCACCACCAATCATGAATTTCAAAATATGATGATTATTGACAATTAATCAACCTTCAAACACCGAATATAATTTATTTCCTAGAATGCACCAGTCCAAAACAATATGTTGGGAAGACTACGCAAGAGGTGATTATCAGGACATTAGAGTGAAATCCAAACTAACAAAGATGTAACTATCTTTAGACACATGAAATATGTGCATGGGGGACCTTACATGTCGGGGCAACTGCCAATTAAAATTGGGAGATAGAAAGGGGGGACCTGGATAAACTACTACTGGAGGTGGATTTTTCGCCTAGACTCACTAGCCCCCAAAGGAATCAATGATGGGTTCTCCTTATCTGCCTCTCTTTTGACAACTAAAATCAATATGACATAATATACTATAAATCTAATAATCAATGGGATCTTCTAATAAGTATACCATCAAGATGTTAACAAAAATAACACGAAGTAATTAAAAAAAAAATGATGCAAAATACTCACCTAACCATCAATCATATTAAATAGAAATTGAAGAATAATAGTCACCAATTAAAATAAATCATGAAAGAAGGGGACAACTGTGCGTAGTGATATGTCCAAAAGAATAGACAGCGTCTTGCTAAGCAATAAGGATGTGGCAGAGACTATATTGGGAGACTACAGTGGCAATGGCAGCACTTGCAGTTGAATGGACAGGGGGAGACCCTCATAAATATGTATGTATGCCAAAGCATGTCACTTCCGATTGGTCTAAGTCCATACCCACATCACTACATCATAGCCAACATGTAAATATACCCCATATCCTCGCGCATGCCAGATGACACCCTACACCCCTCACAAAACTGCGGTTGTGGTGAAACATGGGAGAGGGGGTAATTTGTGCTAATTTTTAAGCGCTGGTGTAGACTTCCAATGTCCATCATGCAACTGCTTGTGATGGACTGCAGCCATCCGTAGTGAATGTGAAGCCGACTGAGTAAGGGCTCATGCACATGAATGTATTTTCTTTCCGTGTCCGTTTCGGTTTTTTGTTGTGTTGTTGTGCACTAACACCAGTGAGTGAATGGAGATGTGCATGTGTCTGTACGAAGAGAAGAGTGCCGCTACAACTGGCGGTACTTCAGATAAATATTCGCAATCTATGCTAGCGGATCTAGCGAGCGCATCTTACACTAGTCATTACACAATTCCTGATTTAGCAACACTGTCCCTACTGTCCATTAGATACAATCTCTCCTCTCAATACAGAAACAAGTTGATACTAATATGGCCAATACTGGCAACAGTATCTACTCCTCCCAATCACATATTATAGATCAATCCCTGCATACCATCAGTTTTACACATTGTAAGGATTTTCTTTTCCCACACTTGGGATTATAATTTTAAAACGTGAATTTTAGTGGTGTGATAGAACAGGGTTTTTGGCCCTTGGCCATATGTGACAAATTGTCTAACATTACCCATATCACACTGCACGGTCCTGTTTTGGTGTATTTTGTGCATTTATTAAAGACTGGCATTTCATATACCAGCCTTGGTAAAAACCACGCTGGAGGACGATCCGTCCAATTTATTAACCTCTCAATAAAGTTGTCGCAGCTTCTGCTGTCTGTGTCCCAGAACTGAAATCCACCTCGGCCAGGAGGAAATAGATTTATGGAGCATCTATTCTTATCGCTGTATGATGTGCCATTACTTTATTATTCCCACTAGAAGTTATGAATAAATTACTAGCAGTTTGCAATGAAGGTTCTGATGGGTGTTAACAGTTGGGGTTGTGTCCCTGCACAGTCTGATACTATCTAATCTGTACTGTCAGTGTCAGACTGTGCAGGGACACCTAAAGGTGGACAATAACTTTGGAAAGTGCGGAAGTGTAAATGACGGATGGCTTTGTCCTTCTATCTCACAGACCAAAGAGAAGTATGAAAAGGCTCTGAAGGACCTGGACAGCACCACTCCGCAGTACATGGAAAACATGGAGCAGGTGTTTGAGCAGTGCCAGCAGTTTGAGGACAAGAGACTCCGCTTCTTCCGCGATCTACTGCTGGATGTTGAGAAGCACCTCGATCTGTCCAATATGGACAGGTAATAGATTTCATCCAGGTTACCATATGGTTAAATGCTTTTATGGTGCAGAGACCTGAACATTATAGAGATGGACAGAGATCGATGGGGATAGTGGGATCAATAGAGATGCATCTGGATGGGGAAACCTGGATGCATGGATAGATGGATGAGCCGATAAGGATGAGGACATCTGGATAGATGGATGAGGAGATCTGGATGGATGGGGACACCTGGATGCATGTATAGATGGATGCAGAGGTAAGGATGAGGACATCTGGATAGATGGATGAGGAGATCTGGATGGATGGGGACACCTGGATGCATGTATAGATGGATGCAGAGGTAAGGATGAGGACATCTGGATGAGCCGATAAGGATGAGGACATCTGGATAGATGGATGAGGAGATCTGGATGGATGGGGACACCTGGATGCATGTATAGATGGATGCAGAAGTAAGGATGAGGACATCTGGATAGATGGATGAGCCGATAAGGATGAGGACATCTGGATAGATGGATGAGGAGATCTGGATGGATGGGGACACCTGGATGCATGTATAGATGGATGCAGAAGTAAGGATGAGGACATCTGGATAGATGGATGAGGAGATCTGGATGGATGGGGACACATAGATGCAGAAATAAGGATGAGGACATCTGGATAGATGGGTGGGGACACTGGATGCATGGAGGCGATAAGGATGGGGAAAATCTGGATAAATGGATGGGAGAGAAATGGAGGGATGGATCATCTGTATGGATATAGATAGTTAAGGTATGGTTCACAAGCTATTTACATTCATTAGAAAATTTCTGCATGGATTTTCAGCTGCACAGAGGGAAAAAACTGTGAAGTGGACGTCTTGTCACTTATTTCTGCCAGAAACAGCAAGGTTGAACCCCACTGAATGACTGTGTGATTCTGTGGCAGCGATCTGAGGGTACAGCCATTAGGTAGATAGAAGTATGGGTATAGATAGGTATGGTTTACCTGCTTAAAACTATTGAAGTGTGCTCTTATCCTCTCTGTCTGTGATGTGACATGCATGCAGCATTGTCACTTGTCTACGGTAAAGAAGTGCCCCCTCCTGTGATGAGTTCATTCCTGGTGACATCACACAAATTGTGGTGAACTTGGGCACTATGAACATGAATAGGAGTCTAACTGTTAACACAGTGGATTCATATTGTCTTCTGTATCGCTATGACGTTATTGACTGATCATTTCTATATGCGGCCTGTGCACCTAGCGGCTGATTTACGGGCGAGTTAGTAAGGGTAACAACTATGAGTACTGCAATGTAATGGATGATTCCTTCCTCCCTCCCTCAGTTATTCCAGTATATACAGAGACCTGGAGTACTCCATAAAGACGGCAGACGTTCTAGAGGACCTGAAGTGGTTCAAGAACAATCACGGGCCTGGAATGTCAATGAACTGGCCCCAGTTCGAGGTGAGCTCTTAGTGACTAGCACCAGTTATGGGGGGGTGGGGATCTGTTGTCTGTATATTGACGGCACATCTAGAACTCTCTCCAGCGTAAAAATGCTGATTCCTCTACAATCCCAACCCTTGTCGTCACACTGATCCCTCAGCAATGCAGAGAATTCAAGGACAGAGCAGTGGCCCCCCTCCCAGCGAGGATGACCGCGCTCTATATGCCGCCTTTAATGACTCACTGCAGTTGGATAACAGGGAGGGTTACTGATGGCTGGCACATAGCTCATTATACCATGCCACATCACAATTATTATTAGATCTGAACATGTTATGTCACAATGTGAATAATTCTCCTCCTGTCTCTCCTGCCTTGCCGGACATAAGGATGAAGTAAGTAACGTCTTTGCTTTACATGTGTCTTATCTGTGTTTGGCAGCACAGCAAGTAGCTTCTCTTATTGGGTGGGGCCACCAGCACCCATGGGTGTATAGGGTTTTTTTTATTTTTATTCAGGCTATATCTTTGATCTGTTGTCAGAATTTTATGTGGCATGCATTCCCTTTTATCACTAGCTGATATTTGTGGTTCCTCAGGAGTCACACTTCAGTATTTGATCAGTGATTTCCATCAGTGATTTTAAGCCAAAACCAGGTGCGGGTCTAAATACAGAACAGGAGGAGATCTTTCCCTTATACCTTATCTCTGTGTAGCCCCTCGCCTGGTTTTGGCTCACAATCACTGATGAAACACATACTGCGTGAAAGTGATGTAAGGGTGGTTAACACAGTGATGGAGGTTGTATGGGGCAGATATTGCAAACAGTGTCCAAAGGTTGTTTCAGATATGGCAGCTCGGCTTCATTCAATGAGGATACACTACTGATGTATAATCGGGGCACAAGTCTCTGGGAAAAGAAAAAAAAACAAAAACGAAACCCATAGTTTCTAATGCTGTACAATCCTGATAATACATAGCAGATTGTGCTGGTGTTTGTAGTTCCCACCAGTCAGACGGTGACTGGATGTGAAATGCGGGGTCCAAAGGAAACCTCAGTTTTTTTTACAGTGCACTTAGCGTATAAGTAGGAATGTGATGGAAGAGACGGAGTTGGAGCTGGCCATAGCACCTCTGCAAACACCACTGCTGCCCCACTGTGGTCAACAGATGCAATAGCAGATTGCCTTTTCTTTGCAAATGTAAATTTTGTAAGGTTTGGCTTTAACATGGAGCCATACAGAAGAACGCGATGTAGGAAGAGATTGTTAATGGTGCGTGTAACACGACTGGGAAGCTTCAGGCCTAATGCTCTCTGATATTTTGTGTTGTCATGGCAACCTGGTGGTGGGTTCTCCTCGTGCTCCAGTTATGCGATCACGATCCAGTGGTCTCCCTGTACCACCCATGACTGTATCCACCGTCCTCCTGTCTCCCCGCATGCTGCATGACCCATTTTATTTCATTTGCTTTCCTCTCGAGAGAAAATAAAAATGGCCAATTGGCTTGGGCAGATTTTCTTTATTACTTACTTTGTGCGCTAGTGCCCCCTAATGGACAGAGAGGTGTACTGCTCAATAGACACTCCATTTCATTTTGGTTAACCCTTTGTAGGAATGGTCTGCTGACTTAAACCGTACTCTGAGCCGAAGAGAGAAGAAGAAGCCTGGAGAGGGGGTCACTCTAACTGGAATCAGTCAAGCGGGCGAGGGGTCTCTGCAGAATAAACACAGCAGGTGGGTCTGCTCATGTGTCTTTCTCCATCTAGCACCCTGGCTTATTCACCGTTTTATTTAGAATAGCTGTATGTGGCCCTCATGTTGCTGAAGGAGCTAACTGGTTTAGAAAACCCAAATCTGTGTACCAGGGATGAACTCCATTCAGTACCATGAGCTATTAGCTTCAGCGTCTATGAAATTCTTCAGCTACCCTGTGGTGGCACTGCAAGGAAATTGACCACTTAGGGCCACACTGCAGAATCTGCTAGTGGAATTTTGGTGCTGACACCGGTCCAAAAGTCTGCCAGCATCTGTGTGTTGTCTGCCTGCCATTGTTTTAAATGAGAGGCAGCACTGCAGTTTGTGGGCCGGCGGTTCGGTTTACGTGAGCGAAGAATGAACATGTTGTCACTGGCCTAGGAAAAGCAGAGAGAAGGCCAGTGTACTACTGTGAGCGCTGCTACCTTCTCATACAGTTGATCTGCGGGGATCCTGCACTGATCAGATACTGATGACCTATCCAGAGGATAGGTCATCAGTATTAAAATCTTGGAAAACCCCTTTCCAAGCTACTTTTCCTTTCGACCATGATCGCCCTTCAGAGGATCTGGTGTCTCTGAAATCCACTGCCACAAAAAAAAAAGTCTGAAATGGGCAGTTTTTGCAGTGAAATTCCTGCAGGAATTGCAGAGAGTCTTCCACCAGTTTCACCCTGCAATTCCACTGTGGAGAATCTGCAGTCACGTGGCCATATCCTAACAATAGAAGGGAAGGGGGTCTCAGAGGTAACCATTCAGCTTAATGTCAGGACAGGTAGAGCTGGAGCCTGACACCATCATTTAGTCCAGTGGTTCTCAACTCCAGTCCTCAGGACCCACCTGCCAGTTAGGATTTGGGAATATCCCACAGAATGAATACCTGTTGTAAGTCCTGATGGATGGACGCTAATTATATCACTGGCTCAATACTAAGGAAATCCTGAAAACATGACTGGCAGGAGGGCCCTGAGGACTGGAGTTGAGAACCACTGATTTAGTGGGTTATAGTAATAGTACTTTGTGATGGTTGGATGTTTACATCATGATTTTACCACAACTCCTGTGTAAGTAACATTGATATACAGTCATGGCCAAAAGTTTTGAGAATGACACAAATATTATATTTTCACATGATCTGCTGCCCTCTGGTTTTTATGTGTGTTTGTCAGATGTTTTTATCACATACAGAAATATAATTGCAATCATATTATGAGTAACAAAAGCTTATATTGACAGAATGAGTTAATGCAGCAAGTCAATATTTGCAGTGTTGACCCTTCTTCTTCAGGACCTCTGCAATTCTCCCTGGCATGCTCTCAATCAACTTCTGGACCAAATCCTGACTGATAGCAGTCCATTCTTGCACAATCAATGCTTGCATTTTGTCAGAATTTGTAGGTTTTTGTTTGTCCACCCGTCTCTTGATGATTGACCACAAGTTCTTAATGGGATTAAGATCTGGGGAGTTTCCAGGCCATGGACCCAAAATCTCTATGTTTTGTTCCCTGAGCCATTTAGTTATCACCTTTGCTTTATGGCAAGGTGCTCCATCATGCTGGAAAAGGCATTGTTGATCGCCAAACTGCTCTTGGACGGTTGGGAGAAGTTGCTCTCGGAGGACATTCTGGTACCATTCTTTATTCATGGCTGTGTTTTTAGGCAAGACTGTGAGAGAGCTGATTCCCTTGGCTGAGAAGCAACCCCACACATGAATGGTTTCAGGATGCTTTACAGTTGGCATGAGACAAGACTGGTGGTAGAGCTCACCTCGTCTTCTCCGAATAAGCTGTTTTCCAGATGTCCCAAACAATCGAAAAGGGGATTCATCAGAGAAAATGACTTTACCCCAGTCCTCAGCAGTCCACTCCCTGTACCTTTTGCAGAATATCAGTCTGTCCCTGATGTTTTTTCTGGAGAGAAGTGGCTTCTTTGCTGCCCTCCTTGAGACCAGGCCTTGCTCCAAGAGTCTCCGCCTCACAGTGCGTGCAGATGCACTCACACCTGCCTGCTGACATTCCTGAGCAAGCTCTGCACTGCTGGTAGCCCGATCCCGCAGCTGAAACACTTTTAAGAGACGGTCCTGGCGCTTGCTGGTCTTTCTTGGGCGCCCTGGAGCCTTTTTGGCAACAATGGAACCTCTCTCCTTGAAGTTCTTGATGATGCGATAGATTGTTGACTGAGGTGCAATCTTTCTAGCTGCGATACTCTTCCCTGTTAGGCCATTTTTGTGCAGTGCAATGATGACTGCACGTGTTTCTTTAGAGATAACCATGATTAACAGAAGAGAAACAATGATGCCAAGCACCAGCCTCCTTTTAAAGTGTCCAGTGGTGTCATTCTTACTTAATCATGACAGATTGATCTCCAGCCCTGTCCTCATCAACACCCGAACCTGTGTTAATGGAGCAATCACTGAAACGATGTTAGCTGGTCCTTTTAAGGCAGGGCTGCAATGATGTTGAAATGTGTTTTGGGGGATAAAGTTCATTTTCTAGGCAAATATTGACTTTGCAAGTAATTGCTGTTAAGCTGATCACTCTTTATAACATTCTGGAGTATATGCAAATTGCCATTATAAAAACTGAAGCAGTAGACTTTGTAAAAATTAATATTTGTATCATTCTCAAAACATTTGGCCATGACTGTACACTGTGTACTTCCCATATACAATGTATGTCTAGAACTGCTCTTTCCTACCAAGGCATATCCCGCTTGGTTGTTTCATGTGCCTGCTCTCTTCTTCCCACATAGCCATCTTAGTGTCCAGTCAGTACAGTCCACACAATCAAGTAACAACCCGTTTGAGGACGAGGAGGAGACGAACAATATCATTGAAAAGGAGGACAGTAAAACTAAAAAGTTGGTGATGCCATCTTCCGTGTTGTCTCTTCTAGTCTGCACTTGTTTGTCCATAGGGGTGGTGAGACAGGAGCCACGGAGCACAGCGCATGAAACTCTACTCCTTCCACTTGCCCTCTCCTTAACCGTGTTTTCCCCCTCTTTTCCCTCTAGCACCGGACACTAACAAACATTTTCTTTTCCTGATGTCTATTAATGATGCTTATTAACTGGAAACTGGCATGTGGGTCTAGGGTCTGTCTGAAACCTCCATACCCACATTCTGGGCTTTTAAAGGTTTTCTCCCCTTGTGCCAGCTGTGTGCAGCGTAAATGGTTTAGAAAAACACCACGCCATCCACAGTTTAATAGGTGCAAATGCATCTAAAGGTCCCTTGTCACAGGCCAGTGATAACTGTCCTGTGTAAAGGTGCCGACGATCACCCAACGAATGAGCAAATGATTGTTCTTTGGGTGAACACCTTAATCATCCTTTCTGAGCTGCAGATCGTGCGGTCTAACCAGACAGCTTCTCCCCAGAAACGATGAATGTGTGTGGGGATGAGCAATGCCCCGGCCCCATACAGCAGAGGCGATTGTGGCCGTAAATGTCTCTTGTAGCAAGCAGGCATTTATCAGGAATGAGCTGTTTGTTTCCAATAATTGACTGCTATGTCCCCCATAGTGACTGCCAGCGTTTATGTCCTTCATAGTGGCTCCCAGCATTTATGTCCCCCAAGGTCGCTCCCAGCATTTATTATGTCCCTCATAGTGGCTCACAGCATTTACAGTATAATGTACCTCATAGTGACTCCCAGTATTTATAATGTCCCCCATAGTGACTCCCAGTATTTATAATGTCCCCCTTAGTGAGCCCCAGCATTAATATTATTATTATTTTTTTTTCATGGTTTTTTGGCATGTGAATAGTCCTATTGGCTTCAGTTGGTTCTAAAAATGGCTGTGTGACAATCGTTTACAGGGCTTTATAGACTTGGCCTCAGATAAATGAAAAGATGCATAATTTACATGACTGGCTGCATTCAGCGTCCTGGAAAATGATGTGATGTGGAAAGAAGGTTACTGCTGGGGTAGAATACTTTTAATCCCGTGTTGTGGAGGCCAAGCACTACTTTTTCCTCATAGGAGACCAAGCACTACTTTTTCCTCATAGGAGACCAAGCACTACTTTTTCCTCATAGGAGACCAAGCACTACTTTTTCCTCATAGGAGACCAAGCACTACTTTTTCCTCATAGGAGACCAAGCACTACTTTTTCCTCATAGGAGACCAAGCACTACTTTTTCCTCATAGGAGACCAAGCACTACTTTTTCCTCATAGGAGACCAAGCACTACTTTTCTACACTGGATTTTTGTGTTCAGAGTATTTTAACTTCTGAAATGACTGTGATTTTCACGTAGCACGTTACGTTATCACATTGTATAGGCACCTGCACTGGTTATTGAGTTTTCTCCTAAGTTAGCAACCCAGGGTAATGGGAGCTCAGTACATACTGTGCTTGTTGTACAATAAGATCCCATGGGGAAGACCTATGTAGACATACCCCATATATATTGGGTCATGACCATATGCAAAACAGCTGGGATAGTCAGATACAGTAATGGATTGTCCAGCAGTAAGGGTGGAGTATCAGCAAAGTGAATGAGATTTTAAGAAATCTCATCAACACACTGCAGACTAGCTCTACAGCATTACCTGCCATTTTAGGGTGCAGATTTTTAGGACAGATTTCACCTTTTCCAATGCATAGGGGTGAAATCCACATCAACTTCACAGACAATTCCGCATGTGGCTCATGCAGATCTTGCTGCTGCAAATTACACCCAGTGTGAACATAGTGCTAGTCCTAATAGTGCTAATTAACCACATGCCTATAGAGCAGTCAGAATCTGTTAGTGATCCTCTGCCCAATATGTATAGAATTATGTGTGTGTTTACTCAGGGGTGTCTGACCGTAGATTTAACTGACCCATGATCAGGCCATGGCACACGCGAGTAATACAGATTTATAATGCATCCAGAACACAGAAATGTGAATCCACCCTTTTAGAGATTGTAGCTTTGTTCTTCTGTTGCATCCTCTGCTTTCTTTGGCACAGCCACACAAAAAATCTGCCTGCAGCAACCACTAGGGGGAGCTAACTATGTTTGGATTTATTATTGTGTTCAATGACTACTATATGAAGTGCTCCCTCTAGTGGCAGCAGTAGGCAGCCAGAATTTTGTTATTTGGAGTTCTGTATCATAAAAAAAATGGCATCCTGGCCATTATCAAGATATGGTTATAAATTGATAAGCACAGAATTCGCTTCTCTAGAAGAAGGCCAGTTATAGCTGCATTTTACCATCAGGCATAATTCTTCATATTTCCGTCTAAGCTGACTTGTATGCATGAGTGGTATTCACTTAACCAGTCTTTGTTTTTATCTGTAAAGCTGGAGCATGTGTAAAGCTGACCACATAATGCTTAGGCCTGCCTGCTCTTTGTACTGGATGGTTATAGCAGCTTCATCCATGTCTGTAGAGTCTTACCCATCCTCTACTTGTATTCCAGCGTCAGCAGCTATGAAAAGAGCTATCCCACAGAGTGGTCCGATGATGAATCCAACAACCCCTTCACCAGCAATGACGCCAATGGAGACAGCAACCCATTTGATGAAGATGCTTCTGGTGGAACGGAGGTCCGGGTCAGAGCACTGTATGACTATGAAGGGCAGGAGACAGATGAGCTTAGCTTCAAAGCTGGTAAGGAAAAGGCTAAATATGTTCAGATATTGCCCAGCATCCTTCATCCACTATCTTCAGACCTGCTCTTCTAGCCCTGATATGTTCTCAGCTCCGCTATCTCTGCCAGTTCCATAGAGAATGAGAGGGGCAGCAGGGTGCATGCCCAACCTGCTGCTCCATCAGATTGGGGAACCTGGACCCCAATTCTCAGGATCTGTGGTGAACCCAATCCCTTCACCCCCAAGGATCAGTTAGGGGGATAACCTGCAAGTTTTGTAAATCGCTAACCTTTTGAGAGGCCGGCTCAGAGCAGAAATCCACAAAGACCCAGCCCATGCATGCACTGCATGATGGACCTTTTTTCTGTATGGATAGACGCAACTTCACCAAATTCCGGGTGACCTTATGTAAGAGGGCAATTGGTCTGGACAACTAAAGCATGGAGGATGGGGCAGAGCAGCATTAGGCTGCTTTCACACATTCAGTGTTTGATCCGCGATTTCCATCAGTGATTGTGTGCCAAAACCAAGACTGGAGCCTCCACAGACATTAGATACAAAGCTAACAGTTACACCTGTGTTTTTTTTACCCACACCTGGCTTTGGCCCACAATCACTTAAAGAAATCACTGACTGAACACTAAGGGCTCATGCACACGACCATTGCCTATTTTGCAGTTTGCAAATTGCGGATCTGCAAAATACAGATACCGGCCGTGTGCATTCCGCATTTTGCGGAACAGAACATCCAGCCCATAACAGAACAGTCCGTAATACGGACAATAATAGGACATGTTCTATTTCTTTACAGAACGGGCATACAGACATACAGATATGGAATGCACAAAGTAAATTCCTTTTTTTATGTGGAGCCACTGAAGTGAATGTTTCCGCATACAGGCTGCAAAAAAGGCATGGAAACGGGGGAAAAAATATGTTGGTGTGCATGAGCCCTTACAGAGTGAAAACGGCCTTAGCAGTCTCTGATTAGGCAGGGACCTGAGTTCAGGATCTCAGTAGACAATCGGTCATTAATCAGAGCTCTGTCCTAAGGTAACAAAGCAGTCAACAGCAGGTCACCGTGATCTATAGGCAGTAACCTGTATAGAGTTTGAAACCATACCATACAGTACTGTGGAAACAATGCTGCAGAGTAGGAATGCTTTCAAAAATAGAGACGTTAATAGTTTATTAGTATCAATTAAGAAAATGCAAAGTGAATGAACAACAGAGAAATGTAAATCCGATCAGCATTTGATATGACCACCCTTTGCCTTCACAACAGGATCAGTTCTTCTAGGTTCACTTGCCCACAGTTTTGAAGGTTATTCCAACAATCTTGGAGCACTAACCACAGATCTTCTGTAGATATAGGCTTGCTCAGATCCTTCTGTCTCTTCATATAATCCCAAACAGACTCGATGATGTTGAGACCAGGGCTGTGTGAGGGCCATAGCATCACTTCCAGGACTCCTTATTCTTCTTTATTCTGCAGATAGTTCTTAATGATATTGGCTGTATGTTTGGGGTCATTGTCCTGCTTCAGTATAAATTTAAAATATTAACATTTCTATTTTTGCAGTATTTTCTTTGACACCTGCCTAAAATCTTTGCACAGCACTGTACATTTCTGTGAATTAATATGAGCCCTCACCTTTTATTTTTTTAGGAGAAGAGCTGACAAAAATAGAAGATGAAGATGAACAGGGCTGGTGCAAAGGGCGTCTGGACGGTGGACAAGTGGGGCTGTACCCTGCAAACTATGTGGAGCCCGTGCAGTGACATAGGAGTGACCTCCTTCCCTGCCTCTAGCGTGCACCTAGTTCTCCTAATAACCTGTAATCTGTTCACTGGGATGAGCTGAATGCGACATAACCTGTAGATATTACAATGTAAGGAAGATGCGGTTGACACTAGGAATGACTTTGCATACATTTGGTAGAACTGGGAATCTTGATGTTTTTGATTTTAAGTTTTTTTTTTTTTTTTGTCTTTCCTCTTTTTCAAAGTATAGATGCAGTTATCATAGCGGCAGCTGTTCTTACTTTGAAAGGGACCCATTGCAATTTAGTGCAAAATCAGCACATTGAGAAGAAACAGCCCTGCTTGTTTTCTTGCTGTAGTTTTTTTTTTTTTTTTTTTTCAGATAATTTTATTATTATTATCGGTCGCTGTTGTGGACGGTGCCTTGCATTGATCCTGCGCATTCATGTATCCATATGACTTGTTGTTAGAAGTGACCTTTTCTGTAATGTGGAATATATATTTTTTTAAGCGTTGCGGTTCTGTATTTTTTTTAATGAGATTCTTGTCTTATTTAATGCTGGGTGTAGATTATTCCCCCCCCCCCCCCTTAATTTTTTTTTTTAATATTATTTTTCCCAGCAGGATGGATCGCTGCTCCTCTTCCATTAAAAAAGCAAACAAACAAAAACTATAAATGATAAGCTTGGTGTTATCACACGATACAACCACATGACTCCATGTGATATATAAAAAAAATTCAAGTAGCCAACCTTAACGGGTCATAATAAAGTATTGTATTTAATTTTAAAAAGTCTGTTACCATAAATTGTGGCAGAGTTTAATAACCTAATTCTGGGTCATTCTCCACCGCCGAAAAAAAATACAATTTTTTTTTTTTTTTTTTGCTTTTTCGCCCTGGCCGCCTCATGTGCCAGTCCTACTAACAGTTCTCGATCCTGTCTTCTGCCCGTGAACTTGATTTTCATAATCTACATATTCAGACCTCAATAGATGAACACTTAGAACAAAATGATTACTAATCAGGGACAATTTTCTGGTATTTAATTCTTTGCGCTCACTTGTAGTCCGATGAAACATTCCCTTGTATTGTGCAGATTGGTGTCTATTTTTATTACTATTTTTTGCTTTTTTTTCTTGTTCTTTCCTCTCCTGCATATCCTGTCCTGTACAGTGAAGCAAACCTCTTCGTATATTAGTTTTAGGTGACTTCCCTGTTGGTCAGAGACAAAGTATTACATGAAAATCCCTATTTCTAGGACGAAACCAAGAGCCATGCACATATTTATTTTGAGCTTGTAATGATGGGAAAGGGCTTTTGGGTTCATCTTGGACTCCACCTTCTGTAGACTTGATGCAGAACAGAGCTGATCTAGTTTAACCAGTTAAATCAAAGGCTACATATGTGTCAAGACTTTCTTCATGTCGTCATCTACTGTACAAGTAGCCAAACGCTGTGTTAGAGTAATGTGCGTTTTTGTCTATATGGAAATAAAAAAATCTACATATTTATGCCTCTATATACATATATATATTAGATATATAAACCATTGACTATACCAGAGAGAATCCTTTAACGCATGTCGTCTCGTGGATTTCATGACAGACTATGCTTGAAGACTGTTATCAATTCTAGACCTTCCATCCTTACTAGTTTTGCTGTATCATAGTCTTAAATATTCTGTGATTCTGAAAAAAAACAAAAAAACATTTTTAGTAATAAACTAAGGAAAAAAAGTGTTGTGAATACGTAATTTGGAAACTGGTGACTTGTAAGCTTCTTCTCAGTTCTGTGTGGATTTCTTGTAGCGAAACACTGTAATCGTCTTCCACAACTTCTTGGAGAAAGGGGATCCGGGCAGTGGCATCCATGGAGTTGGTCTCGATAAGCCCAATAGAGTTGTCTCCTGAAATGTATCTGAAGACAGAGGCTTTTTTTTTACCTCAGGCGGAGGGTGCTACAAGCTCAGACCGTTGATTATGACCAGGGGCCACCTTTATAGTAACTTAGTGGATCCATGGTGTGCAGAGTAGGCCCCTTGTTTTGTGGTCCTACCCCCTCCCTATCCTTCGTTTGCAGATCTCCCCTCGGTATGGAGTGGCTGACCAGCATGGGGGACCCCTTGGCTTCTAATGATGTATTGTCAATAGTATAACATTTCTGATGCATTGAATGGAAACCTGTTTGTTGAGGAAAGTCTTTACTGCATACTATAGCACAAATAACTGTACACAAAGCTGATTTGTGGGATTTTGGGTAAGTTGTGCCACACCAGGAATCTTGGCTGTAATCCTATGAAAAGAATACAAATATATTTTATTGGAATTCTCCGTGTTTTTGTGTGCTCATTTTGAATTATTATTCTATCACGGTTTGTTTATAATGCACATGATGTTTTTTCTGGTTTAGAGCAGTGTTCCCCATCCAGTTTTTGTCTGACCCCCTGCATGGGATATTTGGGAGTTGTCATATCATTAGGCCCTATCACTAATGAACACAAGTATTTAACAGATCAAAATGGAGGGCAATGGATGCTTTTCATTAGGATCTGTTGCCACATTGATCATATCATAAAGGTAAACATAGAAAGATTTATCAAGCTGGTGTAAAGGAAAACTGGCATAGCAACCAATCAGATCCCAAGTTTAATTTTTTCAATGAAAGGTAGAATCTGATTAGTTGCTATGAACCAGTTTTCCTTTGCACCAGTTTTAATACATCTGCCCTTTAGTTTCTCAGAATCTCAAGACTATCAGGCCAGCCATATCACTTGTTTGATTGTAAAATTAGACCTTGCACCACATGAATCAGATTCCACTTCATTGTAAATGTGCAGCATCTATATACAGTAGTTGTGCCTAAACTGGACTGTAAAACAGACATTAAATACCTACATTCACCACTAGGGGGAGCTTACTTTGTTGTTATTGATCCCAAAGCATCAAAGAGTATACAGTACACTCCCTCTACTGGTGGCCGCAGGTAGACTGAATGTTAGAATTTACCTCAGTCTATACCGGGGAGATGAGCTCTGTCAGAAGATAGAGCTGTGTTCCTATAAAGAAATATCTATAAAATATTTAGATTACAGAACTAGATGTTGTTCAAAGGCTGTATTTTTAGTTTGTGTCTTGGGAAATATATATATTTTCTGTACTTATAAATAAAACAATTTAAAAATTAGGTAAAACGGCACATGAATATACCCTAACACCAGTATTATACAAGCATATTATGGCTGCAAATTTCCAACCATTATAATTAACAGCATCATAAGGACCTATCAGACCCACAGTTGGGACTGGATTTACAGGACAGAAATGTGCTGTATTATGCTTGAAGTGAAATTGACCTAAATTGTAGTGTCCTATCCAGCTGTAGCTTCAGCCACATGTCCATATTAATACAGGGCAGTGAAATGTATTGTTCAAGCAGAACTATCACCTCTATTCACTATAAGGACATCATAGGGATTGAAGGGGGGCCCCAATTCTGTTAGCCAGCCTGTGAGCCACTGCAATGAGCATCTCCCATGCTGGAGGAATTAGTGCAGTCAATACATGATCGCCCATTCATCATAACATACATGGTGCACAACACCATGGAGGTTGAGGTTATGTCATATGCATTGCATTCGCCTATGAATGTGGTATTATATACAGCAGCAGCAGCAGGTATTCTGCGCAACGATCTGGGACAGAATGAGTACGAGAAAGAAGAATGATATGAATACAATAGTAGAAGGGAAGAACATCCACCAGGAGCTCAGCTCCTCTTGCTCTATAACATGCTGACTGCAGATTGCACTGCATTTTGTGGTGACAAGTTCTTTAACCACTTCAAGACCAGGCCTAATTTTGCAAATCTGACATGTCACTTCATGTGGTAATAACTTTGGAACACTTTTACTTATCCAAGCCATTCAGAGATTGTTTTCTCATGACACATTGTACTTCATGTTAATGGTAAATTTGAGTCAATATGTTTTATCTTTATTTATAAAAAATCTAAATTTACTGAAAATTTTGAAAAAAAAATCACAATTTTTTAAATATGAATTTCTCTGCTTTTAAGTTGCATAGGGATATCTAATAAAATTGTTATTAATGAACATTCACCATATGTCCACTTTATGTTGGCATAATTTTGGAAATGTAATTTAATTTTTTTTTAGGACGTTAGAAGACTTCAAATTTTAGATGTAATTTTTAAGATTTTCATGAAAATTTCCAATAGTTAATTTTATAGGACCTTTGCAGTTCTAAAGTGACTTTGAGGGGCTTAAATAATAGAAACCTCCCATAAATGAACATATTTTAGAAACTACAGCCCCCAATGTAATCAAAACTGATTTTACAAAGTGTGTTAACCCTTTAGATTTCCCACAAGAATTAAAACAGAAGGAAGGTGAAATTTAAAATATATATTTTTTCGCAGATTTTCAATTTTTAATTCATTTTTCCCATAAGATAGGAAGGGTAAACAGCAAATCAAACCTGAATATTTATTTTCCTGATTCTGAAGTTTGCAAAAACACCCCATATTTGGTTGTAAACTGCTCTGTGACCGGCAGTAATGAGAGGGAGATAGTACAAGCATTTGTGATCGCTTTGACAGCTTGTCAGAGTGATCAAAAGCCTGGAGACCAGGAAAAAAGGTCTCAGGTTAAAGCTCCATGTTCTTGGCTGTCAGGAGGCAGCTGAGTCATGGAGCTTCTATGTACAGGTGCTGCACACAGGGGGCAAAGCTGAAGGACGTTTATAGTCAATGGGCAGACTTGAAGTGGTTAAGCTATGGAGGAGGTGGCTGAGGATGTGAAATGCAGGTCATCTCTACTTTCAGCATGCTGCCTAGTCATACAGGATAATACCGCACTACATACCTGTTACATTCCGTGATATCATCTCTGATGTAAACATTCTCTTTCCTCATCTTCGCCATTGGGTTAAATTGGTTGTCTCATCACAGACAATGGTGGCATATCACTAGGATATGCCCCCATTGTCTTATAGGTGCGAGTTAGGGACCCACACCTAAATAGAGAACGGAGCCCCGAAAGTGAAGGAGGCCACTTGCGCAGCTGCCCTCGATTCATTTTCTATGGGGCTGGCGAAAATAGCCAAGCGATCACTTCTATGGGGAGCTGGCTTGGTGGTGGCTGGACCGGAGTCCTCCAGTCACCACCTTGCGGGGCTCCATTGTCGATATAGGTACGGGTCCCAGTGGTGGGACCCGCACCTATAAGACAATGTGGGCATATACTAGCAATATGCCCCCATTATCTATGATGAGACTCGTCTCTTCATAGTTTACCATACATACATCTTAGATAATTCACTTTTCCATCATTTGCCCCACCTTCTCAACACAAACTCCCCATCCTGAGCCCATTACCTGTTCTGTCATTGACAACCAGCCACCATCACCTTCATTTGCAGTGGTGTCGTGAATGAGAAACCTGGACTATTATGGACTGGGGCTGTATTGTCCTGTATTAACCAGTCCAGGTTCTGTTTGGGATCTGACAATTGTCAGGTTCAAGTGTAGAGGCCTTATGGTCAGAGCTTCAATCCTGCATTGGCTGTGAAGTGACACACTACCCCACTTGCTGGTGTGATGTTCTGGGGAGCCATCATATATGACAATCAGTCACCTCTACTAGCGATATAAGGGACACTAACAGCTCAGTGATATGTGCAGGACATCCTGTAACCACGTGTTGTCTCATGGCAGGGCTTCCAGCTGGCATTTTGCAGCAGGAAAATGCTCCCCCACCCACAGCAAGTTTCCCCAGAATGTCTCTGCAAGATCGCAACACTTGGTCTTCTAGATTTATCTCCAATCGAGCATTTATGGGACCAGCTTGGACACCAGCTTCAGCAACCTTCAAGTGTCTACAGGCCCAGCTGTAACATCTGTTTGCAAATATTACGCAGGACACCATACACCACAGGCAGATGATTGATATGCCATTCTGAGCTCCTGCCCTGCACCCACTCACTCCGGTCTGCTAGACCATGTATCATGCAAGGCTTTAGCAGAGCGGGTAGAGGGCAGGAGCTCAGCATAGCACATCACTCCTCTGCTTGTGACTGTTCTGCTAAAGCCTGGCATGGCACATCTACAAGTATGCCAGGCTTTAGCAGAGCAGCGTCGGTACAGACAGAAGCAACAATGTACATTCATATGCCTCCCAACAGTCTCAGATGTGGCAGGACAACCCCAGATTTTGCTTGCTGTTCTGGGACGGCTGCTGCATATCCCGATTTCAACTGTATCTGCATCCTGAGGATACAATGCAGCTGGCTGATGCAGTGACATTGTAGCGCCTGCTGGGCTGAGCAGGAGAGAACACAGTTCGGGGTGATGTCCTCCATTCATCAGGAAATGGGGCTAGGTGAGTATTTTTTATTTTACTAAAACTACTACAAACTTCACTATTGTAAGGGGAGCACTAAGGAGTCACACTGTCAAGGTTGGCATAACTAATATTTGGGGACACTAAGAGGCATAACTACTATGTGGGGGCACGTATAGATCATTCTGTTAGAAGGCACTAAGATGGCATAACTATGTGGAAGAGCACTAAGGGAGCATTCTACTGTGAAAGGGGCATAACTAATATGTGGAGCAGTATTCTACTGCGGGAGCATTCTACTGTGAAAGTACCACTAAACTAGCATAACTACTGTGTGAGGGGGTTACTAAGGGGGCATCACTACTCTGTGTGGACACTAAGGGGACTGGGGGATTGCATGTCTATAGACAAGCATTGGGTGGAGTATGAGGCGTGGAATGCAGTAAAAAAAATTGCTGTGGCCTTTTCAAAAGTTGGGAGGTATGCACTGACGCTTGGCTGTATTTGGACGTCATATACTGTGGAGTAGAATTTCACCTGGGATAAAAATACAGTTTCTGGCCATAACTCTGCATCTACACACCAAAGCTCCTTGGCACCCACCTGAAATACATACCTGCCAGCCTCCTCCTAGCTAAACCTGCTCCCATGATGCTGCCACAGCAGCAACACGTAGACAACTAGATAAGGGACGCTGGGAGATGTAAACATCCTAATCTCACAAATGAAAGTGTAATCGGTTTGATATAGTTAGGTTTTTTTTTTTTTTATTCCATTGAATTGAAAAAAAACAAACATGAAAAAACACAAGGATGACGGTTTCTTATTCACATAATTTTTTTAATGAATTTTGAGAAGACCTTATCACCAGTAATAAAAAAAAGTTGCAGTGAGCTGCCCTAAAAGTAAATTAGTTGAAAGCGGCATTAAAATACAAATAATGGGCACAAATTGCTCATAAAAAGTGTGATTTAAATAATTAAATGAAGCCGCTGATCTTACACTGCCAACACACAGAGGGCGATGCCCCACATCAGGTACAGTTGAATTCAGTGCTCATTTGCCCACTTTGATGCCAGTTCTTGTGCCAAGAACCTGTTCGGCCGGGCTGAACTTCACTGGATCTGATGTGGATCAGAGGCATGAATTAATCTATCCCTTTTATAACACCAGTTACTTATTCAAATTGGTGAAAATTGTCAGTTTGCCCACTTTGATACCAGTTTTCATGCCTAGAACCTGTTTGGGCCAGGCTGAACTCAGTTGTATCTGATGGGGGGGCCTCACCCTCTATATGTTGGCAGTGTGAGATCACTGACTTGAATTCATTTAATTCTTTAAATCACACTTTTTTGTGCCAATTTTTATGTGCATTTCGTAGTTTAATACCGCTTTAAACTGATTTACTTTTAGGACTTCTCACTTCATCACTGGTGATAGATTCACTTGAAAAGAATTGCAGGGAGGAACACACGCCCAAAACTGGTACGCTTCAAGGATGGATGCAGTATCACTGGCATTACTGGACGAGGGACAAACTTACTGTTACTCACAAAATAAAGGAAAAAAAGGCTTTGACGTGTCACGTGTCGTAAACTTCCACTTCAGCCAATCACAGACCGAGAAGGGCGGGGTTTTCCGAAGTGTCATGGCGGCGTCCAGGATTGGTTGACTGCTTACCTCCGGGGTCATCGCGGCGGCTTCAACCGAAGAAACACTCAGTGGAGATGGGGACGGTGCACGCTCGGGTGAGGCCTGGAGGGGGTCGGGTGACCTCCAGGAGGGATATTAGGGTGTGAGGCCTGGGCTGTGCGGCATGACATGGGTATATATGAGTGTATATATCTATATATCTAAATACACACACTGAATGACATAGTCCTCAGCAGATGGTTGAACTGATTCCCCCCCCATATGTCACAGCAAAATATTGTCCACATGTCTGTGGGCAGGGGTCCCAAGTACAGTTGTACCCATCCCCATTTTGGGTCACTCTCCATTGAAAAGAATGGGAGCTGTGAGTGAGTGCCATAATACGTGGTGGTAGACCATCCGTTAAAGGGGTTAAATGGGGGGGCTGGGGGGGGGGGAGTCCTGCATGTAGGACTTAAATAACGGATCTATGAATGTCTCAAATGGATGAAAAAGTGCATAACTGGTACTCAGGATCTGTTTTTTTTTTTTTTTTTTTTTTTTTTTAAAGGATCTGTTTTTTCTCTTTATTTTTCTGTTTTTCTTATGGATCGGAAGAACAGAAAAAAAACGGTTATATGAACTCTCCCGTACCTGGCAAATCCCACCCCACCTGCCGCTCTGGTTCTTCCCTTCTGGGGTCTGTTTTCTCGGCTGCAGCGGTGACATCACATTGACAATAGGTGACTGCTGCGGCCAATCACTGGCATTCTTGGAGCTCTGCTAAGACCAGTGGGTGCAGTGGGCACATGTTATGGACATGACTTCACCACTGCAGCCAGGTAAACCGGAGTAGCAGGGTGGGATCTGCCTGGTAAGTAATGATCACTGCTTTATTGCAGGCGGACTAATGTCTTGTCTGGTTTAATTCTGAAACTGGACAACCCCTTTAAGACTTTGTTCACCTTTGCAACCATTTTTTATTGCATCAGTGAATCTAAAATAAAAATTGAAAATGACTTTGACAATAGGTATTAAACAATCTCTTGTCTCTCCCAATTCAGCCCCTGTGCAGACCAATGTGTTTCCATGGTTACAGACTATAAACAAACCCTGTATAGTCTAATCCTGCAGTCAACTCTTCTGTCTGACCCCTACTTCTTATTAAAGGGGTTACCTCATGAAAATTATTTCTCGCCTATTCACAGGATAGTAGATAAATATTAATCGCTGGGGATCTGACCGCTGAGACCCTCACCATCCTGAGAGCGAGTTCCATCCTAAGTTCCCTCTACAAATGGAGCGTGCTTATTGGTCCCCCACTCCATTTTGTTCTGTGGGACAGAGGGAGTGCTGCATTCAGTAAGTTATCAGGGCTAAAACAAATCAAAGGTAAAATGCAGGATTAGACTACACACCATGGGGATACATAGGTATGGTTAGGAGCTGTATACGCAAAACCGACGTAGTTTATTAAGATTATTTGTAAAGTACCTTCATTATTTTTTTTTTACTTCCAATGCATTGGTGCAATAACAAAATGGTTGCAAAAGTATGAATACCCAGTGTATCTAAATATGTGTAATTTCTTGCATTATCAGTTGAGGACTTTGTATAAATGTGCATTCTTCTGCAGAGTCTGGAACCCCTTCCGATGGATGGGCCGGATTTTGGATCTGCAAGTGATGACAGCGATCTGGTGGAAGTGGAACCGCAGAAGAAGCAGGAAATCTTAGAAAATAAAGATGTCAGTATCTAAGCTTGAAATATTGTGTATAAGATCGGCCTCTAGAGCCCGAGGGACCTGAATAGATCCCCCCGCTATACGTGAGGAAGCCAGTACTATACGGGTAGGGCCGCACAGCGCGGCTGCAGTTAAGAACCATGTGGCGGAATGGGTTGTATCGGGCCCTATTTAAACTAATGAGACTGCACTGTTTAAGCCGGTCTGCATTTGATAAATAAGAACTCCCGCAAAAAATTTTATGGTGTAATTTGTAGTGAATGTCGGTTTCTTACCAGTGTCTGTATTTTTGACTTATATCTCCCTGATGTTTCTCATCTGTGTCATGTGACTAGGAATCAGACTCGCCAACTGACACTGCATCTTATGTGTGGACAGGAAGTCTAATTCTCTATGCATTCCTATGGGAGCCTCACTTTCAGTCTCATAGGAATGAATAGAGCAGTAACTGGCTTCCTCTCCTGGGTCAGTTGGAGGTCAGGGAGTTGGTCACATGACACAGCTACAATTAGAAGATTAAATACAGTCTCTGATGAGAAGATTGCATTCACTACAGATTATATCCTTTTCCTTTCTAACAGGTCAGAAAAGAAATACAATTTTTGCGGGAGTTCTACACAGCCAAAGAGAAATTACTCTTTTCACATGTGCAAATTTTCAGCTTGGTGCAATGAGGGCACTTGGTTTTACTGTGAACCACGCGCCTTACTCCTGGCTGCTCTGCCCCCCCCCCAACCTTGAGTGACAGGGCCAGGCAGTGATGTAGTCTTGCCTGGCCCAGTATTACTGTGCATGCGCCATCGCTTCAGTATTTGATGCACGCTTAGTACAGCCCTGCTGCCTGCTAGGGCTGCAGTTATCTGTACTGCACATGCCTGCACGGGCCAGGCAACACTACATCACTGTCTGGCCATGTCACTCAAGGCTGGGGCAGCAGGGTGGACCGGAATAATGTGTGGATTACCGTGCAGCGGTGACACCCGTGTTGCACTGAGCAGAAAATCTGCATGTGAAAAGAGATGAATTTCTCTGGAATGTGCCCAAAAATCTGTATGGGAGAGCGTTTTACTCAAGGGGACCAGCGCAGTTCATTTGGTTGGATATCAGCTTAGTCTGTTGTGCAGTTGACAGAGCTTGTTACTGCAGTGCAGCTCCCATACAGTGCTGCAGCAACCAGCTCCGCCCACAACGCAACAAATGGAGCGGTGTAGTTCTGGTGCCGAGTGCCAGTTCTGGAGCTACTGCAGAACAGATGAGTTGTGGTTTGCAGGGTCAGATAGTGATGGCCTATCCTGTTAGGCCGTCACTTGTAAAGTGTTGTCTCACTGTAGACATAGCACACGCCAAGGATAATGTCCGATCAGGAGCGGTCTATAGGCTGTGACCTCCGCGGATCACTAGAAAAACGTTGCAGTGATTTTATAACACCATTGACTGGTTATTGCCATCTCTGTGGTCTCAGTAGTTGCCCCTCCACCAATTGAAAGTTAAGAGGGCTTATAATTAACCCACATGATGCCTCAAGACAAACTCCCCTTCTCACATTATATGGAAATATACATCCTCGAGTCCTCATCTTCTGTCAGGCTGTCATTTGATTGTTCCTAATTTTATATTACCAATAAAGTTAGATGAAAAGCAATAATTGCATTTTTTTTTTTTTAGGTCGTGGTTCAGCGGGTTCACTTTGAAGGTCTTGGAAGGACGAAAGACGATCTTGTCATGTATGAAATTGCTGATGTCTTCAAGGCGAAGAATCTTATTGATGTAAGATCAGGATGATAAGCGGTGCCATTGTAATTGTCATACCGGTGCAGCAGGGTGGGGAGAATTTTCCCTCATATTTAGTTCTATCATATTTGCCTTTTGCAGGTGATGAGGAAGGCCCATGAGGCCAGAGAGAAACTCCTCCGTCTGGGAATATTCAGACAAGTGGAAGTTTTAGTGGATACCTGTCAAGGTAAGTACATGGGAGTAGGAGGTGCGCCCTCTACTGGACAGCATTAGCATGCATGCACGCTAGGCAGCAGGGAATTGTCTATGGGCCAGAACTGTGGAGGCAATAGTCTGTGTGGTCTGGAGAGACCATAGACCTGACAGTTCATCCCCCACCTCCTCTGAAGGATGTCTGTTTGGGGGCAGTTAACGGGCACAATCATCACCCAAAACATCAATTAAAGACCTCCCTAATATAACCCTTTAAAGGGCTTGTCCAGGAATGCTTAACCTTTAACAATTGCCCCTGTGTCCCTCCACCATGGAAAGAATCATACTTCACTGCTCAGATCCTGTGGGATGGCTCCCGCATATCCATCTTCTAGTCTTCAGCTTGTTCACTTCCTCCCCGGCATTAACATGATCACCAGCCTCGCTGCAGCCAAAGACTGGATTCAGAGGTGACATTTCCACAAGAGACACGTCAACACATTTAAATGGTAGCACTTAAGGGGCCTCAGACAGCTTATTCAGAGGAACCTCTGAACTCAGCCATTCAACCTTTCGATCCGCCTCGATCAAGAGGGATTGCAGCATGATCAAAGGAGGTTCCCCCATTTGATGAAGAAACCCGCAATGATTCCTGACCTAAGCAATCAAAAGGTTATCGATTGGAAGTTCCTTGAATCCCAGCCATTCAAGCAGGAGCTTGGCTGGGGGACCCCTTGTGCAATCATGCCTAAGGACCTCTCAAGGACCCCAGGGTCGTCCATAAACTGAGCCTGCTGTTAGGGCTGTAACCAGCAGTCTGTGTCATAATGACACCGAAGAGTATATAGTATTAATAAAAAGAAAAAAAGGGGGGGTCAGTCAGCACATCCCAGTGCGCAGGTGCACATTGCTATGGCTAGATACACAAAGGAAAAAAAAAAAATAAAATGCGACGGCACTCTGAGAACCAAATAAAGTACAAAAATGACAAAATAATATAAAATATTTTGATGCTAATGCTGCACTCATTTAGTAAATTTGAGATTCTTGGCAAATATATTTTGTACAAAATTATCTGAGCCCGTCTGCCATACAGTATTAATAAAAGGTGCTACTCAGCAATGGGAGGTAAAAAAAAAAAAACCCATAAAAATGTACAAAAAGTCATTATCTAGTATAAAATACACTTCATTCTGCATACATGATATATAAGCCTTCACTTATGAGGTATCCACATGACTGCAATAACCTGAAGAGTTAACTTAAAGGGTTTTTCGGGAATTAAGAAAATGAAAATATGTAAATATTACTTTATTATAAATATATTCCCAAATACTTTTCATTAGTTATAATGGCTCATTTTGCCTAGGGAGCTATAATCAGGAGAAATAAAATGGCCGCCGTCCTATTAGTACACACAGAACCTGTCCTAATCATACATGAGGACCAGTTACTTCACAACACTGAGATAAAGAGCTGCCTCATCCTCCTCCCTGCTTTACTTGTCAGGAATAATGATCCTGACTACAGTTTAATTTGATCTTTAGCTGAATCTCTGTAGCAATGGAGTTCATGAGGAGACATGAAGTACAGAGAGGACAGGACAGGTTTTGTGTGAACTGATGGGACGGCGGCCATTTCATTTCTCCTAATCATTGCTCCTCAGACAAAATGAGCCATTATAACTAATGAAATGTATTTGGCAATATATTTATAATGAAATAATATTTAAGTATTTTCATTTTTCTTAATTCCCGGAGAACCCCTTTAATTACTTATTCTGTGTAAATGTGAACAATATGAAAGTAAGAAAAACGTAGTAAATAGATTTTTTTATTTGGCTGTGCCTGATATGGCAGTTCTGCTCCAGTGCAGGAACAGAGTACCGGAATGCTAAAACATAGATGTGGATGTAGCCAATGCTGGTCATTAAGAGGTTAATGCATATGTTTTCACACCTTTAGATGATGATGCTCTTCCCAATGGCCTGGATGTCACCTTTGAAGTCACAGAGTTAAGAAGATTAACTGGAAGTTATAACACGATGGTCGGCAACAATGAGGGCAGCATGGTATGATCTGTCTGTACAGTTTATGCGCTTACACCTTAACAGTATGTTCACACGTCCTGGATTTCCACTTCTCCGCAATCCATGTCAAATCCATGGTCACAGAGTTTTTCCCACACGGATTTGAACTCTGCATCAAGATGTGACATATTGGAACCTGTGGCCATGGTGAGATCCACAGCAAAAGTCCAATGGTGATCCTGGGATTTCAGCCACAGATTTCGCAGCCCATACACATCAATTGTTTCCAATGTGTGCCATGTCAGCAGTCCTAAAAGTTGGTTTGAACTGTTACCCGTACTGTGATACTACATTGGTGGCCTGGTATTATAAAAATCCCAGCGCTACCCAGTGTCTGAGCAAGCTGATGGTGGTTACTGTACTGCTGCTGATATGAGCAGGACCTCACTGTGCCAACCTATGGGCTTCCACATACGAGTGCCAGCACTTTGTGCAAAAGCTTGATTGTCAGCTTTTCCCTGGAGTATCACTTACATTTTTTTTATTAGCCTCTAGAGGGGACACTGGAGGGACAGGGGGACATGAAGGGTCACTAACATCTTGCTATTTTATTTTTTAAGGTTCTTGGACTCAAATTGCCCAATCTCTTTGGTCGTGCTGAAAAAATGACCTTCCAGTTCTCGTACGGAACCAAGGAGACCTCTTATGGCTTGTCCTTCTTCAAACCTCAAGTTGGGAACTTTGAAAGGAAGTAAGAATCTGCTTCATCTGCTGAAGATTTTACAGCTTTTTCTTTAAAAAACTCATGAGTATTTCTCTTTGTGCAGCTTCTGCTTCAACATGTATAAAGTTACCGGACAGTTTCCCTGGAGCTCGCTGAGAGAGACCGACCGCGGGATATCTGCTGAAATGAATGTAAGGAGGAGTAGAAGTGAGGATGATGGGTAGGGGGTAATCAGTTCCTGGAGATTTGTAGTTATTATTCTGTAACCTTATCATCTGGCTCTTTAATCCCTTCATCTTTCTTCATAAAGCAGCGCCACACCTATGTGCGGGTTGTGTGTGGTATAGCAGCTTACAGGGGAGCAGATCAGCAGCACCACACACAACACATTGGAAGGTGTGGTGCTGTTTCTCCAATAGACATCCATGTTTTTCTAACCCTGGACAACGCCTTTTAGATATGTACTTGTATTTCTGTTGCATTTGTTACAGTTCCCAATATGGAAGACCAGCCACACCTTGAAGTGGGAGGGCGTCTGGAGAGAACTTGGTTGTTTAGCAAGAACAGCATCATTTGCCATTCGGGAGGAAAGTGGTCATTCTCTTAAGTCTTCTCTCTCCGTAAGTAAGATTGTTATTAAATTTTAGTGTTTGCGCAGAATTTTTTCTGTATCCAGAAGGTAGCTGAGAGCCAATGGTGAATTATAAAACACAAATGATCCTTTTGTTTGTTTGCGACCTTATTGGTTTTTTGGGTCTGTAGCATTTTTTTAAAATACGGAATTGGAAAAAAAAAACACCTGAAAAATGAACATAAAATGTGTGTTAGTTAAAAAAAAAAAACTGCTTGTAAAAAACACATTAAATTCATGTTGTTTTGTTTATGAGCCACAAAAACACCACAAAAAAAACCCCTCTGGGGCAAATTTAGTAATACCGTTTAGTTTTTTTAATACCTTGTAAATGTGGACTGGACAGTAAAAATGTGCCAGATTTATCACTGTGGCTGATGCTGGGTGATAAGTCTGCCGCACCGTTGGGTTCACATATGCTGAAGATCCTCCACAGCGGAATTTCGTAAGCCATGCATCTTTTCTATAAGTCACACACCCTTCCTGCTAAGCCACGCCCCCTTGTTGGTGCAGTCAAAAAAAGTACCTAAATGTGGTGCAAAGCACATACACCAGTGTTTGGTGCAACTTTATTAGTAAATGGCTTCCTTCCCTATGTGGAAGTCTGCTTATCCAGACTCACTGCCTGACCGCTTATCTAAGTTCCCTAATGCTGTGTGCTCTGGACATGTGAAGAAGTACAAGGAAAGTGTGAGAACACAGCTTTCCATCTTAAAGGAGCGCCTTTAGGAACAGGTACTCTAGATGGTGATACTGGTAACAGATGTACATATGGGAGTGGCACACAGTTCTTTCATAAGTATAATAGTTGATATTTCATGAGAGGTGGAGCTTTGACGATAGAATTATTATAATAATATAGATAATTTTGTGATTCTTGTTTGTAAGTAAATGGACATTATTATGTCTTATCAGTATAGTAGGATTTATTTAGTAGTATAGTAGGTGTGTAGTACATTCGGCCTGCAAAGCAGTACTCCAGGCAAAACGTATTGGGGTAGGTTTACTAATACTGTTGTACTGTACACTGTCTAAGAATATGATCCAAAGTCCTAATGTTAGACAAATTTACTATTCTGGTGTATGGACCTTTGTAAATTTGGAGTATCGTAAATCCTGCACTAGAATTTTGTCAATGTATCCAAAATGTGCCTGTGCACCAAAAAGACTTGCTAGTCTTATGGTGTAGTTTTACTCCAAAATGCACCCAAAATTTGGGTGCATCTTTGGCACTCAAAGCCACAATTTAAGCCACGTCCCTTTCTGGCAAAGGCACGCCCCCTTGTTGGACAGGGCGTAAAGCGCTTAGAAAAAAAGGTGTAAAACAGTAAATGTGATGCAAAGTATACACACCAGTTTTTTTGACACAAATAACAGAGCATTTTCATTAGTAAATCTGCCCCATTGTGTAATGACCGGTTTTGTTTGGAGTGTTTCTTTAAATGAAACTCCACTTGTATCTGATGATTGGGTGACATATCCAGATAGGATAGACGCCAACCTCTACTGATTTATAGATTTTGTTGGGTTGGGAATTCTCAATATTTGATTAAATGTTTATGGAATTTTTTTTTTTTTTAAATTTTCAGCATTCAATGGGGATTGATTCCCGCAACTCTACAATCCTGCCAAAGAGAGGTGCCTTGCTAAAAATCAATCAGGTAACTCTACCTTGTGCATAGTATATGGGGAAGATGGACGTGCACCAGATCTTAATGTTTTAGGCCTCTTTCACACGAGCGTGATGGATTGGCTCAGGATGCGTTCAGGAAAACTCGCACCATTTTGCAAGCAAATTCAGTCAGTTTTGTCTGTGATTGCGTTCAGTTGTTCAGTTTTTTCCGAGCGGGTGCAATGCGTTTTGATGCGTTTTTCATGCGCGTGATAAAAAACTGAAGGTTTACAAACAACAACTCTTAGCAACCATCAGTGAAAAACGCATTGCAACTGCACTTGCTTCAGGATGCAATGCGTTTTTCACTGAAGCCCCATTCACTTCTATGGAGCCAGGGCTGCGTGAAAAACACAGAATATAGAACATGCTGCGTTTTTCACGCAACGCAGAACTGACGAGTGAAAAAAAACGCTTATGTACACAGACCCATTGAAATGAATGGGTCAGTCATCAGTGCGGGTGCTGTGCGTTCATGTCGCGCATTGCACCCGCGTGGAAAACTTGCTTGTGTGAAAGGGGCCTTAGGGTCTATTTACTGCATATTTAGTCCTTCGGGGGTATTTGTTGGGAGACTCCCATGTTACAGGAAAAACAAGACACACTTTTCCCCCTGCATGTCTGTGTATGGATTAGTGTGCAAAAAAAAAAGTTATGCCTCTGTTTGGTAAATTGGGGCCTATACCGTTTAAAGTTACACATTGGGAGCAATATGAATTCAGCTTTACTCTTCACTAGTACTGCGTTCACCTAACTGAAGGGGTTGTCCCATCTCAACACCTCCTTTCCATGTGTCCTATTATGGCATACCGATGTAATAGGCAGAGATTTCCTGTAATGGTAGTTTACAGCACAAATCTCTGAGCAGCACAAAAGGGTCCTAAGCATCTAGAGGGCCTTTGGTTCTGGAAACAAGCGCCAGTTCAAGATCACTGACAATGTTAGGCCCCATTCAGATGACCGTGTTTCACTGTACGGAGGCGGCCTCAGGAAGCGCACGGCGTCATAGCAACCAATGACGCCGTGCGCTCCCGTCCCCTGGGGCAGCACAGGCCGGGCTTTCACGGCCCGTATACGGCCGTGAAACACGGTCGTCTGAATGGGGCCTAAAGTTCTCACTTGCATCTGTGATATCAGGACTTCATATTTGCCTGGATGTCCCCTGTAAAGTGTGCCGTACAGTAGAACTACAAGAAACTATGCATCTACTATTATCATCTTAAATAGCATCTAGTTCACTTTACTGCGAGCAGTCTCCATATAAATGTTCAGAAACCTTCTCAGCTACCCAAAACAATTTGCGGTAATAAAGTGAATAGAAAACAGGGAGGAGGAGGAGGATCTTGCTTCAGCTTCCACTCCCCTCTCACAGCATAAAACTCTCATGAAGACAGAAGAGTGGTACCTCCTGGCATAGATATCATGAAGGGCTCGTTTATGTAATGGTTTCAGGGCTTTATAAAAATATAAGCCAGATATTTTATCATGGTTATAGCTTCGATCACGTGAACATGTCCTGCTTTGTGAGGAGTCTCAGTGATACTTGTCCTTCACAGGAGCTGGCTGGATACACCGGAGGAGACGTCAGCTTTTTAAAGGAAGATTTTGAACTACAGATAAACAAACGTCTATCTTGGGACTCGGTGAGTCAATGAACACTTCATGGAGGGGTAGTTTGTCTCTGTCTTCCATTGTGTAGCAGTTTTTATACATCTAAACACAGGCTTTGTTCCCCCAAAAATGTTTTTTCTTGAACATTCAGAATACAGGGGGAAATTGTCTCCCACTCAACAGGAGCAGAATTGAGGATTTGGATGCTTAGTAGTGGTTAGTGTAATACTTTCAGCTAGTTTCTGGTGGTATTGCTGTTGCTTCAGCTTATAAAGGGTCAGTTTGGGATTTTAATATTGATCACCTATCCTCGGGATAGCTCATCAATATCTGATCGGTGAGGGTCTGACTCCCAGAAACCCTTCTGATCAGCTGCTTGGCTCTTCATCAAGCACAGTGCCGTACATTGTCCAGAGGCTGTACTTGGTATTGCAGCTCAATCCCATTTATTTGAGCTGGGCGAAGCTGCAAATAAGCCATGTGACCAATGGCCGTGACACCACAGGCCTAAGAAGAGACTGCAATGCTCATCCAAGTTGGCGGGGGGAGCCGGACCCTCATGGGTTGGATATTGAAGATCCTATAACATAAGTCATCCATATTAAAATTTCATAAAACCACTTTAAAAGAATATAAGTATCCCTAGGATGACTGAATCATCACTCTCCTGTGGTATATAGATGGCCAACCTGTAAGCCCCGACTGTGTAATAGTTAACGAGAGTTTGATATCTTATACATGTCTCTCTTAGTCTTTTGCTGTGTTGCATGTACAGTGTCATTGAAAGGTCCATTACACTAATCTAACCAGTGGACCTCCATAGGTGCTGTCCACATCTCTCTGGGGAGGAATGCTGCTTCCTATTGGAGATAAGCCATCCAGCATTGCAGACCGGTGAGTAGAACTGTAGATGAGCTGTACTTTTGTCTTGTAGACGTCTGTATTACTATATTTTCTAATCACAATTTGTATGTAATGTACAGGTTTTATTTGGGAGGACCAACAAGTGTGCGGGGATTCAGTATGTACAGCATTGGACCCCAGAGTGAAGGTTGGTATTGTAAATCAGATGCCAGAAGTGAGGTTCATCAGTTGACATGAGTTGAAGCCGCTGTGTTTGGTGTAATGTAAATTTATTTGAAGGGGGACTGTATGTTGCATTAAAGAGGTATTCCCATCTGAGCCAATAGGGGCATGTCACTAGGATATAGCCCCATTGTCTGATAGGTGCAGGTCCCACCTCTGGGACCCGCACCTACACCAAGAACAGAGCACATGGTCACCTCTCCCATTAATTTCTATGGGGCCAACGGTCCCAGAGGTGGGACCCGCACCTATCAGACAATGGGGGCATATCCTAGCAATATGCCCCCATTGTCTGAGATGGGAAAATCACTTTAACAGTTGACTTCATATCATTGCACAAAGTTATCAGGGACTGTCTGCACAAAACTGCTTCTATCTATCAAGGTGATTGCATCCTATTAACACTTATTAATGTTCCTTTGCCCTGATTGTGCCAGTAGACCACAAATCAGAGCATGCTGTCTTAGTTACACAGGATAGGATCTGCAGGCATCATTTTCAGTGATATGAAGAAATCTAAAATTAATCTTTTTTCAGTAATTGCTTAAATCTTTTTACAACAGCCCAGGAGTTCTTATCCTCAGTAATATTATCAGGTGTTCCATGCAGCTTATATGTTATATGTTGTCCTTGCAGGAGATTATCTTGGAGGTGAGGCATACTGGGCCGGTGGTATACATCTCTACACCCCACTACCCTTCCGTCCTGGACGTGGTGGTTTTGGTGACCTCTTCAGGACACACTTCTTCCTTAATGCTGGAAACCTCTGCAACCTGAACTATGGTATGGAGAATGTCCACAACTAGATAACCAGTGAATACGTATTAGGCTGGATGCACACAAACATATTTGTTTTGTGGTCCGCCAATCGCTGATCCACAAAATACAGTCCATACGTCATCCGCATTTTTTTTTTCCCATTGACATGAATGGGTCTGCAGTGTGCATCTTACGGACGTATTCTGTCTTGTTGTGGAACGTACATGCGATGATCGATGTGCTTTCCGCATCAGTGTGTCCTTTCTGCTAAAAGATAGAACATGCCCTATACTTGGCTGCAAAATGTGGACCATGGACCCATTAAAGTAAATGGATCTACAAAAAATGCGGATGCAACACTGACAGTATAAATATTTTGCCGTTCCGTAAATTGCAAATGACAAAATAAATACGGTCGTGTGCATGAGGCCTAAGACAGTGGTTTAAATAGCAATGCCAGAACATGGTATTGTTGCTCCCTGGACATTTACATTGTGTTTCTTCTTGATATCCAGGTGAAGGCCCGAGAGCTCACATTCGCAGGTTGGCTGAGTGTATCCGCTGGTCTTATGGTGCGGGCATTGTGCTTCGACTCGGAAACATTGCCAGACTGGAACTAAATTACTGCATCCCCATGGGTGTTCAGAGCGGAGACAGGTATGTTATATAAGGTTATTAAATTCCACTCAAAATCTGAAGCTCTCATTGACACAGTAAAAATCCCACTAAATATCACAGTGCTAAGACTGGCCTTACACGTGAGATATGTCAGCCGACATCTCTCTTGTCCCCCGTACACATGCCCACTCAGCCGAGTGTGTATGTGTTGTGAATGAGGAGAGGGAAGAAAGCCACTTCCAAGCACCACTGGCAGTTGCATCTCAATAAATTAGTTATTTCCGTTATTCAATAAAAAAAAACAAAAAAAAAAACAATTCATGTTATATAGATTCATTACACACAGAGTGATCTATTTCAAGTGTTTATTTCTTTTAATGTTGATGATTATGTCTCACATCTAATGAACACCCAAAAGTCAGTATCCTAAGCTTTCCCTAAGCTTTTAAATGATCCCTCGGTCTGGTTCAGTAGGCTACGCAATGATGGGGAAGACTGCTATCTTCTCAGTTGTCCAGAAGACAGTCATTGACACACTCCACTCCACTAGGAGGGCAAGCCACAAAAGGCCATTGCTAAAGAAGCTGGCTGTGCAGAGTGCTGTATCCAAGCATACTAATGGAAAGTGGAAGGATAAGCTTTATCGAGATGCTGATTTCATTTACTAGCGGGACTTGGTACTTTTGGCAGTGTGGGCAGGTGCCAACACCAGCAGCTGACTAGTGTTTTTCAATGGGACGACCGTTCAGTAAATTCAGGAGAATCCCTGCCCTCCAATGATAACTCCCTTAACTAGAGTATTACATACATGGTGACCAATATATAAGACACTCTTCTTATTACGTTGCTGCACTATTATAATTTTTCAACTGTAACTGTCTGCCCTTGTAACCTGTTTGTGTCTTCCCTGCTCCAGGATATGTGACGGAGTACAGTTCGGGGCTGGAATACGGTTCTTGTAACTTTGGGTCTTCAACCAGACAAGATCATTGCAGAAAACAATCTCCTCACTATTTATATCTGACATTTGGTTTTCTTCTCCATCCAAAGAATTCTAAAGTTTCCTGTATGTACTATATTTTATGCACAGCCATACTATTAAAAAAAAACTATTGGATGAATTGAATGAATCAATTTATGGTCCTGTAGGAACATCTCAATGAGGTCCATGTCAGTGAATCATAGACAGTACACTTACCCACTGATTTTAATGTGTGAATTTCCATGGTCTGTGGGGGCTACATATATATATATACCTGTGTTCACAGATCCCTTTTGCCCATTATAGTCTGAAGGTCCTTGAAAAAACACACAGCAAGAATGGCATCCATGTTTCATGGATTGTTTTAAAGAAATGCACTTGAAATTCATTTTCAGCTAAGCAGTGTCCATGAAATCACGTGGAAATAGATCACGGATGAACCGCTAACCATCTTGTCACTGGTGTCATTATGGACACAGACGTGTGAATGAGGCCTTCAGCATGACCCAGCATTGCAGAACAAGTGGGCAGATCTGACACAGCTAAATATGGGAGGTTGGGTGGTCTTGTAGGCAATGCATAATTGAGTACAGCAGAAAATGAACATGGAGATCACATTGAGGATATTTGCAAAATTACAATTTTATTATAAAGAAATTTGAACATTCTAGATTGAGAACAAAAATTCTGGAATTTACATCAAGGTTTATGATTTCCATTCTTCATATTATTTAATGAAATCAAAACAGGCACTGATCAGGAATCTACCATTATGAAGAAAAAAAATCATACCTATAAGTGGCGCTAGAGAGAATGTTTTCACCCTGTAGATGACATACTTTTCCCAGGTAACTTTGCCTTAAAGGGGTTCTACAGTTTTTTTCAAACTGATGATCTATCCTCTGGATAGATCATCAGCATCTGATTGGCGGGGGTCCGACACCCGGGACCCCCGCCGATCAGCTGTTTGAGAAGGCAGCGGCGCTCCAGGAGCGCCGCGGCCTTCTCTGTGTTTACCGCAGGCCAGTGACGTCACGACTACTATCACTGGCCTGGGCGCGGCTAAGCTCCATTCATGTGAACAGAGCTTAGCCCCGCCCCAGCCAGTGATACTAGTCGTGACGTCACTGGGCCTGAGGAAAACACAGAGAAGGCCGCGGCGCTCCTGGAGCCCTGCTCCCTTCTCAAACAGCTGATCGGCGGGGGTCCCAGGTGTCGGACCCCCGCCGATCAGATGCTGATGATCTATCCAGAGGATAGATCATCAGTTTGAAAAAACTGCAGAACCCCTTTAACTTTTATTTTTTGCGGGGCCACAGCACGGACGTGCAGATGCGGACAGCACATGGTGTTCTGTCTACATATTTTGGGGTCCCATTGAAATAAATGGGTCCGTGTCCAATCTGCAAAAAACGTGGATGCAGACAAATTACAGCTGTGTGTATTGGCTGTAAACTGGTGCCAGTGATTAGTAGCTGTAGACCAGTTTTCTCAAGGTGTAATGCAGGCACCATCCTCCAGCAAACCTCCAGAATAGTGGAGCCCAACAATCCATGGACACTTCTGAACTTCTATAGCTTTAGCAAAGTAAGGCACTGGCTCTGTAGACAAATCCCACCAATTATGGTCCTAAATCGGGCGCTCTCAATGTCCCTCTATTTCCACTAGGCGGATTTTATGGTTGTGTTAGGGGGTGTTGATGCTCCTATAGGATAGCAAGGTCTGATTTTGGGCTGCGATCCTTACAGTTAAAAGCCCTGATTATCGCTGATCTATAAGGACTTTGGACTAGTAAGATCTAGATCAGGGTGTGAACAGCAGAAGCCTTCCTCATAAGTCTCTCAGTCAGGGGGGAGTTTGGTCTCAAAACTTCTCTTTCGATTACAAGGCTTCTGCAAAGAAAAAAAAAGTTATAAGAAAAGAAATTACTTTTAGTGGGAATCAAGACAGGGTCCTTTTACTTGAGGTGTTAAAAGGGTTGTTTAGGAATAGGACACAATACCACTCCTGGTGCTTCATCCCATTCACTTCAATACAGCTGCAATACCAAACATCCTGTGGACAATGGTGGCACTAACAGAGATTGGATAATTTGAGACTGTGCAGGGACCCCTCCCCCAAACTGGCAATCTGAAGCTAAGGATTGTAATGTCTGCACTCGCTGGGAATGGGTGATGATTTGGTACAACTGTACCAACTGGTTAACTACATTAGTGCATCAAACATGAAGGAGCAGATTGTGAGATCCATGTACCTGGCTAAATTGTTATGAGCTTTTGTGTTACTGTTCATTGCAGCCCGGATAAGTACTTGGTTGAAGATATCTCTCTGGAAAACAGATCACTTAATGGTAAAAAGATTTCCCTTAAAAACACAATGGCAGTCTTTACAAATGGTGCTGTCAACCCTAAAACGAGTCATGCAGCACAATAAATGAATTCTTACAGGGGCTTACTGCGTACAGTTGTATTACTGACTTCAATGTATTACCTGTATGCAGCAGGCTCCCTCTATAGGTGGCTGAAGGCAAGCAGAATATACCTTAGTCTTCACTTTATAATACGCAAAAGTGGGAGGAAAATGTCAGTGCGTCTTATAAAGCGAATACTAGTGAGTGCTTCCATTGGGTGTGCGCACTATGACCTGTTGCTGCACGCAGTCAGGGGATACAAGGGAGCGTGACTGGAGGAGCGATCGCCGGACCTGGAGAGGTAAGTGAAGTTATTTTATCTCTGATCTGAGAGGTCTAGCATGGAAGTCTGATGGGGGGGGGTCTGATCCGAGGTTCTTATAAGAGGTCTGATGAAGACATTTTTTGTATTATTTTCCTCCTCTAAAACCTGGGGTGCGTCTTATAAAGAGAAAAGTACGGTAATCTTATGTCTGTGCCGCAAATTTGGAGCTCAGTATCATAAAGATTTACTAAGAACTTAATCAGCACAGACTTTTGCATGTATATTTTAAAAGTTAAATAACTATTATAGATGTCTGTTAAATGTTTACCTGGGCATTACTTCCTCCAATATCGAGTATCTTGTACCGAATGGGGTACATCAGCTCCACCACCTTGTCATAGTTACCACTGTCAAACTCTACAAGGGCCTGGCTGAGTGGGAGGCCAAGTTCTTTGATCAGGGACTGCTGGTAGTTTTCACCTGGAGATCTGAATATATAAAAAAATAATTCATCAGATAAGTCTACAATCAGACATTCATCATGTCCATAGTTGAAGTCTATGAGTTAGCCCTCTTCTTGAGAAAGTCTTCATTAAACATGCAAAAAAACCTTGCTTTATGAATCACCACAAGCATTGGTGGCCCTGGTAAATAGGACTGACCAGATACAAAGAGATACATCAATAATAAGTAAGTTGCTTTCTTTGACCACCATGTTCCTTACTTAGAAAGTTCCTTCAAACTTTGGAGGAGCTGAGTTGTCATCTCGTGATCTTTGGAGCCCAAGGAAGACATTAAGAAGTGAAGGTCGTTGAATATCAGGATGTGATCGTTGGTGTGTTTCTTGGTGACTTGGACAAGTTTGTCCCATCGTTTTCCAACATCCACTCCTGGAAAGGGCACAGGAAGGAAGGGAATTATCCATCTTGCCTCTCAACCACTGGAGTTCACACATAGGGTTTCAATAGCATTTTTGTGCACTTGTGTTTTTAGCAGCTTTTTTTTTTTAACAGGAAAAATACCAGCTACAGATTTTACTCTAGCTGAAGATCTATGAAAAATATGAACACAGAAGATATCAGTTTTTTGCTACAGGCATTTTTGTCAGTTTGGTGGCGTTTTTCTTTTTTTTTTATTTTAAAAACCCACCATGCTGAAGCTTTTGCCGTTTTGAAATCTCTATAGGCCCCAAAAAAAGCTCACGCAGTCATTTAGTAAAGATGCATCTTTAGTGGTCAAAACAGTCAAAGCAAATTCAATTACCCTTAAAGGGTTATCAAACAAGACATTTATATCATATTGGCTACTGAGACCCCCCCACTATGAAGAGTATGTGGGTGCGATTCCTGTATGACCAGTCTTCATTAAAGCCTATGGGAGATATGGAAACCACAGTCGATATCCCGTGAACAAAATTTGAAAGCACAATAATAAAAATGTGAAAACAAAACCCACAGACTCTTGGAAAGGGTTGGACCCCACCAATCCACTCATAGTCCATTGAGTGAAATTCTCTTTGATTCTATCCTAAATAGTAGAAAAATCGTAGATATTAGAGTTGTCCAGGATTACAAAAATATAGCAACTTTCTTCCAGAAACAGTGCCACAACTGTCCACAGCCCTATTCACTTAAAAGGACCTGCCCCCGCTCCTGACGTGTCAGTTTTACTTGCATTCCCCATGTAATAACAATTCTGGAGCATGCATTATCACTCTTGTGCCTTGCTTTTATTATTCCTGCTAGAAGTTTACAAATAAATTGCCAGCAGTCTGCAGTAAAGTTACTGCTGGGTGTTACCAGTAGCGGGGGTGTCTTGATTCATCCAATCAGTGCTGCTGGTGTCAGACTGTGCAGGGACACACTCCTGACTGGTAACACCCATCTGAACCTTTACTACAGGCTGCTGACAATTCATTTGTAAACTTTTAGCAGGAATAATAAAGGAATGGCACAACGTTGATTAATGAGAACAGATGCTCCAGAATTGTTATTACATGAGGAATGAAAGTAGTTACTACAACAGACTGACAGGTCCTCTTTAAAAAGAGTTGAGCTGCAATACCAAACACAACCCATAAGAGGTGTGATGCCTTTCTCAAAGGGAACCTGTCATTAACTTTATGTTGACCTCACTCGGAGCAGCATAAATTAGTGACAGAAATGCTGATTTCAGCGGTGTATCACTCATGAGCTAAAAGTAAGTGGTTGCCAAGAACTAGCATCATAATCATTGCAGCCCAGGCCTGGAAAAGAGTCAAGTCTACCTGGTTATTCATAATCTCCTGCTCTCCGCCCATCGGCTGATGATTGGCAGTTCTCTCCTAGAGAGAAAGGGTAGAAGCCTGTCAGTCATCAGCAGGTGGGCAGGGAGAGCAGGAATTCATGAATAACCAGGATTCTTCTCAGGTGGCCAGGACTCTTTTCCAGGCCCAGTCTGCAATGTTTGTGATGTTGGTTCTCGGCAACCACTTACTTTTAACTTATAAATGACAGACCACTGAAATCAACTCACCTGTCTCTACTTATTCTGCCACATAAAATTGATGACAGGTTCCCTTTAAAGGGGTATTTCCATCTTATAAAGTGATGGCATACTGCTAGTATATACCACGACTTTATGATCTGTGGAGGTCCAACCTTCACTTGAATGGTGCCATGAGTCTATTGCCTATTGTATGGAAAGGGCATTGCTGGGCAGGGAAAAACTGTGAAGGGAGGGCAGCGCTAAATTAGCACTGCAGACCTGCATGCTGAGGGTGGTTGGTGGTCCCAACAGTCAGATCCACCGATCATAACTTTATGGCATATCCTAGTGATATGCCATCACTTTAAAAATGCAATTTAAAGATCCTTTATAGGCTGCAAAGAATATTCTTGTATCTACTCTGGTCTATTGCTCAGTACTAAGGAGGCAAAGGAGTGAGATCATTTAGTAGAAATATTCACATTAGTCAGCCAAGGCAATGACTTCTGGCTAAGATTTTCACATTTCAAGACGTTAAAGTGGTCAGAGTAGTTGTCGGTTCCCTTCCCCCACTCATCTAGGCAGCTCAGTTAAAGTGCAGCTCTCGGTAGGGGGCGACAAAGAGCACAGAAAAAGCTCTTCACAATGTAAAAGTCTGTCCTCTATCCTGAGGCATAAGAGGAGTGATAGTCACAATGAATAAAGATGTGTAATCAGCTATTCTGATCTAAAGTTATTTCACAGGAAAGCACTGCACCTTCCATCTGAAGCCGATGGAGCAGAGATGAGTTGTCTACGATGTCCAGCATGCTTCCACTTGAAAAACATATGGGTGCAATCTGTGGGTGAGGATACAGATTAAGAGAGTTGCACAGCATGATGCTCCAAGCAAAGATTCAGCTTCCTGCCCCAACCCTGGGGAGCTCCCTATCCTGGGACATACCTTTAGTTTCCACCCTGGGTGGATCTATAGAACTGTACAAACATTTGGTAGCCCCCTCTAGTGGTCAGAGCAGTGCCATTCCAATGTGGGCATACACATAAGATTAAAGGGAACCTATCACCTCAAAATCGAATCTTCACCCACCAGCAGTACCTCATAGTAGCCTCCAGTCTGATAATAATCATCTGTTTCATGCTGTAGTCCGATGCTTCATAAGCTAAAAAATGCTGTTTTATTCTCCTTCAGTGCTATATTGCCACTCCGCTTGAAGTCAAGGGGGCAGCGGCCTCCTTGCTACAAGTCAAGTTAACCACGCCCCCTCTTGCCTGAGAGTGACAGACTGTACTTTTGCTACGATCGCTAAAGCCTTGCGCATGCGCGGTGCGCTCTGTACTCGTGCGCGATCCCATCTCCTGCTGCTGCTATTATCTGGGTTTCAACAGAGGCAGCAGGAGATGGGATCGCACACGAGTACAGAGTGCACCGCACATGCGCAAGGCTTTAGCGATCGCAGCCGAAGTACAGTCTGTCTCTCTCAGGCAAGAGGGGGCGTGGTTAACTTGACTTGTAGCAAGGAGGCCGCTGCCCCCTTGACTTTAAGCGGAGTGGCAATATAGCACAGGAGAATAAACAGCATTTTTTTAGCTTATGAAGCATCGGACTACAGCATGAAACAGATGATCATCATCAGACTGGAGGCTACTATGAGGTACTGCTGGTGGGTGAAGATTCATTTTTGAGGTGACAGGTTCCCTTTAAAGTCAAAATGTGCCATTCTAGCCAACAACAAGAGTAGCAGACTCGTCTGCCAAAAAATGCAATCCGCCACGCTGGAAAACTTCGGCCGTTCATTGGCCGAAACTGCATGCTCAAGCACCAGGGAGTGTGTTTTTATAAAATGGTCGGACAGGTTAGTTGGTGGGATCCTTTATACGAACGATCCCATGGACGACTGATGTGGCCGATCATTATCTCAAATGTATGGCCAGCTTAACTACAGAAGACAACTGTTAACATGGACACCTAATACTTTATGAAGCTGTTGTGCCAACTTCGATATTTGGGGCTATAGGCACCAGACCGTGATCATTTGTTGAGAGGGTTCCCTGCAGAAAAGGGGGATGTCTTAGAGAGAAAACCTCTTTGAATTTGAAGTGCAGAGACAGCAGGTACTTACATATTTATCGTACAGCGTCATGGCAGCTTCATATTCCCCCTAGAGACAGTTAGGAAATTGCATTATATCTTGATACAGATTGTTCCCTGTATAATGACTACTAGATTGACAGTGCTGGATTATTCTGAAATATACCAGGTGGATGTGCTGTTATCAGTTATGTTAGGCGGACTGCCAGGAATATTACAGGTAAGAGAGCCCCCTCCAACTGCTACCTCTGCACTCCCTATTCAGCAGCTCAAAATAAAAATGAGTGTGGCTTGATTTAGGTGGGTGTGTCCAAATATGAATGCAAACAATACTGCCATATACAATATATTAGCTACACAGAGGTGAAAGAATGATTGGTGGTCTAAGGTAATGATGGACTGATATCTAATATCTCTGGAGGTCTAGGGTAGTCCATATTTCTGGTGGTTTAGGATGGTAAAGGGGTTAAGGTGCACCCATAACTTAATTCTGTTAAGACTAAAATGGTTCAAATGTATCTGATGATCAATTTTACAACATATGTCTGGAGGAGCCTTAGAGGTAATTTATACAATTTATGCTGCCTCAGGCCACCACAAGGGGGTGCTAAATGCATATGGCTTTATATAGATTCCATTAAATTATTAGCTGTATAAAACCGTATGTAGCTTTATACCACTTAATGGTGGCTACAGACTATTTATTTAGCATGCGGGTTGGTGGAGTACATGAGGTGTGTCCTTCATGCTACCAATAATATATAAAAAATGTCCAACCTTTTCAATGTAATATAAGGCCCAGTGCCAGTAGACATGACAGGCAAGCATGTCACTTCCCTGCAAGAAAATACAAAAAATATAATTTTAGTACAAAATCTTAAAAGACAAATACTGTAGATCACTCCCCAATCACTTCAGATCTGGTCTAACTGGCTGTAAGGCAACTGACTACAGCATCAGCCCTTACACCTATGAGGCTAGGCACTATACATGTAGGCCCCACACCTTAGTAATCTGACCTGACTCTGGCTGTAAGGGAACTGACTACAGCAGCAGCCCTTCCACCTATGAGGCTAGGCATAATAGGCCCCACACCTTGGTGATCTGACCTGACTCTGGCTGTAAGACAACTGACTACAGCAGCAGCCCTTCCACCTATAAGGCTAGGCATAACAGGCCCCACACCTTGGTGATCTGACCACCTCTGGTTGTAAGGGAACTGACTACAGCAGCAGCCCTTCCACCTATAAGGCTAGGCATAATAGCCCCACACCTTGGTGATCTGACCTGACTCTGGCTGTAAGGTAAATGACTACAGCAGCAGCCCTTCCACCTATAAGGCTAGGCATAATTAAGGCCCATTCACACAACCGTGTGAATGGGTCCGCATCTATTCTGTAATATTGCCAGCTCCGTGCGGCGGCTCCACATAAAAAAAATAGAACATGTCCTATACTTGTCAGCAACCGCAACAGCGGACAAGTATATCAGTGACTGTTGCTGTGAGTAAAAACCTCTCTTCTTATTGTAGCTGGGTCATGTGACCAACTCCCTGACCTCCAACTGACCCAGGACAGAAAGCCAGTAACTGCTCTATTCATTCCTATGGAAGCCTCACTTTCAGTCTCATAGGAATACATAGAGAATTAGACTTCCTGTCCACACATAAGTCTATGTGTGAGTTGGTGGGTCTAATTGCTGGTCACATGACACAGATAAGAAACTTCAGGATGATAGAAGTCAAAAATTCAGCTACTGGTAAAAAAATGACATTCACTACAGATTATATCATGTACATTTCTAGCAGGACATGGAATAAAATTTTTGTCGGGAGTTCTTCTTTAAGTTCTATGATGTCTGCAAGATTTGTACAAGACGTCAGGGGCTGTACCAAGTCCTGTCATCAAGGAGATGATAGTGAAGCAGCAAAGGATTATAATGTGACTTTACCTTCCAGTTGGTTTCAGTTTGTTTCATGAAAGACAAGCCTTGCTCTATATCCGCCTTCATCTCATGTACATGAGCAATGGTGTGCACTGACCAACAGTCCTTCTGGTCTACAGCCAGAGCCTGGATGTGAAAGGGAAAGAGAGAAATATTATATATAGCGTGTCTATAGGAAGATAATAGATATGGCTAAGCCCATGGTGTTATATCATCTACTAACTAATCTACAGACTAGTGTAATATTCAGATTCTAGTGGGATGAGGCTGCACAGGCGCCATCTTTTGCATATAACGACATATATGAACATGCTGTCAAAAGTAACCTGTAAAAGGGATCTGCCACCTCTCCTGACATGTTTGCTCCTCACATGAAATAATTCTGGAGGATCAATGACCCTTCTCCAGAAATCTAATAACTATAACCTGTAATATTATTACACTCCAAAAATACATTCAGGTTTAGTGGGTTCACCATAACCAACTTCTCTGGCACTGTTCTGTTTCTCCGTTATTCCTCCTGCAAATATATGAATAGATTCACAACTAAGTATTACCATTCCTCTTGTCAATAGAGTACGTGCCTACACAGTATCCCCCGTGATTGGACATATACTATAGGGACACACCCCATGGATAAGAGGAATAATAACATTCAGCTGTCCATATATTCATACATTTCTAAAAGGAATAACAGAGGAACGACACAATGCAGATTCTCTAGAATTTCATGTGGAATACAAGTGACTGCTAAAGCAGACATGTCAGGATCATGTCAGTTTAGCAAGCAATACGGAGAACTGAAAGATTTGTGCAGAACTGGGTGCACGGGTGTTACTCCACTGCAGATTTCCTACAATACACAATTATGGAATTTAAAGTAAAATGAAAGTCCAAAAACAAATGGCTAGCAATGGCTATATGAAGTGCAAGCCCATACCTGACGTCACCTGCTAAGCTAAGTGAATATTTTACCGAAGAGTCAGTACCAAGCATTCTACATCTGCCTATATGATAAAGTAAAATGTGTTCTGACTGCTGGGGCCCCACCTATGTTCACATTGCATATGTGGTCAGTCAACACTGAAGAGGTGTTACTCTTTTTGGCCCTATCAACACAGAGTGGGCATTTGATATGTTATGTCTATTGGGAAAGGGGTGTGGCTTACACTGCAGCAACACGCGCCAACCAAAAGGTGGTGTAAAGTTAAACTAGACAATCTAAAGGTGCGCCAGATACAGCATCAGCCGCTGTGATAAATCTGGTGGATTTTTAGACTGGACAGCATTAGTAAATCTGCCCCAGTATGTCATGTTGTAGTGCCGAGTCTGAGGGGCAGAGCATGACACAGGGACTTAGGGTCCATTCACACGTCCGTAGTTCATTTGAATGGACCCTAAGTGGACACTCAAGATACTCTGCCCCCGCTGCCCGTAGTAAGCCCTTAATTAGCACCCAAGCTATGTCCTCTGGTGTTATAGGCAAGGCATGAAGAAGGCAATTTACAGTATGGTTTCCGATTTTTGGAAAACTATCTGAAGATGTTCCTGCCACCGTCTGATGTCACCCCATCCCTTTTGCCCAACATGGCTCTTCTTTTTTTGGAAAATAATATAAACATATTAGGGTTTCTTTACCTCACTGGCCACCTTCAGGGCTTGATCGTAGAAGTTTGTTTCAAGAAGCCCAAATGAGTACATGCCTTTAATATAACTATGAGAGAGAGCAGAAGCATCCCTTTAATCCAGCATCCGATCGTCCAGAAACTGCAGACTAATCCAGAATTTTACAATACCAAGAGAAGACTGAGCAGAGATGACCAATCAGTGAGGATCAAAGGGACAGCAGCTAATTTATGTGAAAGCTCCAGTGCAAGAATGCAATGCCAAGATGAGAAAGGGAGTATTGATTTAGTTACTTGCCTAAGAGGGTTTTCATCCTCCAAAATGTCTGTTACATCAAAGAAAATCACCATATGTACAAAAGGGTCTTAAAGGACATGTTCATTTAAATTGTATTTTCATACAGAATTGTACCAGGGTATCACAGCCTCTCTGTTAGGGCCCTATGACATGGGTCAAGGATCTGCAGCTAACATATGTGCCTTATCACATTGTGTAAATGGGGGTTGTGCTGCTGACAATATGTAAAATGAATGGGGGATGAACAATCGTAATAACAATCGCTAGTCCCCCATTCACTTTACACTGGACCATGTAAAGGCCCTTTAAACAAGTACCAATTAACTTGTGCATCATTGACTGGCTTGTTATTGGCTTGGCATCGGCCCATAGGTTCCTCAGGCTGCTGGCAGCCACCACTAGGGAAACTTTATAATTATGTATGCAGAGAGCTCCCCCTAGTGATGATTGGAGGAATGCAAAATGTTTTAATTCTGTGGCCATATGACTGTAAATGATATCACTCTAATGGTGTTGTTAATGGAGGCACTTTAGGTGTAACTAAATGGAGTGCAGCATCTCAAACCTCCAAGAAAATGATACTTAGAAGGAAGATAAGTATGTATAATGCTGACATACCTACTTAAAGGAGTACTTGGTGTCCAATATGGAAGAATACGGGAGACTGAATCTCTCATCTGAGTTTGTTGTCCAAGGTAGAAATAGGAATCATGGGCAAGTTTAATAGCCAGCAAGTCCAAGGGGTGTTCCTGTAAGATCTGGTCCCACATGTCCGCTGCCTTTGGAATGTTTCTACATATAAAACAGATAAGATGAGTGCACCTTTTCTTAAAATGGAAGTGTCACCTCTGCTGACAGGTCTGTCTTTATTAAAAACCTGCATTCCCCATGAAATTAAAATTCTGGAGCATCATTTCATACAACTCATGTGCCGTCCCTCAGTTATCCCTTCTGGAAATGTAAGAGTAAGATGACAACTGGGTGTCGCCATTCCCCTTGTCAATGGGATGTGCCCCTACACCCTATTAAATAGGCAAATGGTGACACCCAGTTGTCAATTTCTACATTTCTAGGAATAATATTAGGAGGGATCTTGGGCCATTTCCCAGGCCTACAGAACAGCTACACGTCCTGTTTCATTCGGCAGCCAGGTTTCATCTCATCAATAAGAACCGTCCCTAAATCCAGCTATACATTTCAGATAACTATTGGATGAACTAGCTTTCAGCTGACAGCTCTCTCCTGATTCCCGACATACACATGCATGCTTAGTTCAGCCAAGCATGCATGTCTTGTGAACAGGAGAGGGGAGAAAGCTGCTGCTAGACACCTGCCCAGGTTTGCCAGGTGCTTGCACCCAGACTGACAAGATTAATTTTAACGTTGTGATACCCTTTGGCAAAAGTCTCAAGTGCGGCAACGTGCATCTTCTCTCTTTCCGTCAGTGGCTGAGTCTTGGCCAAATCTGACATTACTTTCAAATCCTTATCAAATTCCTGATCAAGTATTGGTGAACGACTAGTGCCAATCAGCTCCAGACCATTAGAAATCACATGTCCCATCACTAAGGGAGAAGAATAAGAATGATCATTACAATCACTGCAGACATTACAGCTCTTACCGTGAGGTCACCCAGCTTTCCCACATCCCTGAACATCAGGAACCTTCCTCTTTACATATATCACTGCGTAACTAGGAAGAGTCTAGAAAAACTGAGTGACAACCCTGTGAAATCTGAAATGGTGGCCATATTGGTTGTCACCCAGATTTCCCGGAAACAAAAGAGTTGAAGAGAATTAAAACAAGCGCAGGGTCATAAAACCGTGGCATTACCATGACTCACGCATAATCGTATTATATAATGTATAGTTCTGCACCTTTCTAATATACACCATTATACACATTATCATACTCTCTGCATGCTGTCAGTGAATAGGAGAGACTCTGGTTTACATTTAGAGGCAGAACACCTCTACAGACCTAAGACTTCTCATAGCTGAGAACTCGCCACCATTGTATTCAGTCTAGATAATGTTTTCTGAGCTAAACAGTCCCAGATTGATAACTTTTAGGGTCAATTCACTGTGGTTTCATTATACGTCATAGGTATGCATTGGGAGGATTTCCCTTTTGTACTGTATACCTCTGATGGATACCTCCAACGTATGCCACTGCAATACAGGGATATGCTGTCCATGGGCCCCCATGTTAAATAACAGTATAGCATTCAGTACTTGGTTATTACAGCTCCACTATTCCATACGCCTGAAAAAAGGTGCAGAGACCGCAGAGTCGGGGCAGAGTCGGCGCTATGATGACCGCACGCGGCCGCGCGTATATATAGAGGTAGACACACCCCTCCATAGGCGGAGCACAGTGACGCGTGGCCAATCCGCATAGGGGGCGCCACCTAAAGTTAATTATGCACGCCCACCCACCACGGAGACCGCATGAAGTTTATCATATGCACTCCAGTCCTCAACATAGTAATGGAGGGACATCAATAAACAGGTTAACTATACAGGTGACAATATATACAAGGAGGCTAAAAAAAGAGAGGCATTAAATAAAAGGGGATTTGCAACCACAATTACGGCCACAAATTATACAAAGCATGAGAATAGACTACATGCCAGTATGGACCGGACACAACACAAAAGACGTATATATATATATATATATATATATATATATACATACATATACATATACATACAGTGCCTACAAGTAGTATTCAACCCCCTGCAGATTTAGCTGGTTTGATAAGATGCAAATAAGTTAGAGCCTTCAAACTTCAAACAAGAGCAGGATTTATTAACAGATGCATAAATCTTACAAACCAAAAAGTTATGTTGCTCCGTTAAATTTTAAACATAAAAGTGTGGGTCAATTATTATTCAACCCCTCAAACCACCAGAATTCTGTTTGGTTCCCCTAAAGTATTAAGAAGTAGTTCAGGCACAAAGAACAATGAGCTTCACATGTTTGGATTAATTATCTGTTTTTCCAGCCTTTTCTGACTTTTTAAGACCCTCCCCAAACTTGTGAACAGCACTCATACATGGTCAACATGGGAAAGACAAAGGAGCATTCCAAGGCCATCAGAGACAAGATCGTGGAGGGTCACAAGGCTAAAGGTCCTTTTACACGGGCCGATTATCGGCCGAAAAATCGTTCCTAGGAACGCTAGTGCCGATAATCGGCCCGTGTAAAAGTGGCCCTAATCAGCCGACGAACGAGCAAAACGCTCGTTCGTCGGCTGATTGGATCTTTTGTAGAAACCAAAAGATCCAATCTGTCGGGCGCACATCGCCCTGTGTAAACAGGCGATGTGCGCCTGACAGCATGGAGCTTCCCGGCCGCACGAGCGATACAGCGATCACTCGTGCGGCCCGGCGCTCGATTCGTCGGGCCGTGTAAAGGCTCCCTGCCCGAGCGCCGATATCGCTGATCGGCGCTCGGGCAGGGAGAATAATCGGCCCGTCTAAAAGGGCCTTAAGTCCTACCTGTCTCCACTGTTGGGAGCATCATCCGGAAGTGGAAGGCTTATGGAACTACTGTTAGCCTTCCACGGCCTGGACAGCCTTTGAAAGTTTCCTCCCGCGCCGAGGCCAGGCTTGTCCGAAGAGTCAAGGCTAACCCGAGGACAACAAGGAAGGAGCTCCGGGAAGATCTCATGGCAGTGGGGACATTGGTTTCAGTCAATACCATAAGTAACGTACTCCACTGCAATGGTCTCCGTTCCAGACGAGCCCGTAAGGTACCTTTACTTTCAAAGCGTCATGTCAAGGCTCGTTTACAGTTTGCTCATGATCACTTGGAGGACTCTGAGACAGACTGGTTCAAGGTTCTCTGGTCTGATGAGACCAAGATCGAGATCTTTGGTGCCAACCACACACGTGACGTTTGGAGACTGGATGGCACTGCATACGACCCCAAGAATACCATCCCTACAGTCAAGCATGGTGGTGGCAGCATCATGCTGTGGGGCTGCTTCTCAGCCAAGGGGCCTGGCCATCTGGTCCGCATCCATGGGAAGATGGATAGCACGGCCTACCTGGAGATTTTGGCCAAGAACCTCCGCTCCTCCATCAAGGATCTTAAGATGGGTCGTCATTTCATCTTCCAACAAGACAACGACCCAAAGCACACAGCCAAGAAAACCAAGGCCTGGTTCAAGAGGGAAAAAATCAAGGTGTTGCAGTGGCCTAGTCAGTCTCCTGACCTTAACCCAATTGAAAACTTGTGGAAGGAGCTCAAGATTAAAGTCCACATGAGACACCCAAAGAACCTAGATAACTTGGAGAAGATCTGCATGGAGGAGTGGGCCAAGATAACTCCAGAGACCTGTGCCGGCCTGATCAGGTCTTATAAAAGACGATTATTAGCTGTAATTGCAAACAAGGGTTATTCCACAAAATATTAAACCTAGGGGTTGAATAATAATTGACCCACACTTTTATGTTTAAAATTTATTAAAATTTAACGGAGCAACATAACTTTTTGGTTTGTAAGATTTATGCATCTGTTAACAAATCCTGCTCTTGTCTGAAGTTTGAAGGCTCTAACTTATTTGCATCTTATCAAACCAGCTAAATCTGCAGGGGGTTGAATACTACTTGTAGGCACTGTATATATATTATATATATATACACAGTACAGACCAAAAGTTTGGACACACCTTCTCATTCAAAGAGTTTTCTGTATTTTCATGATTTTGAAAATTGTAGATTCACACTGAAGGCATCAAAACTATGAATTAACACATGTGGAATTATATACTTAACAAAAAATGTGAAAAAACTGAAAATATGTCTTATATTCTAGGTTCTTCAAAGTAGCCACCTTTTGCTTTGATTACTGCTTTACACACTCTTGGCATTCTCTTGATGAGCTTTAAGAGGTAGTCACCTGAAATGGTTTTCACTTTACAGGTGTGCCCTGTCAGGTTTAATGAGTGGGATTTCTTGCCTTACAAATGGGGTTGGGACCATGAGTTCTGTTGGGCAGAGGTCAGGTGGATACACAGCTGATAGTCCTACTGAATAGACTGTTAGAATTTGTGTTATGGCAAGAAAAAAGCAGCTAAATAAAGAAAAACGAGTGACCCTCATTACTTTAAGAAATGAAGGTCAGTCAGTCCGAAAAATTGGGAAAACTTTGAAAGTGTCCCCAAGTGCAGTCACAAAAACCATCAAGCGCTACAAAGAAACTGGCTCACATGAGGACCGCCCCAGGAAAGGAAGACCAAGAGTCACCTCTGCTGCGGAGGATAAGTTCATCCGAGTCACCAGCCTCAGACATCGCAGGTTAACAGCAGCTCAGATTAGAGACCAGGTCAATGCCACACAGAGTTCTAGCAGCAGACACATCACTACAACAACTGTTAAGAGGAGACTGTGTGCAGCAGGCCTTCATGGTAAAATAGCTGCTAGGAAACCACTGCTAAGGACAGGCAACAAGCAGAAGAGACTTGTTGGGCTAAAGAACACAAGGAATGGACATTAGACCAGTGGAAATCTGTGCTTTGGTCTGATGAGTCCAAATTTGAGATCTTTGGTTCCAACCATCGTGTCTTTGTGCGACGCAGAAAAGGTGAACGGATGGACTCTACATGCCTGGTTCCCATTGTGAAGCATGGAGGAGGAGGTGTGATGGTGTGGGGGTGCTTTGCTGGTGACACTGTTGGGGATTTATTCAAAATTGAAGGCATACTGAACCAGCATGGCTACCACAGCATCTTGCAGCGTCATGCTATTCAATCTGGTTTGCGTTTAGTTGGACCATCATTTATTTATCAACAGGACAATGACCCCAAATCGAGATGGTGAAGGCAAAAGGGCCAACAAGTGCTAAGCATCTCTGGGAACTCCTTCAAGACTGTTGTAATACTATTTCAGGTGACTATCTCTTGAAGCTCATCAAGAGAATTCCAAGAGTGTGCAAAACAGTAATCAAAGCAAAAGGTGGCTACTTTGAAGAACCTAGAATATAAGACATATTTTCAGTTGTTTCACACTTTTTTTGTTAAGTATATAATTCCACATATGTTAATTCATAGTTTTGATGCCTTCAGTGTGAATCTACAATTTTCATAGTCATGAAAATACAGAAAACTCTTTGAATGAGAAGGTGTGTCCAAACTTTTGGTCTGTACTGTATATATATATATATATATATATATATATATATATATATATATATATAATATATACAGGCATTATAAGAATGGCAATTATATGAGGTATAACCTCCAAGAAGAAAAGCCTTCAAATAGCCTCCAAACGGATGTTGATACCGGCTAGACACTTCATTAGCACAGACACTGTGTCAAAAAAAATTAACTTAAGCAGTGAGAATAGAACACACACCTGGAGGCCGCTATTCTATGAAACACACATATGAAATGTGCTCATTTAAGCCCAAGGGACGAACTGTGCCCAATCTAAAGGTCCATTGGGCTTCTTTTTGGAGTATGTGCCAATCCAGATTTCCACCTCTAGGTGAGGGTCTCATGATCTCTATGCCCTGAAAGCGGATCGATTTCATATCACCCGAGTGGTGGGTGTGAATATGGCGTGCGATGGGAGTATCCGCGTTCTTTTTGATGTCATTTAGATGTTCGCCGATCCGTTGGCGAAACTGACGGATCGTTTTGCCGATATATTGTAGGCCGCATGTAGGCGTGACCAAATATACTAGGCCTGTTGATTTGCAATTGACAAAGCATCTAATATCATAGATCTTTGATGTATTTGTACATGTAAAGGTACGCCCTGGCAAAATGGAATCGCACGCGATACATGCCCTGCAACGAAAAGTCCCTTTCAGGGTATTAGTTAGCCAGGTGGTAGGACTTGGAGATTGGAAAAAACTATGGACCAAACGGCCTTTCAAATTACGACCCCCTCCGAAATGTTACAGAGGGGAAGTTTCCAACAAGATGTGCTACATCGAGGTCCATGCAGAGAATTTTCCAATGTTTGCGTAAAATCTCTTCGATATGGTCATGGGCAGCATCAAATGTCGCTACCGGGTGAATCTTCTCATCATTTGACTCCCTTTTTCTGGGATTCAACAGAGATTTGCAAGTGCAAGATAACGAAAACTGGTAGGCTGAGGACAGAATTTTATTAGGGTAGCCGCGTTGTAAAAACCTATTTTCAAGGTCTCTGGCTTATCCCACGTTTGAGAGGTAGAGGATGACAGCTGTCCCAGTGCAGAAAACTATTTGTCGGCTGGGCTGATTAGTGGGCTGGTATGGATTTTACCATCTTCTGCCTTTATTATTGTAAGATCTAAGAAAGTAATCTGCACAGGATTGATTTCTGATGTGAAATGGAGGTCACACGTGTTGTTGTTAAGGACCCCTAAAATTGATTAAATTCCTCCACCGACCCAGTCCAAAAAATAAGGACATCGTCGATGTACCTCACACCGACACATGAGATGACCCCACCGACAAGTCTTCTCTAAATACCACCAGCCCAGGTACAAATTGGCATAAGTTACTTTTTTTGACACAGTGTCTGTGCTAATGAAGTGTCTAGCCAGTATTAACATCAGTTTGGGGGCTATTTCAAGGCTTTTCTTCTTGGAGCTTATACTTATATTATGCATGTAGTCTATTTTCATGCCTTGTATAATTTGTGGCCGTAATTGTGGTTGCAAATCCCCTTTTATTTAAAGGGTTTCTGCAGTTTTTAAAAACTGATGATCTATCCTCTGGATAGATCATCAGCATCTGATCGGCGGGGGTCCGACACCCGGGGCCCCCGCCGATCAGCTGTTTGAGAAGGCAGCCGCGCTGCAGGAGCTCCGCGGCCTTCTCTGTGTTTACCGCAGGCCCAGTGACGTCACGACTACTATCACTGGCCTGGGCGCGGCTAAGCTCCATTCATGTGAACAGAGCTTAGCCCCGCCCAGGCCAGTGATACTAGTCGTGACGTCACTGGGCCTGCGGTAAACACAGAGAAGGCCGTGGCGCTCCTGCAGCGCCGCTGCCTTCTCAAACAGCTGATCGGCGGGGGTCCCGGGTGTCGGACCCCTGCCGATCAGATGATGATGATCTATCCAGAGGATATATCATCATTTTTTAAAAACTGCAGAACCCCTTTAATGCCTCTCTTTTTTTAGCCTCCTTGTATATATTGTCACCTGTATAGTTAACCTGTTTATTGATGTCCCTCCATTACTATGTAGAGGACTGGAGCGCATAAGATAAACATCATGCAGTCTCCGTGGTGGGTGGGCGTGCATAATTAAGTTTGGCTGCCGCCCCCTATGCGGATTGGCCACGCATCACTGTGCTCCGCCTATGGAGGGGTGTGTCTACCTCTATTTATACATGTGGCCTCGACGGCCGCGTGCGGCCATCATAGCGCCGACTCTGCGGTCACAAACCAGCTGTCCAAAATGAAAGGTGGAATCTGGTTGCTATGAACAACTAAACTACTTCCACTTTACACCAGTTTGATAAATGACCCCCTAAGCCCTCTAGAAAGATTTACCTTTTCCCCAATACAATGCAATCGGGAAAAGGTAAATTACCATCAGAATCAGTGGTGTGTCCGGAGTGTTTTTGCACCAATGCCAATTATGTTGTTTTCTCCATTTGCATCCATAGCTGAAATCAGAATTCTGCTAGTTGCCCTTGTAAACAGACAGCAGTTTAGCTCCACCCTCCACCCAGACATGTGATCTAGAAGCTGAGGTCATGTAAACTCCCACAATGCACCATTCTCTAATATCAGGAAACCAGTAGAATTCTGACTTGTTTTTGACATAAATGGTGCATGAAAGGTAATTGGCGAAGTCATTTAACATTTTATGTCGGATTTTGGAAACTGAGGGTCAAAAGTGAAGTATTCCTTTAAATGAAAACATGTTGGATATTATAAGGTTGGTACATACCAAAATTTGGATCGGCTGCTTTAATTTTCTTCAGACATCCTTCAATTCCTCCCATTGTTTTGTCATTTGTCCATGTAACATACTAGAAGTAAAATATTAAAATATGGGTGTTAGAGATATTTTTCTACTGCAGGAAAATGAGACAAGTGTAAATTAACCCTAAATCATCTGTTGTTCTCTGTTATAAGTCATTTACATTCCAATGAACACCTGCCTTCTGTACTACCCATTTATAACATCCCCTCCCCCCATATTGGGGTCTCACTTCTGACTACCCTCCAATGAGATGACTGCTGATGGGAATGCTCTATAGGGGGCGATACTAATGCAGTTTATTGACCCTTGTAATCAGTCAATCCAGTCTGAATGTGGTATTCTTCTATGAGATGATGGCACCCATCATCACTCCTTTATCTCAAGAGGTCTCCAGCACCGAAAGCCATTGATGTAAAAAGGGATCATATTATATCTCATAATGTTCAGTGGCTGCATGGGGTTGCTTTTTATAAATAAGGCGTACTGTCCCTTTAATTGTCAGCATATGTTCAGCCTCTAGGAAAATCGTCCTGTATATCCACAGGGCTCTGCTGGAGTGCAAGTAATGGCCGCTCTAGAGTCGTTTGCAGAGAGGAATTTTGGCAGTACGACCCCCATCAGCTGACAGGCTTGTGACACCCAGATTGTGATTGTACTGGGCAGAGCGTTCAAATATAAAGTTATGAAATATAATCTACACAGCATGCATCATGGCTTTAGGAAATCTTATGTAAAAAAATAAACTGATACCTTTAAAGGTTTTCTTCTTCCAAACTTATATAAAATGGCAATTAATATGGCATTAAAGGGGTTGTCCAGAATCACCTTAGTTTTTAGTTAGCCCTTACTGTGTTTGACCTAATACAAGAATCATACTTACTGGGTCCCACTCCGCTCCTTTGCCCTGGCTGCAATCGGCAATCTTAAGGTGCCGGGCTTCTTTACTTCCAGGTGGGCTGCAGAGGAGGTTACAAGTGCTGCTGCAGCCAATGACTGGCCTCCGTGGTGATAGGTTCCCAGGAGGCAGGTGAACTAGCAGTGACATGCCACTTGGGGACATGTCACTGCTGAGGCCAGTTACTGCCTGCAGTGGTGCACGTGAACACATCCAGGAGATATAGTCTTCCAGGGGCGGAGCATTCAGGATGGCCGCGTTTTAACAGGGCTCCTCCGCACCACCACCTACAACGGAGGATCGGGGGCCATCCACCACTCTGGTGAGATCGTGACCACCAGCCACAATCCCCCACAGGGCCCCGGAAGCCAGCGGTTAGACCGCAATACTATTTGGAGACGGGACCGAGACTTACCGGCGCTGCTGCTTCAGGAGGTGGCAGGAAGCGGCAGCCCTCAGACGCCATTGCAGCAGCACTGGACCCTCCTCCCTACCCTCATCATATGGACACTGCTTTTACCCCATCCCTGACAAAGTAGAGGTACTGAGGGAGAGGTTGGGGAAAACAGGAGAATAACCTCCCCCAGCCCCAATATGCTACATAGGGGCCAACTGCACCCTAATAACAGGGTGCCATCCCAGCAATATACAACACAAGAGGGGAACAATAATGCCTGGAATAATTAAATATATACTATAGGGCACCCAACTGCCCCAGCTCTATACATACAGGAAACAGCAACCATTTTACTGCAGGCGCCATCTTGTGGGGGGAAGCAGCGGAGGAGAAAGATAGAGAGGGAACAGATCCACAGTGGCAAATCACCATAAGTCTCGATATGTATTGAAAATCACGCTCCTAACAACCATGTAACTACCAAATGTTCTGCATAATCTGCAGGGGATGCGGCTTGCCCTCCTAATGTAACTGATGGACTGTACATGAGCCCCCCTCAGATACAGTACACCTCTCCTCTTGATTCGTAAATAGGAATGGACAAATTCCTTATGGGCCCACAACCACAGAGGCAATTGCGCAAGACATCTTCATCCGCTATAATACCTAAATCTCAAATGTCCAAATCTCATAACAAAACCACTATGAAGAACAAGCAGACATCCGCCAGCGCTAAATTGGACGAACCAGTTCCAGATACGCCGCAATTCTCACAAGAACTATTAGCAAGCGATATTACACCACCAAATTTATCTCCTCCGCATAGCCCACTGCTTTCCTCGCCTCCAGAGACCAAACAAGTGACGGTGGTGGCACAGGAGGTGTCGAGACTGTTGCTGGCCCAAATTACCTCTAATGCGCAAAAGATTACCGAGCTAGAGAACAGAATGGTAGCTGAGGAAACAAACATGGAAACGGTGATGACCCTGCGACAACGGGAAACAGCAGAGACCGCACTGAGAGGAAAGCTGGAGGATTTAGAAAACAGAGACCGGCGAAACAATTTGCGGTTTGTAGGTATTCCAGAATCAATCACGGGAGATGCTCTGACTAACTTCCTGGCGATCAAGATCCCACAAGTCTTGAATTTAGACCTGCCAGCAGACCCGATGATAGTGGAGAGGGCCCACCGCTTAGGACCGCCTAGAGATCAAGGGGGGGGGGGCGCCCCAGACCGGCCATAGCCAAATATATACACTGGGCCACGAAAGAAAAAAATTCTACGTGCGTATTGCAACCAAAGACAGCTTGTGATAGACGGTCAAAAAATCCTACTATTGCAGGACCTTTCGGCTATGGTGGCGCAGAAACGCAAAGCATTCATGGAAATCTGCAGCTACCTACATGATCAAAATATACGTTTTCAACTCCTGTATCCGGCCAAATTGAAAGTGCAACATGAAGGCCACAGTCACTTTTTTGATGATCCGGAGGGAGCTAGAAGAGTCTTTGGCCAACAAGACGCCGGCTGATTTGGACTTGGACTTTGGGGGGGGGGGGGGGGGCGACCTGCGCCCTTCTTGTGATGTTATAGCTTTTCTCTTACCTTAAACACATTGTTATAACATGTTTTTCCATGTGGACACCACCTGGTGTCGATTGATGCTTTATATTGCTCATTACAAATTTGTTTTGTTGTTTAAGGTTAAAACTAATGATGCTCGGGAACCGGGACACCCCCCCCGCTCAGTGACACTGCTCTTGCCTGCTCGCTGGGACGGATGGGAGTGGCTTCTTTGATGATTGGGTTTTTAGATGAATACCAAACACCACCATGGCCAGATCAGTACCACACCTGAGGATACTAGGTCCACCTACACCACCTAACCACACTTAACAATGATTACCTGGAACACAGCAGGATTAAATACCCCGACTAAAAGACGGAAGGTGCTGACACACCTTAAGCGATTTAAGCCAGATATAATATTTCTCCAGGAGATGCACTGGAAAAAAGCCTCCCTATCCACTCTTAAAGAGGCTCTGTCACTAGGTTGTAACCTATGTATTTAAATACATAGGTTACAAGGCCTAGTGACAACTTTTAAAATCATACCTTTCATGCAGAGTTCTGCGCAGTGGTCGCGTAGAAATTTAAACTTTAAAAAGTATGCAAATGAGCCATCGGAGCACCAGGGGGCCTCTTTCCTCTGGAGTACCACTCCTTCACCGCCCCCCTCTACAGTTATCATACAAGTATTTACCCTCTATGAGCTATGTTGAGATGGTTTTGCAAATTTGTCACAGGTCTTACTTAACCCCAAGAAGGGGGCTTTATATGGGCATATATGATTCCTCTAACTGTTTTAAATATGGAGCCCCAGATGCTGGTTTATATCATTGTCTATGGGATTGCCCAAAAATTAGGGCATACTGGAACAAAATCATTACATTTACTAACACACATTTGACAAACTTTACCCCTCTTGATCCTCTTTGGGCTATATTCGGATATCTAGATAAGGATAAATACACTTGTACCCCAGGATGTAGGAAATTACTACACTTTGTGGTGGCAGCTGGAGTCAAGACTATTTTACAAGCTCTTTTCACTTGAATGGTGCTTAGCCCCGCCCAGGCCAGTGATACTAGTCGTGACGTCACTGGCCTGCAGTAAACACAGAGAAGGCCGCGGCGCTCCTGCAGCGCCGCTGCCTTCTCAAACAGCTGATCGGCAGGGGTCCCGGGGGTCAGACCGCCGCCGATCAGAGGCTGATGATCTATCCTGAGGATAGATCATCAGTTTGACAGAACTGTAGAACCCCTTTAAGCTTTTCCTGGAGAAATTCTCCTATATTATGAGAATGGATTTGGTGGAGGCATCGCAGCAGAGGGAAAAAAAGGTACAACATTTCTTTCAGGTATGGGAAAGTTTTATTAATATATTACCACTACACATACGAAGAGCTATACACGAATGTTTCTCCTTGACCACATGGTTTCAGGTGCTGTTAGGTGCAGAACCTATTCAATTGACATGAGATGGAAGGGGGGGTCCCAATTGGCCTTAAGCGGTCCTGAGCATCCATTTCCTTTTCTATTTGTAATTGAAGTTGTTTGTTATTCGCTGTCATTTTTATTGACAACAATGAGCCATGTTTACTTTTGACAAACAGTGAAGGAGGGGGAGGAGGGACAAGATCCCGCAATAGTAGACCTGAATAACCAGTATATTTTCAACCTCCTACCCTTTCTGTTGAAAATAGTCAGGACTGGACTGAAAAACGCACTGTAGTGCTAAAAGTTTGTGCGTACTTCAACATGGCAATGATCTACTTATCTACAAATTGGAACCCCAAGGTCTTAAAGTGAACATTGTGATTGACTTGATACTCAAATTATAGACAAGATAATGTATGACAACTTATGATTGTTGTTGTTTGTTTCAAAATGTTGAAATCTCAATAAAAACATTTGAAAAAAAAAAAGAACACAGCCAGGAAGCAGGACCGAGCAGCAGGGACCAGGTGCATATGATTCTTGTATTAAGTCAAACACGCTAAGGGGGCTCCTGGGAAACCCCTTTAAATGTTACCATGCTGCAACAGTATGCTTCACTGCCCAAAGTTCAGTGCCAATTTGGCACTGAGTTAAAGACCTGAGGAATATGCAAAAAAGAATAGCTATACAGTAACCTGCAAAGGTCACACCCAGGTCTTGGTGATTGACTGAGCCCAGAGGTCCCTCTGCCACATAAAATACACGAGTACCACAAATAGCACATAGCAGATTGGGGGTACGGTTACTGAGTTTACATTCGGGCCTAGGAAGTAGGTGCTTCATATTATGCCTAAGAAGTTGAGAAAGACTAGTTATTAGGGACCTGCTGCCTGACTACGCCATATAAAATGCTGCGGCTGGTAGGCAGTATATCCCTAGAAACTGGATTGCCAGACATGACCCCAAGCCTACGTGAAATGCACGACAGTAGTGCTTTATTCACTCCCACCATGTCTCAGGATAAAGTGAGGTTGCTATAGTAGGTGCACTCATGTCTGGGGTGATCCCAAGGTCCCTCTACCACTTGAGTCTCCCAGATTTTGTATTGAGCTTCAAAATATGGCTCTGGGACAGACCACAGATTGTGGCATGAGAGCTCCACAGATTGAAGAGCTCTCATGTGCTCACTGTCACCCCCTGCTGGGTAATCTGAGAAGAGGAATGGAGGTGACAACTACTCAGGCCCTGAAATGGGGTTGTCACAATTCAATATTCTAGATACAGCAGGGCTAATGGCTATGATACTTCCTCCTATGGACAACAATAGAGAACTCAACGATTACAAATCTAGAAAATAGTTCTTATCTAATAACATCTACTAAGCAACTAGGTATGTCACTGCAATATACAGTATTTTTTATGGAGGACGTTCTTCATAAAGATGATTTGCAAAGTCAGCACTTCTGTTCTTGAACTATGCCTCAAATGATGTTCTGCCAGGGGTCAGAGGTCACTGGTTCTGGCCAGTGTCCTAGTCTGAATTCCAGGCAGCTCTGGAAGCCCGGTGGAGCCGGATCATGCGTTACCTGATATAAGGTGGCGTCAAACAGTTTACAAGCTTCATTGCTAGTAGTGGAAAGGGTCATTCCCGCATCTTGCCAGGCCTGTAAAGTCATAAGCACGTTAGACATAAATCTGGTAGCCTGGGAACCGATCAGGATTTATGACACTTCAGGTATATTCACATGCCACAATTGTTTGTTCTAATCTTCACTGCAGATTTTACCCTTTGCATTGTGAAGGGTCAGATCCGGGGTAAGTCCAGGTCAAAATCTGCAACAAAATCCACAAGTAAAGGTGCATTTACACGGCTCAAGAAACGGGTAGATTATCGGGAATGACCGTTCCTGCAAACTGTCGTTCCTGACAATCTGGCCATGTAAATGTGCCGCCTATCACCTGGTGAAACACTTTTTCATCAGTATGAGGACACTAAATGACAGCTGCTCAGTCGGCCCGTGTAAATATAGCTTAAGGGTTCATGCACATGGCCGTTGTCCAGCCATGCCCATATTGTGGACCGCAAACAGCTGGGATCTCGACCCATTCACTTGAGTGCTTGGAGTGCTTCTGTGGGGTTCCTCTCCGTGCCTCCGCACCACAAAAAAATAAAACAGCGGTCCGGCAGCAGCATGGATGTTGCGGACCGCAATGCACGTAACGACCTTGTGCATAAGACCTGAAAGGGAAGGGAGAATATTGGCGTTCATGGCAGTCACTGGCCTGATCTACCCTGTTTCACTGAAAATAAGACCTACCCCGATAATAAACCCTAGTGCTATTTTGCCCTGTTTTGGAGTAGGCTTAAAATATAAGCCCTACTCCAAAAATAAGCCCTAGGTACATTGAGGATACACTGAGAATAGAGTTACAGTACAGGCCCGGGGGGGCGCAGCCCACAAGTGATTTTAATGGCCAGTCAGGGCCTCTGTGTGTGCACAGGGTCCCGGGGGCAAAAAAAATGACATACCAGTATATATTCAGAGGGGCCAAAAATGACATATATACTCAGTGGGGGCAAAAATGACATGTATGTTCAGTGGGGGGCAAAAAGGAAATACCGGTATATGTTCAGTGGGGGGCAAAAATAAGACCTACCCCGATAATAAGCCCTAACCCTTTTTTCAGAGAAAAAAAAGAAATAAGACCCTGTCTTATTTTCGGGGAAACACGGTAGAAGGCCGTTCTCATTTCTGTCTACAAAACACGGGTGTTTACAGATGGCATCCGGTTGCATCCATTTTTCTTTTAAAAGATATTTGAGTCTGGGTGGAAATGGGATAAGAATGGTGCATGCTGCGACTTTGTACAGATTGGCCCTCCGTGAGGTAAAATGGGTATCTAAACTGCTCCATTGACATTAATAGTCCAGGACAGTACATGTACACGGAGTATTGTGGTGTGAATCAGTCCATAGAGTTACATAACACATTGCAGCTGCCATTTACACAAAGTGTTTTGATGTGAAATATGAGTGATGGCAAAAAGCAAAGAAAAACTTATTGGAAAGGAAGAGGCAGGAAGTAAAAGAAGTTTCATTTCTTGACCTTAAAACGTACAGCCTATAGAGTAAGGGGGCACAGAGATGCCAGGTGGTTATGGACTCACCTTACAGTCCTTCAGACATAGAGGTGCCATGCTGATTTCTACTTGAAGCACTGAAAGCAGCAGAAGCTTGTGCTGCACTAAAGCCCTCCCCCACAGTAGGAGGAGATGAGGATCCAGGAAGCATCAGGAGCGGGGTAGGCCATGTGCTTAAAGAGAAAGCAAAGCAAAATAACACTGATCTGCATGTAACTATATGTGATCCGTGTGCAGACGGGTAGTGGAAATGAGGAATGGATTTGTTTACTTTGCATGCCTAGTTGTAGCAGGACGAAATTTGTTGCATTGTTTGTGCCTCAGGAACGACTCACTCTGGTAACAAGGCAACTGCAGTCCTAGACAATAGATAAGCACACTCTGATAGCACATTGATGGTATGCCAAATTCAGCTCTGCTACATCTACTGTATATGTCCTTTCTACAGGAGAACCGTATGGGTGGTGGTTGCACCTATTGATAAGCAAAAGTAAAAAGTACATTTTGCTACTTTTTGGAGTCTAGCTTGCTACTATTCCGAAAAGTGTGTAGTGCATGTCGGGTAGTAGGTATTGCGGGGGTGGCCATAGGCAGCTTGGTTTGGTCATTATAGTGTATGCTAAAAAACTGATATAGGTAGGGTCGCCTCCCTGTCCTCCGTCTGGCGCAAAGCCTGGATGGAGGCTGCGGTGTCCTCCTTATCTGAGGCTCCACACTGAGCAGCATTTAGTTGTCTAAGCTGCAGCCACAAATGGACAGACTGAGGAGTCTCTCACCCCAGTCAGGCACTAGAGTGTGGCTGTCTCACCCCGTGACAGGTCTATCATAAGCTATTCACTCTCTGTTGAGCCGATCCAACCGTGAGTGAAGAGCGGGATGTCACTCTGCTGACTAACTGAAGGTGAGATAAGCAAGCTGGGCCCACCTGCAGCTCACCTTAAGGTCTTGGGAAGACAGGATGGTCTGAAGATGTATGACGGGTGGTTGTAGTAGTCACTCTGCCCCTCCTTTCTTTTCTCTTCCCAACACCATTAGGAATCATGCACACGACCATATTTTTGGCCTGTGTCCGATACACATTTTTGTGGATTGCACAAGGGACCATTGATTTCTGTGGGTCCGTAAAAAAAAACAAAAAACAGCACACAGATGTCATCTATATGCTGTCCGCATCTGTGTGGCCTTACTGCAAATGATGAAACTGTTTCTATTCTTGTCAGTTTTGTGACCGAGAATAGGCTTTTTGACAGTGGGTCCCGCGAAAATTGCTAAATTCACATGGACCGCATCCATATTTTGTGGATCTGCGATTTGCGTACCACAAAATGGATACAGTTGTGTGCAGAAGTCCTTACTGTGAGAGGGGCACGGCTCAGCAAGTAAAGTGTGAAGATGTAGTTTCTCATCACTTAAATTCCATTTTGATTATGACCTGTGAATGCAGGCGGAAGGGAGTAAGGCAGACTGCAAACAGCCAGTGGGTCCACAATTTGGAAGATATGGTGTGATGCGGAATGGAGGTACGGATAAGAAGCGCTGGAGAGTGCATAAACTACTTTTTTGCTGTGCGGACTGTGGGATGCAGATCGCAGACCCCGTTCAAGTGAATGGGTCCGTGTCCGCAGACAGTGGGCACATGGTTGGTGCTTGTGCATTGCAGACCGCCATTTGCGGTGTTTTCCTGATCAAGACTGACTGCTTTAGCTAAAAAAGGCTTCCCAGCTGATGTGTCGCTGTCAGATGATGATAACTCAATTGCTGATGTATGTACCGTCATTCTGGATGTAGGCAGGACTCCAGCTGAAGTGTTGATATAACTGCTAGCGATGAGCGAAGAGAGCTTTGGATGTTACATCAGAAGACGATTCGTTCATAACTTCAGAATAATACTGTAAGGACATTCATCTCCATCCAGTATTAAAATGTATGGGCTCCGATGAGCCACAGTCAGTTATTCGACAAAGTCGCACATGACTTAATTGAATAACTTCGGTTGTTGACTTGTAAAGTGGAAAACCACTTTAAAACTTGAAACCGAACTCGGCTTCGGTTCCGGGGTACCAGTCTGAACTGAACCCGAGTTCGGTTTCAAGTTTTAAAGTTTGTACAAGAGAGGGGTGTGCACCAAATTTTTTGATGCCAGTTTTCTTGTATACAGGGGATGATAAATGTCCCCATAGCCTCTATTTAGAGCTGTGGAAAAAGTACAGTGATCAGGAGACCTAAGTAGTGGACAGCATCCAGTTCCTGCTTACTGTACTGGTAAAGTTGTCACTAACTGGTCATCACCAGTGCAGTACCTGGTAACCCCAGTGGGAAAGTATCCAACCACTATATGTGTGGTACAGGGAATGTCCTGTATATGCAGTGCTTGGTGCAAGTACAGCCCCGATGCCCTCAGTCACAGATACAGTGCTCCATCCTGCTCCAGCCCTATATACAACATCTACAACTTATATACATAGTGCAGGACCTGCGGAATAGGATAATGTTGGGTGCATGCAGTAGGTATCTGTGACTTGTGTTCATTAGGCCATAGTGGAATCATATATCAGCAATCATACGTTTTGAAATTCCAGTGTAATATTGTTGATTTATTTACATTAGGGTATGCTGTTTGACTAGGTACCATATGAGCCACATATTACTTTCATGCTTTTAATATACTATGTAGAGATAATTGATGTATTTCATATCTACAGATGGACCTTGATGAATCCCAAAATCCCAAAGGGATATTTGAATGTCAGCTCTGCAAATTATCTGTCCCGTATACGTACTTTGGCCAGAAACCACCAAATACACAATCCATTATGTAAGTAAAGGTGATAAAACATGTCTTACCCTGTGCTTACCTGGAAATCATCAACAAGCAGGGCTGATTTTTATTCTAATTACGGATTACATGACCGCTCGGTGCATTGACATATGAATACACAGACATTGATATATATCAATACTATATACGGTAGTTGAATACTAATACAGGAAAACAGACTCTGGATTAGAATGAATTGAGAGAACTGGTTGCAAGGTTTGAGCAGTTTTAAACAGGCTGTCTGAGTTTACTACAATTAGGATCCATTCACACAAACTTATTTTCCTATCCACATATGTTCCGCAATTTTGCAGATTACATGCGGACACAGTGTGCTGTCTGCCTCTGCACTTCCGTTCCGTGGCCCCTGAAAAAATATAGAACATGTCCTATTCTTGTCTGTAGTGTTTGTAGAATGAGAGGACGTCCCATCCGCAAATGCAGAACACACACAGCCAGTTTCCATGTTTTGTGGATCTGCAAAAACGGATATGGTTGTGTGAATGAGCCCTTAGAATTGTTAAAGGGAACTTGTCATCTACGAAACACCCCCTGAACTAGAGTAAGCGTTGTATAGTGTAAGTGATGCTGAATCCGAATATGTAAGCTTTATCTTCATACTCACTTCCATTCCGACGCTGTGCTCCCACAAACCAGCAGTAAAATATATCTAGAGGACTCTTCTTTGAGTCCTCTCCATTATATGAGTGAGCACTGGAGTCCAGTGAGTGTATTTACTTCAGGTTTGTGGGAGCACAGCGTCGGAATGGAAGTGAGTATGAAGATAAAGCTTACATATTCGGATTCAGTATCACTTACACTATACACCGCTTACTCTAGTTCAGGGGGTGTTTCGGAGATGACAGGTTCCCTTTAAATACTCTTATAAAGAATACTAATAAAGTGGGGTCCCCTATTAGCTGTGGCTACAAAGACTGACTATCACTCTGGGGGACCTGTCATTGCGTTAAATGGGAATGGTGTAATGCTTCTTTTCCCCTTCGAGAGTCCTGCAGGGATATTGAACACATAGCTAGGTAACCATTGATTACTGGGGTCTCAGAGATGAGCGAAATTCCATCACGCTTAGTTTGGTGGTAAAAGGTGAATTGCGTTATGGATTCCGTTACCACGGACCATAACGCAATTCTATGATGGAATGCATAGCGGAATGCCTTTAGAGGCATTCCGTCATAATAGAAGTCTATGGGCGGATTCTTTATGCAGGAGAGGACTCCCCTGCATAACGGAAACATGATGGATACGTTTTGTAGCCCATAGACTTCTATTATGATGGAATGAGTAACAGAATGTCTCTAAAGGCATTCCGTCATAGAATGCATTATGGTCCTTGGTAATGGAATCCATAATGCAGTTCACCCGAAGTGTTCATAACCTGAAATTCGCTCATCTCTAGTCTCACTATCATCATATTCTGTTCATGTGCAATGAGTGAACCAATAAGAAATATAATCCCCGATTTCTCATTTCACTATAGCCTCTTGGAAGAATGCTTCATAATGAGGGATCCTTTTGTTCCGGATAAAGAGAAGTTCTTGATTCTTGGCTCTCCATGCAGCCTGTGTAAGCAGGTGGTCTGTGTTGGCACGGTAAATAATCCATGTTTAGTACAGCTATGCACTGGGCCTATACCCCATAGAAAATTATAATCTGGGATAAAGTGTACTATAGCAATTTTATATATGCATCATGCAGTCAAGAAGAGATGCCTTTACATCTCCTGCCAAAAACATCAGTGTGTCCATTTCCATTCACCTTTATCTTACATCCATATATAGTACATTCGGGAAAGTCTTCAGACCCTTTCACTTTTTTTATGTTGATGTTTCCCCCCCATCAATCTGCAGTCAATATCTCATAATGAAAACGTAAAAACAGAATTTTAGAAATCTTTAGTAATTGATTAAAAAAAGAAAAGCTAAAATTTCATATGGTCAGAAATATTCAGACCCTTTGCTATGACACTTGAAACTTAGTGCTGGGGGTCTCCCATTTCTATTGATCATCTTTGAGATGTTTCTACAACTTGACTGGAGTCCACATTTGGTAAATTAAGTTGGACATGATTTGAAAAGTCTCATAGCTGACAATGCATCAGATCAAAAACCAAGCCAGAAGGAGGAAAGAACTGCCTGTAGAGATCAGAGACAGGATTGTGTGGAGGCACAGATCTGGAGATCGTTACAAAAAATATTTTGTGTTGCACTGAAAGTTCTCAAGAGCACAGTGGCCTCCATAAGAAATTTGAACTCTTCCAAGAGCTGTCCGTCCCACCAAATTAAGCATTTGGGGGAGAAGTGCCTTGGTAAGGGAGGTGACCAAGAACCCAATGATCACTCTGGCTGAGCTCCAAAGTTCCTTTGTTCAGAGAAATTTCTAGAAGGTCAACCATCACTGCAACACTACACCAAGCTGGGCTTTATGGCACAGTGGCCAGAAAGAAGTGTCCATTCAGTAAAAAAAAAAATTAACTTTTTGGCCTCAATTCTAAGCGTCATGTTTGGGGGAAACCAGGTGCTGCCCAGTACCATCTCTAAAGTGAAGCGTGGTGTGGGGGAGTTTTTCAGCGCCTGGGACAGAGAAAATAATTAGGCCCCATTCAGACGACTGTGTTTCACGGCCGTATACGGGCGGTGAGAGCCCGACCTGTGCTGCCCCAGATGACGGGAGCGCACGGCGTCATTGGTTGCTATGACGCCGTGCGCTTCCTGAGGCCGGCGTGTACAGTGGCGGCCTCAGGAAGCGCACTGCGTCATAGCAACCAATAGACGCCGTGCACTCCCGTCCTCTAGGGCAGTACAGGCCGGCTTTCACGGCCGTGAAACACAGTTGTCTGAATGGGGCCTTAGGGTTGAAGAAAAGTTGAATTGGGCTAAGTACAGAGATATTCTTAATGAAAATTTGATCCAGAGTGCTCTGGACCTCAGACTGGGCTGAAGGTTCCCCTTCAAACAAGACACTGACCATAAGAACACAGTCAAGACAACAAAGGAGTGGCTTAGGGACAAATATGTCCTTGAGTAGCCCAGCCAGAGTCCTGACTTTGAACCCAATCAAACTTTTCTGGAGAGACCTGAAAATGTCTGTCCACTGATTGCCCCCATCCAGCAGGTGTGCAAACCTTGTGGCATCGTGCCCAAGAAGACTGGAGGTTGTAATTCCTGCCAAAGGGGCTTCAACTAAGTCCTGAGGAAAGGGTCTGAATACTTATGTCAATACAAGATTTTAGTTTTTATTTTTCAATAAATAAGCAAAGATTTCTAACGTTCTGTATTCACTTTGTCATTATTACTATGGGGTACTGAGTGCAGAATGATGGGGAAAGACTCCAGTTTTTCTCCAATATTTTATTTTAGCACAATGTGCAACATAAATCGTGACAAAAGTGAAAGGGTCTGAAGACTTTCTGAATGCACTGTATTTCTCACCAGGGAATGAAAGAAGGGTAGAATCACATGCTGCAGTTTTGTTGCTGAAATGTCTGCAACTGAAAATCCTTTGCATATTTTTGGGGTTGTACAAGCCCTATTCAGATGAATGGGACAGCTGCAGAAACGTCAAATCTGCTGCGTGTGAATATATCCTAACAGATTTATCAGTAGCAGCTTGTTGATGGTTTCCAAAGATAAACAGGACTTTTGCTTTTTGTATTCTACACTTCTAAGGAAAGATGTCCCAGAAACAGGATCCACTATTGTCCTTCCCAATAATTATATGGATGTACTGCTCTGCGTACGTACACTGCATATGAGCCTTTTGTCTGAGATATTAGGAAGGTTTCCTGAAGAAAGGATCTGAAGTACAATGCTCCATTGATTTCTATGGAGTTCTGAGAACAGGTTGTAGTTTTACCACAGCCGGAGGTTACAGATCACTGGCATATGTAATCCATTGACTACAACTGTATCCATTGTATAGGAGGGTGCAGTCTGCTGGGCTTTCCTATACAGTAGAGCAGTGTTCCTCAACTCCAGTCCTCAGGGCCCACCTACCGGTCATGATTTGAGAATATACCACAGAATGATTACCTGTGGTAAGTCCTGATGCACTCATACTAAGGAAGTCCTGAAAACATGACCTGCAGGTAGGTCCTGAGGACTGGATTTGAGAACCCTGCAGTAGAGTAAAAGGCAGATGTGTAACACCCAGAGCACACACTTTTCGGCCTTTATGGAACGGAGCCCTATGGAAATGTTTGGCATCTATACACCTTGAGCTTTTCCAGGCATATAAGCCAAAACATAGCCAATCTAGCTGTGTGATAGAACCTAACTGGAATACGGACCCTTCGGTGGTCGTGTAATCTGATGCAGTCTCTTCTGTTCATCATTAGGAATGCAGCCTCTTCTACTCCAAGAGATTCTGTCTCCCCTGTGTCACCAAGAACAAGGATGCTTTTCCAACTGAGATTCAGCAGGACTTGGATAAAAGAAAGGCCCAAGCTAAATGATCTTTGGACATTTGGGAATAGCACAGCCTCAGACTGAACAAGAGGATTAATATTGCTGTGCACTTTTTAGTATGAAGGTCCAGGTGAAAAGACAACTTACCTTTATCTACAAGATCGGACAATGCCGGATTCTGCAGTATGCGTTACGCAAGGAACACTCCAGATAAAACGCACACCATCCATGTGTGAGGAGATGGGGCATAACGTTTTCTGAATCATGCCTCAATAGATAACATTTCTTACACCAGTTCCTCATACTCTACATTGTCTAAAGGGAAAATCCAAATATGACATTTCGAATAGAATATTAAGAAAGTTTATCTGAAGATTCATTTTAAAGGGACCCTCCAGCTGAAGGAAAGAAGCCAGAGCTGCAAGGTGACTAGCCTTATACCTATACATACATTTAAAGGTATCATTTAGATGTTGGGGGAAGGGAAAGAAGAGCGGAGAAATGGTGTAATGTCCAACTGATACAGTTATTTAATAAAATCCAGCACAACTTCTCACTCAGTGAGAATAATGACCATCGAGGGCCGGGCCGCCGCCCTCACAGGTGCAGCCACTTCACAATGTAGAAGTTCCTCTTTCCAACCTTGATGAGGGACAGTCCATTGCTGAGGATGTGCTGGCCGACTACGAGGACCTCGTCTGGGTTTGTAACTCTTACGTGGTTGAAGCTGACTCCACCACTGCTTAACATGTCAAAGCTGAAAGGCAAAAGTCCAACATTTAGTGTCGTCTCAACCATTAGAAATCCAGCTTTCTATCGTCCATGATAGGGAGCAGGATGGCTTGGCTTTGGTTCCTTTGTAACCTTACAAAATAATGCAAATAGGGGGAATCATCTTGTCTGTGTGACATGTAGTCACTGAAATACCTACCCACGGGCACCCTCTGGGATGGCAGACGCTTTCAAACAGGCGTCAAGCACCCTAGTGCCGGGTTCCAGAAATAGTTCAGTGAAAGGGGCTTCCTGGAAGAGTTCCTGTAGCTCCTGATCAGACATGGCAGCCAGGGCATCAATACTGCTATGATAAAGGGCCTGAGTGCACCTGGTGGAGAAGGACACACATTACATCCAAAAATCACAGGCAAAAAACAACTCTGCTTTCCCCCAAAGTCCTGGCATCCTGCATCCTCTGGAAAACGGTCATATCCCAAAGACATAGTAAAGCTCTCTCAGCAGTGATCTGCAACCTGTGGATCTCCAGGCTGTCAGGCCGTGCCTTATGCCAGTTTGCAGGTCACTGCAGAAGAGTAAAAGAACATGGCATGGAAAGTATAATGCCTCCTTATAGGAACCCATTTGCAGGCTGGCACCTTACCTCTTTGCAGACTCCAGTCCTTCCTTGCCGTGGACGAGCTTTGTGACCTCTGCTGCCAGTCTCTTCTGGGGTATCCGTTTCTCAGGCTCCTTGGCGTGTTGCTCCATGATGTGCTCAATCTCCGGGAGGGGGAGGAATGTAAAAAGTTTTAGGAACCTTTATGAAAAAAAAGAAAAAAAAAAAAGGGTGACATAAGGTGCAGTGGCTTCAAGATATTTACATGTTATCAGCCATCCATACCGCATTTAGGATTTCACATCTGTGTACTAAGGCTCTGTTCACGCCTGATGTTTGCTCTGCTGTGATCGTGAGTTACAGTCCGTATTATAGACCAGAGATGCCTAACCTGCGGTCCTCCAGCTGTTGCAAAACTACAACTCCCAGCATGCTTGACAGCCTATAGCTATTAGGGCATGCTGGGAGTTGTAGTTTTCCAACAGCTGGAGGGCCGCAGGTTAGGCATCCCTGTTACAAACCATTCATACTGAAGCAATGCATTCTGGGAGAATCAGGTTCTTTCTACGTCAGATTGGCAAATTAAACACTGCACTTACCATTATGCTCTGCAGCAAAGTATGGAGTAAACCAGAGGCAGCAGTGAAACGTGAGGTTGTGAGACATTAGCGTTAACAGAGAACAAATGTCTTGTGTATGCACAGGGGTGCACCTAGCCTTTCTGCTGCCTGAGGCGAAAACTGAAACGGTGCCCCCCCCCATGCAGATTTCTTAACCTAATCCCTTTGCCATAATGAAAGCACTCATTCCCCATGGCCCTTCTGCTGCCCCCCTCTTGCCCCTACCTGGTGCTGCCTGAGGCGATCACCTCACCTGGGTCTCATTGGTGATGCACCCCTGCGTATGCAACATGATTAGGCTGAATTCACACATGCAGTTTTTAGTGGAGAAGTACAAGTCCTTTCTTAATATTTACCACTCCTTTTGGCTCAGAAAAAGCACCAAGAAATGTGTGGTAATGCCACACGGGCTAAACTTCCACAGCGAAATCCGCATTGGATCCATATGGTTATATGTGCATTTGCTGCAGATTGCACCTTGTGCACTGCAGAGCGTGAAACCCGCAGCTTAGGCTACTCTCACACTTGTGTTGTTGTTTTCTAGTATCGAGATCCGGCAGAGGATCTCAATAACGGGGAAAAAAATGTTTTTGTTTCCATTCTGAATGGAAAGAGATCTGTTCAGGATGTCTTCCGTTCCATCAGCATTCTGTTTTGTGACCGGACACAAAAACACTGCAAGCTGCGATTTTGTGTCCGGTCATAAGAAACGGATCTGGCACTGAAAACAATGTAATTCAATGGTGATGGATCTGTCTTTTTAGGAGCCTAAAAAAAAACCAAAACGGATCTGTCACCCTTTGACTTTCTAATGTATTTAGTGACGGATCCATCCTGACGTGCAAAATCAAAACGGATCCATTTAATTCTGGTATTGAGATCCTCACGCACTACTTTTTTGCGGTGCGGAGGCACAGCCAGAAACACCATGGAAGCACACCGTACTGCTTCCGTGGTGTTCTGATCCGTGCCTCCGCTCCGCATCTCCCGGATTGCGGACCCATTGAAGTGAACGGGTCTGCGATCCGTGATGCGAGCTGCACATGGCCGGTGCCCGTGTATTGCAGACCCGGCGTATGCGGGCCGCAATACAGGCACGGGCCGGCCCCAGTCATGTGCATGAGCCCTTACACTCTGAATAAGCTCAAGTATACCCGCCATTAGGACCTGATCATGGCATTTTGGCTCAGAGGGATGGGCACGAGCTCCGCACACATTACCTCTCCACGTTGCTGTCTTGCTGCCGTACAAAGTATTGGTAAAATTCAAACGGCGACGTCCGGTCCCTGTTCAGCCACACGGCATTCCCGGCAGACTTCCCCAGCTTATCGCCGGTAGTGCTTGTAATGAGTGGCAGCAAGATCCCGAACACGTCTTCTCCTGTCGTTCTGTGCCAAAATGAGACAGAAACCACCGGTCACTTATGTGTACAACTCCCAACATGTTCTGGCTGCGGCGTCTCACAAATCCGAAAACTGGCCTGTCCAATGCGTCCAGCTCAGTCATAGGATGAGGCATGAGTCCAGTAACACTCGTCATCTGGCATCAGGACTGTCAACCATGTCTACAACACAGGAGCGCAGCACTATCCGGTTTTCCACTATGGTCGAGCAAATCTGTTTGTTAATAGCGGTATTATCTTTGATTTTAGGTTGTTCCATCTGGGGTATCTCGCTAGAACATGCCATAAATGTCTGTGGGGGTCCCACCCTTATGATCCACTCCCATCTCAAAAAAGGGCCCTGAAGTGAATGAAGACCACACAGTGATTACGCAACGTTCTCTCCATTCACTGCTATGGGATTTTTATAAAAACATGCAATTTAGGGGAAGTCCTGTAGCGGTGAATGGAGGTGTGGCTGCGCACAAGGGGCTTGCTCTCCATTCACTTCAGTGCCCTTCGATGGGAATACCCCTTTAAGGTGCCACTGAGACCCCACAACTGCACTGTTCTCTACTCAGGACAACCCCGTGCCACAAAGGAGTTGAGGATTCTCACTGAGGACTGGGTGCGACTATGTATTATATGGTGAGCAGCAAAACTGACTAGGTGCTCTCTTCGAGGAAGGGGTTAACAGCGCATGATTGGGACTCCACACAACCATATACAGTATTATGTGGTGTGCAGCAGATTTCACTGGGTGCCTTCTTAAAGGAAGGGGTTAAGAGCGGATCATTGGGGTGCCAGACCTATGATGGGCATCTCGCTATATGGGCAGCTGCCTAGACACCCAGTCCCAGCCCTTGAGCTCCCATACCAGCCTGGGAACCACAGCCTACCCACCTCTGAATGAAGTCGTGCCCGGACATGAGGTTGCCCAGTTGGTCGGTGCCCCCCAGCTGGATCTTGCAGCCATGCTTCTGGTTCAGGTAGTAGAAGTCATAGGCCTGGAACACCTGGTAGGTGAACTCGGTCAGGGTCATGCCCTCTGGGGAGCTGAGGCGGCTCTGCACGCTGTGTCTGCTCAGCAGGGTGCCCATCCTGAAGTGTCTGCCCACTGATGCCAGGAACTCCACGGCCGAGCGCTGCCGGTACCAGGCGGCATTGTCCAGCACAGTCACCCGTCCACCGGGCCGCGCCCCGCTCGCCAGCACCTCATGGTTAGCGAAGATCCGGTGCAGCGAGTCCCGGATCCCCAGCACGTTCTCCTCCACCCGCTCCGGGTTCAGTGGCTCCCGCTCCTGCTTACGCCCGCTGGGATCCCCAATCTGAGCAGTGGCCCCTCCGACCACGGCGATCACGTGGTGCCCGGCCCGGTGGAAGTGCAGGAGACCCAGCACGGCCAGAAGATTCCCCACATGTAGCGAGTCCGCCGTGGGGTCAAAGCCGCAGTACACGGTCTGGGGGCCGGAGGACAGGAGCTCCGAGAGCTGGAGCCTGGCGGTCTCAGCCGGGAACACATCTTTAAAGAGACCCCGGCGTGTCCCGGACACTAATGGTTCTATCGAGCTGGATAGGCAGCGGCTATGAGGCAGGTATAACCGGGAGATTGACCGAAGAGCGTGTATCATGGGCGCCGCCATTTTGTCTGAACGCGGTGGCTGCTGGGATACGAGTCAGCTGACTCATAGAGATGGCAGTGTCAAGAGGTAGCCGCAAAAATTAAAGGCTCAGTAACAATAAAAAAAAATCATTAAAACCTGGCCTCTTCTTTCCATTTTAACCTCAGATCCTGCTACCTTGAAAATTAGTAAAGTATTCTATATATTTCCTCAGCTGCATCCACTTTGTTTCCTCCTGGTACACCCCACTGCCAATAAAGTGCTCTATATGCCCACCATAAACCATAATACCAGTGCAATGCATGGAATTTTGACTTCCCGCATTAACCACTAGGGGGAGCTCACAGAATACACGTCTATACAGGGCAAATGCAGCACATGCATATGGAACAAGCTCCCCCTAGTGGCGGCTGCAGCAAGCATTTACTTGTGGTGCGCTCATGGAGACAAGGCAAATGACTGCTATAATATTATTGTACATCGCCTACATAATACTGCCAGTGTAGCAACAGGTTTACCACAATAATCTCTCCTTTCTGTTCTGCATAATGAAGAAAGAGAACTCAGATGCAGTTTCATGCCAGTTAGGAGTCATGGGGGCGGAGCCTCTCTCCAGAGGAGGCATTTAAAGTACAATTCTGCAGCAAAAAAATCAAGGTTTGGCAACAGATTGCTAAATTGTGCATCAAATACACATGCCCTAAGGTTGCGTCCAAACATGGAAGGTAGAATGTGTGGTTTAAATGCGGTTTTGTTGTGGATCTAGCCACGGACGGCCTGTGGATTTTTCCCTTTATATTTCCGTCTAGAAAATTTCCTGTGCGAGTGGATGAGGCTTTGAAAACCCCATTCATTGTAATGTAAATTGCTGCGGCGCTGTGGTGCACATTCTAACTACCCTACAGGAACTCGACCATCACATATACAATATACAGTGCCCACTCAAGACACAGTGGCCTCAGGTAATGCTTTAGATCCCAGTTTTAAAATGGTTTTCAATTTGACAATATATGTCCACAATTTACAGTTTTCATAACTGTAAGTGCTTGTATCATTAAAAAAATGTGTATATATATATATATATATATATATACGCAAATGAGGCTAGTAAGGAGCCCCAGGGGCTGTTACAAACGTATCAGGAGCCCAGCCATGCCCACTGTGAAGGAGCCCAGCACCGCCCTGCATCGAATCTCCTCCTTGCTCCCCTGACATCACACATTTGAAGCTCCGTAATCTCACGCACGCCAGCTAGCACATGCGCAGTTCAGTCCCTGAGGCTGATGCCAGCACCAAGAAGGAACACCATACCAGCAGTGACATGCAGCGTACTTGCGCATGCGTGACATTACGGGAAACTTGAATCCATGCCATTAGGGATGAGCTCCGTACAGTATTAGAATGTATTGGCTCCTATGAGCCAAAGTTATTACTTTGCAAAGTCAAAGACTTCATGTAATAACTTTGGAAATTAATTTCTACTGTAAAAAACCTTTTACCGAACTCAGGTTCAGTTCCAAGGTACCACTAGGTAACAGTAATAATTAATTCCCAAAGTTATTACAGGAAGTCTTGTGAGACTTCGCAAAGTAATAACTTCTGCTCATTGGAGCCAATACATTTTAATACTGTACGCAGTGCCTGCTCCATACTGCTCCTCGGATGGTCCAGTACTTGGATGGTCCAGTACTTGGATGACCCAGTCCTCCACCGCATTCTTGTAGTCCCATAGGGTCTGGGCGTGGGCCATCACTGATGCAGGCACAATGGGATTCTGCCGCATTAAAGGTGTTGTTCTCCTCCTGGGCGGTGGAGTGGACGCTCCAGCCGCCTCCACTGCACCAGCCGGCGCGGCGAACATCGAGTCAGGATCCGGTGGGATTCTCTTGGCCAATTGTGACACTGTGATCTCCTCTGAACTGGACGGTGGTTCGGGTAACTCGCTACCAAACACCATCTCTCCCCACTTTGGTCGCAGTTGCTTCGCTATGCTGTGGTATCTTGTTCACCGCTGGCTTGAACTGGAGAGGAGGGCAGAGTAATGAGGGAGGAGTCTTCACTCCCTATACATGCAAATAGTTAGTTCCCGGTGGGCCGGGCTGGTTTCTCCCGCGTTGGAGGGGGGGCATATCTTCACTTTCCCGTTCTTGAGGGGGCGTATCGTCATTTTCCCGCTTCCGGGGGGGGGGGTTGGGGGGGCGTGGGACAAGAAGAATGCGTAGCGGACGTGTTCAAAATTCTAAGAGCATTTATGAATAATACAAATCCAATCTGAATAAATCCGGATTCGCATCGGGGTAGGAAAAATGGAGGATTCGATACGAATCTACAAAGCGGCAAATAGATTCGCTCATCTCTAGTGTACTTCAAAGGTCCAGACCAAAAAGAAAAAACATTTGGAGCTGCCTTTAGAGCCAGTCACTTACCACTAGAGTCTACTTCTTTAAATCAAAACCTGTTTAACATTATTGATAACATAGGGGTTGGGTCCTAAAAAGAATTTCCTCTGGTGGGCCCAGGGAAGCACAGCCTGACACTGCTCCCCTTTGAAGTCTTCTTTGCACAGGGGCAGTCCTGACCACCCATCAGTGCCGGCAGCTGCTATGCAGTGATCATAACCAATACCCTTTCAATATCAGGATCGATGGGGGACATTATACATGTATATTCACATAAATACCGTATTTTTCACTTTATAAGACGCACTTTTTACCCCCAAAAGTAGGGGGAAAATTGCGGTGCGTCTTATAAAGCCAATACAAGTGAGCGCTTCCATTATGGTAGCAGTGAGTAGGTGTAATTAGGTGTAATTACACCTAACCGCCCCATTCATTTCAATGGGAAGGCTCGTTCCCATACAAGTCAATGAGTGCCAGCAGAAAAATGACCCTTTATAATGTGCACCAGTACAAAATATTCCCTATGTGTGACAATACATAAATATCCCCCTTCCTTTCAGATCAGACCCCCATATCAGACCTCAAATCATATTCTCAAATCAAACTGCCATATCAGATCCTCAAATCAAACCACCATATCAGATCCTTAGACCCCCATATCAGATCATCAGACCCTCTTATCAGATCATCAGACCCCCATATCAGATCATCAGACCCCCATATCAGATCATCAGACCCTCTTATCAGATCATCAGACCCCCATATCAGATCCTCAGACCCCCATATCAGATCCTCAGACCCACTTATCAGATCCTGTACGGTCTATGATCAGTCCGTCCCTCTTTGGAGCTCACTACCCCAACACATCAGACTCTCCGACAAAACCCACCTCTTCAGGAAAGCCTACCACCTGCAATACATGCTGCCACCACACAGCCAGATAAGCAGCATTTACCCACACCTACTGTGTCCTTCCCCTTCCCTTGTAGATTGTAAGCTCTTGCGGGCATCCTCTCCCTCTCTGTACCAGTCTGTTACTAAGCTTATTGTACACGTGTTTCATATTATACATGCATACTCTCTGCTAGATGTAGAGATGACGTATAATGGAAAGATCTGCTCCTGTTCTGCGTTTAGATCCGCTCCGGGTTTTGGCTCCCAATAACTGATGGAAATCACTGACTGAACACTGACTGTGTGAACTAGGCCACACTGCATGAATACGGTGCCAACAGTGTCGTAGCTACCAGGGAAGCAGGGGAAGCAGCTGCTTCGGGGCCCGAGCTCAGAAGGGGCCCGGGAGCAGTCACTGTACTTGGTCAAACCAGGCCCCTGTCAGAGCAGCTGACTTCCCCTGCACCAAGTCCAGAGTCTGCACTTTTCACCCCTGACACTGACCTGGACATCAGTGACATTGCTCTGCCTCTCCCGAGCATCAGGACGATCCGATGTGGGCGGAGCTATCATAGCTCCGCCCCTTTCCTACAGGCGATTCTTGCAGCCTAAACCTTCCATACCCAGCATGTTGAACATGAGTTGGATTGCCACAACTGCGCCAGTGATGTGAGTAACAGGGGAACTGGGGTTGTATTCAGCTTTCCCAGACTGTCCTCATGTCTCTGCACATGTGACATGCAGTACAGTAGGAAAGCTGGGTAACATTACATCATGAGATGTCATCCAGCTTCCCTGCTATCCTGCATGGCACAAGTGCAGAGGCATTAGAGTATGGGGGAGAGGCACAGCAGGAAAGCTGGGCGTCTATATATGTATATTGTGTGTGCATCCATGTATGTGGACAGTGCGTGTATGAGTGTATCCATGTATGTGGACAGTGTGTGTATGAGTGTATCCATGTATGTGGAGAGTGCGTGTATGAGTGTGTCCATGTATGTGGGGAGTGTGTGTATGAGTGCGTCTATGTATATGGTGAGTGCATGTATGTGGAGGGTGCGTCCATGTATGTGGAGAGTGCATCTATGTATGTGGAGAGTGCGTCCATGTATGTGGAGAGTGCGTCCATGTATGTGGAGAGTGTGTGTATGACTGCGTCCATGTATGTGGAGAGTGCGTTCATGTATGTGGAGAGTGCGTGTATGAGTGTGTCCATGTATGTGGCGAGTGCATCTATGTATATAGTGAGTGCATGTATGTGGAGAGTGTGTGTATGAGTGCGTCTATGTATATGGTGAGCGCATGTATGTGGGGAGTGCATCCATGTATGTGGAGAGTGCGTGTATGACTGCATCCATGTATATGGAGAGTGCGTGTATGACTGCTTCCATGTATGTGGGGAGTGCGCCCATGTATGTGGAGAGTGCGTGTATGACTGCGTCCATGTATGTGAAGAGTATGTGTATGACCACGTCCATGTATGTAGAGAGTGCGTGTATGACTGCGTCCATGTATGTCAAGAGTGCGTGTATGACCACGTCCATGTATGTGGACAGTGTGTGGGGAGGGGGGGGGGCCCATACAAAAATTTGCTGTGGGGCCCAGTCAGTTCTAGCTACGCCTCTGGGTGCCAACAACATCAGGTCCTATTAGATAAGTGGCAAATACTTTTCAGAAACATTTGGATGCGTTGCTTGATAAATGTGGTTTTAACCTCAATGCCACGTTTCTATAATGTATTTATGCCAGCAAACTAACATGAACATATTCTGCTCCCTCGTGCCTGCCTGCGTCAGTACAGAAAGAGGTCTGACAGTTTGAGCGCTGGTAAGTCCGGGGGTTTGATTTATCAAAACTGGTGTAAAGGAGAACTGGCTTGGTTGCCCTTAGCAACCAATCAGATTCCAACTTTCATTTTTCAATGAAGCCCTGAAAAATGAAAGGTGAAATCTGATTGGTTGGTATGGGCAACTAAGCCAGTGTTCTTTTACAGCAGTTTTGGTTAAATCTCTCCTGCTAAAGCTGGATTCAGATGAATGATATAAAACTCATCCGACAAACAGCTGGCACATGAGTGGCATCTATGTGCTGCCATTTTTATGACACACAGTCTTGCATGTAAGTAGCCCACGCTGTGATGGTCCGTGTAGAAAATTGGATGTGTGATTTGGCCATTGACTAGAACGACCAGCACATGGATGAGAACCGCCTGTGTGAATGAGCCCTAAGATAAATGCAATCTATATAGGCATTGTATGGGCTAAAGGAGCCTGGATGATGGTGTATCGACACCGTATATTGGAGGGGTAACGTACAGACTTCATACATTTTCACAGCTGTAGTGTGTGCAGTGTTATTTTAGCTAGGTGAGGTTACAACAGGCCATGCTGACTTACACCATTTTTCCAGGCTGCCTCATTCATGTGACATTGTTGTATCTGGAGGGGAGGGGAGGGGGGGGCAGCTGCAGAGCATTGCACTGGAATGTGACAATGTGATAATGCCCACAGACCAGCCACATCAATCTGGCCATGGTGTGTGTGAGCACAGCCCTAGGACAGGCTCCCCTCTCTGCCCAACCCTCCACTCACTTCCATTGGAGGCTGAGAAGTGTGTGGCTCACCACATCCTCTTCCTGTCTCCTATTATCATATGAGGACAAGCCTCTCACCTCACTCACACTCACCCAGGGGAACATGTCAGCAGCCAGCCCCGTTAGGTCTCCCACCCTGCAGAGCCACAAGATGAAGAAAGACGAGTCCTTCCTGGGCAAGCTGGGGGGCACCCTGGTCAGGAAGAAGAAAGCCAAAGAAGGTGAGAAGGGGGGCAAGGACTGAAACAAAATCAGTAAAGGGTTAACAGGCTGCTTCTGCTGTGTACTGGGGTCAGACCAAAACGGCTAATTGCCACTGACCTGAGTGGGGCCGGACATGAAAGGGTTAAAGGGACTGATAGTGTGCAGCCTGAGAGGAGTAAGAGTGTTCTCTCTCCCTCTGCACCAGCTATTCACTCCTTCATGTTTATTGTATGTGTTTTGATGTGATATCATGTCATACATGGACAGCGCCCTGGAATAAATGGCACTTTAAAGATAATAACTTAACTGACTGGTGTGTGACCGATCAGTAGTATGTTATAGGGACTGACTAGTGCGAATAAAAGACTGGAACCAGGCAGGAATAACAGACCGACTGGTGTGGGACCAGGCAGGAATAACGGGCCGACTGGTGTGGCACCAGGCAGGAATAACGGGCTGACTGGTGTGGGACCAGGCAGGAATAACGGGCCGACTGGTGTGGGACCAGGCAGGAATAAGGGGCCGACTGGTGTGGGACCAGGGAGGAATGACGGGCCGACTGGTGTGGGACCAGGCAGGAATGACGGGCCGACTGGTGTGGGACCAGGCAGGAATGACGGGCCAACTGGTGTGGGACCAGGCAGGAATGACGGGCCGACTGGTGTGGGACCAGGCAGGAATGACGGGCCGACTGGTGTGGGACCAGGCAGGAATGACGGGCCGACTGGTGTGGGACCAGGGAGGAATGACGGGCCGACTGGTGTGGGACCAGGCAGGAATGACGGGCCGACTGGTGTGGCACCAGGCAGGAATGACGGGCCGACTGGTGTGGGACCAGGCAGGAATAAGGGGCCGACTGGTGTGGGACCAGGCAGGAATAAGGGGCCGACTGGTGTGGGACCAGGGAGGAATGACGGGCCGACTGGTGTGGGACCAGGCAGGAATGACGGGCCGACTGGTGTGGGACCAGGCAGGAATGACGGGCCGACTGGTGTGGGACCAGGCAGGAATGACGGGCCGACTGGTGTGGGACCAGGCAGGAATGACGGGCCGACTGGTGTGGGACCAGGCAAGAATGACGGGCCGACTGGTGTGGGACCAGGCAGGAATAAGGGCCGACTGGTGTGGGACCAGGTAGGAATAAGGGGCCGACTGGTGTGGGACCAGGCAGGAATAAGGGCCGACTGGTGTGGGACCAGGCAGGAATAAGGGGCCGACTGGTGTGGGACCAGGCAGGAATAAGGGGCCGACTGGTGTGGGACCAGGCAGGAATAAGGGCCGACTGGTGTGGGACCAGGCAGGAATAAGGGGCCGACTGGTGTGGGACCAGGCAGGAATAAGGGGCCGACTGGTGTGGGACCAGGCAGGAATAAGGGGCCGACTGGTGTGGACCAGGCAGGAATAAGGGGCCGACTGGTGTGGGACCAGGCAGGAATAAGGGGCCGACTGGTGTGGGACCAGGCAGGAATAAGGGGCCGACTGGTGTGGGACCAGGCAGGAATAAGGGGCCGACTGGTGTGGGACCAGGCAGGAATAAGGGGCCGACTGGTGTGGGACCAGGCAGGAATAAGGGGCCGACTGGTGTGGGACCAGGCAGGAATAAGGGGCCGACTGGTGTGGGACCAGGCAGGAATAAGGGGCCGACTGGTGTGGGACCAGGCAGGAATAAGGGGCCGACTGGTGTGGGACCAGGCAGGAATAAGGGGCCGACTGGTGTGGGACCAGGCAGGAATAAGGGGCCGACTGGTGTGGGACCAGGCAGGAATAAGGGGCCGACTGGTGTGGGACCAGGCAGGAATAAGGGGCCGACTGGTGTGGGACCAGGCAGGAATAAAGGGGCCGACTGGTGTGGGACCAGGCAGGAATAAGGGGCCGACTGGTGTGGGACCAGGCAGGAATAAGGGGCCGACTGGTGTGGGACCAGGCAGGAATAAGGGGCCGACTGGTGTGGGACCAGGCAGGAATAAGGGGCCGACTGGTGTGGGACCAGGCAGGAATAAGGGGCCGACTGGTGTGGGACCAGGCAGGAATAAGGGGCCGACTGGTGTGGGACCAGGCAGGAATAAGGGGCCGACTGGTGTGGGACCAGGCAGGAATAAGGGGCCGACTGGTGTGGGACCAGGCAGGAATAAGGGGCCGACTGGTGTGGGACCAGGCAGGAATAAGGGGCCGACTGGTGTGGGACCAGGCAGGAATAAGGGGCCGACTGGTGTGGGACCAGGCAGGAATAAGGGGCCGACTGGTGTGGGACCAGGCAGGAATAAGGGGCCGACTGGTGTGGGACCAGGCAGGAATAAGGGGCCGACTGGTGTGGGACCAGGCAGGAATAAGGGGCCGACTGGTGTGGGACCAGGCAGGAATAAGGGGCCGACTGGTGTGGGACCAGGCAGGAATAAGGGGCCGACTGGTGTGGGACCAGGCAGGAATAAGGGGCCGACTGGTGTGGGACCAGGCAGGAATAAGGGGCCGACTGGTGTGGGACCAGGCAGGAATAAGGGGCCGACTGGTGTGGGACCAGGCAGGAATAAGGGGCCGACTGGTGTGGGACCAGGCAGGAATAAGGGGCCGACTGGTGTGGGACCAGGCAGGAATAAGGGGCCGACTGGTGTGGGACCAGGCAGGAATAAGGGGCCGACTGGTGTGGGACCAGGCAGGAATAAGGGGCCGACTGGTGTGGGACCAGGCAGGAATAAGGGGCCGACTGGTGTGGGACCAGGCAGGAATAAGGGGCCGACTGGTGTGGGACCAGGCAGGAATAAGGGGCCGACTGGTGTGGGACCAGGCAGGAATAAGGGGCCGACTGGTGTGGGACCAGGCAGGAATAAGGGGCCGACTGGTGTGGGACCAGGCAGGAATAAGGGGCCGACTGGTGTGGGACCAGGCAGGAATAAGGGGCCGACTGGTGTGGGACCAGGCAGGAATAAGGGGCCGACTGGTGTGGGACCAGGCAGGAATAAGGGGCCGACTGGTGTGGGACCAGGCAGGAATAAGGGGCCGACTGGTGTGGGACCAGGCAGGAATAAGGGCCGACTGGGGGCCAGGCAGGAAAGGCCGACTGGTGTGGGACCAGCAGGAATAAGGGGCCGACTGGTGTGGGACCAGGCAGGAATAAGGGGCCGACTGGTGTGGGACCAGGCAGGAATAAGGGGCCGACTGGTGTGGGACCAGGCAGGAATAAGGGGCCGACTGGTGTGGGACCAGGCAGGAATAAGGGGCCGACTGGTGTGGGACCAGGCAGGAATAAGGGGCCGACTGGTGTGGGACCAGGCAGGAATAAGGGGCCGACTGGTGTGGGACCAGGCAGGAATTAAGGGGCCGACTGGTGTGGGACAGGCAGGAATAAGGGGCCGGACTGGTGTGGGACCAGGCAGGAATAAGGGGCCGACTGGTGTGGGACCAGGCAGGAATGAGGACTGACTAGTGTGGGATTGGATAGGAATGGATTAAATCTGCACACTAGTGTGGGACCAGGCAGGAATAAAGGACTGACTAGTGTAGGATCAGACAGGACAGGGTTAAATCTGGGACTGGGCAGGAATGACTGGTTTCACGGAGAGGAGTGGGCCAAGTGACTGGTCAGTGGTTAGGTGGTTTTGCTGCAGAGATTGTAATTTTGGTCAGGATGGGGTTAACCACACATGTTCCTGTATATATTTTGTACGGTGGACATGTCTGATCTGATAGCGGTTACTGCAGCCGGTGAAGATCAGGCGATATTGCAAGTCTTACATTCCATACCTTCCTCTCCTGGTACTCCCAGCCCTGAAGGTGCCAATGCTGCCCAGAACACACCCCCACTAAACCTGGGAGCTCACACTGATGCCACTCACAGTGCCAGCAATCCTTTACAGACGATGTGATGCCCTTTTCTATACTCTGCTAACTTTACTCTTACCACTAAGCAGAGCAGCGATGCGTCGTGTTAAAGGGTAATATGTGTGTCAGCCACACTGTCCTGTCTGCTGGAAGAACAAGAATGTTAGTGCTTCATGGAGATGAGCGGCGTTTGGCAGCCTCTTATCCATGTTCCAGGGCATTATGCCGGTCATATATATTATCACTTTCTATGGGGTCCACCTACAATCTAAAGTCTACAGACCCTCAGGCAAGAGCGGCTTCTCAGGGGAAATATGGATAAATTCTATGTAATGAATGTATTATATGCTGAACATGTTTGTGCTCATCTTCCTCATCTTCATCCTTATAGAGCCTAAAATGGCTGCCATCAGAAAGCAATTCTAGATTGTGTTAAACTGGTCGTCTATGACTAAAAGAAAAACAAAAATGGCTACTTTCTTCCAAAAAACGCCCCACCCCTTTCCACAGGTTGTTTCTGGTACTGCAGCTCAGCTGTATGAAGGTGAATGGAGCTGAGCTGCAATACCACACACGACCTGTGGACAGGGGTGGGGCTGTTTGCACACAAACGTATTTTCTTTTCGTGTCCGTTTTTTTTTTTTTTTTTTGCAGACCATATCCGGAACCACTCATTTCAATGGGTCCGCAAAACAAAAACGGAAGTTACTCCTTGGGCTTTCAGTTTTTGTATTTCCGTTCCACAAAGCAATAGAACATGTCCTATTATTGTCCGCATTATGGACAAGGATAATACTGTTCTATTAGGGACTAGCTGTTTCGTTCCGCAAAATACGGAATTCACAGAGACGTCATCCATGTTTTTTGCGGACCTGAAAGTACATACGGTCGTGTACATGAGCCCTTAACCTGCTCAACAGATGAGAAGCTTTGGCTGTAACTCCTGAAGCTGCTCGCAGCGCCCGCTTATCTCGAGTCCTTAGTTCCGTCCTTTCCTGTTCCTCCGTTCTATTACTGTACACATGTCCCTGTGCTCAGGAAAGGCCTGCACTCCACATATTTACATAAGCCTATTCACACTGCACTGTTTATTTCTAGACTGTTCTATCCTCAGATGATGACGTGAGAAGTCAGGAAATGGACTCATCATTGTAGGAGTGATAGTGACACAGAGTTCCTAATCCTCTGCTTTCCTTCCCACAGCCATAGTGATACAATTCTGGCTACCTGTAGCCACCACTAGATGGTGCTCACTGCACAGAGTTTCACACATCCCCCGTGGAACATACCACACTGCACCGTTTAATGGGACATTTCCTTTAAAGGGGATGTTCCATGAACAACTTTTTACTTTTAAAAAAAAAAAATCACCAAGGTCTGAATACTTTAGTAATTGCATGTAATTAAAAATGTGGTATAGCCACTGAGCTATTCCAGGGCTCAGCAACCTCCTGCACTCCAGATGTTGTGAAACTACATCTCCCATCATGCACACTTGCTTGGCTTTTCTTTAAACTCCCACACAAGTGGAAGGAGCATGCTGGGAGTTGTAGTTTCACAACAGCTGGAGTGCCGAAGTTGCTGATCCCTGAGCTATTCAATAAAGTGGATCTGTAGAGCGCCACCTGCTGTTTTTCTTTTCCTTATTTCTCTCTCCACATACTGAGGTGGTTGCACATCCTTCGACTGCTACCAGCCATGTATTCTGTTAGAAGCTGTGATCGTAACAGGGAGAGAGTTACAGCAGAAAGGACCTGCTCCTGAGGAAGGACACCCCCCCCCCGAGCAACAAGCCTGAAATAAATCTAGCAGGACAATGAATGTGGAGATCTCTGGATCCATGTGAGGTACAGGGCTGGTTCTAGCTGTTAAGGAGAGAGTCATGTACGATATGATGTCTGATTTAGTTAGTTATTTATTTTTTACATCAGTTACTGGATAACCCCTTTAAGGGGCGTTACCACAGAATCTGCCATTTAGACCTGACAGCTGTTTATAAGTCACATAGACTTCCATGCTGCTGACACCAGTGAACAGAAATAACGGAAAAATGTACGTGGTTCTGTCTGTTTCTAGGAAAGCTGGGTGATAGTTATGGTGTCTGCCAGTTGCTCAGCCTCCTGATAATGTCTTTTAGGGCTCATGCACACCAGTGTGGTGCCCCATGCCCGTATTGCGGACTACAATACACGGGCACTATCTGTGTGCATGCTGTTTGCGGACTCATTGACTTGAATGGGTTCACGATCCGCAACACCACAAAAAAATAGGACGTTCTATTTTTTTGTTGTGCGGAAGCACGAACCAAAGTCCCGCAGAATCGCTTCCTAGTCCTTCCGTGGGCACCGCTCCGTATCTTGAGGATTGTGGACCCATTCAAGTCAGTGGATCGGCATCCGTCATCTGAAGTGCACACGGCCGATGCCTGTATATTGTGGACCCTCTGTTTGCGGTCCATAATGCCGGCACGGAGCAGACACATGAGCCCTTGCCTTGGAAAGCTGGATGTTTACTGGATTTAACGGTGGCTATACCACCCAATCACAGTGTAGCTTTTAAAAGCTTATAAAAGCTGAGTTTTGATTGGTTGTTATGGACAACGGGGCCAGATTCCCTCAACACTGCCTGTTGTCTGTTACCATGGAGATGCATAGGTGCTGTGAAAATGAGACTTTTTTTTAAAGGGTTTCTGTCACCAGATCTGGGGATATTAAACAGGATGACATTTGCAATGTGCAAATGTCACCTGATGCCCAATCTGGTATTAATTTTTATATTGGTGCCCCCGTTTTTGATAAAAATGCAGTTTTATTTTATGCTAATTAGGCTTACTAGGTGTAAGGGGCGGTTACCCTGCACCTAGTAAGCTCCGTTTGCCCACCTACTGTCACGCCTACCTTCTCTTGATTGACAGGGCCAGGCAGCTTGTTCGATCCTCTGCCGGCCCTGTGCTCAAATCCCGCGCCTGCGCCGTGCGGAATAAAATCGGCGCAGGCGCAGTGAGTGGCGCTGGCCGCCGGGCTCCCGGCTACCTCACTGCACCTGCGCCGATGACGTCAGAGTACACCCGGCATCAGCCGATTTTATTCCGCACGGCGCAGGCGCGGGATTTTATTCCGCATGGCGCAGGCGCGGGATTTGAATCGAGCACAGGGCCGGCAGAGGATCGAACAAGCTGCCTGGCCCTGTCAATCAAGAGAAGGTAGGCGTGACAGTAGGTGGGCAAACGGAGCTTACTAGGTGCAGGGTAACCGCCCCTTGCACCTAGTAAGCCTAATTAGCATAAAATAAAACTGCATTTTTATCAAAAACGGGGGCACCAATATAAAAATTAATACCAGATTGGGCATCAGGTGACATTTGCACATTGCAAATGTCATCCTGTTTAATATGCCCAGATCTGGTGACAGAAACCCTTTAAATTAAGGTCTATTGCAAAGTTGCTTCATTTTTCATCTCGTATATACTGGAGTGATAAAAAAGAAATTAATTGTGAAAGTGGACATGCCCTTTAAAAAAACATACACATACAAAGAGGAAAAAAAACTGTCTCTGTGGCGCTTTATTATGTGTTATCCTTCAGCCGCTGACTTTTATGGCATCCTGGGAATTGGGGGCCATTGTAAAGTACGGAATAAAAAAATCACCAGTATCCACATGATGTTTTTTGACCACTCAGAGGAGACCCCTTTTGACCAACATGAGTGCACCACACCCCCCCCCTCCTGGCGTGTGCTGTAGGGTCATATGTCTGTGTGCTGAGGCTGGAGGCAGTGGCACTGTAAGGGTTACTGTGAGGAATGTGCATCCTGGGGGCAGGGAGGAGGGATCCTGGAAATTGCAGGGTGGATGAGTAGCTGGAACTGGGTAAAGACTCGTGCCAGTCACACTACTTTAGAAAAGTGGCTAATTATGGCACAAATATGGTGTGTACTATAATTCACAACTTTTTTACATGACAGGAGAACCGTAAAAGCTTTCGGGGTTCTCCGGGCAACAGATAATAGCTTCACTATCAGATCAGTGGGTGTCATCACCTGGTACCCCCACGATCAGCTGTTGTGGCGTGTTGCCAGACGCCTGCTTCCTATCTGGAGAACCCCTTTAAAGGGGTTGGTCACTTTGGGTGGAGGGGTTGGTCACTTTGGGTGGGTGGGTTGGGGGCAGACCTGCAAAGGGAAGCATACTTATCTGCCCCCTGGCCTCGGCTGCCTTGCTGGGGTCCCCCACTATCGGCATCCACTTTGACACCGCTGCAGCCAATGACTGGCTGCAGCAGTGACCTGCTTTTCTTGTGTCACAACCTGATGCAAGGGGAGCAGGTCATCCCTGAGGCCAGCGGTGTCAAAGCTGGGGACTTCAGCGAAGGAGCTGGTCTGAATGCCAGGGAGCAGGTAAGTATGCTTCACTTTGCAGGTCTGCCCAAAGGTGACCAACCCCTTTAAATCTCCCCCGGTGTATTTTTTTTCTTTGGGGATCCATGGCACATGTGTGTAACTTGTAATACACAACTATACGGACCCTTTGTGCCAAAAGACTGTCACTGTGCACACAGCTCTGCCATACGCAGGAGGCCCACAGGGTGCCTTGTTATATGACAAGATGCTAATAAGTCCTTTAGGTGGAGTGCCCCTTTAAACTGAATGGCTATTTCCCCCTGTTTAGCATGTCTGTGAGATATGACGCTATCTGCAGGAAGCACCATGGCCATGTTATGTGCTTTGTCACTTTGGTTGGGGTTATGCTGAATAAATACTGGAGAGGTTCCCCCTCCTAGCTCAAAGGTCTTCCTGTTGAGATCTGCTAAATCGCCTTCAGAAAAGTAAGATGTGCTTTTAATTACTTTGTCAGAGTTCTGGAATTACAACAAAATGGAAGGATTGGAATTCCACAGCAGCACAGAGTATTTTAGAAAGAATTGCATTCTGATATAGTGGATCTCCGTGGTGTGACTGCTGTAGTGTCATAATGTGAGGAGGGGAAGAAGGCTGTGGACAGAGTGGAGGAATCAGAAGCTTACAGCAGCACAGAGTATTTTAGGAGAATTGTATTCTGATATAGTGGACATCAGTGACTTGTCCACTTATGTGATGTCAGTGGTGACTGGGGTAGTGCCATAATGTGAGGAGGAGAAGAAGACTGTGGACAGAGTGGAAGAATCAGAAGCTTACAGCAGCACAGAGTATTTCAGGGGGTATCAGCATGGCCGAAGACACTCTTGTTGCTTATTTGTACTGGCAATTGATATACCCACCTCATGTTCCAGCGGTGTCCCTATAGTGTGGGTGTGCCATCATTTTATGATTTGTGGGGTCCATATGGGACTCCTACGCTTCCTGAAAATCCCTGCGCAGCAGATCTTCCGGAGCACCACTGCGCAGGGATAACTGACAGGGACGCAGCGCTAAATCAAGACTGTGACTCTTTTCATTTGTGGGATTGGTGAGGGCTCAGATCAGACCCTACAGAGTGACAAGTAACCATGGGGCGTTAAAGCAAAATTTGTAGTGAGGCTCACGCCAATATGAATACATTGTCCCACATCTACGCCAGGAGGCGTGGCTTAGCAGGAAAGGAGTGTGGCCTAAGATGTGACATTTTGTGCAAAGTTGCGCCACAATTCTGGCATAAAAAGTGAGACAACCAATAGTTGGTATAGAGTCAGAGAGACAGCGTGTTTCAGTTTATGCCAACCTCAGCGTGGTCACCTCCCCCCCCCTTCTCCAAGGGGGTCGGGGGCGCAGCGTGGTCTCCCCACAGGGATTGTCCAAATAAGGAAAAATGTAGAGTGATGTCACATGCAGGTATAATGTACATGTGATGTCACAGTACAGGGATATGTGAAAAATGCAGTGGAAAAAGGCCTATGCTCATGTCAGGGGTAACTATCAGGTGTTATAATAAAACAATGGGGAGGAAGTTTAATTCCTCAGTGCCTCCTTCCGTCATCCAAAGCAATCACTAACTGAGTTGTCAGATTTCATAGCTGCTGCTAGTTACGGTTATGGCATCACCCACTAATTCTCCATGTTTAACACTTCTTTAGTTTACCGGATGGGATTAACCCTTTACATGAGTATTTCATTTGGCAGCGAGGGATCTACAGTCTTTCTGCTCATAACACTGGCGCCCTCTGCTGTTCAGAAGACGCAGTGCAGGTAGCAGCAGACGCCCATTCTTGGTTGGGTCAATTTATTCATCATGTGAGTCACGTTGTGTTTCATGAACCTCATCAGGGCGTGGGGCCCTGTTATGTGGTTAGTAATCTTCTGCAGAAATGTCAGCAAATATACACTTCATGGAGGTATACCTTATAGATTGTAAGCTCTTGTGGGCAGGGTCCGCTCCCCCTCTATACCAGCCTGTTAATAGTTTCTTGTGTATTGTAGTTTATATTTGTGTAACCCATGTGTGTAACAACGGAGGGCAGCACTACTGGGTGACTGGTCTTTGTGCTCCCCCTACTGGTATCACCCCCCTCCCCTTGGGGGTACTTGTTATGCCCCTGGCTGCTGTACCATCCCATTATCACCTGTCCATCACCAATGGAAGTGGCAGAGCTTACCTTACCACTCTTTCCTATAGGTGATGGCTCTGGCACCTTCTTGTGGGGTTGAGTACTTTTGCAATGCACTTTTACCAGCCTGAGTACTTGGCAGACTTGCCGTGTTTCTGGGTGGGTGCAGCTGTTTATACCTAGAGGCCTGGGCACAGACCACAGCATCTCTGTACTGCACTAATTATACTGCATAGCAGCTGGCACGGCTCCTGGCACAGCACACACCTCCAGCAGCTCCGCACATCTTTCCTACTTCTCCACCGCTTGTCCATCTCCATAGCTCATCCTCCTAAGTCATTAGACGCCCCCTGAGCTGGAGGATTTTACTGCCAGGATTCCAGCTGTCCAGACCCCTCCAAGCTGACCAGCTCCTGTCACGGCCTCCTCGTCACCCTGTCAGAAATAACCCGGCTCCAGTCTTACACTGCAGTGCCCTTTGCAGTTCCTCTTCTTCAATCAGGGACCACCATGTCCGGGCTGCTGTGCAGAAAACGCAGGAAGGAGGCCGTAGAGGCAGGAGAGAAGGTGGACAAAAAAGGTTTGGAAGATGGGGAGTGTAGTACTAGGTTATGATTGAGTGCTGGAATTTTGGCTGTATGGATCTGTTTATTGGGGGCGGGGGATGGGAATGGCTGCATTGCCAGTGCCAACCTGGGGTTTGGTAATTGCTAAATTTCTGCATTGAGTCTCTATAGCTCCATATTACGGACCCATACATGCTCCATGTAGCGCTGTATGGCGCAACTGTGAGGTTTTTAGTTAAAGGGAACCTGTCATCTCCGAAACACCCCCTGAACTAGAGTAAGCGGTGTATAGTGTAAGTGATGCTGAATCCGAATATGTAAGTTTTATCTTCATACTCACTTGCATTACGACGCTGTGCTCCCACAAACCTGCAGTAAAATGCACTCAGTGGACTCCAGTGCTCACTCACATAATGGAGAGGACTCAAAGAAGAGTCCTCTCAATGGATTTTACTGCAGGTTTGTGGGAGCACAGCGTCGGAATGGAAGTGAGTATAAAGATAAAACTTACAAATTCGAATTCAGCATCATTTACACTATACAACGCTTACTCTAGTTCAGGGGGTGTTTCGGAGATGACAGGTTCCCTTTAAGTATACCTCCATTATCATCAGAGGTACCAAATGGGCCAAAAGCCTGATATGACGATGTGCATGGGTCCTAAAGCCATTACATTTAAAGGGAATGTGTCACTTCAGCAAATAGCAATTATCATGTAGAGAAAGTTAATACAAGGCACTTACTAATGTACTGTTATTATCCATATTGCTTCCTTTGCTGGCTGGATTCATTTTTCCATCACATTATACACTGCTCGTTTCCATGGTTACAGACCACCCTTCAATCTCAGTGGTGGTCGTGCTTGTACACTATAAGAATGAACACCAGCCTATTTGCACTCCCACAGTACCAACCACCAGAAAGCCCTGCACTTTTTCCTATAGTGTGCAAGCACGACCACCGCTGATGGATTGCAGGGTGGTCTGTAACCATGGAAACGAGTAGTGTATAATGTGATAGAAAAATGAATCCAGCCAGCGAAGAAAGCAATATGGACAATCACAATACATTAGTAAGTGGCTTGTATTAACTTTCTCTACATGATGAATGCCACTTACTGAAGTGAGACAACCCCCTTAATGGAGTTGTCTAGAATAAGAAACAATTCCCTGCGGCTAAGCTGTGACTCCCATAGAAATCTATGTACACGTCTACCATCCCCCTCCCAAGGCCACAGCTCCCAGACTGAACACTGACCCTAAATGTGCACAGTGGATGTTGGGAATGAGCGTATGCCTTGTGCTACTGTTCTGTGCTGTTTAATATATACGGTATGTTTCTTTTGTTTGTTCCTCTAGTGACTGATCTCCAAGATGAAGGTAGAAATGCGATCAACGCCCCAATGTCCCCCAGCACCATTGACATCCACCCGGAGGACACCCTACTCGGTACAGTATATTTCCTTTGTGCACACTGTATAGCCACTGAGTGGCACCTCTTTACTCTGTATGTATTGTTGCGTAGTCTGCCATCTGCTGGTGAAAAGTGAATCATTCCTTGTATTTCCATCTTGTGTGTTTTCTCGTGATTAGGGCATATGGGCATCAAAGATGGGGTTCCCCTGTTCAGGACCACTGCAGCTCCCATTGTGGCTGACTCGAGCCTTGCTTGTAAATTAATGCCTAGTTATGGCTTCTGCCAACAAAGCCAGCTGCATGCTGAGGGTGTCAGGAGTGGGATCCCGGCGACCAGCTGATTGCAAGGTGTTTGTCTCTGATAAGGCGACCCCATTCATTGCCACGTATCAGTGACATAGTATTGTTATAGGTTTGGACTGGGGTACAGCTATAATTTATGACTGTATTACACAGCCCAATGTGGTGGACGATTGTGGGGAGAGAAGCGTTCCTTCCTGGCAATCACCTGCTCGCTAGCGGAGGAGCCATTACTTGCAGTGATCTCCTCCACAACATGGGTAGGAGTGATCACTATGCCATCGCTCGTCCCCATGCTCTACAGTTGTTTGTCGGCGGCAGATCGTAATTAGACACTGCGATCTGTCACTAGCAAACTATAATTTTTTAACGTCAAAAGATTTGGATTGCCCGATAATATTGTTTGCCCGTTCATCACGCAATCGGCGGCAGTATTAAACTGCCAGATGATCGCTAACAAGCGGTGACTTTGGAAATAGTGAGGAATTGAAACATAATGGGAAGTTTTTATTACAAAATAATTGCTCTTTTCCCCCTCATAAAGCAGCCCAGACCACATGTATATGCAAAACTATGGAAATAGAAAGACACGGGGTGACGCTAAACAGCAGCACATGACCAAAGTCCCTGCAAATTTCAGGGTTTTAATTCAATGACATTTGCACCATGTAATTTAGGGCTCATGCAAGCAAACATACTTTTTCTTCTTTTCTTTGTCCATTGCGTTTTTTTTTTTTTTTTGCAGCCTGTATGTGGAACCATTCACCTCAGTGGGGCCGCAAAAAAACGGAAACGTCTCAGTGTGCATTCCGTGTCCACATGGCCGTTCCGTAAATAAAATGGAACATGTCCTATTATTGTCCGCGTTACGGACAAGCATAGGACTGTTCTATTAGGGGCTGGCTCTGCCGTTCCACAAAATGCGGAATGCACAAGGCCAGTATCTGCGGAACGGTCATGTGCATGAGCCCTGTAGCTCTGGGTACATTATTTGTACTTTACCCCCCTCTAGTGGCAAAATTGAATACTACAGGCTCAATTTTTTAGGGGTATTTCAGCCTATAATATGACTTTCCTTTCCACTGGATAGATGGTAAATGTTTAATTGTTGTTTCCTGCTCAATATAAAGAGGGTCCTTTGTCCCCTCAGTGGCGCGGTCATGATGAGGATACATTATGTCCCTCTATACATCACTATGGCAAGTACAGAACATACATAAATCCCATGGAGGTGCAAGGAGCTGCAGTCTGCAGGCTTTTCTGATATTTTATGCAAACGCCTCCTCACTGCCGTGGGGGGAGGACAGGGGTCCCCAGTAGTCGGACCTCCAAGGGAGTTTTGGTTCTTAGCTAACTCTTTAACTTCCAAATGAGTACTTATTTTTGCCTAAAATATAAAAAATCACCACCATCACAGTGGTTCAAGTGGTGGAGAGGTGAGGTACGGTTTGATAGGGCCTCAAACTAGTTGCCCCTGTCTTGTCTGAGACTTGCAGCGAACCTTATGGTCATTTCTTTTCCACGTATCCACTCTTCCTCTCCCTATAGTCACACCTCAATATTTAGGTTTCAAGTAGGGTAATGCTTTAATATCTGTCTAGTAGATTTGAGCAAGGTTTTCCAAATGGTTGATCATTTGTGACTATTAGCAGTCGTTAAAGAGGTTTTTGGGAGTTTAATATTGATGTCCTCTTCTCAGGATAGGTCATCAATTTCTGATTGGAGGGGGCCCACCTCCTGGCAGCCATGCCGATCAGCTGTTTGAAGAGGCCATGGCACTTCGGTGAGAACCAGCCTCTTCAAACAGCTGGTCGGGGGTGTTGTTGGGTGTTGGACCCCCACTGATCAGATATTGTTGACCTATCCTGAGAACAAGGTATCAGTATTTTCCTGCCCTGAATCCCCTTTGAGCATATTGACATGCTTTTTTATATATTTACATTTTATTTAGGACTAAATGATTGATAGCTCACCCTTAGGAAAGGCCATCGATATCGGATTAGTTGGAGTCCAACTCTCCAAGCCTTTGCTGAGAACCCTTTGATGGGTCCGCGATATTAAAATGGTTTTGTGAGATTTTTTTTTAATGATGGCCTATAGTCTGTATAGGTCACCAGAATCTGATCAGTTGGGTCCATCACCCCGGACCCCCACCAATCAGCAGTTTTGAGAAAGTGTTGTACCTCCTCGTAGCTTACCGAGCACAGTGGTGTATGTTGCATAGCAGCTGTGCTTGGTATCACGCTCAGCCTCATTCGAATGGGGCTGAGCTGCTCCTAGGCCATGTGACTGATGAACGTGATGTTACTGGTCTAAGAAAAGCAGAGAGAAGGCCGCTGCCTGCTTGAACAGCTGATCGGCTGGGGTCCTGGTTCCCTGAGGATAGGTCATCAGTAAAAAAAGAAACTCTCGGAAAACCCCTTTAAAGTGCATCTGCTTAATTGAGTAGCAGGTACAGTGCCATGCTTTTGGTGGTGGTTGTGCCTGGAATTACAGCTCAGTCCCAGTCTGTGAGCAGCCCCAATCTGATGGCCTGTTCTAAGGATAGACCTCCTTTAAATCATCTTACTTCCTTTTTTGTGTTCCTTCCTGTTTTATCGATATATTCCAGCATAAAACTAAATGACTTCAGGGTCATTTGATATCTATGAATATTTTCCAGAGGCGTTTTGTGTTCTTGTCCTTCCTGTTATGTCCATCTATCTCATTACTTCTTAATGGACGAAGCTGCTCTGATGTCTCTGATGGATTCTCTGTTTTTTGAACGCACAGAGGAGAATGAGGAGCGGACCATGATCGACCCAAGCTCCAAAGAAGAACCAAAGTTTAAGGAACTTGTAAAGGTGAGAACAAGTTTATGTCCTCTCTGTGGGCACCCGCACCCTGGAAAAAGTCTATGGTGTACCAATATGCCTTAGACTTTTCCAGTCATTCATCAGCACAGGGCGCTCTATGGACAGCACAGGCAACGCACTGAATGTAGGCAGGCTATTATAGCTAAATGATAAAGTATATGAAAGATATACTATATTATACTGTAATATTCAGGTTACATTGCCGTGTTGGCATTTTGCCATAAATAAGTTGGTTTTGGGTTGTAGTTTGGGCACTCGGTCTCTAAAGGTTCACCATCACTGCTCTATTTGTTCATTTACTTTGAACTAATTTTATGGCAAATTTTAGTCACAAAATGCAGCTGCTTTCCCTTAAAGGGGTTGTCCCACGAAAAATATTCTACAGTTTTCAAACCAGCACCTGGATCTGAATACTTTTGTAATTGCATGTAATTAAAAATTTTGTATAGCCACTGAGTTATTCAGTAAAATGTATCTGTATAGTGCCACTTAATTTCTTATTTCTTTGCCTTGCTCACTGAGAAGGCCGCACATGCTCAGTTTGATCCTTCATCTGCCTCCTGAGCTGTGATAGGGAGAGAGTGGACACGCCCCTTTAGCTGCAGTGCAAAAGACTTTCCCCTTGAGCTGTCAGCTTGATATAAATCTATCAGAACAATGAATGGGGAGATCTCTGGATCCATGAGTGGTACAGGGCTGGATCTAGCTTTGTTAGAAAGAGATTGTCATGTACTATATGATGTCTGATTTTCATTTTTTACATTATTCATGGGATAACCCCTTTAAACCACGCCCACTTCACATTAAGCCACGTCCTTTTGCAAACTAGATGCAGTGGATTTCTAAAAACTAACTGCAACAATTTTTGTTGACAAGCATGTTTTTTATCCAGGCTGCATTTTTTTAATGGGTATGTTCACATTTTTATGCTTTATCCATAACTTTTCCCTGTGTCCACAGGTTCTAATAGATTGGATTAATGAGGTTCTTGTGGAGGAGCGGATAATAGTGAAGAACCTTGAGGAAGATTTCTACGATGGACAAGTCTTGCAGAAGCTTCTAGGTAACTAAAATGTACATTTCCTGTATTGTCTGCCTCCAAAAATTAGCACGGATTACACACTGATTTTGAAAATGTTTTTATAAGGCACGTTTTTGGCCATTGAATCTGTTGAGATGTCTTCTGCTGCTGTGATTGAATAGAGAGGGGGGCCAGGATTATGGAGATAACCAAGCTCGCTGTGCTATGCCTTTTCCATAATTACTTGTTGGTTATAACTGTCCAAATTAACCTTACTATACAGCGCCCAAATATACATTAAAACTTCCATACGGTTGCCTAAATAACAGTACTATAAGCTATACATTACTGTGCAATGCCTAAGTAGTAGTGCCATAGAGTGCCTAAATGAACGGCATCCTACAGTGCTCAAATACTATTATAACTAAATAATGGCGCTATACTTCAAGGGGTTGGCCACATTCCAGCTACTTGTGACCAATATGTGTGTAAGATGACTATGTGGCACTTACTAATATGGACTTTGTTGATCTTCTGGTCCGTTCACTATATTTCGCAAGCCATGTCCCCTTGTTGTCCATAAAATGGCCGCTGATGGAGGGTCATGTGACCAGACACATCACTCAGTCTCCTCCATTCTAATACACTGCACCTGCACTAAACTCCCAACAGTACAAGGGCAGATGCAGTGTGTTTTATGCCCCTTTCACACGAGCGGGAGACTCGCACGTCTCCCGCAACGCATCTACAGGGCTGGACTCCGCACTGACAGGGATCGCAGAGCATTATATGCGATCCTAGTCAGTGCCGGAGTCCAGCCCTGTAGATGCGTTGCGAGAGACGTGCGAGTCTCCCGCACGTGTGAAAGGGGCATAAATGGAGGAGACGTCACATGGACGGGGTTTGACTGGTCACAAGACGTCTGGTGGACAGCACCATGACTTGGCAAACGGGGCATACCTTATAAAATATAGAAAATGGCACACGATTTCAACAAAGACTATATTATTAAGTGCCATATAATCATCTTACCAACACATTGGTCAACAGTAACCAGAATGTGGCCAACCCCTTTAAAGTAACCTTTTCAGTGTTGGGCTCTGTTCACATCTGCCGTTATTAAGGAAACCATGACACTGAGCCAGATCTGTTGCATGACAGGCATCACCACCACTGGACAGACCCCTTTTAATTGCATGCAGTTCTACCTTTCTGTCATATGTGAGATTAAACTGCAATGGAGGCTCCGAACCGAACCCTTTACGTAGGTCTAAACATAACCATATACCGCTATACAGGCCCAGCTAGTAAAATAACACTTAAGCTGACAAATATTGGGATAGATGTGTGTATCTGTCATATTAGATGATTCATGAGCCCTATCGTGTGTAGAGGATTATAAAGTAGTATATATATGAGTATTACACTCACCGGTAATCCGGTTTCCTGGAAGTCTCCATGACAGCACAACCTGAGATGATCTTCCTCTGATAGGACAGGAAAATACAGAGAGGGTTAAAAGCCCACCCCTTCCTCCCCAGCCTCAGTGTATTATAACTGGGAACCTGGAGGGAAAGAAAGAAACACTAATCATAAAGAATAAAAATAAAAATAGGGTGGAAGGCTTGTGCTGTCATGGAGACTTCCAGGAAACCGGATTACCGGTGAGTGTAATACTCATTTCCCCAGTCGTCTCCATGACAGCACAACCTGAGAACTAACAAAGTGACTAACTTAGGGGGGGGACAACTGCCCCAAGGACTTTGCGACCAAACGCCATGTCCTCATTTGCAAACACATCAAGCCTATAATGCTTGGTAAAAGTGTGGGCCCTTTTCCAAGTGGCTGCCCTACAAATCTGCTCTAGGGAAGCAGAGGCTCTCTCCGCCCAGGAGGCAGAGACTGCCCTAACAGAATGGGCCTTAAGGGAGGGCGGAGGATCTTTGCCTGAGGCCCTATAAGCTTCTGAAATCGCGCTTTTAATCCAGCGGGAAATCGAGCTTTTCGCTGCCTTTTTACCCTTGTTTGGGCCAGCGAACTGAACAAAAAGATTTTCTACTGATCTCCAATCTTTGGTGACCTCTAGATAGCGAAGGACGGCCCTCCTTACGTCCAAATTGTGAAATCTAGCCTCCTGTTCATCTTTAGGACTAGGAAAAAAAGAAGGGATCACAATATCTTATGATCTGTGAAAAGTAGACGCTACTTTTGGTAAAAAGGAGGGGTTCAACTTAAAAACTAACTTGTCCTCAAGAATAGTCAGAAAAGGTTCGCGAATAGTTAGGGCCTGTAATTCGCAAACCCTCCTGGCTGAGGAAATTGCCACCAGGAAAATAGTTTTCAGGGTCAGCAACTTCAGGGACAGGGAGTCTAGAGGTTCAAAGGGGTCTGAAGATAGCCCCTGAAGAACGGTGTTAAGGTTCCAAGGAGCTACCAGGTTCCTAACTCTTGGACGTAACCTGTCAGCTGCTTTTAGGAATCTAGACACCCAAGGAACCTCATACAAACTGGTATTGTATAGGGCTCCCAGGGCCGAGACCTGTACCTTTAAGGTGTTAGGGGCTAGACCCAAATCCAACCCATCCTGGAGAAATTCAAGGATAAGTGGGATATTAGGAGTGACTTGATTAAAACTCTCTCCTGCCCAAGAAGCAAATTTCCTCCAGACCTTGAGGTAAGCCTTGGAGGTGTTGGATTTCCTACTTAGGAGTAAGGTGGACACTACTCTAAGAGGCAAACCTAGGCCTAGAAGGATGGATCTCTCAGAATCCAGGCAGACAGCTTCAGAAGCCTGGGGTTGTTGTGGAGAATCGGACCCTGAGAAAGCAGGTCCGCTGACGGGTGGAACAGAATCGGATCTTCCCGGCTCAGGGATTTCAGGAGGCCGAACCATCCCCTCCTGGGCCAGAAGGGGACTACGATGATCAAAGTGCACTCTTCTGACTGGAACTTCTGGAGAACCCTCGGTATTAAGGGGATTGGCGGAAAAGCATAGGCAAGGTCGGAAGTCCAGCTTTGTGTAAAGGCATCCACTGCCACACAAGGATCTCTTGGGTTTAGCGAGAAGTAGTGGGGAACCTTGTGATTCCTCTTGCTTGCGAATAGGTCGAGGTCTGGACATCCCCAACGAAGACGAATCTGCTGGAAAGCTGCCGGGGATAGGGACCATTCCCCGGGGTCTATTACATGGCGACTTAAGAAGTCCGCTTTGAGGTTCAGAGTCCCCTTCAGGTGGACTGCAGTCAGGGAGATGAGATTTTTCTCTGCCCAGGAAAATATTAGGTCTGCCAGACATTGAAGATGACGGTGTCTCGTCCCTCCTTGATGTTGGATGTATGCCACCGCTGTGGAGTTGTCCGAGTGAACTAACACGTGGCGCCCCCTGGAAAGGACCTGGGAGGCTTTGAGACCCTTCCAAATGGCCCAGAGCTCGCGGCAGTTTGAGGACATGAGCTTTTGGGAAAGGGACCAAGACCCTTGGAAGGATTTCCCGGCGGAATGGGCTCCCCAGCCCCATGAGCTGGCGTCTGTTGTGAGAGAGAAGATGTTCTCCTGCTTCCAATGGGTCCCTGTCTGTAGGTTCTGGTCTATGAGCCACCAACGTAGGGAATTTTTGACTTCTCTGGTGAGGCAGATCCTGTTGTCCAGAGTGTACTGGGATTTGTTCCACACCCTGAGTACAAGATTCTGGAGTGGTCTCATGTGATGTTGAGCCCACGCCACCCCGGGAATGGAGGAGGAGAAGAAACCCAGAACTTTCATGGTGTCCCTGATTGAGGGTGATGGTTTCTTTAGGAGATGCAGAACTTGGGACTTTAAGTTCTGGATTTTCCCCGCGGGAAGGAAAGATTTCTGGAGGTTGGAATCTAGAATGATCCCTAGGAAGGTCCTTCGGTTGTCTGGGAGTAGGTTGGACTTCTCCCAGTTGATTATCCAACCTAGGGACTGAAGGTGCTGAAGGACGGTCTGAAGATGGGAAAGCAGACACACAGCGTTTCTCCCCAGGATAAGCAGGTCGTCCAGGTATGGAATTATAGGAATGCCCTCCTGACTTAGGGATGCCACTACTTCTGCCATAACTTTGGAGAATATCCTCGGTGCGGAGGAAATCCCGAACGGGAGGCAGTTGAATTGATAATGCCGAATCTCCTTCCCATGAGGCACCGCAAACCTGAGGAACTTCCGGGAACAAGGGTGAATGGGAATGTGGAAATAGGCATCTTTGAGATCCACCGTCGCCATCATCGTGCCTCTGTCTATCAATTTTACCGCGGATTTGATGTTTTCCATCTTGAATCTGCGGTAAACGACGTACCTGTTTAACGGCTTCAGATTTATGATCACCCGAGACTTCCCGTTGGGCTTGGGCACGAGGAATAAAGGAGAATAATGGCCTTCCCCTAGTTCTGAGGACGGTACATTTTCTATGGCTCCTAAGTGCAGCAGATCTTCTACTCCCTTGGAGAGAAGAGAAGACTGATTTGGAGGTAGCTTGGTTACTGTGAATTTTTGAGGAGGAGGGGAGAGAAACTCTATGGAGTAACCGTCCCTTATCACCCCCAGGATAAACTGATCTTTGATGACTTGTTCCCAGGCCGTGATAAAGAAGGCGAGTCTCCCCCCCACAGGAACGTCATTGTTTGGAGGAAGAGGCCGCGGAAGAGGATTCCCGGTTGGGGTTAAAAAGGAAACCTCTTCCTTTGCCTCCCTTGCTATGGGACCACCTTCCTGACTTCCCCTTGTTCGGCTTGGACTCCTGAGGCTGTTGTTTGTTGCGAAAGAACTGCCTGCTGCTACGGGACCTATCTTCAGGGAATCCTTTCTTACGATCCGTGGCGTTCTCGAGGATCCTGTCTAGATCAGGGCCAAACACATACTGCCCGTGGAAGGGGAGGGAAATCAACTTGTTCTTAGAAGTGATATCCCCTGTCCAGGCCTTTAACCAGAGGACCCTTCTGATAGAGTTAGAAAGGACCACGGTACGAGCGGCTAGCTTGACAGATTCTGCGGAGGAATCGGCCAAGAAGCTGGTGGCCATTTTTAACAGGGGAAGGCTCTCCAGGATCTGGTCTCTCGGGGTTTTGTTAATGAGATGGATCTCCAGTTGATCCAGCCAGACCTTAAGCGTACGGGCTACACAGGTTGCGGCCACCCCAGGCTTTAAAAGGGCCGCAGTAGCTTCCCATGACTTTTTTAGGAGGCTTTCCGCCTTTCTATCCATCGGGTCTTTCAGTTGGGCAGCATCTTCAAACGGAAGGGCCGTACGTTTGGCCACCTTGGCGACCGGAGCGTCCACTTTAGGGACTGTTTCCCAGTCGGTACAGTCCTTCTCATCAAAGGGGTAACGCCTTTTGAGGCCCCGGGGAATAAAGGATCCTTTCTCAGGCTTCTCCCACTCCGCTTTGATAAGCCTTTGTATATTGTCAGGGACCGGAAAAACAGATTTTTGTCGGTCACCTAGCCCCCCAAAGATTTCGTCCTGAACGGACTTGGGTCTCCTGGGAATCTCCATCCTAATGGTGGCTCTGATAGCTTTAATAAGCTCGTCAATGTCCTCGGGGTTAAAGAGGAACTTTTTGTACTCGTTATCCTCTTCAGAATCGTGGCTATACCCCGGCACATCGGGATCAGATAAATCAGCAATAGCAGATTCCGACTCACTATCCCCAGAAATAAGGTCCCTGGTGGGAATAGACCTATGGGGACGGGGTCTCGGGGGGGGGGGGGGAGGCGTCTCGGGCAGCCAGGGCAGAACGGACCTCGTCCCTCACCATACTTTTAATGTCGTCCAGGAGACTGGAGGACTCCGCTTTTACCACCGCCTCCGTGCATCCCTTACAGAGGGGTTTAGACCCCGATGAGGGAAGGCGCTTGCCACACACGCCACACTTCCTCACTTTAGGTTTAGTGGAGGAAGAGGACTCCTTTTCTCCCTGAAAGAAACCCAAGGGAGAGAAGGGTCACCCACCAGGAACCATCAAGAGCTGGGGGGGGGGTGCCTTACAAAGGCTACTCACGGTTCCCTGGGAAGATGGGGGCTCCAGTCCAGGCCCCTGGGTGGAGGGGGTGCTCATGGCAGGGAGAGTTGTCCGCCCACACAGCGCTGCTTCCAGGAAGACGTGCAGCAGTAGCCGGGTAGCATGCGGGACCAGCGGCATTTCCAGCGGTGGGCGCCGCCATTTTAAAGAGATCCGCGCATGCGCGGCCCCGGCGTGACGTCATGACGCCATCCACGTCCCAGCGTCTGACGTCACCAAGTGCGCGGCCGGAGGGAAGCGCGTCCTAGCGTCGCTCCGGCCGCCTACTCCTCAGCAGCATAAGGCCCCCCTGGACCGCCGATGCCGGGAACTTCGCCGGGGACACTAAGGAAGTGTCCCGGGCACCAGCCCTGCGACGAGAGGAGGGAGATCCCACAGAAGGGGGATCCGACCTCGGCTGGCAAAAAAGGAAAGAAAAAAAAAAAAGAAAAAGGTAACAAGCTGGAAGTCGTCTCCCAGCACCTCTCTGATCTTCCTTCCGACAGGACAGGAAAATACACTGAGGCTGGGGAGGAAGGGGTGGGCTTTTAACCCTCTCTGTATTTTCCTGTCCTATCAGAGGAAGATCATCTCAGGTTGTGCTGTCATGGAGACGACTGGGGAAATATTTCTTTTTAGCGTTGGTTTTGCTTCCCTTGTTGCAGACGTGTGAATTCATTTCATTGACCTGGCTCCTGGGATTTAATGATCTAGTAGGATGGGATGGAATTATGGCTTTTAATTACGTTTCTTCTTTCATTCTGCAGTCTTAAAGGTTAAGTCCAAATTAAATTACTCTTAAATCTGCAAAAGTCACGGCGGCCGTTCATAAATTCATATGGCGTTTCGCTGTTGCATGATTAATGTGGGATTAAGAAGGGAAATTTCCCCTCTCATGTGACTGATCATTTACCTAAGCTTGTTAAAGGGGACGTCTATACTGTACCTTATAGTTAGAGAAGTTCCCTGACATTAGGGAGGTAAACTTTGGGGAAACTAAGTTGCAAGTATTCAGTTTATCTGCAGTGCCCCCACAGGCGAGGTGAGATATTACACAGTTCAAAGTTGCAATTCGTGGAATGTCCTAATAATGTATGGGTATGCCGAGTCCTCCAGAATGGGAGATTCTCTTTGTAGCTGCTTCTCTGTATCTGAGCTCCCTGAATGGAAATCCAAAATATCTGATAATTAGTTTTCATAAACAGACAATATCTTTAAAGGGGTATTCCCATCTTAGACAATGGGGGCATATAGCTAGGATATGCCCTCACCGCTGGGACCTGCACCTATATGGAGATCGGAGGGGGGAGCTCTGCGCCTGGAGGACCCCAGGTTTCCCGGGGTCCGGCCACCACCAGGCGCAGCTCCCCCGCTGCTCCCATATAAATGAATGGGAGCGCACCACGCATGCCTATAAGACAATGGGGGCATATCCTAGCGATATGCCCCCATTGTCTAAGATGGGAATAACCTGTCACCCCCTCTGACATGTCTGTTTTATTAATTATTTGCTTCCTCATGTAATAATAATTCAGGCACATCTATTCTTATGACTCTGTGTTGTCTTCCTCTATTATTACAAAAAATGTTGTGCGACATTGCTGAGAGTAATGTCTTTGTAAAGCTGGGCCCTTACTGCAGACTGCTGGCAATTAATTTATAAATTTCTAGCAGGAACAATGGAGGAATAGCGCATCATTAAGTCATAAGAATAGATGCTCCAGAATTGTTATTACATGGGGAATGCAAGTAGTTACTAACACAGAAGTGTCAGGAGAGGGGACTCTTTAAAGGGATATTCCCATCACAGACAATGGGGGCATATCGCTAGGATATGCCCCCATTGTGTGTTAGGTGCGGGTCCGCCAAGCGCCCTCCCCATATAAGTGAATGGACGCGCACAGCTCTAGTGCAGCCACTGCTCCCATTCATTTCTATGGGGCTGACTGAAATAGCCGAGTCGGCACTCGGCTACTTTCAGCGGCCCCATAGAAATAAATGGAGGGCGCCTACCACCTTTTCCCACTCCGTTCACTCTGGGACCCGCACCCATCAGACAATAGGGTAATATCCTAGCGATATGTCCCCATTGTCTGAGATGGGAATACCGCCTTAAAGAAGAACTCCTGCAAATTTTTTTATTCTCTGACCTGTTAGAAAGGTGCATGATATAATCTGTATATAAAGGTATGGTTGCACAACATATAATAAACAATAAGAGTAGAAATAAATTTAAATATATGTGGCGCTATGGCGACTAAAGATAAAAAAGGAAGTCCTTAGTTACACAGATTTGCAAATGCGTGATCATGCCCACTCACCATACGTCACGGTAACTTCCTGTGGAGTGGGTCCCTACACTCGTCTATGCCTCTGTTCAGACTACATCCAAGTCTCCATGGTTCAGGGCGTGTGAAACCAGCTAAATAGGTATCCTATCAGGAAGTCCTAGGTGAATGGGCGTCGTCAGGTCCAAAAGGAGTATGCGAGGCTCAATATATAACAATAAAAATTATAATAAAAAGTTTGGACCAACGATATATATATATATATTTTTTCATAAGTGCATATCCATAAAGCAGAACTATGGGTATATAAAGGTATGGTTGCACAACATATAATAAACAATAAGAGTAGAAATAAATTTAAATATATGTGGCGCTATGGCGACTAAAGATAAAAAAGGAAGTCCTTAGTTACACAGATTTGCAAATGCGTGATCATGCCCACTCACCATACGTCACGGTAACTTCCTGTGAAATTTATTTCTACTCTTATTGTTTATTATATGTTGTGCAACCATACCTTTATATACCCATAGTTCTGCTTTATGGATATGCACTTATGAAAAAATATATATATATATATCGTTGGTCCAAACTTTTTATTATAATTTTTATTGTTATATACTGAGCCTCGCATGCTCTTTTTGGACCTGACGACGCCCATTCACCTAGGACTTCCTGATAGGATACCTATTTAGCTGGTTTCACACGCCCTGAACCATGGAGACTTGGATGTAGTCTGAACAGAGGCATAGACGAGTGTAGGGACCCACTCCACAGGAAGTTACCGTGACGTATGGTGAGTGGGCATGATCACGCATTTGCAAATCTGTGTAACTAAGGACTTCCTTTTTTATCTTTAGTCGCCATAGCGCCACATATATTTAAATTTATTTCTACTCTTATTGTTTATTATATGTTGTGCAACCATACCTTTATATACCCATAGTTCTGCTTTATGGATATGCACTTATGAAAAAATATATATATATATATCGTTGGTCCAAACTTTTGATATAATCTGTAGTGATTGTCATTTTCTTATCCGTGAATGTTTCTGTGAGTAAAAACCTCTCTTCTTATTGTAGCTGGGTCATGTGACCAACTCCCTGACCTCCAACTGACCCAGGACAGAAAGCCAGTCACTTCTCTATTCATTCCTATGGGAGCCTCCCTTTCAGTCTCATAGGAATACATAGAGAATTAGACTTCCTGTCCACACATAAGTCTATGTGTGAGTTGGTGGGTCTAATTGCTGGTCACATGACACAGATAAGAAACTTCAGGATGATAGAAGTCAAAAATTCTGCTACTGGTAAGAAAATGACATTCACTACAGATTATATCATGTATTTCTAGCAGGACATGGAATAAAATTTTTGTTGGGAGTTCTTTAAGTGACACCAGTAGGAGGCATGGATTTTCTTTGGGGAGCTTCTACAAGACACATCTCTGAAAACTGTAATGTCACATGATAACAGCAAGCGGAAAACTTGAAAACTGTGTTGAGTTGATATGGAAAATGCTATATTTTCCATAAAATGAATACCCCCCCCCCACACATTAACAGGTTTGGAGGTTGGAATAAAAGTTTTCTGCTTATTTGCCAGAAACAGCTCCGTCCTACTAATTAGTACAGAGCTACAATGCTAGTCACAGCCTGCTGATGAATTTTGCTGTTTTGGGGGGGAAAAAATTGATCCCTTTTTAATAGTTTTTCTCCAGTCTCCATTACAAGCCTTAACCCCAAAACCTTGAAAGTTTACAGTGAACGCGGTGCTTTCTTCTTATTGCAGAGAAGTTGGCAGACAGAAAACTGAATGTTGCTGAGGTGACCCAGTCTGAGATTGGACAGAAACAGAAGCTTCAGACCATCCTGGACGATATACAGGAATTTCTGAGACCACAAGGATGGGCGATCCGATGGAATGTCGATTGTAAGTAAATAGGAGTGACCACCATGGTTATATATACCGGTAATTGTCATTTTCAAATAATATATCTTCTGGCCATCTCCAAATATAGTGAAACAAGTGATAAGAGTTAAAGGGGTTCTCCACTTTGCAGGAAGCTGATCCCAAAGTGTCCTCCTGTTGGGACCTCCAGTGATCAGTTGCTACCTGCAAACTTGGCAGTATGTTGGTCTTCTATTACATATAGAGCAGTGGGGCAGGGCTCCTGCTGCAGCCAGTTGCCTTACAGTTACAGATGGCTGATCTCCTGGGATACATGTAAAAGAATTCTTTAGCTATTGATATGCTCTATAAGACATGACAGGGTCAGAGGACAGGAGGAGATAAGATTTTGAGTAGATTCTCAACTGACTAATATACTAATATATTAATATGATGCCCTCAGTGATCCATTTTCCATTCTTTGCCTGCAGCAATTCATGGAAAGAACCTGGTTGCCATTTTGCACCTTCTAGTAGCATTGGCCATGCATTTCCGAGCCCCCATCCGACTTCCGGAGCATGTCTGTGTGCAGGTGGTGGTCGTAAAGGTAAAAATGTCTGGATGTGTGTCTGCTCCATGGTGAGGCAATTCTGTCTGTCAGTATCCACTACTAGGGTGAGATTACTGCATGCAGTGGTGGATTCAGTACACCATAGGCCCTGGCTGTTCCCTAACCCCCTTCCTTCCCCACTCCTGCCCTGCCATGCTGTATCTATCAGGAAACACGAAACAGAAGAATCCCGCGGCGCAAAGGAACCAGCCGATGGTGGTTAGGTCCAAATACGGTTCTTAGCATGTACAACGCGTTTCAGGGGTTCAAGACCCCCTTCATCAGGTACAGAAAGATGCTGTATCTATAGTCAACATTGCTCGTCCCTACATGCTGACAGTGTCAGACTGTGTAGGGACAAATCCTCTCGACAAAGGGAATGGGGTAATATACTTACCCTGCTCCGCTTCTGGTCCCCGCACCGCCGCTGCTGCCTCTCTCTGCACACTGATGAAAACATCCGGTGTTGGGGGGGCGTAGCAGCCAATGGCAGGCGGGGACGAGCCTCCCTATCGTCACCCGTGATGCTAGGGATGCTCGTCCCCGCCTGCCATTGGCTGCTCCCCCCCCAACACCGGATGTTTTAATCCGTGTGCAGGGAGAAGCTGCAGCGGTCTGGGGACCAGGAGCGACGCAGGGAGCAGGGTAAGTATATTTCCTGTGAGGGGCCCGGCACATGGGGGGGCTGTTTCAGAATAGGATAACCCCTGTAATAGAAATGTTAGTATAGGTGACAGCTCCTGCGTAAATGCAGTAACTTGCAGATGACGTCATCTACTGTATAGACATTTCTTGTCCTTTTCTTCTCCATGCAGCCCAGACTGCCACATGGTTTTCCCCTAGTGACTTCAAAATTTGCTGTTGAAACATCTTTAACCCTTAGTGCTGCAATCTACAGGCTTTATAGAAGCACAAATTCAGACTACAGATCAGACCCCCAAATAAATAGAGGCGCAGGAATAAATACAAACCTCAATAAACAAATACATATGCTTGTCCCCGAAACTATTAGGGGCAGATATGCAGACCCCCTAAACTAATACAGATTCTAGAACCCATACAGCATCTTCTGCTCTCCTTGCTGTTCTCCCTTGTGGCTAGAGGATCTTCAGAGGTCATGTGACCATGGAAAGGTCCTTCTGCAGGTCCAGCAAAAGAGTGCGCATAGCAGTTTTGTTGCTGTTTTTGTTGTGATTCACAGCAAAAACTGTGATTGAAACTGCCTATTGTATCAAGTCTTTGAATGGCTGCCAAAACTGCCCATATTATAATCTGTGATTGACTGCATACTTATCATGCTGTGAACACAGTATACAATGGTCACATAGGCTCCATCTAGTGGTGGCTGCAGGCAGTCAGATCTTTACCCATTATTACCAATTATATGAAACTAACCATAGCCACTAATTATAGTTTTCATTTTTCCAGAGCACTAGAAAAGATGAAAGCTATAATGCAAGTTATAGTTGTATAAACCATTGGATGTGAGGGGAGTTTTAGTTAAGTCTCATATGGTTTACATGTATTCCTTTCCTCACTGAACTGTACTGTGGTAAAATTTTCATGTTTTCTAGAGCATGGTGTAATTGCCTTTATATCAATTGTGATGTTATGTAAAAATGTAAAATAAATGGGCAATACTCCTAAACTACCACCAGATGTCAGCATAGGTCAACATGAAAACATTCACCCTGGGATTTTCTTTGGAATTAAGATCCTTTCTCCAATCACATTGCACGTTTGATCAGTCTTCCAAAAATTCCTGCAGTTAAATTGCATTTTAAAACTGGTTTTCAATTGGCAATGCATTGTGGTTTCCGGGCCTCAGTTGTTTTCTAACTTTTCATGGTCTATTCACAGAGTCATTACTTTTTAGATGAGATCCTTTTTCTTAAAAGTATTCAAACCTTTGGATCTTCCTCATTTGGTGGTGAAGTCAATTATCCAATAAAACAAAGTGAACGGTGTCTGCTATGTTCCCTTCATGTCACAGACGAACATGGAGCAAATGTGTCAGTGTATGATGATGTCACTCCCACAGATTCATCTTTGGGCAGGATCTGGGGAATCTCTTACTATGTTGTTTAACCCCTTGATTTCCATGGTCAATAATGACATGGCAAGGCTTGTAAGGTCCTACCCACTAAATGCAACATGATCAATAATCTTGCCTCTAAGGGCGGTGTTCTGCTCATTCTTGACCCTGCCCTGTAGATGTGATGTTAGCAATGATGCTGTGTTTTATAATGGGGTTTTTCCAGGAGGGCTTCAAGCAGGCTTGTATCTGTGCTGTCCAGGGATGGGAGGGGAAGGAGAAGCAGAGACCTGATGCTATAGACATACCTGCGAGTCCTATGCCAGGATGTAAACTCAGGGCGCGGGTCAGTCAAAATGCACTCAGAATCTTATAACACCAGCAATCCCTTTAAGGAGTTGGACTTCCATTGTCAGAATTTCAACGCTTTTTTTTTTTTTTTTAACTTTTTAATTTTCTTATCTTTTTATGATAATCATAATGTGCTGATAAAACTCTGCAGAATTTCCTGCTTTTGAATTTCAGAAACGAGAAGGCCTCCTGCAGACGAACCATGTGACCGAGGAACTGACGACCACAACAGAGTAAGATCCAATGTCATTTACTATGCAGCTTCTAGTATGCAGCACCCAGCATGTACACACTCTACTGGTAGCCATTTTCTTGGCTAAACTGAGGGGTGACTTGAAGCCCCCCGTTCTCAAAACAAAATCTGTAACATGACCGCCCACCTATCATTTGCCATTTATAATACTGTTTTGATATGTGCCTGATGGGTCTTTGGATCCTCTCAGGCATCAAGGCTGAGGTGTGACTGCATCTATACTGTCTTCCTTCCTGGCCCTATAAACCCACACATGCGCTGGAGAATGTTCATTCGGCACAGTTCGAATCTCAGCATTGAGAGAAAGCCTGCTGAGATCCGAATTGTGCACGTGCCAATTCAACATTCACCTGTTCATGTTCAGAATTACAGGGCAAGGCAGGTAGACATTTAAAGGGGCTGTCTCACTTCCGCAAATGGCACTTATTAAAGGGTTTCTGTCACCAGTTTTTTTCAGTATGAATCAGGCTAACATTAGAGATGTGCTAATGTCACCTGATTCCAAATATATATCTGTTTTATTTACTGGTGCCCCCATTTTTATATAAAATGAACTTTTATTTTATGCTAATAAGGCCTCTAGGTGCAAGGGGCGTTACCCCTGCTCCTAGAGGCTCTGTTGATTGACAGGACCAGGCAGAGAAGAAACACTCCATTCACCATAGCTTGCAAGGACCTTCAATGATGTCATGACCATGTGATCAGTCACATGGTTTAGGAGGAGACAGGCTGTTTGTGTGATCCTAACCATGTGACTGATCACATGGTCATGACATTGAAGGTCCTTGCAAGCTACTTGTCCCGCCAAAAACAAGCCCTCACATGGCTACGTGGACAGAAAAGTAGAAAAGTTATGGCTCTGGGAATGCAGGGGGTGAAAAACAGAAATGGAAAATTGTCTGACATAGAAAGGGTTAAAAATGGCTAGCTTCCTCCAGAAACAGTGCCACACCTATGCAGTGCTCCAATGAAGTAAGTAGAGCTTAACTGCAATACCACTTACCACCTGTGGACAGTTGTGGCACTGTTCAGCCCTTTTCCCCGGCCTGCTTGTACAGAGTATTCTCACTCTATTCCTCCTGCTTCCTCTGTACATACAGGCCTTGCTGTGACTGACATCCTTAAAATTCTGGTGTCATGCGAGGCGTGGAATTGCTGACACATGACTAAAGAATAATTGCTTTTTAACTAATCTTCAGCCAGCCGAGGCTCGGTAATAATGAGCGCCTGCTCTTGAGGTGTGAGCTGCCTCATGAAATCCACAGCCGCTGGCTTCTATTTCACCAAAGCCCCTGCCTTCTGCTATCAGTACCGTTGTAATGGGGTCTGGTCGATTTAATTTTGTGTGTCGGTTAGCCCGGTGTCACCCCCTGAGGTCACACATGACGGATCTAGTGGCTGAGAACACGCCATTGTATTCTAAAGACATTTTATTGTATTGTATTTTCATTTGCAATATTAAAAATGAAGAAATGGTTTCATATTATAATTTTTATAATCATTTTATAATAAATACATATTTGTCATATTTTAATTTGTATTCAGTTTTTACAGATTTTTTAGGGCTCATGCACACGAATGTATTTTCTTTCCGTGTCCCGTTTTTTTTGCGGACTGTATGCAGAACCATTCATTTCAATGGGTCCACAAAAAAAGGAAGTCACTCCGCGTGCATTCTGTGTCTGTATTTCCGTTCCGCAAAAAAATAGGACATGTCCTATTATTATCCGCATTACGGACAAGAATAGTACTGTTCTATTAGGGGCCAGCTGTTCCCTTCCACAAAATACGGAATGCACACGGACGTCATCCGTATTTTTTGCGGACCGCAAAATACATATGCATGAGCCATTAAAGGTATTATTTTAAATTAAGACAATTTACATTTGGAAACATCTGCCCCAAACCAGATGTTTCATATACATTATGATGTTTTTTTTTCATAAATTTTATTTTTGCAGTGTAATTAAATATTTCTATGCTTAGGAGTCCAGTGGGCGGTCCTACTGTTTCACTGTACGGCGGCGGCCTCAGGAAGAGCACGGCGTCATAGCAACCAATGACGCTGTGCGCTACCGTCCTCTGGGGCAGCACAGGCCTGGCTTTCACGGCCTGTATACGGCCGTGAAACGCTGTCGTCTGAATGGGGCCTAAGGCTACGTTCACACAGCATATTTTGACTGTATTAAAATCCAATGCGTATTCTTTTTCAGTTTCATTACTGCAGACTTGCTCTCTGTTTAGCCCTATTTAATGGGCTAATCCGCAAGTAGACTCCCGCCATGGTTTCTTTGGGTTGTTCATGTGAAAACTGCACCAAGAATCGACATGTTCGTTCTTGCCGCAGTCAGGAAGAACACGTGTAAATAATCCGCAGCCACATAAATGGTGGAGCAGACTCCCATTGAAAACAATAGGGAGCCTTTGCAACACGGATGCCGTGTAATTTTCAGAGATGAATTTGCACCAAAATTGGTGGCAAAAATCTGAAGTTTGAGGGGTATTTGAGGCAAACGATAAAATACCATAAATAATAAGCCACACACTGTTCCTCCCTTGGAGCTCGGCACAACACAAGGGCTGGAGACCCCTACTGTCATGCTCTGCCCCCGGCAGACCCTGGCAAAAATCTCAGACAGAGGATCACCTTTTAACAGATCTGAACCTGAAAGTAGAAATAAAAATCGATATTCTCCCCTTTTTCACAATTTGTCAAATTTGTTCTTCTGCCACTAGGGTCCCTCTGGTGAATAGTAATACTAATGGCGACTATATTCTTATTCATAGACTAATTGTCTTTTTTTTCTTTTCATTTAGGATGATGATGGGAAAATTTGGTAAGAACCTCATATTTAAAGTGCTTTAGTAAGTTTAGTATGTTCTTGTCTGAAGTATGCTGTAAGCTCCCTCTAGTGGTGGCTGAAGGACACAGAATTTATCATTTAATGGGGTCATCAGATTTCCATGATAATAACCTATCCTTAGGATAGGCCTTCAATCCTAGATCCATAGTGGTCCAACACTGCGTTCCCACCCCTCTGTGAACTGGCCACGCCACCCTGGTGAACACTGCGGCTTCTTCCTTGTTTACCTGTCATAGCGCCATACATCCTGTAGTGGCTGTGTGTGTTACTGCAGCTTCTTCCTGTTCAGGAGAATGTGGCATAGTGTATGTAGTACCACACACATCCACTACAGGATGTATGGCACTGTCACTGGTATTTCAACCCCTTTAACCAGCTGATCGGTGGGGGTGCTGACAGTCAGATTCCCAGGGATCTAATATTGATAGGCTGTAAGGATACGCCATGAATATTAGTCACAGAAAACACTGTTAATTGTATGTCCGTGCAGAAGATTGGGAGCTTTGTGTCAGAAAAATTGAGATTCATCGGAAAGTTTCTTTTACAGCCACTTTCATCACACACTGTAGAAATGAAAGGGTTATTCTGGTTAGATGAAGTTATCCCTGATCCACAGGATAGGGGATAATTATTAGATTGGTGGGGGTTCGAACACTGCGACCTCCCACTGATCATGAGAATGGGAACTCTATACCCCTGAATGAATAGAGCAGCAGTATGCATGCTTGATCGGTGGTGGTCCGACCACTGGGATCTAATAGTTATCCCCTATCGCGTGGAAGGGGGGTGAGGTCATCTAGCTGGAATATTCCTTTAAATGTATAGAACGCTAAAAACCCCTATTGAATATTGTTCTCTTCTCTCAGAGCGCGATGCGTTTGACACTCTCTTTGACCATGCTCCTGATAAGCTGAGCGTTGTAAAGAAGGTAAGTGTTTTGTCTTCCTGACATCAATGCCGTATCCTTTGATCATATAATGAACGGTCTCAAGATGGCTTTGCTTCATTTGCAGTCATTGATCACGTTTGTTAACAAGCATCTAAACAAGCTGAACCTGGAGGTGACAGAGCTGGAAACACAGGTACAGGTGCCATACACATCTTATTTAAAGAGGACCTTTCACCACTCCTGACATGCCTGTTTTAATAGCTCCATGCATTCCCCACGTACTAACATTTCTGGAACATCTATTCTTATGTCTCTATGTTGTGCCATTCCTTTATTATTTCTACTAGAAGTTATGAATAAATTGCGATTTGCCTTTAGTAAGGGAACAGAGGGGAGGTGACCAGTTGGGGGTGTGTCCCTGCACAGTCTGAACATGACAGCACTGATTGGATAGAGTCAGTCTGTGCAGGGACACACCCCCAACTGGTCACCTCCCCTCTGTTCCTTACTGAAGGCAAATAGCAATTCATTCAATAAAGGAATGGCACGACATAGAGACATAAGAATAGATGTTCCAGAATTGTTATTACATGAGGAATGCATGGAGCTATTAAAATAGGCATGTCAGGAGCGGTGAAAGGTCATACAGGGGGTCATACAGGGTTGAGTTGCTCCAGAAACAGCACCACACCTGTCCCTAGGTCATGCATGGTATTGCAGCTCGTACCCATCAATTTTAATGGAGCTGAGCTGTAATATTTCACACAATCCATGGACAGGTGTGTTTTTTTTTATTTTTATTTTTTTTAATTTCATGCAATCCATTTTAAGTTCAATTATATTTAAAGTTTTTTTTTTTTTTTGCATGAGTAATAAATGTCTGTTAAAGGGCATCTGTCATCAGATTTGTACCTATGACACTGGCTGACCTGTTACATGTGCTCTTGCAGCTGAGGGCATCCATGCCATGTTCCGATGTGCCCGCATTCCTGAGAATTTTTTATATATGCAAATGAGCCTCTAGGAGCAATGGGGGCGTAGCCGTTACACCTAGAAGCTCTGCTCTCTCTGCATCTGTCGCACCCTCTGCACTTTGATAGGGGCAGGGAGTGTAAGCGTGATCATGCCTGCCTACAAAGGTCCCATTGCCATGAGCAGTTGCAAATTAATCTGGATGACACTTATTCTGGACGCACCATAGAAATTCTATACGCCCTTATCTGACTAATAAGGCTGAGTTCACATCAGCGTTCAGCCTTTTTGTTCTTCTGCTCCATTATAGGAGCAGGAGAACGGAAAGGACAGATTCGGCACATAACTGAGCCTATGGACCCCAGAGACTATAATGGGGTCCATTAGGTTTCTGCACAGAGGAAGATTTTTGAATCGGAGACATAAGTCCTGCGTGCACAACTTTTGTCTCCGCTTCAAAATCTTCTGAGCGAAAACCTAATGGACCCCATTATAGTCTCTGGGGTTCGTAGGCTCCGTTCAGCTCAGTTATGTGCCGTATCTGTCCTTTCCATTCCCAAAGGCTGAACGCTGATGTGGACTCAGCCTAAGTAGTAGGGGACATATATTGACTACTTCCCTATTATTCAGTTAAAGGGGTTGTCAGGGATTAGAAAAAACATGACTAATTTCTTTTAAAAACAGCTCCAAGTGACGTGAATAGATCTGAGTTGCAATACCACACACAGCCTGTGGGCAGCTATGGCGCTGTTTCTGGAAGAAAGCAGCCATGTTTCCATCATTATTGTGTAACCTCCTGCAAGCAATATGCTGCCTTGTAGAATATTACTGAACAGAGAATATGGAAAATAGGGCTGTGTTTTCAATGAGAAATGGTACACCCCCGCCTTTTTTTTTTTTTTTTTTAACAAAGAGAATTTTTGCTGAGATGTCAGCTGTATATCTGAGACCTACTGTATATAGCGCAGATACAACCTCTCCATACAAAATAATTTACTACAGCTTGCATACAGCATACATTTCGGATCTTTTGGTGCTTATCAGTGCAAGACAAGTCATGGCTTTTGTGGTGTTTGGAAAGCGCCAAAGGTAGTCTGCAACCTAAAAGGAGTTGTATGGGACTCGAGACCGTCCCCTTCCCCAGCAATCCCGCCATGATTGCCTCTGGTCTTACTGCTCAGTCTCATTCTCTTGAGTGGGGAAGTGTAACACCAGACTGTCCATGGAGCAGAGCGGCACTTTTTCTGGATGAAAAGTAGAAGTTCCTATTGTAAATACTCATTAGGAAGTTTTTCATACTTTATAATATTTTTGCTATGTGTTTTCTGAAATGTTTCCTGTAATTTTTCCCCCAGTTTGCCGATGGTGTTTACCTAGTCCTCCTTATGGGGCTTCTGGAGAACTATTTCATCCCTCTACACAACTTCTTCTTAACCCCAGAAAGCTTTGATCAGAAGGTAAGCAGCAGAAACAAGTAAATCTGTACAGCCTATCCTGTCTTGCTCTTGAGTCACAATACTGTTGGAATTTTTGGAAACTGTCAGCAAGCTTGTGAACTGATTTTAAACACTGCAGAGAGGGCAGATAGCTGGCATGTTTCACAGTTTCATCCTCCTCCCTCTGACTGTGACGTTTTTGGAAGGGACGTATATAGTGTTTGTATACAGGTGTCAAGAGGGATCCAAGGTTTTTTTTTTTTTAAAGGGTTGGGGGGGTAGGAGATTGCAGCCAATAGCAGGCCGCAATGAGAACAAGCCTCCATTATCATCGCGGGAGGAACAAATGCAATAAACATTACTTTACATAAAACTAGTCAGAACAAAAGTCCTGAAGACGAGGTATACACTGTGTTTATACATTTCAAGTCTTGGATAGTGCAGACAAAATGTGAATGGTACATTGAAGGCCACGAGTAGATACATATCAAGATACAGATGCAAAAGCATTGGACATCATTTGGGTAGAATACAGAGTCTGTGCAGAAGAGCACCATGATCCCCAGATCTTCAAAAATTTAGGATAGCACCCCTATTCTTATATACTTATACTTATATTCTTAATAAAGCCTCATAGCTGGCGGAGGGTCCGTTGAAGTTATGAAGAGGCGCTCTCCATAGCTTCGGAGCATCCAGCGCCAGTTCTAAATGTAAGACAGCTTCTTGTTGTAGTACATCCAACGGTATCAAAACAGTTTCAAACACTTGGCAGTGCAAATCTTCCCAGAGAGCAGTGTATGAATGTATCCCATGATGGGAATTGTAGTACTCCTCACCTCTATCTCTCCATAGTTTCTCTGCAGAATCTAATGCTAGTAATATTATTCTGCTGAAGGGTACTAGATTAAGATATGGCTGACCAAGAGTTAAAGGTGTTTTAGCAATGTTCCTCTCTCTGCAGTAAACAGCAAATACTTTACTAACTGACTCTTCTAGTTGTAGACCTTCTAGTTCTTTTCTTTCTCTGTTACTGGAGTACTGTGAAGTAGAGAGACTTTTCTCTCTGTGGATCTCTCAAGGATAGTGATTCTCTGGGATGAAGGCCAAGTTCTCTGAGGAATGAGCACATGTAGCTCCCTTTTTCCTTAATCTCTTCCATTCCCTGTATTACAGTTAAACTGAGCAGTATATATTTCCTCTGTGTCCCTTCATCCTCCTCTTTGGCCTGTGTCTGGCTGTAAGATGGCTGGCTGGAGTAGGTGCCTCCCTGTGGTTTCCTGTCTGCAGGAGGACAAATAGATCACTAAGCCCCACCCACCTGCCAAAGCTAGAAGAGCTCAGCAGGAGATTAACCCCTGTGTTTTCTTCAGGGTTTCTACAAGACTATTTACTTCAGGATCATGCAGAAATTCTTTAGACTGCTAACCAGTGAGGGCGACTATATATCTGCTTTCCTTTTTTAGCATTTTTGTCTAGCTTTAGTGCTCCTTTAAAGGTGATTTAAGGTGATTTCTAGAGAAATTGCTCATAATTGCTTATAAAACCTTCTGTACCAAAAGGCCAATTTCTTTGACTTCATATTTGCACATCTTTTGGAAACACTTATAAAAAATGTAAAACAAATTAGACATGTAAATGCAATATTTTCCTCTAACCGCCGCTCATGACTCTGCATCAGACTTTCATAAATCAGAGGGTGACATTTTAATTTCTGTAATGTGACATTTAGTGTGTGACTACCTAATCAGAACATCACGTTAAGTGCCATGCGAGGGGGCTTTATGTTGAATGGAGGCAGAAAATAACATGTTTATCTGTAATTAAGGTGAACAGCAAAATTTTTCTCCAGCGTCCTTACTTTTGTTTCATATTCTGTTCGTTTCTGTGTTTCATGACTTTTTTTTGTTTTCTTGTTGATTAACTCCTTAAGGACCTCCGCAGTACATGTACAGCAGAAGTGTGTGCTTTAAACATAGTGCCCGCTCAAAAGCTGAGCAGGCGCCATAGCCACAAGGCGCCTGCTGTTTTACTTACTCTGTCCAGTCAGATCTGACTGTGTAAGCACATAAACTAAAGACTTAAAATGAGTACAATTAAATATGAAGGGTTGCAGAGTATAGGACCCATGCTGATCTGATATTGATGGCCTATTTTAAGGACAACCCGCCAATATCAAAATACTGGACAACCCCTTGAAAGGTAGTCTGTGACCTTCAAAATCAGTGTAAGCATACTGCCATGTAGGTAGAGCCCCTGTAAAATAGCCATACCATGCTTGTGAAAGTCCAGTTCTCTAATCTTGACAAACGCTTCTTTTTATTTTTTATGCAAACAATCTTTTTGTTGCACTGTGGGCAGGACCAGCCAGTTCGGTGCATCTGATGCCCCCTGTGTCATCACTACTGGCTCTGAAATGCCAGGGACTGTCAATCAAAGAAGAAGGGAAGGCGCTTGGCTGCATTACTAAAAGCATTGGTGTACCAGACAGAGTGGCCTCATCTATGGTGCATAAAAATATAAAGAAACATTTTTCAAGATTAGATGACCAGATTTTCACAGAAATGGTATGGTTATGTATTGGCACCTAACTTCATGGTAGTATGCTTACTTTAACACTGATTTTGTATGTGACGGACTCCCCTCAAGGTGTGACTTGCTTGATCGATGGAGTGTAGGCTCCAGACAATCTATGCCTGCTGGCTTTTCCAGAAGTAGTTGTCAGTTTGCTTTTCCAGACTGCGTGGTTGCACATACAGATGAGATCAGACATACCGTATTTTTTGCTTTATAAGACGCACTTTTTCCCCCCCAAAAGTAGGGGGAAAATGGCCGTGTGTCTTATAAAGCGAATACTAGTGAACGCTTCCATTATGGAAACGCTCACTAGTATGTATTAGGTGCCAGGAGCGGGGAAACATACTCACCCTCCTGCCCCGCGGCTCCGCTCCGGGTCCGGCGCTCCTCTGTCTTCTCCTGGCGCTGCACTGTCCTAACCTCGTACACCATGAGGACGGCCGCAGGAGAAGACAGAGGAGTGCCGGACCCAGAGCAGAGCCGAGGCGCAGGAGAGTTTTTTTTATGTTGTTCTGATGGGGCAGAGTGGGCTGATATGGGGGCAGAGTGGGCTGATCTGAGGTCTGATGGGGGCACAGTGGGCTGATCTGAGGTCTTATGGGGCAGAGTGGGCAGATCTGGACTGATATGGGGGCTGAGTAGGCTGATCTGAAGTCTGATAAGAGGCACTGTGGGCTGATATAGGGGCACAGTGGGCTGATCTGAGGCCTGATGGGAGCACTGTGGGCTGATCTGAGGTCTCATAGGGGCACAGTGGGCTGCTATGGGGGCACAGTGGGCTGATCTGAGGTCTGATAGGGGCACTGTGAGCTGATATGGGGGCACAGTGGCTGATCTGAGCTCTGATGGGGGCACAGTGGGCTGATCTGAGGTCTGATGGGGCAGATCTGGGATGATATTGGGCTGAGTGGGCTGATGGGCTGATCTGAGGTCTGATAGGCTGATCTGAGGTCTGATAGGTCTGTGGGTTGATATGGGGGCACAGTGGGCTGATCTGAGGTCTGATGGGGGCACAGTGGGCTGATCTGAGGTCTGATGGGGGCACAGTGGGCTGATCTGAGGTCTGATGGGGGCACAGTGGGCTGATCTGAAGGTCTGATGGGGCACAGTGGGCTGATCTGAGGTCTGATGGGGGCACAGTGGGCTGATCTGAGGTCTGATGGGGGCACAGTGGGCTGATCTGAGGTCTGATGGGGGCACAGTGGGCTGATCTGAGGTCTGATGGGGGCACAGTGGGCTGATCTGAGGTCTGATGGGGGCACAGTGGGCTGATCTGAGGTCTGATGGGGGCACAGTGGGCTGATCTGAGGTCTGATGGGGGCACAGTGGGCTGATCTGAGGTCTGATGGGGGCACAGTGGGCTGATCTGAGGTCTGATGGGGGCACAGTGGGCAGATCTGGGGGCTGAGTGGGCTATTATGGGGGCTGAGTGGGCTGATTTGAGGTCTGATGGGGGATGAGTGGGTTGATCTGAGGTCTGATGGGAGTCTGATGTGATGTCCTGAAATTTAGGGGGAGTCTCTGATATGAGGTCTGATGAAAAATATTTTTTTTCTTATTTTCCTACTCTAAAATCTGGGGTGCGTCTTATCAGGTGTGTCTCATAAAGTGAAAAATACGTTACGTCATTACATAACTTGCCACTGGAGATCACACATCAGGGTCACCATATGTAAACGGGCTCTCTCGTTGCAGGTCCACAATGTCACCTTTGCTTTTGAATTGATGCAAGATGGAGGACTCAAGAAGCCAAAAGCAAGGCCAGAAGGTATGGACTTACCAATAGTAAAATTCCTTCAGCAGCAATAGCACCTGATGGGCACCTTCAGTATCCAATATTGTGGATTATCAGAGGAAGGGGGCATAACGTGAAGCTCCTGAGCCCCAATGCAATGCTGTACCATGGACCCTAATTACCACATTCTATTTATAATACTTGTGATTTGTTATGTGGTACAAGGGTTCTCCTCCAGATTTGACTGCTGCTATACCCCGGGGCAGTAATCCTGTATGGATGCTATAGCAGCAGTTTGTGTTTGGGCATCTTTTGGGTTCTGGCTAAGGCTATGTTATCATTGCACTATTGCACTACATTCCACTTATGTACCAGTAAAGCTTCCAGTGTCCATTTCTAATGCATCGATAAACCCCACAGGCCCGGCTTATACAGTAGTGACCACATTGCGCCACATACTTTGCATCCTTTTTTTCACTGTATGGAAACTTGTAGCGGACTATACCATACCCCCCCCAAGTCCTGACAGGCCTCTCACCCAGTTAAGCCAGTACTCTCTGCTCTGCACTGATGAGGGGCAAGCACCCCGAAACAGCTGTCTGCAGATGAGGTGCTGGCTTATTTAATATCCGAGTCATGTCTCAAGGCTTATTTAAAGAGCTTATTTACAAGACTTACACGATAGCTGCCTTACATCTTGTGGCATTAGAGGCAGAGCTTGCTAACGGCTCATTTGCATCCCTTTCTTCCCAGAATTCCAGAGGAGCATGAATGGCCTATAAGTCTCCTCACGCCAATTAAGGCGCTCTCTCCCTAAGGAGAGATAGTACCCCCTATGATATATACTTTTTACAGTGGGTCCCTATGGGTGACATATAGCACTATATTAGAGCCTATATGGGGAAATAGTGCTGACATAATGTGGAAAGTGCATTACAGCCCCCTCTCCTAGCATGTTACAAGTCACAGTTAGGGCTTATGCATACAGCCGTTGCCGTTTTTACAGTCTGGTCGTGTTCTACATTTTGCGAAAGGGGGTGTCCTGCCCTCTATAGAATTGTCCGAGCTTTGTCCGTAATATGGACAAGAATATGACATGTTCTATTTTTTTCAGGGCCACGGAACAGACATACGGATGCAGACAGCACACAATGTGCTGTCTGTATCTTTTGCAGCCCCATTGAAGTGAATGGGTACGCATCTGACCCGCAAAAAATGCTGATTGGATGCGGACCAAAACCACAGTGATATGTATGAGCCCTGAGATGGATTTCCCCTCTTAATAAGAGTTTCATGCCACATGCTATGGCCAACTTCTCTCTACTTTTCCGGTCACACAAGGCGAATACTTAAAGGGTTATTCTCATTTTAGACAATGGGGGCATATCGCTAGGATATGCCCCCATTGTCTTATAGGTGCGGGTCCCACCGCTGGGACCCGCACCTATTTCCAGAACGGAGCCCCCGAAGTGAATGAGGGCGCACTGCGCATGCGCAGCCGCCCTCCATTAATTTCTATGTGGCCGGCGAAAATAGCCGAGCGCTGGCTCGGCTACTTCCGTCGGCTCCATAGAAATGAATGGGAGTGCACCGCGCATGCACGGCCCGGCTCCCATTCATTTCTATGAGCGGCGCGGGGAGCTGCGCCTGGTGGTGGCCGGACCCCCGGAAACCTGGGGTCCTCCAGGCGCAGCGCTCCCCGCTCCGTTCTGGATATAGGTGTGGGTCCCAGCGGTGGGACCCGCACCTATAAGACAATGGGGGCATATCCTAGCGATATGCCCCCATTGTCTAAGATGAGAATACCCCTTTAAAGGGTTTGTACCACTATGAAGCATATTAAAATATTCAGCATGAAAAACTAGTTGCTTTTGTCGTTTACTTTCTGCTACAAAAATGCTGCAGTTGTGAAATATTCTCTATACTTCATTACAAAGCGCTCCCTCTATTTAATCTGCATAGTAATGTGCATGTCCACCTTCTGAGGTGGTCGCACATGCTCGGTTCTATCCTTCAACTGCCAGCAGCCCTACCTATTATTAAAAGCTGTGACAGGAGACAGGGAGAGAGCTGAAATAGAAAGGACAAGCCCCCCCTAGAAAGGACTGAAGACAATCTATCAAAACAATTGGAGAAATGAATGGAGATGTCTCTAGATCCATGTACAGGCTTTGATAGAGAGATTGACATACACTTTATGATGTATTCTTTTAATTTTTTACATCAATCATGGGGTGATCCCTTTAAGAATTTCATTATCTTATAGTAAACGGAAACCTCTCCATACAGCTTGACGTCTGACAGTTAGATTTGATCTTTAGTAATTTGCTGAAGATCATTTGCAGGACTAGAATCCCCATCTTGGTATCCGTCAGTATTCTCTCCCTGTTGTGCCTTCATGCCTTGGAATAAAATTACTCTTAAATTGGGGTTATTATTCTGATTTTTCACATTGCCCTGAGGTGGCGAGGATTATAAATCAATGTGATAATGGACTTTGCTCTTCGCAGCAAAACTTGACAATTCCATTTCCGTTTTCCCTTGAGAGGCACCGACGCGAAAATCTGATAGGTTCAATCTGTTGTCAGGGTTACATAAATATTCCTGGTGTAACCTTGTCTTTCTATAAGTTTGTCAACAGGTCCCCGGTGACAATGGGCTTGGAGCTGTCTGTCACAGAGATGAATATATATATTAATATAGACTAGAAGTATAACATTTTTTATTTTTATAATTTAATACATCGAATGGGTATAAAAATATGATGACCATCAAATGAATTAAATGTTTTCCTCTACAGGAAAAAAGTCACATGACAATCGCAAAAGTTCTGACATGCTCAATCTGATCCTCATAAATTACCCACCTTTTTCCCCATAGGAAATCCTTGACGTTTTTTGGTATAGTTTGTTTTTGTATATTCCTTTTTTTTAAACTTTTATTTAGTCATTTAAACCTCTGCACTTTAAAGGGTTTTCCAAGATTTTGATACTGATGACCTATCCTCAGGATAGGTCATCAGTTCTGATCTGTGGGGGTCCGACGCCCAGGACCCCCGCCAATCAGCTATTTAAGAAGACTGTGGCACTCCTGTGAGAGCCGTGGCCTTCTCCGTCCTTGCCAAGCACAGCGCAATACATTGTATAGCTGCTGTGTTTGGTATCAAGGATAGATCATCAGTATCAAAATCTTGGAAAACCCCTTTAAATATGCTTGGGAGTCCAGTGGGCAGTCTTGTCAGTGAAAGACAGCTATCGCTATGTACACAGCCTTATAGGGAACGCTGTCAATCACTAAGTAGGACCACCCACTAGACTCATGGGGATAGAAAAAAATACAGATTTAAATAAGTAATATATTGAATCTTTCCCCAAAAAATGATCTCTCGATCTGCTCAGCTCTTCCCGCTCTATAACATGCTGACACCATACTCAATGTGATAAGTTCCCTTGAAGAAGTGACATTAGGCAGATTCCCAAGAAGCAATGTATTAAAGAGGTATTCCAGTTTTAATAATTACATTTACAAAAGTAACTAGTTTTTCATGCTGAATTATATTAAAATAACATTTACTGGTGACACAACACCTCTATAGGAGTCTGGGAGGGTTCCCCCTTTTTTCATGCGTCTCCTGGGCATTCTGGGAGTGGTCCATCTGGGCCTTTTCACCAGTATACAGTTTGATCACATAGAATGTGTCCATTGGAAAGGGCAGGGTCATGAGAGTTGGATATGTGAACCTGTAGCCATTGCTATTTGCTATTCCTCTTTTTTTTTGGTCCCATATAATGATTGCATAAGTTCATTATCTGGTCCTTAAAGGGGCTGTCCATTTTAAAAAACTGTGGTGTCTGTTGTGGCACTGCAGGGAGATTAAACATTTAATGCCAGGTTACCCAAGAGATATGGCTGATTGGTGGGGGCTTAAACACTGTTGGAGTCATTGATTAAAACCAGTGATATATATGCTGGTTTTAATACTCCTGCCCTGACGGTGAGTGCGCCAAAGTGGTGTAGAGGTGCAGGCCTCTACATAATTTTGGTGCTTTGTTTCGACGGCCGCCTGACATGGTTTAAACTAAGCCAACTCCCTTGCTGGCTTAGTTTAAGACCTTTTTCCACGCCATGACCTGGCGCAGAAAATGGTAAATGAGATGGGCCAGCCAGTCTGCCCTCTAACCCACCCACACCATGCCCACTTTTCACGCCTCGGAAGTGGCATGAGCGTGGAAAAGTCACAGATTCGCGTGCAATTCCCCTTTGCAACCAAATCTGTGACAAAGGTACGCCAAAAGTGGGGTACTGAAATGTAGAGGTTGTCTAAAGTCCTTTAAAATTCAGATATCCATTTGTATAAAAAAATGTAATCTTTGCTTTTCCTTTTTTTTGCAGACATTGTAAATCTGGATTTGAAGTCCACAATGAGAGTGTTATACAACCTGTTTACAAAGTACAAGAACATCGAATGAGACACCGCTAGAGAAAAGCCACTTGCCTTCTGGGTGTTTTTTTTTTTTTTTTATATATATGTCAATGGGTCTCAATTTTTCACCACGAATTTTCCCTCACTGGATTCCCTGTACTGTACTATACTGTATTTATATAGTCAATCACTAATTCGGGCCCTGAACCTGAGAATTTCCAATTTTTCCTTTTTCAGTTGAGAAAAACTTTTTGTACGTATTTTTTTTTGTCTTTGACGTTTGTCACATAAAACACTGGGAACTGTAGTTGTCCTGGTTGCCTAAACTACATGAGTAAAGTTTAATGGCTGCTGTGACTACTACTCCTTACCAATGACTGACATCTCCGAGGGATTCAAGGCTCCTCAGATCGGTTAGTTAGTGTTGAGGCAGTATCTTGTGAACATTTTTGACTTATGTAAGTAAAGGAACTCTGCTCGGTATAGATGTGTCTTGTAAGTTTGCACCTTTTTGCGGTCAGCTTGAATTCAGCACAATTTGGATTACAAGAAAGCTAAAAGCAGTAGAGACATTCAGGTTACATTAATGTCTGGGGCTGCTGAATAATTGATCCACTGTCTTGATATTGCTTAGTAACGCCAGCAGATAATTAAGAGTCCTTCTGTCCGACATAAATTTCTTTTCCTTTGTCGAGAGAAAGCTAGTGTCCTCATTGTGACAAGCCACTACTTTAAGCTGGGGAAAAAAAGTTACATCTGTATTTTAAAGAGGGTGTGCAGGACTATAAAAGGTGTTTTGCAGGATTTTACTAGTCCGACACCCAGGACCCCCGCCAATTGGCTGTTTTGAGAAGGCACTGTCGCTCCTGTGAGCGCTGCAGCCTTGTCTTAGCTTTTCCTAGGCCAGTGACGTCACGTTCATCGGTCACGTGGCCTAGGAGCGGCTCAACCCCATTCAAGTGAATGGGGCTGAACACGATACCAGCACAGCCGCTCTACAATGTACGGCGCTGTGCTTGGTAAGCTGCGAGAAGGTAGCGACGCTCACAGGAGAGCCGGTACCTTCTCAAACAGCTGATCGGCGGGGGTCCCGGGTGTCGGACCCCCACCAATCAGATACTGATGACCTATCCAGAGGATAGGTCATCAGTAGTAAAATCCCGGAAAACCCCTTTAAATAGTTGGCCATCAATATCAGAATGGTGGGTGTCTGATGATTACTGCTAATAGTACGGAGCTGTCTCTGGTAAACTTTGAAAAAGACGCAGCACTGTGAGAGTCTGACCCTTACCAATCTGGCATTGATGGCCTATGCTATGGATAGGCCATCAATTTAGTAGTCCTGGGAGACCCTTTTAAAGATACTTTCTGCTTTCAGATTTACGTAAGGAGTAATTTAAAAATAACCTAATATATATGCCTATATGGTATGTGGTGTGTGTATGTGTATATAGATTGATTGACCGATCAACCTAGATCTAACCGACCGGTCGACCTAGATCTAACCGACCGGTCGACCTAGATCTAACCGACCGGTCGACCTAGATCTAACCGACCGGTCGACCTAGATCTAACCGACCGATTAACCTAGACCTAACCCACCGGTCGCCCTAGATCTAACCCACCGGTCGCCCTAGATCTAACCCACCGGTCGCCCTAGATCTAACCCACCGGTCGCCCTAGATCTAACCCACCGGTCGCCCTAGATCTAACCCACCGGTCGCCCTAGATCTAACCCACCGGTCGCCCTAGATCTAACCCACCGGTCGCCCTAGATCTAACCCACCGGTCGATCTAGATAGATATTATGGGACAGTGCCATCCAAAAGCGTTATGACTACTTTAGTCTTTTACCAATAATATATATTATCATCCTCATCATTGTCACTTTAAGTAATTCATGAGGGCACATAAGGTTTACCTATCTCCAGCATTACTATTTTCTGATGACGTACATGCTCCCCCACCACTAGACTGAATACCTCTTTGTGGCGTGTTGTATTGTCATGTAAAGGCAGCTGTATCCAAATCTGAGGTCATAACGTCTTCTAGAACTGAAAGCCTTTATGAACACTGGCAGTTTACACTATTTAATACATTGATATGTATGGCACCTTACAGTTAGAGACATAACTGTTCGATATTATATAGAATAATATACTTAATTGCTTTACGTTGCTTTACATAGCTTCTCCTGATCTTAATGTGCAGCCTATATTATACCCTACAGCTGCACTAGTTCTCGCTGGTCCTGCAGCGACAATATCTCCTTTATCCTATATGTGACCACTTCAGCCAATCATCACCCTAGTGGTCACGTGCTATTTCTCACACCTAACTGCTGATGCCAGTGCTTGGCTGCAGTGGTCATGTACAACACATGCTTGCTGCGGGGAATAGAGTGATGATATATTTAAAGGGTTTAGTATTTTTTCTGTTTTACACCGTTTCCTGCTCTTGGACAATTTTTCAAAAATCTCAGAAAACACCTTGAGCCTAGTTCAACCAATGGTTTTTCTGCCTGCAGATTAAACACCATGTTCGACGTAACAGGTTCCCTTTAACGGGCATCTGTCAGCAGATTTGTTCCTATGAAACTGAAAAATGTGCGCTCAGCAACTGAAGGTCCCATGTTCATATGTACCTGCATTGCTGAGAAAAATGATGTTTTAATATATGCAAATGAGCCTCTAGGAGCAATGGGGGCGTTGCCATTACACCTAGAGGCTCAGGTCTCTCTGCAACTGCCGCACTCTCTGCACTTTGACACACCCAAGCAAGTTGAATGCGATAAACTCGTGGCGTGTGTCCCCTCCTCTGACAGGATCGCACAGCATTATAGTGATTTATAATGCTGTGTAACCCTGAAATGTACTGTATTACACTGACAGCATTATGTCGGTGTAATTCAGTAGATTCCAGGACCCTCAGGGTTACACATCATTAGAAATCAGTATAAGGGTCCATTCACACATCCTGAAAATGGGTCCGCATCCGTTCCGCAAGGTGCGGACCCATTCATTTTCCGGTCCGCGGCCCCGCAAAAAAAAAAAATAGAACATGTCCTATTCTTGTCCGCAGCCACGGACAAGAACAGGCATTTCAATTATAGAGCTGGCCACGTGCGGTCCGCAAAATGTGGAACGCACATGGCCGGTGTCCGTGTTTTGCGGATCCGCAATTTGTGGACCGCAAAATACTTGCGAACGTGTGAATGTATCCTAATGCTCTGCGATCCTGTCAGAGGAGTGGAGGTCAGAATGGGACCTCTCATTGACACACACTGCAAGTTTATCGCATTCAACTTGCTTGTGTGTGTCTGGCCTTAAACTCCCTGGCCCTGCTGTACCGTTCACTTTGGGGGGGCTCTGAGGGGTATGGCTGCATTTCCTGGTGTCATTTTAGCAAAAATGGCAGTGGCCACTGAACAGGAAAAAGTCCAATAAATCTGTAATAAAGAGACCTAACAGTCATGCCATCTTGCAGGTGTGGTGCCATGCAGCCACAACCCTTTTTAGGGATGCTGGGGGTGGTCCTATTGGTTGTCCCCCAATTTTACCAGACATAACTTGATATGGTGAGAATTTGCCAGAAAAGAACTTGTATGTACTACTGCTTTCTTTTATCAGAAATTAGATTAGAAAAACAGCTCTATTATTTTTCCCTCAGAAACAGCGCCTCTCCGGTCCGTGGGCTGTGTCGGATATTGCAGCTGAGACCAATTTGGGGCTGAGCTGCAATTCCAAGCATGGCCCATGGATTAGAGTGGTGCTGTTTCAGGGAAAATAGTAGACCCAACGATAAAGGAAAAAAATAACACTTGAATTTCTTGTCCGATAATATCTACAAATGTGCTTTTGCTGTAATATTACTTGAGTTACCGCCTATATTAGGATCACTGTTTTGCGATTTTATACCAAAGAACCGTGGGGTCGTGTATGACTATACTGTTCTACTTATTAACCTGTGTGCCTGGTGAAAACCCGTACAGAGAATGCCTCCGGTTCTGTTCTTTGTGTGGATCCACCGTTCTTTTCACTGCTGTTTTGCTATTTATATCAAGGTTGGTTCTTTTTGCCTTTTGTAATAAACGTTCATATATTTATTCAATGGAATTGTGATGATAAATATAATAAAATATGATGTTCTGAGATAAGAAGTGTATAGTTCGTTTTTCTTCCGGGTATAAGCTATAATTGGTTACCTGAAGCTTCACCTTTTGATTTAAGTTTTGACAGCTGTAAAATCCTTATGGAAACCATCAGCAATCTGCTTTTACCTTGGTCAATTTTTACTATATATTTTTTTTCTATTTATTTATTTATTTCTTACATTAGAGCAGAAACACCTTTTAAAAGCAGAAAACTAACCTGTATTTTTAGATGTCTTACCTAGAATCACGTGATGAGGTAGTCAATTAAGCAGCTGGCGAGGGGCGGACTGCGAACTTAAAGTGGAAAAAATGGAAAAAATACTAATAGTGGCCCCATTTTGTAGTCGGGTCCAAGTTGATGGAAGGCAGGGCCAGCAATACCATATTGTGGAACATTATACCACCCCAACAGAGACAAATACCACAGTCCATCACAAAATACTGCCAACAGCACAAAATACATCCCCAAAAATGTCCACTGGCCGGGCATGAGGAGGGCTCAGGCAGCCCCCTGGGCATCGGCCCACCGGGAGATTTCCCTGTAAGGTCTATGGCCAATGTGCCCCTGCAGATGGCCATCTATTTAGATCTCTCTTTTAATCTAAAGAGGGTCACAATAATATCGCCTAAATGTGATGTGAAAGGAGTGTCACATGTGAAAGGCTGAAATGTTTGGTAATCATATTTTATAGTATTTATGCGCCAGCCTACTTGATGACCTTCTCTAATTTGCAATAAGTTTTGTGTGCTTGAAACACACTTCTAGTAAACTGGAGTAACTAAGTATGGTTTTAGAGGTGGTTGCTCCCCATCTGTACAGGGTAAGAGTCTGGTTAGCTGAGTGAGAAGCTGCTGACCAAAACTGTTTATAATATCTTTACAATGGTTGTGTTACCGAGCTTCAAATACCATTCTTTTCTTCTCACCGTCATAAGGTAAAGGGGTTTTCCAGGATTTTGATATTGAAGGCCTATCTGCAGTATAGGTCATCAGTATAAGATGGACTAGCATCTGACTCCCAGAACCCCCGCCAGTCAGCTGTATGAAGAGGCCGCAGAGCTCCATGAGTGCTTAGGCCATGTTATGTTACCATACATCAGTCGTGTGGCCCAGGCACAGGTCAGTTCCATTTGAGGGAATGGGGCTGAGCTGCAACACCAAGCACAGCCACTATCCAATGGACATCACTGTGCTGGGTAAACTGTGAGGAGGCCGTGCTGCAGCTTTCTCAAACAGCTGATCTGCAGGGGTGCCAGGAGACAGACCTGAGGAAAGGCCATCAATATGAAAATCCTAGAGAACCCCTTTAAAGGTGGACAAGATTTTAAGAAAGGGAGGGAATTTTATTAAAAAAGAATGTAACTTGCTTACCCATTCAATTTCCTGCTTCCCTAGTGGTCCCCACCGATTCTGCAGTGATGATGTCACATATATCATTCATGTGACTGCTGCAGCCAAGTACTGGCTTCAGGGGTCACATGATATACATGCAAGGTCAGTGATTGGCTACAGCAGTCATATGAATTATGTACATGATACCATCTAAGCAGGACCGCTAAGGACCACCAGAGAAGTGGGGTGTTGAACGGGTAAGTAATAGGATTTTCTGTCCTTAGGCCAATCTCTTGAATCCTGGCCATCCCTTTCTCTTGAAGCTAGCAGCTAAGAAGACGTGTTCTTTCTCAGGAAGTGTGTCCTTTCCGCTGCAGCTTTTGACCTGTAACTGTCACAGCTTCTAATAGTAGATACAGTATCGCTGGTGGCAGTTGAAGGACGGAAATGTATGTGTGTCCACCCCAGTAAGGTGGACAGAGAAATAAGAAATAAACATCAGATAGCACTATACAGACACATTTTTTTGAATAACTTGGTGGGTAAATTACATTTTTAATTACATGCAATTACAAAAGTACTGTATTTTTCACTCTAAAAGACGCATCTACCCATAAGACGCACTTAGGTTTTAGAGGAGGAAAATAAGAATTCAGACCTCAGATATGACCCTCATGGTAATCAGACCACAATGCAGGCAAAAAAAAAAAAAAATCAACTAACCTCTCCTGCTCCGGCCACTGCTGACATCCAGTGCTCTTCCTGGTCTTCCTGACGCTCTGTGCTGTGACCTGTGCACAGTATGTGGGAGAAGACCAGGTAACATAAGACACTGTGCGTTTTATATAGGGTGAAAAATATGGTATTTATATGCAGGTACTGATTTGATAAAGTAGAATATTTTGTTTTTGTAGGACTCTAAGTTCCTTTAAGGAAATATAAATTAAAATTCAGTTACATCAGTCAGAGAAGAAAAAGAAGATAACGTTCCAGTCATCATGTAGTCAGCAAAACTCCCATTGATTTGTGTTCTGGAAGATACAGAACATTCTCTTGCCTCATCAAAATGGCCGAATACCAAGAAGCACTTTTGAGGCTTCAGTCAGTCTTCACATACTGTAGTTTGCTGCTTTGTGAAAAAAAAAATATATATTTATCGCTATTTATAATGCAGCCCATGAACGTGATTTGCTATGCTCTGATGTTTTTTACAGGGCTTTGGGCCTAGTTTGTTCTCAGGTTGCCTAGCAACCTGCCACACTACGTTTCAGTGGCTCCCACATTAATCTCTCAGTTGTTAGGCCTATCGCGTAATGTAAAAAGCCAGGGTATATTTTAGATTTTCTCACCTCACATGGCACATTTTCTATGTCTGCTCTCCATGGTTTTATACAAAAGCAGATTAAATGTACACAAAACCCAAAAACACCTTTCCTTCTAAAGCAGGGGTGGGGAACCTTTTTGGTGCCGAGGGCCATTTGGATATTTGTAACATAATTCACGGGCCATACAAAATTCTCATCTTATAAATTTGATGGCTATATTTGGTCAAACATATAACTGACTTAGGGAACTTTCACATTTGCATTTTTGATGGATCCGACAGAGTTCAGCAAAAACGCTTCGTTACTGATAATACAACCATCTTCATCCGTTATGAATGGATCCAGTTGTATTATGTTTAAGATAGCTAAGACGAATCCGTCATGAACTCCATTGAAAGTTAATGGGGGACGGATCCATTTTCTATAGTGTCGGAGTTAAACGGATCCATCCCCGTTGACTTGCATTGTGGGTCATGACGGATTCGTTTTGCTTCTCAGGACAGAAAGAAAACCGCAGCTTGCTGTGGTTTGCTCTCCGTTATGAGAACAGAACGGAATGCATTTTGGAGCACTCCGTTCTGTTCAGTTACATTTTGTCTCCATTAGAGATGAGCGAGCATGCTCGTCCGAGCTTGGTGCTCGTTCGAGCATTAGGGTACTCGTAAGTGCTCGATGCTCGGGCGAGCATCTCGCCATGCTCGAGGAAATGGCATTTCCCGCCTTTTGAATTTTTGGTACACCCAGCATCACGTGGGGCCCTTACATGTCGATAGCAGGGGTTGGCTGGCCTGATCAGGTGACCCTGGAATATACTAGTGACTGCCCGAAGTGCTTGGCTCAGTCGCTGCCTGGATGCCGTTAGGGACAGATCTGCAGTGTGATACAGGGAGAGTGTTAGGGTGTTCTACTAGATTTGTGTTAGGCAGGAGTGATTCTAAAAGAACCCAACAGCCCTTGTTAGGGCTACAAGACCCTTTTTTTTAATCTGCTTGTGGCTGGGCTTGCTGGCACTAGTAGTGCAGCTACCACCATATTTGCAGCTGTGTGGAACCCTTCTGTGTGTCACAGTTCAGCTGGCCAGTCACCACAAACCAGAATCCGTATTTTCTGTCCAGGTGACCCATACTGTACGTCACGTAATAAAATACAGTCTTTTGCTCTCACTGATACAGCTACATTAGAAAAATCTCTGTGCGACATTTGTCTGGGTTGCAGTGAAAATAGCCACAGTCAGCAGGGGCTGAGTTTGCTCTCTGATATATTCTGCACGTCACGTTAAAAAAAAAAAAACACAAAAAAAAATTAGTTTTTTTGTTGTTTTATCTCAGTGATACAAATCCATTTCATACAGCTGTGTGGAACCATTCTGTGTGTCACAGTTCAGCAGTCCAGTCACCACAAACCACAATCCATATTTTCTGTCCAGGTGACCCATACTGTACGTCACGTAATAAAAATACAGTCTTTTGCTCTCACTGATACAGCTACATTAGAAAAATCTCTGTGCGACATTTGTCTGGGTTGCACTTAAGCAGACCAAGTCTGCCTAATCTAATAGTTTCAGTGTAATTGCTCCATACTGCTTGGTACGTAATAAAATACGTAATTTTGCTCTAACTTATCCACCTACATATTAACTTGTTCAGATTGAACAAGTTTGTGGGTTTCAGTACAGCAGGCCCATTTTTTTTTTTATATACAGAAAATGTTGAACCCCAGGGCTAAGGGTCGAGGACGAGGGCGTGGGGGCGTGGGCATTCAATTACTGCAGGGGGCAGAGGCCGTGGTCCTGGGCAGGGTGAGACAGTACCTGCTGATGAGGGAGCAGGGGAACGCCGCAGAGCTACACTCCCTAGCTTCATGTCTGAACTTACAGGGACACGTGGTAGAGCACTGTTGAAACCACAACAGTGCAAAGAGGTGATGTCGTGGATTGCGGACAATGCTTCAAGTAATTTGTCCACCAGTCAGTCTTCCACGCAGTCCACCCACGTTACCCAAGGGAGCACTCCTCTGGCTCCTCCACCTCAACCTCCTTCCCCCCCAGTCTGCCCCCTCCCAGGAAAATTTGGAATGCGATCCACTATACTCTGAGGAACTGTTTTCTGGACCCTTCCCAGAGTCACAAACCACTTATCAGGTTGCTGCTGACCTCTTTCCCGATGCCCAAGTTTTCCAACTGTCGCAGTCTGTGGGTGATGACATTTTTGACTTAGTGGAAGAAGTGTGTAAAAAGGTGTCGGATGATGAGGAGACACGGTTGTCCGACAGTGGTGAAGTTGTTGTCAGGGCAGGAAGTCCGAGAGGGGAGCAGACTGAGGAATCGGAGGATGACGAGGTGACTGACCCAAGCTGGGTTGATAAGCCGAGTGAAGACAGTGCTTCTGAGGCGGAGGCGAGTGCTGCACCAGAACAGGTTGGAAGAGGCAGTGGTGTGGCCAGAGGGAGAAGCAGGGCCAGAGCTGGTGCATCAGCAGCAACTGTTTCACGTAGTGAAGCTCCCGTGGCGAGGCCTAGATGTTCGCAAGTCTGGAGGTTCTTTAAAGAAATTGAGGATGACCGACGGACTGTGGTATGCAACCTGTGCCACACCAGGATCAGCAGAGGTGCCACCACTACTAGCCTAACCACCACCAGCATGCGCAGGCATATGAGTGCTAAACACCCCACTCAATGGAACCAAGGCCGTTCACCTCCTGCGGGTCCCACCACTGCTCCTTCCCCTGCGTCACTCGCTGCCTCTGCTAGTCAACCCCCTGCCCAGGACCCCGGCACGAGCGCCTCCCGCCGGAAAACCACACCTTCGCCTCCACGATCCTCCACAGCGTCCACCAATGTGTCCCTGCGCAGCGTTCAGCTGTCTTTACAGCAGATGTTGGAGCGCAAGAGGAAATACAGTTCCACCCACCCACATGCCCAAGCCCTCAACGTCCACATCTCCAAATTGCTGAGCCTGGAGATGCTGCCCTATAGGCTGGTAGAGACCGAGGCCCCAGCCGCCACTATTTTTCCCGATGTACTGCCCAGCCCTACACCAGCACGTGTCACAGAACATCATCAGTGCCCTGACCAACGCTGTTTCTGAGAAGGTCCACCTAACCACGGATACGTGGACAAGTGCTGCCGGGCAGGGACACTATATATCACTGACGGCACATTGGGTTAACTTGGTGGAGGCTGGGACCGAGTCTGACCCTGGGGCCGCTCATGTACTGCCCACACCAAGGATTGCAGGGCCTACCTCGGTCACGGTCTCTCAGACGTACTATGCCTCCTCCTCCGACCCCTCCTCCTCCGACCCCTCCTCCTCCGAATTACCATCCGTGGGCACGGTGCCTTCAGTCGGTAGCTCTAGGCGCAGCAGCAGTGCCGTGGCTAAGCGCCAGCAGGCGGTGCTCAAACTGCTGATCTTAGGTGACAAAAGGCACACCGCCCAAGAACTATTACAGGGCATCACGGCGCAGACCGATCTGTGGCTGGCACCGCTGAACGTCAAGCCAGGCATGGTTGTGTGTGACAACGGGCGTAACCTGGTAGCGGCTCTGCAACTCGGCAGACTCACACATGCCTGGCCCACGTATTCAATCTCATAGTTCAGCGGTTCCTCAAGACATACCCCAATCTGTCTGATTTTCTCACCAAGGTGCGCCGCATCTGTGCGCATTTCCGCAAGTTGACCACAGATGCTGCCACTCTCAGGGCAGCGCAGCGCCGCCTACAACTGCCCGCTCACCGACTGTTGTGCAACGTGCCCACAAGATGGAATTTGACATTGAACATGTTATCCAGAGTTTACCAGCAGCGCACAGCGATTGTAGACTGCCAGATGTCAACTTCCACCAGAACTGGTAGTCAGGTCAGTCAGCTTCCTCAAGTCTACAATGAGGAGTGGACGTGGATGTCTGATATCTGCCAGGTGTTGACCAACTTTGAGGAGTCAACACAGATGGTCAGCGGTGATGCCGCCATTATCAGCCTCACCATCCCGCTGCTTTGCCTGTTGAAAAATTCACTGCTCAGCATGAAGTCGGAAGCTTTGCGCTTGTCACAAGAGACGGTGGAGGAAGATACGTCGCTTGATAGCCAGAGCACCCTCCAATCTGTTTCTCAGCGCGTATCGGAGGAGGGGGATGAGGATGAGGAGGAAGAGGAGGAGAATGTTGGCGAGACAGAAGAGGGTACTAATGCTCAGTCCTTCTTAACTCTTGAACGTGTATGGGCTGAAGAGGAGGAGGAGGAGGAAATGAAGAGTCAGGCCAGTGAGGAAAAGGAATTCTTGCGTGTTAGGACTCTGGTGCACATGGCAGACTTCATGTTAGGCTGCCTATCCCGTGACCTTCGCATTAGAAGAATTTTTTAAAACACCGATTACTGGGTGTTCACTCTCCTGGACCCACGGTACAAGCAGAACCTTTCCACTCTCATCCCTGTAGAGGAAAGGAGTATGAGAATGAATCAATATCAACAGGCCCTGGTGCACAAGCTGAAACAATCCTTCCCATCTGACGCCGCTAGCGGCAGAGGGCGTGGTTCTGTGGGCCAAGTAGCGGGGGAGAGCAGGCGAGCAGGCAGCTTGTCCAGCACTGGCAGGGGAACGCTCTCCAAGGCCTTTGCCAGTTTTATGTCACCCCAGCAAGACACTGTCACCTGTCCGCAGTCTAGGCAGAGTAGGGGGGAGCTGTACAGAAAGATGGTGAGGGAGTACCTAGCTGACCATACCAACGTCCAGACCGATCACTCTGCTCCATACAACTACTGGGTTTCAAAGCTGGACACGTGGCCTGAACTGGCGCTGTACGCCTTGGAGGTGCTGGCCTGCCCTGCCGCTAGCGTGTTGTCAGAGCGGGTATTCAGTGCAGCTGGTGGCATCATCACCGATAAGCGTACACGCCTGTCAACTGACAGCGCTGACAGGCTGACGCTTATTAAAATGAACAAAGCCTGGATTTCACCGGAATTCAAATCTCCTCCGGGGGAAAGCAGCTAAAGATTAACATTACTTATGTATCCGATTCCTCTTCTCTACTCCTCCTACTCCTCCTCCTTGTCGTCTTTGCCTAACGCTGACCCAAAACGCAATTTTTTAGAGGGCCAACTGGCACTTTTTTACGACAATTTTTCCGGAGGGCCCCCTACAGTCCCTCTCTCCAATTTTTCCGGAGGGCCACCTACAGGCCCTCTCTCTAAACAATTTTTCCGGAGGGCCACCTACAGGCCCTCTCTCCAAACAATTTTTCCGGAGGTCCATCTACAGGCCCTCTCTCCAAACAATTTTTCCGGAGGGCCACCTACAGGCCCTCTCTCTAAACAATTTTTCCGGAGAGCCACCTACAGGCCCTCTCTCCAAACAATTTTTCCGCAGTGTCAACTACAGACACTGTAAAACAATGTTTCAGGAGCGTCAAACAGACAGTCCAAAACAATTTTTCAGGAGGCGCAAGTACCGACATTTAAAAAAAAATTTTTTGCTGAGGGTCGACTTTATGTACTCCGAAAAAAAAAAAATTTTGGAGGCTCAACAAAAGCCATTTCACTGCATTCTCAGTCGGACAAAGTCATGGGTGGTGTAACCGCCATGCTGTGTCAGGCTAAATTTTTGGGTGCTTCACCAGCTACCGCATACTAACTCAGTCACTCTGTTGTCACCGCCGCCATACAGGGCCACGAAAAATGTGTATGTGGTTCGCCTGCTCCCGCAGTGTCACTCGCTCACTCTGTTGTCACCACCATAGTGGTTTGCACTATAGCAGCCCAAGTCTGCACATTCCCCTTTTTATCTCCAAGTGATCTATACTGCACGTCACGTAAAAAAATACGTTCTTTTGCTCTCAGTGATAGAAACAATTTTATGAAATGGATTTGTTTCTCTTTAACTGATCTATACTAAACGTCACTTTTAAAAATACGTCTTTTTCCTCTCTTTCCAAATAATTTTTCTGGATAGGTGACGTATACGGTATTAAACTGAGAAGAATACATACAACACATGCCCCACTTGATCAATTTCAACCGTACCTAAATTGACAGCCACAGCCATACAGGGCCATGCTAAATTTTTCCTGTGCTCTACCTGCTACCGTCGTGTAGCTCAGTCAATGTGTAGTCACAGCCATACAGGGCCACACTAAATTTTTCCTGTGCTCTACCTGCTACCGTCGTGTAGCTCGGTCACTCTGACCGAGTCTGACCCTGGGGCTGCTCATGTACTGCCCACTTGGAGGATTGCGGGGCCTACCTCGGTCACGGTTTCTCAGACTTACTATGCCTCTTCCTCCAACCCCTCCTCCTCCTCCTTCGAATTACCATCCGTGCTTCACCTCCTGCTACCTCAGTCTAACTCGGTCACCGCCATGCTGCGTCAGGCTAAATTTTTGGGTGGCTCACCTGCTACCTCATCTAACTTGGTCACTTGTTGGTGTCACCGCCATGCTGTGTCAGGCTTATGCCTGCATCGTGTGGCTGGGGGATAGGAGAGCAGTGCCAGCATGGGCATGGGTGATGGACCTTTGTTGCACCTAGTTGGGTGCTTTCCTAACATGTGATGGGCATGTGCCTCGCCTTTCTTGGTCTGGGTGATTACAATTGCCATGAGGGTAACCACCAGGCTGTTGCAGGAGAATTTGGGGTAATGGTGGGATTAGGCAGCCTCAGAGGCATCCATGCATGCTGCCCCTGCTGTTTAATGTCAATTTCCGTGGTGTTTCCATCATTTTCTGATGTTTCCAGGTTTTCACCCAGCCTTCCCTAGGCAGAGCCTTGGTCCCCTGCAAAAAATGCTCGAGTCTCCCATTGACTTCAATGGGGTTTGTTACTCGAAACGAGCACCCGAGCACCGGGAAAAGTTTGTCTCGAATAATGAGCACCCGAGCATTTTAGTGCTCACTCATCTCTAGTTTCCATTGACAATTAATGGTATTGAGACCCTATGATGGTTCTCAATAGCGGAAGATAGAAACGCTAGTGTGAAAATAGCCTTAGGGTAAATTACAGAAATTGCGCTTCAATTAAAAAAAATTTTTAGAGAGCTGTATTTTTACAGTACAAAGATGTGCCTGCGTGATATATTACATATTGTACAGGTGCCATTATTAGGTGCCTTTATTTGACATTAATGGCAGGCAAGCTCATCTCAGGGGGTCCAGAGAGGGGTTCACCCAGCTTTCACTCTGCCACTGTCCCACCCTTTCTCAGTCTCCGATCTGCCCCCCACCTCCATCAGCCTCCCATCAGACGTCCCAGGCTCAGATTAGACCCCAGTCAGACCCTCCCTAGATTCAGATCAGACCCCCATCAGACCCTCCCTAGCCTCACATCAGTCCGCATCAGAACCTCCAACCTCAGATCAGACCCCCCTAGCCTTAGATCAGACCCTCCAGCCTCAGATTAGCTACCATCAGACCCTCCCTAGTCTCAGATAAGTCTCCATCAGACCACTTGCCAGATTCACTTACCCTCCCTGGTCTTCTTCTCGCCACACTGTACTGTGATCTGACAGCGCACAGCGTCAGGTCATAGTGTGCATCTACGTGAACTATGTCGGTATGTGTCGGGACACAGAGTGGGGCCGGAAGAAGACCAGGGAAGATGAGAACAGCCAGTGCAGTGATGTTCTCATCTTGCTATGCCTCCCACATGCAAATGGGAGTGGTCATTAGCATTTTCACTATATGCTCTGGCAGGGGGGTGTATGCGGCCCTTAGGCTACTTTCACATTAGCGGCAGGCCTGATCCGGCAGGTGAAGGGTGCTGCCGGATCAGGACTACCACATCGACATGTGTGGAGCTGGAACCGTGCTCCGGCCCCACACATGTCACACAGTACATACATACACACAGACACACACACATATAGACAAACAAATACACATACATACTTACATGGTCCCGGCAGGTCTTCAGAGCGCCGGAGGAGCAGGACGGCTCGCACAGGTGACGATTCCCCACTGCGCCCTCTGCTGGGCGCCTAGTGGAATTGTCATCTGTGCGTGCCAACCTGTCCCTCCGGCGCTCTGAAGACCTGCCAGGGAGCATGTAAGTATGTATGTGTATTTGTATGTATATATGTCTGTGTATGTTTATGTTTATGTCTGTATGTGTGTATTGTGTGTATGTGGTGACGGATCCGTCATGAACTCCATTGAAAGTCAATGGAGGGTGGATCCGGTTACCATTGTGGTCACACCAGACGGATCCGCCCCCATTGACTTGCATTAGGGGTCATTCCGGATCCGTCTTGGTGCGGATGCCTGGACCGGAGAGAAAACCGCAGCATGCTTTCAGGAGCATTCCGTTGTCTTCAGTTCAGTTTTGTCCCCATTGACAATGAATGGGGCCAAAACTTAAAACGCTAGTGTGAAAGTAGCCTTAGGCTGGAGGTTCCTCACCCCTGTTCTAAGGGCTGAGATGTTAAAAGACGTGTAAATGGCAAATAACTGGTGCTTGCCTCAGCTTATCATAACTTTCTGCCCAATATGGCAACACTCGTGGCTTTTGTAACCTTAGCGAAAAAATAACTCTGCTAGAAAATAAAACATGGCTATCAGGCGCTCTAACTTCTGATTTACTTATGGTATATATAACCAACTTTTGAAAGGAAATCCACTTTAAGCAGTGATAGATGTTTTTAGTCACTGAAGGCGTTGATGACCAGTTCTCTTACCTTACAGTAAACAGGTAGTGGTATTGAGTCCAACCAGGGGCAGTATCTGCATGGAGTTTGTATATACACACATGGACAAAATTGTTGGTACCCTTCCGTTAAAGAAAGAAAAATCCACAATGGTTACTGGAATAACTGGAAACTGACAAAAGTAATAATAAATAAAAATGTAATAAATCAACTAATGAAAATCAGACGTTGCTTTTGAATTGTGGTTCAGCATAATAATTTATAAAACCAACTAATGAAACCGGTCTGAACAAAAATGATGGTTCCCCTAGAAAAGCCTGAAAATAATTTGACCAAAGGGACATTTTAAACTAAGGTGTCCTGTAATTGGCATCACTGGTGTCTTCAAACTTATAAACAGTCAGTCTGCCTATTTCAAGGGTGAAAGGTAGTCACTGTGCTATTTGGTATCATCGTGGGTACCACACTGAACGCTAAGGAGATTTGAAAGAAAATGATAGATAAACATGTTGAGTAAAGGCTATAAGGCTGCGTTCACATGACGTTTTATGCCTCCATTTGACGTATACATTAGAAAAAAAGGATACAAAAATGCAGCACTCCACGTTCTTGTATCCTGCAGAGTCCGGTGAAGAAACCATATACTTTTTTTTTTTTTACCATGGAACTCTATGGTGAACAGATACCACTGTATGGCATCAGTCTGAGGAATCCATTTAACATATACGTTTTTTTGTATACGTTAAACCGATGGGAAAAACACAACGTCAGCCTAAGAACATCTCCAATCAGGAGCCTGTAGCCAACCTCCCTGGACATGGCTGCAAGAGGAAAATTAATGACAAATTAAAGTTGCTCATGTGGAGTGGGCTGAACTACCTGTGGACGGGTGCAGAAGTCTCATTGAGAGTTACAGAAATCACTTAAAGGGGTTGGCCACCCTAAGTATCAAAAATCCAAAGTTCCCCCAGACAATAGCCAACACTATGAAGTATTTCTCAGGTGACATGTACTGGCTGTACGTCATTTATCTAACCTGTTCACCATGACACACTTCCCTGGAGGAGCTCCCTCAGACAGGTTGTGTGGGAGGAGCAGCTGCAAAGGGAAAGTAACAATCCCAGCATGCACTGCAGCAAGCATGTCTAGAGGAGCAGTCACATGACCTCCCTGCCCACCTGTGTTCCCATAGAGACAAGAGCCCCTTAGATAATATCAATAACCCAGTTATCAGTGAATAACTGTTGTACAGACATAGCAATAGAAAGAACGCCCCAGTCCCAACAGTAAAGGGGGGGGGGGTTTAACCTTTTCATAAATTTGCTGTGGGGCCCAGTCATTTCTAGTTGTGCCACTGGATGTAAGCCAAAAACAGAATGGGGGGGGGGGGGTTATCAATTCCCTTGTTCCTAAAAGTGGCGTTAAAAAGTTGCAAACTATGGGACAGATTTATCAAAACTGGTGTAAAGGAAAACTGGCTTGGTTGCCCATAGCAACCAATCAGATTTCACCTTTCATTTTTCAAAGCTCCTTTGGAAAATGAGAGGTGGAATCTGATTGGTTGCTATGGGCAACTAAGCCAGTTTTCCTTTATAGCAGTTTTAACCCTTTCAGTACCGGAGGTTTTTTCGGTCATGCATTTTCGTTTTGCGCTCCCTGCCTTCAAACAGCCATAACTCTTTTATTTTTCTGTTCACATAGCTGTATGAGGGCTTGTTTTTTGCGGGACAAGTTGTACTTTCCAACGCCACCATTTAATATTGCATATGGTGTAGTGGGAAGTGGGAAAAAAATTCCAAATCAGGTGAAATTGCAAAAAAAACGCTATTCCGCTACAGTTCTACGGGTTTCTTATTTACAGCGTTCGATGTGCATTAAAACTGATCCGTTATTTTCATTCTACTGGTCAGTACGAATCCGGCAATACCTAATATGTATAGTTTTTCCTGCGTTTTGATAGTGAAAAAAAATTAGAAAGTTGCCCTTTTTTTTTTTTTTTTTTTTTCCTTGTCATATCTTGACCCCTATAACTTTTTGGTATTTATGTGTACAGAGCTGTATGGGGGCTCATTTTTTGCGGGACAATCTGAAGATTTTATTAATACCATTCTGGGGTGCGTATGACTTTTTGATCACTTTTTATTTAATTTTTTTTAGAAAAAAAAAGCGACAAAAAACGGCAAATCGCAATTTGGACGCTTTTTTCCGCCACACAATTCGCCGTATTGGATTTTTTTTTTTATATTTTAAAAGTACGGGCGTTTTCGGTCACGGTGATACCCATGATGTCTATATTTAGTGTTATTTAGGTATTTATTTTTTACTTATACGGAAAGGGGGGTGATTTGAACTTTTATATCTTTTTTATTTTTTATATATTTTTTAACATTTTTTTAAAATTTTTTTTTACTATTTGAATGCTCAAATATGAGCTTATATATTGTGTTTTCTTTATGAGCAATCATGGATTTACTAGAGGCAGTTAAATCCATGAATTGCTCATTTCTTATCCTGGCCTGCCATCTAGTGGCCAGAATAAGAATTGAACTTTGAAAACTGTAATCCTCACCAGCGAGGATTACAGTTTTCATATGGTGTACAGACACCCCGATTGGCCACACGGGGTGTCTGTACACCACCCGGAAGCGAACGCTTCCGGGTTTAGACGCAACTAGATGCCGTGATCACGCGTGATCACGGCATCTAGTCACCCCGGAAGACGCCGCCGACACAGTAGGTAGCGGCAAGTCTCTGCTGTTAGAAACAGCAGAGACTTTCCGGCCATGACGCCCGCCGCACCCGCGAGCGGGCGCCATGTGCCCGCATCGCCCCAGCCCCGTACATGTACGGCGCTGGTACTGTAAGGGTTAATAAATCTCCCTCTATGTGTTTGCAAATTTTTAACTGCGCTTTTTTTTTTTTTAAAGGGCGTGACAATGGCAGAGACAGGGCGTGACCAGTCACCCCAACAAATTTATGTTCATTTTCACCAGTTTTCTGACTCAAATGAAGCCAGAAATCTATGGCAGCTCTGAGCTGTCATAGATTTCTGTTTAGGTGCACGGATTGCACAAATCGATCTGCTGACATACAGAGGAGCCTCCTGTCTATCATCATACGACCTGCTCCCAGCTGACAGCCCATCAATCATCTATGAATATATGACTACCCTTCATCTGGGAAAAAAGGGAAAATGAGTGTAGTCAAATAGCTACCGTATATATAACGTACAAGGGGGTCACAAATCACTATATATAAAGTACAGGGGGTCACACATCACTATATATAATGTACAGGGGTTCACACATCACTATATATAATGTACAGGGGGTCACACATCACTATATATAATGTACAGGGGGTCACACATCACTATATATAATGTACAGGAGTTCACACATCCCTATATATAATGTACAGGGGGTCACACATCACTATATATAATGTACAGGGAGTCACACGGCACTATATATAACATACAGGTGGTCACACATCACTATATACAGTGTACAGGGGGTCACACATCATTATATATAATGTACAGGGGGTCACACATCTGTATATACAGTATAAAGGGGGTCACTGTACAGGGTTCACAGATCTCTGTATGCAGTGGTGGGGGGTCACACATCAGTATATACAGTGTATGGTGGTGGTGGTGGTGTCAACTATTACTGTATACAGGGGGTCACACATCACTATATACAGTATAAAGTGGTGATCACATATCACTGTATTGTGGGCATCATGTATCACTATATACAGTGTGCAGGAAGGAGAGGGCGCATATTTACAGATGACATCAGTGACTGCTGCTATCACTGACCTCAGCCATACTGACAGCTCAGAAGGGGTTAAAGCTCCTGACCTGTTGGTCTGGCTGGAATAAACATGTCTGTGATAAGATCACATGCAGAGTGGTCATAGACAGGACAGACACTAGGATTGCTCACACTTTGTTGTCCACAGCACCTTCCTGGCTCTGCTACATCACTGTAGTCAGTGAGGTCCATCATAGATTCTCCTCAGTCTCTCTTCCTCTTGCAAAGTTTCTTTATTTCAGCTTCTAACATGTTTCTCTGCTAAGCCCCTTCAGCCCTGAATAGTCCGGACTGCAGTCACAGCAGAAGGAAACTTCTCTGACACAAGCAGGGTGCCTTTAGGACCCAGGAGCAGCACACTCCTTCCATGGACTAGTGCACATGCAGGCATGGACAAGCCAGGCAGCTATGAGAGCAGCACAGAGGGGGCATGGCTGCCAATAGCATGGGAACCAGGCAGATCTGCTGTAGAAGATATATTAGGAAGTTTATTGTCTCCCTGCTTTCTTTAGAGTTTTAATAAGTGCTAACAAAGTGGCCAACCCCTTTAATTGTAGTGATTATCTCAAAAGGTTGTGGAACAAAATATAAAGTTAAGAGTCCATCATTTTTGTCCAGACCAGTTTCATTAGTTTGTTTTATAAATGATTCTGTTAAACCACAATTCAAAAGCAATGTCTGATTTTCATTAGCTGATTTTCAGTAACTTTTTTATTTATTATTACCATATTTTTCGCTTTATAAGATCCCAAAAGTGGGGGGGAAATGGCAGTGCATCTTATAAAGCGAATTCTAGTGAGTGTTTCCATTATTGACGCGCTCACTAGTATGCATTAGGTGTGGGGAGTAAAGCGCTGTGCTCATCCTCCCTGGTCTTCCTCCTTGGGGCTGCGCTGCACTGTCCTGACTATGTACAGCATTAGGATGTAGTGTGCACACCGTGGCCTGACGCTGCTGCAGTAAGGTAACGGTGCAGTGCAGGCTGGAAAAGCCAACGGAGCGTGACTGATGTACGCCGGACCTAGAGAGTAGCAGCGGAGCAGGAAAGGTAAGTGAATTTATTTTTTAAATCTCTAATCTGAGGTCTGTTACGGGTGTCTGACATGGAGGTCTGATGGGGATCCGATATGGAGATGTGACATGGAGGTCTGATCTGAGTTCCTGATATGGAGGTCTGGTCGGAGGATCTGATATGAGGTCTGAGGAAAAATATTTTTTTCTTATTTTCCTCCTCTAAAACCTGCTTCCTGCTTCTTATAATTAAAAATACAGTACTTTGGTCATTTTCGAGTTATTTCAGTGACCATTGTGGGTTTTTCTTTCTTTAATGTTGTCCATGTGTGTACATTTGAGAATGGACAGCAGGAAAAGTCCACATTAAGGAAAAGAAAGTCAATTTTTATGCTTTATGTCCCACTCATTTATGTAGGACACACCTCCAATGTACAGAATTTGAATCACAAATAGTATATATGACTCCCTTCAGCATACCCAAAATGAAAACAGACCCACACCAGATCCCCAAAATAAATACAGACTGATAAATACAGATTCCCCCAGATCTACTTAAAAAGATCCCTTAAAGGAGTTGATCACCTTTTGAGGGTGTTTGGGCAGACCTCCAATCCTGGCCAAGGGAAGCTTACTTGCGTCAAGTCAATTGGTCATGTGATGCAAGGGGGAAAAGATCACCGCTGTGGCTAGTCATTGACTGGGTGTGATGTCGCCAGGACCCAGCAGGTAACTATGCTTCCTTTTGCAGGAACAGTGGACAAAAGAACAGCAAAATCTCTGGAGGTGGATTTGTAACCTAGAGATTGTTGATATTTGTCCACAATGTTGGTTCTCAAGTCCTCACACAGTTCTCTTCTCTTTCTGTTCTCCATGCTTAGTGTGGCACACACAGGCACAAAATGCAAAGATTGAGTCAACTTCTCCCCTTTTTATCTGGTTTCAGGTGTGATTTTTATATTGCCACAGGTGAGTTTGAACAAGCATCACATGCTTGTAACAAAGCATCACATGCTTGTAACAAAGGAAATACACATGTGTATAACAAAATATGTGTAATTGCTGTACTTTTCTGGGAGAAATACTTCATTTTCTGGAAAAAATTCAGGGGTGCCAACACTTTCAGCCATGACTATATGTACTGTGCTTGGTTATTGGGCTGTATTTATCTTATGAGCTTAGCCCTGGAGTTGTATTTATGGTGTGTGCTTGGTTCTGGGGCTGTAGTTATGAACCATGCTTTGTTCTTGGTGCTGCAATTATGTCCTGAGATTGATTGTGCTGCTGTATATGTTGCTTGGTTCTGTTGCTGAGTTAATGTTAAGGGCCTGGTTCTGGGGTTTATGTACCGTGCTAGGTTGTGGTGCTGTGTTTATGTCCTGAGCTTGGTTATGGTGCTGTAATTACATGTCTTGCTTGGTTCTGGTGCTGTATTTATGTACCTTGCTTGGTTCTGGTGCTGTATTTATGTATCTTGCTTGGTTTTGGTGCTGTATTTATGCACAGTGCTTGTTTCTAGTGTTGTGTTTATATAATGAGCTTGGTATGGCACCACATTTTTGCCTCCACCTACTGTGCAAGTGTCACCCTATGAATGACTTTCCTAGCTTAACATCTCTGAAATGATATTATTTTATATTGAACTTGTCCTTCTGGATGGTCTCTCCATGTCCCTATGTTCATTTGATTATCCAGAATATATGACAGTCTGACAGGATTTTACTGTATATTTTTTTTCTTAGGCTAGTTTCACACTATCGTTATTGCTGGATCCGGCAGGGTCCAGCAATAATGGTTCCGTTACTGATAATACAACCATGTAGATGCGTAACGAACAGATCCGGTTGTATTATATTTAACATCGCTGGGACGGATCAGTCATGAACTCCATTGAAAGTCAATGGAGGACGGATCCGTTTACTAATATGTGACACCGAACAGATCCGTCCCCATTGACGCGGATGCCCAGGACGCATGTTACGGTTTGCTCTCCGGTCTGGAGACGGAACAGAATGCTTTTAGGAGCATTCTGTTCTCTTCAGTTCAGTTTTGTCCCCATTGACAATGAATGGGGACAAAATTGAAGCGTTTTATTCCGGTTTTGAGTCCCTATGACGGAACTCAATACCGGAATAAAACAACAATACCCTTACTCTTCTGACATTTGTCACAGTCAGATTTGTGCTGCTGATTTCTCATTTACATCAGAATGGGGAAGTTTCTCATCTTGTCTCAAGCCACAGTTTGTTTCGCTGTCACTTACAGCACAGGATGAGGAAGTGACAGCTCAAAGCCTAAATTCAATTCACATTTTCATTTCCTAGATATCGCAGGGTTATACTAACTGAGCATCAGTTGGCCCCTGGTGTGGACGCAGTAGCTGCTTAAATACCTTGACTCGTGTCTGATTAAGAGGTTTTGGGCCAGAGAGGTAAGACATTTGAACAAAGTTTTAGCCAGCAATGACTTCATTTTATTTACGGGTTTATCTGATGTACAAAAATCTATCGTCAAATCCTCTATTAGGAAAATCTGATTTCGTAGAGGTGGAGTGGTTCTTCACTTCAGATCCCTCATTTATTAGCCACAGTGGAGGCTGTCTGTAAACCGTGTCTCGCTCCAGAGGACCCAACATCTATGATGTGCTCCACTGAGTAAAGAAAGCGCTTGCAGTTACAGGTTAAAGGAGTTGTGCAGTGCTAATATATTGCTGACTTGGGATAGATTCCCAGCTCCTCTGCCAATCAGCGGCTTGAAGAGGCTGCAGCGCTCACTTGAATGGGACAAGCAGTTGTAATTACAGTGCTCCATTGCTACAGGTAAGGCTGGGATCATTTTTCTCGAACACAATAGAAAACAGATCCGACCCCCATTCACTTTCAATGGAGTTCATGACTATTGGCTATTTTAAAGATAATACAACTGGATCCATTCATTACGGATCTATATGATTGTATTATCAGTAATGGAAGTGTTTTTGCTGAACCCTGCCAGATCAGGCAAAACGCTGGTGTGAAAGTAGCCTAAACGGTTAAGAGTGCTGGAGTCACCAGAGTGCTGCAGCCTCTTCAAATAGCTGATTGGCGGAGGTACCAAGAGATGGACTTCCAGCCATCTGATATTGAGGGCCTATCCTGATGTCTTTAACTTATTGGACTCTATTATCCAACAGAACAAATGGATCTGGCATTTCAGTCTGGAGACTCCCAGCAAACATTATTTGATGAAGTAACCACAGGTAATATTTACAGGGCACCTTTTACTGTTTTACGGTTTACAATCAATGTTAGTTTACAATATATTAAGCCTTTTATGAGCGGGCCTAAAAAAGACATGAATGTCCAGGCAAATGTTTGTGATTTTGTGCATGTGATGGTTTAGTGACCCTAACTTTTTTATTTGTTTGGCTACCAAAATAATTTTTTAGGTTTAATTTTGGGGAAAAACGCTAATTCTTTTTAAAAAGTCATTTTTTTTAAATTATAGCTTTTTATTTATTAAATATTAAAACTGACACAAAAATTAATTATTGCAATGGGTTCCCTATTTTGTGACGATTGTTTTGATGTACATAAAATGTATAGGTTTGAGTGAATGGGGCGACTATGGTGATGGTTTCCGTTAGCAACGTCATTTATTTTTTTTACATTTTGTATTTTTTAAGATTTTTTTAACTTATATTTTAATTCATTTTTGGCACATAATATGTCCCCCAGGAGATCATTAAAGGACCTCTGGAGGACACTGACTTTTTTTCCCCCACTGTTTCCACTGTAACTAGGGCATCCACAGGAGACCCAGTTATAGGGGAAAACAGCCTCCTGTGGGAACATTACACACAGGCAGAGCTGATCAGGGTCTCCTTAGAGATCAGGGGCTCCTAACAGAGTAAGCTGCTCGGCCGCTTCCTGCTCTCCATCCCTGCACTCTTCCACGATCTTCTGCTGGAACCGGAAAAGGCAAGAGGGGTGATAAACCACTCCTGTATTTTCCTCAGGGTCCCCACTGTGTCTGACAGCTAGGACCTGACCTGCTCCTGCTTAAAGGGTTGCCGGACCATTTATATACGTGTTATCTGCACGGGGTGTGTGCAAATAGGACGTATATAGCCAGTGGGCAGTCAGGAAGGGGTTAATAGTCATTTCTCCAAAGTGGAAAATTAGGTGCAAAAAGTATAAGGGGTGTGGCTATTTGTGGCCAAGTCTATGTAGGTATAGACTGGGCCGTTTATCAGGACGGCTGGTCTATGTAGCAGCTGAGGTTTATACCAATAAACAATTCGGAAACAATTTGGCTGACAATTGTTATTGTATCCTTACATCTTATAGGGGGCAATAGGATTGAGAGAAATATTTATAGACAAACCTCTCTTTACCATTGCACCTTAACCTGCATCTGACGCTTTGTGTGGGCTGTACTGCCCCAGTTTTTAGTATTGAATCCTTAATAAAGATAGTTTTTGTTTTAACATTCATTATCAGTCTAAGAATAATGTACAAATTCTGAACGTCTCTACATCCGTTTCTGTCCTGTTTGACAGTGGAGCTTGTAAACACAGAGAGCAGTTTGACCGATTCTGTTCACTAAAGCTTCTTTGCATGACAGGGGTCTAGTGGAAGCTGGCAAATTTTGAATTTGATGAATGCTAGAGAGTGGCTAGCTCTGACACGCAACGATTTCCTGTGAGCCGTCTTCTGTGTGTATGTTACTAGGGACGGATCTGACAACAGGTAGTGAAAATGACAGAAGGCGGGACAGCAGAAGTAGGCAGAGCCAGCAATACCATAGTGCAGAACAAAGTACCGCCTCCAGTAGAACCAAATACCACAGTGCAGCACAAAATACTGCCACCTGTACTACAATATGAAACTGAATTCTCATCCTGTGGATGGCAATACAGTTGAATTCAGGAGGGCACCTGCAGCCGTTGGCCAAGTGCATTAATTAATGCTGAGAGCATCAGATCTTTATGTACCTGGCTAGTGGGCCTCTGGGCATCGGCCCACCGGAAAATTTCCCTGTAGGGTCTATGGCCAGTCCACCCATGATAGTGTGCAAGCACGGCCACCATTGCTGGATTGCAGGGTGGTCGAAACCCTTGGATATGAGCAGTGTATGATGTGATGGAAAAATGAATGAAAGCCAGCAAAGGAAACAATATGGATAATAACAATACATTAGTAATTGCCTTGTATTCATTTTGTCTACATTTTATTTTACCATTAGCTGAAGTGAGACAAACCATTTAGGGAATACTTGACCATATCTGCCTTGATAGACAAATATTGGTCATCGTGTAAATGTAAACATTAATATGCTACTTATGCACAGGTGAAGTGCGAAAGATTTTGCAGCCGAGCTCAGAGAATGATGCAAAGCTTCAGGAGCTGAAGACGGTATGTTTTATATTTTATGTTTGTAATTTCCATTATATGATAAAGTCAGCAATTTGATTGGTGCTTACTTGATACTAAAGAGCAATCTCTCAAATGTATGGTATATTTTACAGTACAAGGATATTATTAGCAGTAGCATATTCAAAATGAATTATTAATGTCCCATCAAAATCACTTGTTATACTCCCTATGGTTTCTAGTACCTGGTGCCAATGCCTAGTCAGCTGGCAGATGGCAGGTTTCCCAGCCCGGACAGGGACACAGAGTAGCATAGTGAGAATCAAAACCAATTTGGACTTGAGAGAGTTGGAAGATGTTTGGCAAGAATGCAGGGAACAATTTCAGGAGACTCTTTTAGGTTGGTGCGGGCTGATCTGAGGTGCAGAGTGTTCATTCTTCATCCTTAAACCCTACAGAGATGTCTACACTTTACAAATCAAATACTCAGGTGACAGCTCCAGGAATGTTCCCAGTAGATGGCCAGAGAGCAGATATCAGGCAGGGCTAAAGATATAGGGACACATTTATTAAGATCAGCATTTTAGACCCCTATACCTGGTGGTGGATCCGCCGGAGTTATGAAGAGGCTTCTACATAACTTCGACGGATCCTCCGCCGCGTCTAACTGTAAGACAGCTTCCTTGCTCTCTTACATTTAGACCATTTTCTTTGCCTAAAACAGGTGTAGAAAATGGTAAATGAGACAGGCCTGTCGGCCCATCCTCTTTCCCGCCCACGCCACCCCCACTTATACTACACCCAGTACTAATACTACCTAATTTAGGAGTATTTCTGTTTGATAAATGATCCCTATAGTGACTACAAAGCTAGGTTGTAACAGGCAGTAGAACTTTGGAAATGGTATCAGAAAGCAGGGTCAGATGGTCAGACACAAACAGGAACATAACTAGGAAACTCACCACAGATGCTGATAAACCAAGTGCAGTGACCCAGCAGATCACTGCTAAGAGTTATATGTTTTCCAAGAGTTCAATGTTGTGATTTACTGTTAAAATCAGTTATTTCTTTATGCACTATGTAATGTACATGGTTATGTATGGTCAATAAAAAGTCAATGCCTGCAGCTTTAGCCTAGTTTTCAGGGTAATGGGCTGGTTCCCTGGCTAGTGTCAGTCTTAGCTGAGCAAAGATATAGTCAAGACCTGCATGTATGAGCTCCTCTCAAGGAGGCCCAAAGAGAAGCCTCATCCAGGAAACACCTTTCCTGAGTCTGAAAATCTGCCAAGAATAACTTAACTGTGAGTCTACTCCTGAGGAAAAGAGAACAGACATTCACAGAAGGTTTAGAATCATTAAGGGCATGTTGACTTTACATAGTAAGGTACCACATGTTTATGGCAATAAGACTTTACTGCTTGTGCAAAGGGTATATTGCTTCAGTTCCTGCCACACTTTGGGATGGGTTAGCCATCTGGATCTAAGGTCTCCACCCTACAACTAGAATCTGCAGAAAGAGTTAATCAGAATGGAATTGCCAGTGGTTATTTGGGAAGATTGCAAAGTGTACTTAGAGTGAGACTCAGGGAGGATTATTACTTGCTGTTGCTATTTATAAACACCTATTGGGAAAATGCCACACTGTAATATACTTTAGAAATGTGCCTATCGCTGCACTTTGTACTTCTACCACTCCCATCATCACTTTAGCAAAGATAGAATGTATTTATTGTAACTTACGGGCCTGGTCATTGACTCCATCATCCATCCACCTGCCCCTTCATCTGCTCTCCTGCCTTGCACCCATCTACCTAACATCAAGGGCACCCCACCTAACACTCATCAAGAGGGCAGGAAGGGTACACCCTCCACTCACTGCATGGCCCCAGGGAACATTGGAGTAAGAACAGCCACTGTGAACCACTACTATTCCTATCAGTGCCACAAACACCACTCCTCTCCTCCCGCCTCTCCCCCTCCAGGCTCGCAGCACAAGCACTGGAAGACTGGAGTCGTTCCCCTTTAAGATCCTTGGAAAATGACACCTTTCCATGCTGCAGAGAGCAATAGTATCCGCTTGTCATGTTAACACCATGGCTCCAGACAATCAAAACCTTAACAGAACCTCAATCATACTTTTTGCTGTTATAATATAAAATTATGTAAGCTGGTGCATTCAATAATGTAATAAAATAGTTATGATAGCATCAATGTAATGATGCACATAGTTGAATTATAGAGCTGTGCTCCTAAAGCCTGCAGGCATTGGACCCATAACGTATTTGTCATATGGAATCCATGAGAGAAAAAATGGTCTCATGCTCCAATGCATACCGCATGGAGGCACCATATGGCGGCACAAAGGGTGCCTTCAGGTTCATAATATGAATCCATAGAAACTCCACATAACCAATCAGATGCCACTCAATGCCGTTGACTTGCACAGAACACTGTTATCTGAAATAATCTCTGAGAAGTCAGTAGTCACATGTTAATTTACAACTCATTATCCAGACTTCTGAGGTTTAATCAGTACATGATGAGGAGTTGAGATGATGGAGATTCTAAGGAATGAAATGTATATGTATCTGAAATATTATTAAGGGACTGACCTTTCATATTCTTACAATATCAGAGAATGAAAATGCAATATCCTCAATGTGACCTTCTGTCATAAACACAGAGACGTTCTGCTCAGATTGTGTTCCCTTCCTGGACTTCGTTATCTGTTAAATTAGAATGTTCACTTTTGAAGTCTCTGGAATGACAATTGATTTGAATGTAATTATTTGGTTCAAGGGCCTGCATACAAATAAAAATAATTATAGGATATACTATCAACATGAAACTGGTGTAGGTCCAACTTCTGGGACCACCATGACCACTTGAACCAAGGGCTACACCACTTTTTGGAATGCAGTTGTTGTTCCTTAGCCTTTCACTAAACACAGTGAATTTTGGTGTACAGCCCTTGGCTTCAAAGCTTCACTGTACATGCCTCTCTCAGCAGGAAAGCTTTTCTCTGGGACGTGTGGCTCATGTGCACCCAAATTCACTGGGCATGTGCCAGAAGTGAGAGCGAACAAAGCCTGTGCAGGATCTTATGAGAATAGAGAATGATATTCCCTGGCCTAGAGAACATCAATCAAGTTTCAGGAGGCAGGGGTCAGGCAGGGAATGCTTGACTTTGAGGAAGAAACTGCTGGCCTCCTTGACTTCAATCTTCTAATTTTCAAGTTACTAAAAGTTACTTTTATTCTCAAGAGTTTCTGCTGGAGCCCCATAAGCATATGAAAAAAGTACTACGAGCAGTTTCTATCACCTAAACCAGCTGACAGTTTTCCCTTTAGGAATTTTCTGTGACATGACCGTAGAAGCGTAGAAGTGGACCTGGTGTCTGTCTTGATGGCAGAGTTATAAGGAGAATTCAGGAGACTCCAAGACAAACCATGAAAGTACACAACTATTATATAGATCTTTTACAGTGTAAAGTTATTGGCATTTGGCACCTTCCCCTCTTAAAAAAGATGAGTCTGAAGATCACACTAACCATTGACCTGTGTCGACGTTCCTCTATTTTCTTTATATATGATGCCATCCTTTTTGTTCTGCTCTTCAGTTCCTTATTGACTGGATCAACAATGAGTTAAAACAGGAACATATCGTGGTGAAAAGCCTGGAAGAGGATCTCTTTGATGGTTTAATTCTTCATCACCTTTTAAGTAAGATATTTTTATACCTTATTCCTGTCTGCCAGCAATCAAGTGCTCAAGCTGTTGCTATAGATTACATGAAGAACTTGGCTGAGTTTGTGATATCCAGATTGTTTACCATGCAGAATCCTAAGCATGCCCACTACTGTATGTATGAAATACGCTCTACATTCGGCTTTAGTTTACAGTGAAGGCTTCATTTTTTTTTAACTGGGCATTGGAGATGCCCGTTTTAAGATCTCATCCCATCACTTTTATATTATACCCACCAACTTAATCCACAACATAATTATACACAGATGGGTCCTGCTCCTGTTCCCAATAGAGCTCACAATCTAGTTTCAGAATCTCACTTAAACACTTCTGGGGACAATTTCATAGGAAGCTATTTATCTGATGAGGAAAGAGTGTGGGAGGAAACCAGAGAACTTAAAAGGACCCTGCCATATTTTTTTCTTCTATTCACAGCCTGTGTTTGAATATTCTATGTACTACTTTTTTTTAAACTTGTTAATGTATTTTTTTTTAGATAACAGGTGGATTTTTTAGATGTAATTTCTTCATGTCACTCCATGTATTCTTCTCCCTGTCCTGGTTCTTTAACTTCCCCTTTGTTTGGGCTTTTTGGCATGGTAAACAGCCTCTCTTGATTTTCACAGTCAGACCATTTGCAGAAGTACAGGTTGGAGGATTGCAGTGGTAGTACATGCTAGATTGTGGTAGTAGTCCTCCCGGTGGGTATGGTCTTTCCTGGCACTCCCTGGGCCTGTGCACAGTGAAGGGAGGGCACACCTTGGTGACACCCTGGTGTTGAGGGTTCACCTGCCTGGTGGTAGTTCGGGTACACTTAAAAGGGATTTTCAAGCTATTTTTATTGATGACTTATCCTCAGGATAGGTCATCAATATCAGATCGATGGGGATCCAACACCCGGCACTCTCGATGATCAGCTGGTTGAAGACAAGGATGCACGCCATGCCAGCGCAGCCTTTCCTATCTCTATAGGAGTTGTAGCTAATATTTTGTATTTCATTTTCATAGATCTTGGCTGCCAAAATTCTTATAAAATATTTTCTATGAATATTGAAAAAAAATACTCCTTTCTGATGGAAGTGTCCCTTTAAAAGAAACCTGTGACACAATCTGAAGAACATATAAATTCTGTAAAGTTGTTGCTTTGGCAGGGTTCAAACTCAGTATCTTGGAGTTACACTAAACAATGCTGACCACTAGACCCCCTTGCTCCTTTTTAGATGCATTATTTGTATTATTTTATTGCATATAGCAGGAGATTTATCATAGAAACGCTGGTCTTTAAAATCTCCAGTGCTGCCAGAGGATGCGCCTAATTTATGAAATCTATGGCGGCTCAGAGCTGGCATAGATATCTGTCTTCATTTGCGACAGGAAAGTGGCACAATTAAAGATAATTGCGTTGGGCCCACTGGCCTATCCCCACCCACCTTTTCGAAAATTTGTTTCAAATGCCATTTAAAAAATTCCAAACACAATATTTGCAACTTTTTTATGCCAAAAAAGTGGTATAGGAAGAGGATAAATCTCCCCATAGTTCATTCCTTTTTGGTGGTAACAAGACTTAAAAACTGGTTGTCAAAGTTTTTACTTTATTACCAGATTAAAGAGGACCTGTCACCTCTCCTGACATACCAGTTTTAATAGCTACTCGCATTTGCCCAAACAACCTATGTTATAATCTACCATTGGCTGTCATCTTCCATGGTCTTGTAAGCACACTCCAATAGTTCATCTCCTCCCTCTTTGTCAAAGCAGCAGTGATGGGCATGATACCATGGTTCTCATATGGTATATCCTATGGATGAGCCAATATAACCCCGAGCAATCTGCTTGTACTCAGAGCAGACCCAGAACATTTTAATTCCATTGAACATTGCAGTAATCATATGTAAGATATAAATCTGAAAGAGTTGAGCGTCAAACCCTTTAACAGCTGGTTGTCATATAGCTCAGAAATAGCTGACTAATTTTTAGCAACTTTATAGAGGTCAAGCCATGAAGTGGTTGCCTTTCTCACAAACAATGCCACTCTTGTCCATGGGCTGTGTCTGCTATTGCATCGCAGACTCATGAGAATAAAGGTGAGCTCCAAAGGGAAACCTGACAAGATATATTTCTTTCTCCCTCACAGAGAAATTTGCAAACATCAAGATAGAAGTGGAAGAAATTACATTATCTGCTATAAACCAGAAACGGAAGCTGGGAGTGATACTGGAAGCCGTGTCTTCACATCTGCAAATGGAGGAAAGCCAGCTGAAGTGGGACGTGAACTGTAAGTACCAGTTATTATATACAGGGTATATACAGGGCCTGTGCCTATGGTGAGTGATAAAAAATACTATATCTGCTTTCAAGCAGTTATGTCCCAGACAATTGCGATATTGATTTATATTAAAATACAAATAGGAGAAGTTAGCTACTTCCTTCCTCATGTATATCAGCATTACAGTACACTTCTGAGCATTCCTTGTTTTTTTGGAAAATTTTACAAAATTTGGCTGATGGCTCATATCTGGCACATCATTGATGGACAGATACATATTTGGTCACAGATGCCAGGAAGGGAGGGAAAATCTTGGTGACCTGATGACAGAAAAGTATATAAAGAATATAGTATAATAATAGATAATAATAGATGTCAAACATTTCCAGTTCCAGAAACTGAACATAGGAACATAAACATCTGAGCTTACTAGAGAGAGACTGCATACAAGAATTCAGGAACAAAATTTAGTTTTTGTTTTGGAGTGCCTTAAATCCAGTTCTCCATTAAAGAGATTGTCTGGGACCATAACATCGATGGCCTATCTTTAGTCCATTAGGAGCATATAGACATGAATTGTCAGTTGCCTAAACAATTTTATTTTTTTTATTAAATAACTCAGTGGCTATGCTACATTTTTAATTACATGCAATAACTAAAATATTCAGATCCAGGTGCTGATTTGAAAACTGTAGAATATTTTTCATGGGACAACACTAAAGATGAGCGAATCTATTCACCGCTTCGTAGATTCCATACAAATCTTGGAAATTTTCCGCTGCGAAGTGAATCCTAATTTTTTAAGATTCACTCCATTAGATTTGAAAATGTTCTTAAGGCTTTCAACGCATTCGCTACGTACTTGTCCAATAACTTGTGCGCTAATGCTACTTATAAGTTACTCTACGCGCTGTTGCGTACAAATTCAATTAATTAGCAAACTTTTTCTGTTAGTTCATTATTTGTTCGGCAAAAGCCCGAGAAGAAAGCGGTCACCTGACCTAGTGGGCAGGGCTTGCTCTGATTGGATCAGTCTCGGTAAGCCAGTGACACATCAGTTGTGCTGCAACTGCTGAGACGAGCAGAAGCACTGTGTGTGTAGTTCTGAGAGACTGAGACCTGTCTTGTTAAAATTGGGGTGTAATTGTTCTGGGAATCCATATTACACATATCAGGGATACTGCAAGGCAAGTGCAGGGCAAATGCAGGGCAAGTGCAGGGCTAGTAATTAATCAGGCAGGGAGAGAAACAGGGAGAGAGACAAAGACCAGCTGCATGGCGACATTAAAGTGAAAAATGGCTGGAATGGATAAGCAAAAGGGGTCCAGTTCCAACAAGACCTTGAGCGCAAAAAAAAAAAATAAAAGGAGAAGGTGGCACAGGGCAGCAGTGCCAAAGGACCTGTAGCCGGAGCTTCTACTTGTAGAATTCGCAATACTTGGCCATTGTTCCACCAGGCTAACCCACCAAGGCGCAAAATTGTATTGGAGGAGAAAGTAGATAAGGTGGAGTGGATGGCACGCTCATCTCAGTCTCAGCCGGATGATCTGCTGTCATCTGCTGATACAGTATCCATATGTAACCAGGGGTCAGACTCAGAGCGTTCCTCCTGCTCCACCATTCCGCTCCAGCAAAACCCGTCATTTTCGTACGCAATTTGTACGCTCATGCGTACGTGTTCACAGAAGTTGCGTTACGTACCTTTTAAAAGTGAACGTTCGTTATTAGTGCGCGAATGTTCGCAAAACACCACATAATAACGTATGATTTGTACGCAGATTCGCCGAATAGATTCATAGAATATACAAATCTTATTAAAAATTCAACGAATATTCGGCGAAGCAAATTTTGGATGATTTGCTCATCTCTAGACAACACCTTTAAGTAGTCCACACCTTAAAGGGCATCTGTCAGTAGATTTGTACCCATGAAACTGGCTGACCTGTTTCTATGGAGATAGCACTGTAAGCAGAGCTGAGAAATGGTTCTCATATATTATTATGGAGGTAGAACTGTTTGTTCTTCCCTTGAATATTGAACAGGTAAAAGCAATAAATGGATGAGAAGTTTCAAATAGACACTTTAACGCCTTTATTAGCGCATCACAATTCTCCATTTACGGAGCTAAAAAGCATCACTGCAGTAATAATATTTAATATAAGCTCCCCATAGATTGGATTCAAGCAAATGCCCACATAAACTCACGTTAATAGCTGGCAGGCGTATGACAATTTGGTGTCTGCCAGAATTTTTTTTACATTAAAGCAATATCAGAAATGAACAGAGATCAGGAGATAAAATCCTGTGTATGGCTTGGGTTTTATAACTTACATAGGCAGATACTTAACGCATATGTAACCTTTCAACAGACTTTGCATTTAATCAAATGTGTGCATTTGAGGAAAAACACTATTTCTGGGCAGGCCACTATATGACTTGTATCTGCCATTTTTATTAGCAGTTTACTCCTCTGCATGTTATAATTTCTAGCTCCCACCCACTGCACACAGAAAGTACAGGAAAATTTGCTCTTAACTGTAAGGATATGAATAAAGCACTTGGGCGGAGATATAAACTTTCTGCAGCAATCTCTTTGTCGATGTGTGTCTCCTCTGTTTCACTCAGCTCTTGCTCATTCCTCAGCCTTCCTCTCTCCATAGAATTGTATGGGATGATGCAATTTGATCCCTCAGTGAGCAAAAACTATTTTCAAAGCAAAAATTAGCTGATTACAGAAAAATGAAATCAGGGTTTATTCCTCCTGCGTCTGTGCCTTGTAATTCAAGCAAGTTCTATTCATAGTGCCGGGAAAGCCTTCTGGAACAAAACCAAGGAAATCCAGTATTTTATAAGAGTCTTGAGTAATGAGTCTAGAGTAATGAGTCTTACAATACTACAGAAAAAAACTAGATATTTCTCTCTGATAACATATATTACAAAGTTTCTTATAGTCGCTTTTACTTGATTTATACAAAGTTGTGTGAAAGGTTAGTGATCATTTGAGTAAATAAAATGCTGAACCCCACCTATGCCCTTACACCCTGGCCATCGACAATCACAGGATCTCATAGAAACACCCACTGTGACTAATTCCTGTTTGTGCTAGTTCCTTTTTGGACTTGAAGACCTCTATCTTGTGTTTACAGCTTTTGTTAAATGCAGGTGTTTTACCTGAGAAATGGTCATGTTAATTGGTTGGATCTGAGTCTGAGACATTGTATGTTGAGTCTAGTTTAAATTTACAATGGCCCAGAAAAGACCATTGTATGTTGAAAATATTGTATCCTGAGGACATAGATACAGTGGTTTCTCTTCTGACAAGCAGAGGTACATAATTATAGTGGTTTTCATGTCTGACATGCAGAGGTTCAAAGCTTGAACAGTTTGAATGAAGTATAGAGGTTCCTACTACCCACATGCTAGGGCTGTTTTTTGTCCCGCTTTCTCTCCTTGGGGAACATACATGAAGGCACACTTTCTCTGCCCTCTGAAACCCATTTAAAGAGGAAATATACACTCATATACACAACATTGAAATTGCAACACCAAGGTGGACAAGCTGTAACATTATGCAAATTGAGGAAGTAACAGTTTTTTTAGTCACATGAAACCTCAAAAATCAGCCCAAGTCATGTGTGATAATTGTCCACCTACCACTTATCACCACTTGTTGCTAACTGAGAGGGACAAAATCCTTGAACTGAGAGACCTTAGTTTTTCACTCTGGCAGATCACTACATTCCTAGGCCAAGATGTCAGCACTGTTCAACGTTGTGTGTCCCAATGGTTGGAAGAACAACAATGAACTGGAATAACAGCAAGAGGTGCAGAGAGGTGAACCTTTGCATGGATGAATCATCTGATTAGAAGAATGGTGTATAGTGACCCATTCTGAACTACAGGTGAAATTGGATGTCACATCCCAAGCCTAGGGTGGCACACGTTGTCTACATAAACCATCAGAAGGCATTTGGATGACATTGGGCTACCAACCAGACATCCAGCTACAGGCGTTCCATTGACCTTGCACCATCGCTTTGGACCAGCTGCTTTGGTCTCCGATGCAATGATAGCCAGAGATTGGCCTGGAGACCACATGGGCAATGCCACGAAGGTGCCTTCACAAGAGATTGTCACACCCGTCCTACTCCCAGGATTATTGTGTGGGGTGGCATAAGGTACCGTAACAAGACATCATCTTTACTTCAGGTACACAAACAGCTTGGTGTCACAATGGTTCGGCTATGGAACCAGTGGTATGGCCATTTCTCTAAAGTTTCTACAAGAAGCTGTTTTCCAATATGACAACCCTGGGCCACATAGTGCTTGTGCTACTGTGAACAGCCTGTGTGGCCTAAATATACTATAATGTCCTGCAGCATCTCTGGACTTGTCTCCCTTTGTGCACATCTAGGACATGATTGGCAAATGCTTGGAGATGCCAGCAGCTGATCTTGATGATTTGTCTGCCCAAATGCATGCAGCGCGACAGAACATTCCTCAGACAACCATTAATCACCTCATTGATAGCATGCCAAGGCTTGTAAGTGTATGTATTTCTGCATGCGCCACTCATACTTGAAACTGAATAAAACAAGATTTTATGAATATTTTGTTTCTATTTTTTAGCATTTGCGTATCATTATCTTGTCTATCCATCCTGTGATATTCCTAATTCCATGACTTTTCCTTCTTGGTGTTGTAATTTCAGTTTATACACTGGACATAAATCCATATGAAGAGACTACTGGAAGCCCTGGGAGGGATCCACTTCAACACACACAGTGAAATATTTATAAAATATTATTAATATAAACATATACAATAAAGGCACATAAACGGTCAATTATAACATCCTGAAACTTGCCACATTACCATAGACTACAACCACAGGGCATTTGGTGTAAGGCACTGGATGTTACACAACATCTTCCTCTGTGTACCAAGAAACTACAGTTTGCCACCACCACTACGGGAACTCGCCACAGACATATTTATACAGCTTCTCTGAAAATATATTGTATAAAATGAGGGCCAGATTTTGGACCCTAAAATAAAATTGTGGACTTTAAGCCCTTAAGGACGACAGCTGTGAATGTACGCATGTAGTCTGGGGTTTAAACATGGTACCTGCTCAGAAGCTGAGTGGGCACCATAGCCACCGGGTTTCTGCCGTTTTAAACAGCAGATACCCAGATGTAGTGTCCATGTTGGTATTGGACTTTCATCTGAGGAGTGAAACCCCAAGAGTGTTGCGCTCCAGAGACTCAAACGGCTCCCTCGAGCCAAGATCAAGGGAACTGTTTGGCTGCTCTGCCAGCCTTAGGCCTTTTGAAGGATTGAAGCCTGCCACAGTCATTTTTTTTCTGAACATAGCAAATCTCCCATAGACTCCAATGGTAATTCATTGCAGGTGTATGAGAGAAGCGATCAGATGATCCATGTTTAAGTCCCTTAGGGTTTTTAAAAATATTTAAAAAAAAATTCAAATCACCCCTGCCATCAAATCACCATGTTAAAAAGAAATAAACAATAAAATAATGACGATAATAGGCATCGCCACATTCCAAAATGCCCAAACTATTAAAATATAAACTTATTTATCCCATATAATGAACACTGTAAAGGAAAAAAAAATAATTTCTTTGCTACTTTATCTCCCAAAACGATAAAAATATAAAAAGTTATACAAACTCCAAATTGATATCAATAAAAACTACAAATCGTCCCATAAAAATAAGCCCTAACACAACTTTGTAGCCTGAAATATAAAAAAAATGTGAGTGTCAAAATTTTTTTTTTATTTTTTAAACAACCCCATTTGGAATTTATTTCCTGCTTCCCACTACATCTTAGCGTTTTTGCTGGATCTGTCATGGATCAGCAAAAACGCTTCTGTCATGATAATACAAGCGTCTGCATCCGTTCTGAACGGATCCAGTTGTATTATCTTTTAAATAGCCAAGACGGATCCGTCATGAACTCCATTGAAAGTCAAAGGGGGACAGATCCGTTTTCTATTGTGTCTGAGAAAACGCATCCGTCCCCATTGACTTACATTGTGAGTCATAACGGATCAGTTTGGATCAGTTTCTTCATGCGGACACCAAAACGCAGCAAGCAACGTTTTAGTGTCCGCCTCCAAAACGGAATGCTGTCTGAACTGAAGCAAAACTGATGCATTCTGAAGGGATCCTTTTCCATTCAGAATGCATTAGGACAAAACTGATCAGTTTTGGACCGTTTATGAGAGCCTGTGACGGATCTCACAAACGGATCCTTACAACGCAAGTGTGAAAGTAGCCTTAAGCAATATAAGATAGAGCAATTAAAAAATACAATTTGTCTTGCAAACAATCAAGCCCTCAAATGGCTATGTGAACGGAAAAATAAAAAAAGTTATGGCTGTGGGAAGGCAAGGAGTGAAAATGGAAACAGAAAAAAATGAAAAATAGCTTGGCCCTTAAAGGGTTAGGGCGGGTTCACATCAGTGTTACGAATTCCATTATTGTCTTCTGTTATAACATGGTTATAACGGAAAATAACAGAATTTGTAAGATGGAATTCAAAACAGAAAGCTTTAGAGGCATTCCATTTTGATCCGTCATTCCATTTTGATCCGACAGGACTTTCTTTTCCGTTCTGGAAACCAGAAACCAGATGGATCCGTTCTGATTGCCCATAGACCTTTAGTATTACGGATCAAATCAAATGCCTCTAAAGGTTTCTGTTTTGAATTCCGTCTTATAGATTCTGTTATTCTTTGTTATAACCAGTTGTCTCGCTGGCTCGGCTATTTCCATCGGCCCCATAGAAATGAATGGGAGTGATGGCTGCGTGGTGCACATCTATTCAGTGCTATAGGGAGAGTGCTTGGTGGTGGCCGGACCCGGTGAAACCCGGGGTTCTCCAACCACCACCTTTCCCGCTCTGTTCTCGGTGTAGGTCCCAGAGGTGAGACCCGCATCTATCAGACAATGGGGGCATATCATAGCGATATGCCTCCATTCTCTCAGATGGGAATACCCCTTTAAGTCTATCTTTTTGGGATTTTATATGATAGACCAACACAAAGTAGCAAGTATGTGTGAAGTGAAAAGAAAATGATACATTGTTTTCAAAATTTGTAATAAATAAAATCTGTAAACTGTGGCGTGCATTTATATTCAGCCCCCCTGAGTAAATAGTTTCTAGGACCAGCTTTCACTGCAATTACAGCTACAAGTCTTTTGGGGTATGTCATCTAGAGGCTAAAATTTGTGCTCACTCTTCTTTGCAATAGCTCAAGCTCAGTCAGATTGGTTGGAGAGAGTCTGTGAACAGTAATTTTCTAGTCTTACCACAGTATCTCAATGGGATTTATGTCTGGACTTGGGCCATTCTAACACATGAATATGCTTTGATCTAAACCATTTCATTGGCTGTATGTTTAGGGTTGTTGTCCTGCTGCCTCCCCAGTCTGAAGTCTTTTGCAGCCTCTACCAGGTTTTCCTCCAGGATTGCCCTGTATTTAGCTTAATCCATCTTCCCATAAACTCTTACCGTCTTCTCTTTTCCTGCTGAAGAAAAGCATCCCCACAGCATGATGCTGTCACAACCATGTTTCCCGGAGCGGATGCTAGGTTCAGGGTGATGTGCAGTATTGGTTTTCCACTATACACAGGGGTCATTTGTTAAGACATTTTAGATGTGTCTTGGTAGATTTGCAGTTGTGCCATACTGATGGATTGAACACTGCTCTGTGAGATGTTCAGAGCTTAGGATATTTTTTTGTAACCTAACCCTGCTTTACATTTCTCCACAACTTTATCCTTGACCTGTCTGGTGTGTTCCATGGTTTTCATGATGCTGTTTGATCACTAATGTTCTCTAACAAACCTCTTGACAGAACAGCCTTCACAGAACAGCTGTAGTTATACTGAAAATAAATTACACACAGGTAGACACTATTTACTAATTAGGCAGGGGTATCAGAGTGCAGGGGGCTGAATACAAATCTACACCACACTTTTCAGATTTTTATTTATTAAAAATGTTGAAAACCATGTATGATTTTCTTTTCACTTCACACATAATTGCTACTTTGTGTTGGCCTATCACATAAAATCCCAATAAAATATATTTAAGTTTGTGGGTGTAACGTGAAAAAATATGGAAAATTTCAAGGGGTATAAATACTTTTTCAAGGCACTGTATATATGTTATAGTTTTGTAAAGCATTTTTCAGTAGGCTGGAATTATTTTTCCTTCCCTATTGTAAAAGTGACAGGTCTTGTTGTTGCTGTGTTCTGGGGAGCCCCTGATCAGGGTCACTGCCAAAGAATCATGATTACATCCTTCATCCACGTACAGCAATAAAGGTGCAGGACTCCTCTGTAAAAGTTTCTTGTATCAGGAGCTGTAGCGAGACCAGTTGAGCGGCAAACATCTTGTGAAATGTCGTCTGCCAAACCCAGATGAGCAAAAATGAACATGTAACTGTGAAAGATGAATCAAAATCCAGATCAACAGATGGCTCACTTCATCCAGTAATGTGAACGCTCAGCAGAAAAAAGAGCATGGGATATTGTACAATAGGACGGCGGATAATGATAGTTTCCCTGACAACCGTGTAGTCTCTCCGTTATCCTACATCAAATTTAAACTCAAAAATATTGTGAAAGAAAGGCAAAAATATCATCCTTCTAGCTAAACAAATACTAAGACATTATACTCGCTCAGGGGCATGACTGGAAGAGTCTGGGCCCCAATGTAAAATCTGTAACAGGGCTTCCAACTATCACATGCTATATTTTTAATAGTGGTCACAAATCCCCCCCCCCCACACACACACAAAAAACCCAAAAAAACAAAAAAAATTAAAATGAACTGTTATTTGCTGGGTTGTAATACTTCTTGGTCTGCTACAACATAGGAGTTGTCACAGATCCTCCATTACTATACAGATTCACCTCTATCTCCTACTAGGTGTGGCAGTTTGAACTGCAGATCTGGTATTCTGTTCATGAAGCAGACGACTCAGATTTGAATACCGCTATGCATCATACCTGCTTTCAATTATGATTCTGCTTAAATGCCGTAAATGTTTGTGAAGGGGAAAACTTCTTTAAAATTTGGTCCCTGAGAGTGAATATGTGAAAGCTGCTCTGTGTGTGCTGGTATTAAACTTATTTTTCCAATCAAAGGGAAATCTACAAAAGTAATAGGGGCATGGTTGCAATGTCCAGTCAGATGGCTACCCAAAAAGCAGATGACAGCAGGCCCCTTTAAGTAGAACAAAATTGTGGATGTGATGATAAAATAAATAGGTGATTTCTGAGATGGATTAGTTGTGGGGGATATAGAGCTTGAAGGGATTATTCCATGATTAATGAAAAAATGATAATCAGACATCATATAGGACATGACAATCTCTCTCTAAGGCTACATTCACACGACCATTGTGTTTTGAGGATCCGCATGTTGTGGATCCGCAAAACACTGATACCGACCCATGTGTGTTCTGCGATTTGTGGACCACACATGCTGCAGCTATCATACAAACGCCTATTCTTGTCCGCAATTGCGGACAAGAATAGGACATGTTCTATTTTTTTGCGGGGCCGCGGTACGGAGCAACGGATGCAGACAGCACCCATAGAAATGAATGGGTCCGGATCTGAGCCGCAAAATATGTGGCTCGGAGGCTGTGAAAACCATTGTTGTGTGAATGTAGCCTAACAAAGCTAGGACCCAGTGGCGTAGCTACCAGGGAAGCAGGGGAAGCAGCTGCTTCAGGGCGAGCTGACAAGGGGCCCAGTGCAGTAGTAAACAGTGTCAGACTGGCCAAACCCCCTTTTACGCTCACTTCACTGCTCTAGAAAGTCCTTGGAGCAGAAAGATAAGCCCCGCCCACCAGCAGGGACCATTAGTAGAGGAGCCTGGCTGCTTAATAGTGTAGCCGGGGCTCAGTACAGTGTGCTACAGGGAGATTCTGTCTCCCCTCCCCCTCCTGTACTATTGGTACAGCCCAGCTTCTGCCACAGAGACTGCTCTGTAGTCAGCAATAACAGGAGGGAGAGGGGAGACTGAACAGTAACAGGAACTGCTGCAGATAGGAGAGCCTGTGCCGGTCACTTCCAGGAGCCCATACATTCCAGGCTTAACCCTGCCAGGACTAGCTGTGCTGCATCTCATGTTCTCTGTCCCCCCCAGCTGCATTCATAAGGTGTCCTTTGCCCCCCCCAGTCCTGTGGGCCCCCTTCTCATCTGATGCCTTGACCTCTAGGCCCCCTAGTCATTTGATGCCCTGTCCTTTAGGCCCCCTACCCATCTGATGCCCTGTCCTCTAGGCCCCCTACTCATCCGATGTCCTGTCCTCTAGGCCCCCTACCTATCTGATGCCCTGTCCTTTAGGCCCCCTACTCATCTGATGCCCTGTCCTCTAGGCCCCTTACTCATCTGATGCCCTGTCTTTTAGGCCCCCTACCCATCTGATGCCCTGTCCTCTAGGCCCCCTACTCATCTGATGTCCTGTCCTCTAGGCCCCCTACCCATCTGATGCCCTGTCCTCTAGGCCCCCTACTCATCTGATGTCCTGTCCTCTAGGCCCCCTACCCATCTGATGCCCTGTCCTTTAGGCCCCCTACTCATCTGATGCCCTGTCCTCTAGGCCCCTTACTCAACTGATGCCCTGTCTTTTAGGCCCCCTACCCATCTGATGCCCTGTCCTCTAGGCCCCCTACTCATCTGATGTCCTGTCCTCTAGGCCCCCTACCCATCTGATGCCCTGTCCTTTAGGCCGCCTACTCATCTGATGCCCTGTCCTGTATGTCCCTTACTCATCTGATGCCCTGTCTTTTAGGCCCCCTACCCATCTGATGCCCTGTCCTCTAGGCCCCCTACTCATCTGATGTCCTGTCCTCTAGGCCCAATACCCATCTGATGCCCTGTCCTCTAGGCCCCCTACTCATCTGATGTCCTGTCCTCTAGGCCCCCCACCCATCTGATGCCCTGTCCTTTAGGCCCCCTACTCATCTGATGCCCTGTCTTTTAGGCCCCCTACCCATCTGATGCCATGTTCTCTAGGCCCCCTACTCATCTGATGCCCTGTCCTCTAGGCCCCCTACCCATCTGATGCCCTGTCCTTTAGGCCCCCTACTCATCTGATGCCCTGTCCTCTAGGCCCCTTACTCATCTGATGCCCTGTCTTTTAGGCCCCCTACCCATCTTATGCCCTGTCCTCTAGGTCCCCTACTCATCTGATGTCCTGTCCTCTAGGCCCCCCACCCATCTGATGCCATGTCCTTTAGGCCCCCTACTCATCTGATGTCTTGACCTCTAGGCCCCCTAGTCATCTGATGCCCTGTCCTTTAGGCCCCCTACCCATCTGATGCCTTGTCCTCTAGGCCCCCTACTCATCTGATGCCCTGTCCTCTAGGCCCCCTACCCATCTGATGCCCTGTCCTCTAGGCCCCCTACCCATCTGATGCCCTGTCCTTTAGGCCCCCTACTCATCTGATGCCCTGTCCTCTAGGCCCCTTACTCATCTGATGCCCTGTCTTTTAGGCCCCCTACCCATCTGATGCCCTGTCCTCTAGGCCCCCTACTCATCTGATGTCCTGTCCTCTAGGCCCCCTACCCATCTGATGCCCTGTCCTTTAGGCCGCCTACTCATCTGATGCCCTGTCCTGTATGTCCCTTACTCATCTGATGCCCTGTCTTTTAGGCCCCCTACCCATCTGATGCCCTGTCCTCTAGGCCCCCTACTCATCTGATGTCCTGTCCTCTAGGCCCAATACCCATCTGATGCCCTGTCCTCTAGGCCCCCTACTCATCTGATGTCCTGTCCTCTAGGCCCCCACCCATCTGATGCCCTGTCCTTTAGGCCCCCTACTCATCTGATGCCCTGTCTTTTAGGCCCCCTACCCATCTGATGCCATGTTCTCTAGGCCCCCTACTCATCTGATGCCCTGTCCTCTAGGCCCCCTACCCATCTGATGCCCTGTCCTTTAGGCCCCCTACTCATCTGATGCCCTGTCCTCTAGGCCCCTTACTCATCTGATGCCCTGTCTTTTAGGCCCCCTACCCATCTTATGCCCTGTCCTCTAGGTCCCCTACTCATCTGATGTCCTGTCCTCTAGGCCCCCCACCCATCTGATGCCATGTCCTTTAGGCCCCCTACTCATCTGATGTCTTGACCTCTAGGCCCCCTAGTCATCTGATGCCCTGTCCTTTAGGCCCCCTACCCATCTGATGCCTTGTCCTCTAGGCCCCCTACTCATCTGATGCCCTGTCCTCTAGGCCCCCTACCCATCTGATGCCCTGTCCTCTAGGCCCCCTACTCATCTGATGTCCTGTCCTATAGGCCCCCTACCTATCTGATGCCCTGTCCTTTAGGCCCCTACTCATCTGATGCCCTGTCCTCTAGGCCCCTTACTCATCTGATGCCCTGTCTTTTAGGCCCCCTACCCATCTGATGCCCTGTCCTCTAGGCCCCCTACTTATCTGATGTCCTGTCCTCTAGGCCCCCTACCCATCTGATGCCCTGTCCTCTAGGCCCCCTACTCATCTGATGTCCTGTCCTCTAGGCCTCCTACCCATCTGATGCCCTGTCCTTTAGGCCCCCTACTCATCTGATGCCCTGTCCTCTAGGCCCCTTACTCATCTGATGCCCTGTCTTTTAGGCCCCCTACCCATCTGATGCCCTGTCCTCTAGGCCCCCTACTCATCTGATGTCCTGTTCTCTAGGCCCCCTACCCATCTGATGCCCTGTCCTTTAGGCCGCCTACTCATCTGATGCCCTGTCCTCTAGGCCCCTTACTCATCTGATGCCCTGTCTTTTAGGCCCCCTACCCATCTGATGCCCTATCTTCTAGGCCCCCTACTCATCTGATGTCCTGTCCTCTAGGCCTCCTACCCATCTGATGCCCTGTCCTCTAGGCCCCCTACTCATCTGATGTCCTGTTCTCTAGGCCCCCCACCCATCTGATGCCCTGTCCTTTAGGCCCCCTACTCATCTGATGCCCTGTCTTTTAGGCCCCCTACCCATCTGATGCCTTGTTCTCTAGGCCCCCTACCCATCTGATGCCCTGTCCTTTAGGCACCCTACTCATCTGATGCCCTGTCCTCTAGGCCCCTTACTCATCTGATGCCCTGTCTTTTAGGCCCCCTACCCATCTTATGCCCTGTCCTCTAGGCCCCCTACTCATCTGATGTCCTGTCCTCTAGGCCCCCTACCCATCTGATGCCCTGTCCTCTAGGCCCCCTACTCATCTGATGTCCTGTCCTCTAGGCCCCCACCCATCTGATGCCCTGTCCTTTAGGCCCCCTACTCATCTGATGCCCTGTCTTTTAGTCCCCCTACCCATCTGATGCCCTGTCCTCTAGGCCCCCTACCCATCTGATGCCCTGTCCTTTAGGCCCCCTACTCATCTGATGCCCTGTCCTCTAGGCCCCTTACTCATCTGATGCCCTGTCTTTTAGGCCCCCTACCCATCTTATGCCCTGTCCTCTAGGCCCCCTACTCATCTGATGTCCTGTCCTCTAGGCCCCCTACCCATCTGATGCCCTGTCCTCTAGGCCCCCTACTCATCTGATGTCATGTCCTCTAGGCCCCCCACTCATCTGATGCCATGTCCTTTAGGCCCCCTACGCATCTGATGTCCTGTCTTATGCCCTGTCCTCTAGGCCCCCTACTCATCTGATGTCCTGTCCTCTAGGCCCCCTACCCATCTGATGCCCTGTCCTTTAGGCCCCTTACCCATCTGATGCCACAGTCCCCTGGACACCCATGTGCTACTTGGGGGCACACTGATATGAGGCCAGTCTTATGACCCCCATACCCAAACGTTTACAGAATGGGGGCTGGAAGATGACAGATCGGAGCGTCAGGAAGCAGGCGAGTATGGTTTTTACAACAACTGTACAATGCACTGCTAGTTCACATCACATTTTTAACTGTATGCAATTTTAAAAGTATTCAGTTTCAGGTGCTGGTTTGAAAAATGTAGAATATATTACATTCGAGGGTGCCAGGTGGCATGTCCCTTGTACCCAGTGTAGCTCAGATCGCCCAGTAGGAATAGAAACATATAGAGTATATGTTACCACAGGATACTGCTTGTGTACTATGAGATGATCATCAGTCCCTGGCAGGTAAATCAGTAATCTCCAGTAAATAAAAGACAGACAATGCCACTTTTACGGAATCTAGAACTTATAACACCATCCTACAATCCTATATACATTTTTCCTATACAATGCCACTTTTACGGAATCTAGAACTTATAACACCATCCTACAATCCTATATACATTTTTCCTATAGTTGTGGCCTCCAAACAGGAATTTTAACCTCAAAACTTTATTGCAACAAGACATTACAAACCATGTGACCTATGTATTTGACTTTCTTCTTCCAGTGATCCACAGTAAGGACCTTCTTGCCACACTACATCTGCTTGTTGCCCTAGCCTGTCATTTTCAGCCTGATCTACCTCTTCCTTCCAATGTGTCTGTAGAAGTCATTGTTGTAGAGGTAAGCCAAATTACGGTACTCTTTTTCTAACATACTGGATAACTTCCACCTATTATCTATCATGGAGACAACTACACCACTGCTGTGGGGCCTGGGATGAGAGGAGGTGAAGGAGGAGCAGAGGCGTAGCTAGGCTTTCCTGCACCCGGGGCAAGGATCCAGTTCTGCGCCCCCTCAAAGCCACGCCCATCAAAGCCCCGCCCAAGCTCCACCCCTTCCAAGCTCCGCCCACACCCAAGACCAAAGCTGATTTTAGACGCAAGATATTTTAATGCACGTTTTTGCAAATATTTACGTAATAATTCAGGACTCAGGAGCATCAATTCTTGTGAAGTAACAAGATGTCTTTATTATTCCAGTTTAAAGTTTACAAAAACTTTGTCAGCAAACTGCTATAAATGTCCACCCCAAATGGAGCCAGGAACTTCAACTCTTAAAGCACACACTCCTTCCCCCACCTCTCTTGACATGTCTGTCTTAGTAATCACTTGCATTCTAATCTCCATGTACTAATTCTGGAGCATCTGCTGTTATGGCCCTCTGATATGCCTTTCCTACATTATTCCTGCTAGAAGTAATGATTGAATTGCCAGCAGTCTGCAGGTCGTGTACAGTTGGGTGTTACCAGTTGAAGCAGTGTCCCACCAGCAGCAGTCATGGGAAGAGTCAGACACCTCTGCTACTGCTAACACCCACCAGCACCTTTCCAGCAGAGTGCAGGCAATACAGTTATTAACTCCTAGCAGGAGTAGTAAAGAATTGACATAACACAGAGTCACAAGAGTAGAGGCTGCAGAATTACTACATGGGGAATGCAAGTGGTCACTGCAATTGGCATGTCAGGAGAGGTGACAGGCCCCCCTTTTTCTTACCCCCCCTGCAGTCCAAAGCTAACTGTCACAAACTAGCCAAAATAGTGTGTTGGCTTCAACACTTCTAGCAGAGCTCTCAGTGAGTGGTACTAAAGAGAGTCTGTCTTCATTGCCTTATTGAACTCTGACTGAGCATGCCTGTGTGTGGCAACTCATAGGTAGTGACAAGAGACAGCTGGAATCCTCTCTATGTCACACTGCAGGTGTCTTCTGCAGACTGAAGGCAGATTCTCTTCCTTCCAACACTGTTAGAGGTTTGCCAAGAAGACTCCTTACATTTTTTTTGACATGGAAAACAAAAAAATCTGTCCCCTCTCCTGACATGTAGTAAATACTTGGATTCTCCATGTACTAATTCTGGAGCATCTGCTGTTATGGCCCTCTGATATGCCTTTCCTACATTATTCCTGCTAGAAGTAATGATTGAATTGCCAGCAGTCAGGTCATGTACAGTTGGGTGTTACCAGTTGAAGCAGTGTCCCACCAGCAGCAGTCATGGGAAGAGTCAGACACCTGCTACCTACTGTTAACACCCACCAGCACCTTTCCAGCAGAGTGCAGGCAATACAGTTATTAACTCCTAGCAGGAGTAGTAAAGAATTGACATAACACAGAGTCACAAGAGTAGAGGCTGCAGAATTACTACTACATGGGGAATGCAAGTGGTCACTGCAATTGGCATGTCAGGAGAGGTGACAGGCCCCCCTTTTTCTTACCCCCCCTGCAGTCCAAAGCTAACTGTCACAAACTAGCCCAAAATAGTGTGTTGGCTTCAACACTTCTAGCAGAGCTCTCAGTGAGTGGTACTAAAGAGAGTCTGTCTTCATTTCCTTATTGAGCTCTGACTGAGCATGCCTGTGTGTGGCAACTCACAGGTAGTGACAAGAGACAGATGGAATCCTCTGTATGTCACACTGCAGGTGTCTTCTGCAGACTGAAGACAGATTCTCTTCCTTCCAACACTGTTAGAGGTTCGCCAAGAAGACTCCTTACATTTTTTTTACCTGGAAAACAAAAAATCTGTCCCTAAGAAAGGATACTACAGAAACAGTAACCATCCCTGTGCCTACACAATAAACCTAAACAACAGTTACATTTTGACTTTACGAGCTTTAATCGCTGCAAATGTTTTTATGATGTCATCATAAGAAATTTTTGCAGCAATCTCATGCTCAATGGAAATAATGCTAATACTTGTTAGACGTTGTTGTCCCATTACACTTCGAAGGTATGTTTTCAGAAGCTTCAACTTGCTGAAGCTTCTTTCACTGGAAGCAACCGTTACTGGTATTGTGAGGAAGATTCTTAAAGCTATGGCGATATTGGGGTAAGCATCTTGTAGTCCATTCTTGTAAATGAAGGTCAACAGACTTGCAGGTGTGGCAGTTCTTACACTTGTGTTGAAATCCAGAGCATGATATTTAAAGCTCTCCACTTCTAAGATTATTTCATCCTTATCAAGATCATTTTCATACACCTCAGATAGTTGTGTGGCCTTTTCCTTGAGCTCTTGTGTTGATAATGAGTCAAATTGAGACCCAGTAAGAAACCCAAAAATATCATTCAGCTTATCTATGGCTTCAAACCGCGTTCTCATTTCAGAAAGAATTTTGTCACTTATTTCAACAAGTGCAATCCTAAATTTGTCTTCTTGTGACAATAGCACACTCTCATCTTCGCATTCTTCATCGAACATCCTATTGACTTTTCGCTTTCTTACATCTCTGAAGTTTGGATCCAGCCCACACCTTTCAGCTATTGTTTTCGCTTCATTTATGGCATCGGTTGCATAGCTTGTTCTAGTAGATTCTAACAGGTTCAAAAGACCATGAATATGCTTTGCAGACATATCAATTGTGATAGTTTCCTGTTGAAGAAGTTTGTTGACACGATCAATCTGACTTAGCACTTTGTACCAAAAACAAGACATGATGACAAATTCAAACTTCTTGATATTATACATCAGTGAAGCAGCCTCTGTTTTTGTCTCCATATTTGTGACTGAACTGGTTTTTAAATCATTTAAAGTGTCTATTATTTCAGATAGGTGCATATAAATGGGCTTTACTGCGTCCAACTTTGCTGACCATCTGGTTTTGCTTAGTGACTTGAGGGTAACTGTGACATGTTTCTGTAAAACTTCCCATCGGAAAGTTGAGGCAACAAAGAACAAGTACAGACAATGTAGGGTTCCAAAGAAAGTCTCTGCCTGTCGTGAGACACTTGCAGCATTTACTCCAACTAGATTTAAGGAATGGGCTGCACAGGGTACAAAGAATGCTAGCTTATTTTCTTGAAGTAACCGTGCTTGAACCCCTTTATACTTTCCAGCCATATTGGCTCCATTATCATACGATTGCCCTCTGCAATTTGTAATATCTAAGCCATCCTTTTCTATTTTCTGTAGGATTAATTCAGTAAGGGCAAGGCCCGTTTTCTCACTCACTACAAAAAAATCTATGAAGCTTTCAACTATTTCAGGGCCACACTCTGTAATTTTAACGTATCTTAGGACTTCCGACATCTGTTCCAAATGGCTTATATCTGGTGTACAGTCAAACATCACAGAAAAATACTTTGCTTCTCTGACATCATTAAGGATGTGTTCCCTTACTTTACCAGCAATGATGTCCATGAACTGGTTTTGAATCTCAGGTGAAAAATAGCTCACTTGTCCTTTCTTATGACGTTGCAAATGTTCACACAAGGGGACGTGATAGTGAGAAACAAGTTCAATCATATTCCGGAACTTTCCACTTTTTGGATCTGCAAAATCAAAATGTTCCCGTGAACCTCTCAAAGCACTACCCTGTTTGGCCAAGTGCATTATCACATCAACTATAACACGAAGAACTTCCTTCCAGTGGTTTTCTTCATGCACTATCTGGTCTTGAAGTTCCCTGTCAATGCCACCCTTGCCTAATGAAGACTCAAGGGTTTTCCAGGAACAAAAACTCATTTTATGGCTCAAAGAATTTTCATGTTCTGGAATTCTCTCACTTAATTTTTTCCACAATGTGAAACCTTCCTGTTTTGCCAAAACTGATCGTTTTTTGTTCTGCAAGTACTGAAAACATTCTACACGGTATACAGTACAAGGCGTTTTTTGACTTGCTATATTCTAACCATGACCTGCGTACTTTCTGCCCATTTGGCATCTTTTTAAAAAACCAGTCTATTGACAGTTTTCTGCCATCTCGGAAACTGTTGCTGACATCAGGTTCTACACTTGTTGTTCTCATTCTAGTAACAAAGCACCTTTGTCTATCCGAAAATTTGGCAGGCCATGTTCCTGGGTCATAACAGTCAAAGACAAAGGTAGACTCACCCTGTAAGGCTTGTGAGCAAGATACTGAGGGGGGGTTCAACTCTGTTCTTCCATATTTGTAGTTCTGTTATGGCATTCTGGTGGTTCTGTAGCGACATCTGCAGTCTGCTGTACTTCATGCCCTGCTCCAGTTGTACCTTCTTCATTCTCAATCTCACAGATTATGTTGGCATCCAGATTGACTGTAATTTCAACAAAAAGAAAGGAACCAAAAAGGTCTAAGTCAACAGACATGATGATGGTTATAAAAAGGACATGAACAGGTAAAGAATGTTGGGCTCTCTCACCATGTGAGCAAGATACTGAAGGATATGCAATTCTGGCTCTTGGGCACTGGTAGTGGTAAAGCATGAGGTATCTGTAGCGACATCTGCAGTCTGCTGTACGTCTTGTTCGGTCACAGTTTCACCATCCTGACTGTCATTCTCAGTGGTTATTTTGCCATACACATTTCCTGTGATTAAAATAAAAAAATTATCACTGATGCGTACAAAATACAGGACATGAGCAGATAAAACTTGCTTGTTTTTTCTCTTACTGTGTGGGCAAGATGTTGCAGGGGTGTTCAAATCCTGTTCTTGGGCCTGTGCAGTGCTGGTAAAGCATTGTGAAGCATCCGTAGCGACATCTGCAGTATGCTGTGCGCCATGATCTGTCACAGTTAAACCTTCTTGACTCTCAAACTCAGAGATTATTTCGTCATCCACATGTCCTGTGATTAACAGGAAGAAAGGAAACAAAAAACATTGTTCATAGTTGAGTGACATGTCCAATGGGTTAAACATGATGTCTGGTCTGCAGATACCATGTTATAGAGCTGGAGTAGTTGAGCAGAGATTGATGTACAATTTCGTGGGACAATATTTATTAGCACTTGCAATTCATTCATTCATATTCTTGGTCATGCTGGGCTTTGAAGTGAATTGACAGAGAAAATTGACAATCTACTCAACTCACCCTGCTGCTCTATAACATGCTGCCGGCAGATTACACCACAATTGTGAAATAAAAGTCACATTTTTTCAAATACAACACTTGCACATATATGCCTACCTTCATTGTCTTTTTTTCTATTTAGCCAGGAACACAATAGAGACGAAAACACGTTAGCTTGTTTCCCTCTATCCTTGGCTCTTTTTCTGAATTGTGCTCCTGATGGTCTCTTGGGCTTGGACATTATATGATTCTGGGTCTTGACACTTTGAGTGAGAAATCCAAGCCCAATCACAGTCATAGGTAAAGTAGAGACCTAAGATACACGTCAGGAAAAAATACTCTCAGTGACTAGGAATTTTAGTGAACAACAAATTAAGTTATAGAAACCAGTGCCAGACAGCTGCTGCCAAGGCCAATAAGATAATGGGTTGCATCAAAAGAGGCATAGATGGCGGTGATGAGAACATAGTCCTGCCACTTTACAGATCACTAGTCAGACCACACATGGAGGACTGTGTACAGTTCTGGGCTCCTGTGAACAAGGCAGACATAGCAGAGCTGGAGAGGGTTCAGAGGAGGGCAACTAAAGTCATAACTGGAATGGCCTGGGCTGGGGTGGACTACAGTACCCAGAAAGATTATCAAAATTAGGGTTATTCACTTTAGAAAAGTCTGAGGGGAAATCTAATTACTATGTACAAATATATCAGTGCAAGCCAGCTGTCCAGGAGGGGAGAGGAGAGAGCGGGGGTCTGGTCAGACTCAGTCACTTAAGCAGTGCAGGACACTCAGGCTATTAGAAGAAGCAGCCTGACTGAATCATTCTGGTCAGAGACAGGACTAGTCTGAGAAACTGTAGGCCAGTAAAAGTTAGGCAACATTACCAATATAATGTGATATTGACCACCAGTGCTGGCCTGTCTGTCCCCTCACCTCCTGGGCAGCAGTGGCCTAAAGTAGTAGGCTCACTTAGCTCTTGGGCAGGGGGGCAACAACAAGTATTTGTGACCTGTCCTGACCTGACTGACCACCAGACCAGCAGCAGTCCCCGACTCCCCCCCTGTCCCCTCATAACAGCTGAGAGGCTAAGCAGCTCACCTCCGAATGGATCAACTTTCAAGGCAGACTCAGTCCGGCTCACCGTCCTCCTCCTCCGCAGGGCAGCTGGCTGGCAGCAGCAGCAGGACCAGGCAGTGAGGCAGCCGCAGGGCAGGCGGCGGGCAGTGGATCGGCTCTGTCACCAACACAAGGCTGCGGGCTCTTCCTCGCTCCTTGCTCCGCGGTCTCCTCCGGCTCCTCAGAGTGACTCCTCTCTCTCTTTCCAAAAGGACGGGACGGGAGTTCTTCTCGCGCTCCTTTATTGCCCGGCTCTCTCCAAAAGGCGGGAGTTCTTCCCGCGCTGCTCTTCCCGCGCTCCTTTTGCTGGCCCTGCCCCGCCCCCAGCCACCACCGCTGCGAGCCTGCGTCTAGTTAACCTGACGTCACTGCGTCAATCATGTATGCCAGTCTGAGCGCAGCCCAGCTCAAGCGCTGCTGCGGCCTGGCTCTGTCTTCCGAGTTCCGAATCGAATCCGGCGACGGTCGACGGTCGACCTGTCCTGTCTGATTCAGATCGAGTTATATTTAATTAAACTTTAGTTTTTTGGGCCGCTGGCTGGCTGCGCCCCCCTAGTGCTGCGGTCAGTCTGCGCCCGGGGCACATGCCCCGTCTGCCCCCCCCTGGCTACGCCCCTGAGGAGGAGAATATCCAGCGTTGAATTGCCATGACTGCTTACCTGCCCCTTGTCATTAAAGAGACCATGTCAGCAGAATATGACCTGTTTAAATCAATTTAAACATATTAGTTTTTTAAATATTTTTTTATTTTCCATCTCAGTCTCTATAAATAAATCCTGAAATCCTGTAGGGGGGAAAACCCCTTTAAAGAAGTTCACCAAGATTAGAAAAAACATGGTTGCTTTCTTCCAGAAACAGTGCCACGCTTGACCATGGTTAGTGCCTGCTATTATGGTTCAGTTCCATTGAAGTGAATTGGGATAAGCTGCAATACCAAACACAGCCCTTGGACCGGTGTGCCAGGACTGGTGTGCCAGTTCCTTTCAAAGAAAGCAGCCATGTTTTTTTAGTTCTGTACAATTGTTCAAAAAATAACTGCTGTTTAAAAAAAAAATAAAAAAAAATTAATAATTCAATTAAAGAAAATAAAGTTTGTAATAGCTTAAAGGGGTATTCTCATCTTAGAGAATGGGGGCATATCGCTAGGATATGCCCCCATTGTCTTATAGGTGCGGGTCCCACCGCTGGGACCCGCACCTATATCCAGAACGGAGCGGGGAGCGCTGGTGGTCCGGCCACCACCAGGCGCAGCCCCCCCCCGCCGCTCATAGAAATGAATGGGAGCCGGGCCGTGCATGCGCGGTGCGCTCCCATTCATTTCTATGGAGCCGACGGAAGTAGCCGAGCCAGCGCTCGGCTATTTTCGGCGGCCCCATAGAAATGAATGGAGGGCGGCTGCGCATGCGCAGTGCGCCCTCATTCAGTTCGGGGGTTCCGTTCTGGAAATAGGTGCGGGTCCCAGCGGTGGGACCCGCACCTATAAGACAATGGGGGCATATCCTAGCGATATGCCCCCATTGTCTAAAATGAGAATAACCCTTTAAAATAGATTACAAATGCCACTTATCTGGCTCCTTTTCTCCTTCCTCCCTCTTGTGCTGATTATCAACTCTTAATTCCCTGTTAAAATCTGTCTTCAGTGAAGATGGGTTAGCAGTTCACTGTTCACTGAAGGATCAGGTTATAGCTGCTGCCCTCTATGGAGAGGAGAGGAGGAAGAGTAAGATTCTGGTTGGAGATAGAAGCATATTCTTACAGACATGCTTCCGCTTGCTTTAGTAAGTTTTCTATCTCACTCCAGTGTTTGATTCTCCACACTGCTGTATGATGCATACCTCCCAAGAAAGAGGGACAATATGTGTGGCATGTGGCGGCAATTTTTTTCCATACTAGACCACGCCTCTAACTCCACCCAAAAAATAACTATACACACCCAGTCCCACCAATCCCCTTAATGCCCCCACACTGGTGCACATCATCATAGTAAACTCTATACAAACACTAAATAAGTTATCTAACTTGAGTTTAGTAATAGCAGGAATTGTAAATGTAGCACTGTATGTGACCAGGCTCTAAAATATGGCTGGGTGATTATGACTGAAAGGGGTTGTGTAGTGCTAGTATATTGATGACCTATCTTCAGAATAGGAAACAAGAACTACAAGTAGCAGCAAACTACCATACGCAAAGATACATGCAAACACTAAAAATATTAAAAAATGTAAACGGCATCACTGCTATACTTACTATATGAAAATAAGAAGCTCTCTGTGCACATTTTTAATCAACATTATGTCAGGCCCATCTACCAGCGATATGGTGGCTTCCAACAGACTGGATCTACACTATTAGGCCTCACGCACACAAAAGTATTTTCTTTCCGTGTCCGTTACGTTTTTTTTGCGGACCGTATGTGGAACCATTCATTTCAATGGGTCCGCAAAAAAAAAAACGGAAGGTACTCCGTGTGCATTCTGTTTCTGTTCTGCCAAAAAATAGAACATATCCTATTATTGTCCGCATTACGGACAAGGATAGTACTGTTCTATTAGGGGCCAGCTGTCCCGTTCCGCAAAATACGGAATGCACACGGATGTCATGCGTATTTTCTGCTGATCCGTTTTTGCGGATCCGTTTTTTCATACGGTAATGTGCATTAGACTCTGATTAAAATCCCTGGGCAGATGGGCGGGAGGGCACAGTCCAAAAAGAGGGTAGCCACGCCAAATGTACAATGCAAAAAACAAAGTTAGACCAGCACCTTAAAATCATATGAAAAAAAGAGGGCTTAGTTCCATGCTACCATGGCTACAATGGAAAATCAAACAATGACTACAAACTGCCACGCACAAAGACAGATGCAAATACTGGAAACATGAAGAAATGTAAACTGCACTAGTGCTATACTTACTACATGAAAATTAGAAGCTCTTTGCACACATTTTTGATCAAAAGGGTTACAGGCAGGGGCGTAGCTATAGGGGGTGCAGAGGTAGCAGTCGCTACCGGGCCCAGGAGCCTGAGGGGGCCCAAATACCCTGGTGCCACATAAGAAGACATTGCTGTAATAGAAAGTGGGAGGGCTCTGTTATACCTCTTCAATCTTCAAGTTACACCTCTGGCTGGTTAGGTCAAGAATTTGGCACGGGGGACGGTGCCGTTTCAATTTTTGCCTCAGGCAGCATGAAGGCTATGTGCTTCCCTGCCCCTGGCCACAAAGCGTTGAGGTAGGGGGGCCCAAGCTGAACTCTTACACCAGGGCCCATGAGCCTTTAGCTACGCCCCTGGTTACAGGCCCATCTACCAGTGACAAGGTGGCTTCTAACAAGAGTCTACATAGCGGATTGGACTGCCGCCAATCTGATATTGATGACCTATCCTGAGGATAAGTCATCAATATACTAGCACTGCAGAACCCCTTTAAGTAAAATCATGATAAATTGAACATTTTACCTTGATTATAATTAGTGTGGCTGCAAACGGTGCAGATTTTTGCATACATATTTCATGCAGAAAGACCACAGAGTAATACAGTACCAACAAAGTGATAAGTTTAAAATTAGACATATCTCATGCTTTTATTTCTTAGGTACGGAAATTGACCTGCTGTGTGGATTTTGAAATCCGCAGCATGGCCTTTTCAACCCGCATCAAATCAACACCAAAAACGCATAAAAACTGCACAAACAAATGTACCAAAACCGCAACAAATAATGCGGATTTATGTGCGGTTTTGGTGCTGATTTCTTGTAGATTTTACTGTTCACAAATCTGCACCGTGCAGGCACCCTTAAGCTACCTGCACAGTGGTTTTGATGCAGATTTGATGCGGTTTTGCTGCAGATCTCACCCTTACTTTGAAAACGCTGCAGATTTTGAAATCCACAACGAAGGTCAATTTCTGCATGGAAAACATCTGCAAAGTGTACATGAGATTTGTGTAACCTGCTGGTACTGTAATATGCTGCAGTTTTTTTTCTGCACGGGAATCTGTGTGGAAAAGAACGCATGTATTTCTGCATTAAAGGAGTTGACTAGTATTAAAAAAGAGGCCACCTTTCTTCCAGAAACAATGCCACACCTGTCCACAGGATGTGTCTGGTTTGTAGCAAGGCTCCATTAGAGATAAGCTGTAGTACCAACAGAACCTGAGAGCAGGTGTAGTGCTGTTTCATATTCACAACTAGCAGGACGAACATGAGGGAAGGAAGTCATGTAGCGTGGAGAGCTGCGTAATATCCCCTTTAAGCATCATGGTGGCTGCCATTTTAGAACTGGATGGACAGGACATGATCCCAGCCATTGAGCTTCCCCCTGTTGTGTCTCACTGTTGTCCTGCAGCAGTCGGCTTGGGGTATCCCTTGCAGTCGCCACTCTACATCCACCTCCTTACTGCAGTGTCAGTCACTGGCTGTTATTCTGGTTTTCGACAGGCTTCTATCTCTGCATGTGAGTATATGGATGATGTGTATATGGATGATATATGTGTATGGATGATATATGTGTAGCTTTTCCTAGGCCAGTGACGTCACGTTCATCGGACATGTTACCTAGGAGCGTCTTAGCCCCATTCAAGTGAATGGGGCTGAGCGCGATACCAAGCACAGCCGCTGTACAATGTACGGCACTGTGCTCGGTGAGCTGAGAGAAGGCCTCAGCGCTCACGGGAGTGCCAGTACCTTCTCAAACAGCTGATCGTCAGGGGTGCCGGGTGTTGGACCCCCACAGATCAGATACTGATGACCTATCCTGAGGATAGGTCATCAGTAGTTAACTGCCGGAAAACCCCTGTAGATGTAGATCTAATATATAAAGCTGAATGTATGTGTGAATGTCCGCTAAAGCAATCTGCATTGTCGCAGCTACAATCACGAAATTTGGCACTCAGGTTCTTCAGGTGTCCGGGAAGGTTTTACACCGGGTCTCAGCTCTCCAGGACGTACCATTCCTGAGATATTCCCAAAAAATGCATTAGCCAATAGAAATCTGGTCACCTGACTCTTATCAGCCAATAGAAGCTTGCAGGCCCTTACTCTCCACATACACACAGTTTCACACCAGGTTTCTATAAATACCCAGACATTTTTTTAAAGGGGCAGAGAGCTGTGGATGACACTGTTAAAGGGGTATTCCGGTTACCATAAATATAACTTATGTTTTAGACTAACTCATCATCAATCATTACATAATACCATGTAAATTTCACATATTTACCGTTCAGTAGTAATAAGCCACGCCCCGACCCGATCAGGCCACGCCACCTCCCACTACGCAGCAGACGGACGCAGGGATGTCCACCCTTTCAGTAACTCACGGTCAGACTTCAGCGTTGACATTGTGCTGTCCACCCTTTCAGTAGCTCACGGTCAGACTTCAGCGTTGACATTGTGCTGTCTGAGCGTGAGCTGCAGCAACTGACTGAGGCTTCTCTCACCCCCAGTCAGTCCTCGCAGACATGGCTCCCTGTGGCTGACTGAGGGGCAGACAAGCACCGGGCTGTCCTTAGATCACCTTTAGGTCAGGAACTACTTCTTCTCCGTGTCTTCACTGAGCTGGGGTGTGTGGCTTCATGTTTAGGGGTGTGGCTTCATGGGGACCGTGGCTTCATATTTGGGGGCGTGGCCTGCGAGGTCCAGCTTTCTGGGATGAAGCCAATGGCCACCCTAGCTGCTGTGGAGGTCACAGTTAAAGGGGAGGGTGCTGCGGATGTTACTGTTAAGGGGGCAGGCTGCTGTGGAGATCACTGTTAAGGGAGGAGGGGACTGTGGAGACCACTATTAAAGGGGCAGTGGGGTACTGTCAGGTCACTGTTAAGTGAGTAGGTTACTGTGAAAGTCACTGTTAAATGGGCATTCATTGTGGAAGTCTGTCAAGGGGGCCAGTAATGGTGGAGGTCAGTTAAGGGGACTGTAACCTATGGTCAGTGTTAAGAGGTGGGTGCTGTAGAGGTCACTATTAAGGTGGCAGGCCCCTGTGGAGGTCACTATCAAGGGGGTGAGGTGCTGTGGAACTCACTGTTAAAGGGGCAGGCTACTGTGAAGGTCAAAGTTAAGGGGATGGGCTGTTGTGGAGGTCCCATTTTAAGGATACGGGGCACTGTGGGGGGAGGTCAGTGGGGGTGTGGAGGTCACTGTTAAGGAGGCGGGCTGCTGTAGAGGTCACTCTCTATATCTTTTAATGACACACACACAAACATTAAATGAAATAGATGAAATATACCTGGGCGAAGCCGGGTCCGTCTGCTAGTTTTATATATTTGGGTGTCTGGGAAAACTTAGTGAAAACCGCTTTGGGAGATATAGTGGTGGTCACAGTGATTGTCACCCATCTTTCCTAAAAACAGAATCTGGAGAGAGGGGGTGTCTAACTGACATATGGGCCCAGATTTACAGAGGTGGGTGTGTGCACAAAAAGGCTTGAAAAGTGGTGGAGCTTAGCAGAGACTGGGCAAAGTCTTACTAATAAGGGGGTGGGGGTGGGGGGCTAAAATATTGGCCCAATTTTGGCTTAAAAATGGTCTATCTGTCCCTGCACCAGATTTACCATCCAGCCTGAGCCCCTGTGATACATCTTGTGCAGGTCTACACAGCCGTTCTAAGTTTACGCCATCTGCAGGATTAGTAAATCTGGACCATGAAATTCAGGTCACTCACAATACATACACAACTTGTGTTTAGGAAATTGTACCAAACTCATTTTTCCATGTGGTGATAGTTAGCCAGTTTTTTTTAAAGGTCATGTTATAGTAAGGCTCTTGCGTGTCATTGGCAACAGCATTTTCTTCCTGTGCCAATTAAATTTGACATTTTCTTTGGCTGACACTGAGTGGTCTGATGTTTTCTGTCTAATATCGTAGCCAACAAAAACTGGGATGAAGACAGGAAAAGCTATTGAATTTGTTACCCAAAACAGGTAAGAATAATCTATCTATAATCTATCCAGGGGCATACATAGAAATCATTGGGCCCCTTAGCAAGAATCTGAATTGGGCCCCCTAACGCCACCCACTACCCACGCCTGGCCCATCCCACCTCCTGCCCTGGCTCCTCCCCTGCAACACCCCCATTTGCTGCTAAGGGAACGCCGTAGGAACAAAACCCGTAATACGGTGGAGGAATTGCTTTTTTTTCCAATTTGGAGTGTTGACTGCAGTCCTATGTAAAACCACTGATAACACTAGTGCTGATAATGTAGTAGTGTTACCTGCAGTCCTATGTAAACCACAGATAACACTAGTGCTTATAATGTAGTAGTGTTACCTGCAGTCCTATGTAAAACAACAGATAACACAAGTGTAGATCATGTGGTAGTGTTACCTGCAGTCCTATGTAAAACCACAGATAACACTAGTGTAGATCATGTGGTAGTGTTACCTGCAGTCCTATGTAAAAGCACAGATAACACTAGTGTAGATCATGCGGTAGTGTTACCTGCAGTCCTATGTAAAACCACAGATAACACTAGTGCAGATCATGTGGTAGTGTTACCTGCAGTCCTATGTAAACGACAGATAACACTACACTAGTGTAGATCATGTGGTAGTGTTACCTGCAGTCCTATGTAAAACCACAGATAACACTAGTGCAGATCATGTGGTAGTGTTACCTGCAGTCCTATGTAAGACCACAGATAACACTAGTGTAGATAATGTGGTAGTATTACCTGCAGTCCTATGTAAAACCACAGATAACACTAATGTAGATCATGTGGTAATGTTACCTGCAGTCCTATGTAAGACCACAGATAACACTAGTGTAGAACATGTGGTAGTGTTACCTGCAGTCCTATGTAAAACCACAGATAACACTAATGTAGATCATGCGGTAGTGTTACCTGCAGTCCTATATAAAACCACAGATAACACTAGTGTAGATCATGTGGTAGTGTTACCTGCAGTCCTATATAAAACCACAGATAACACTAGTGCAGATCATGTGGTAGTGTTACCTGCAGTCCTATGTAAAACCACAGATAACACTAATGTAGATCATGTGGTAGTGTTACCTGTGTCCTTAGTGTGCCTCCCTGTGCCTCTCCCATGGACTCCATGCTGACCCTGCTGCCTCCTCTTCTGTCTTCTTCTTCTTGCCCCCACAGAACGTCCTGATGCAGCTGTGTCAAGACATAGGAACACTGTGGGCATGGTGATGGTGACGCACACACGGACAGACACACACAGGGGGACAGACACACAGTGAGAGACACACGGACAGACACACATGGGGACAGACACACACATAGGTTCAGCAACACACAGGGGCAGTGACACACAGGGACAGCGACACACAGGGACAGCGACACACAGGGACAGCGACACACAGGGACAGCGACACACAGGGACAGAGAAAAACACAAAGGGACAGAGAAAAACACAAGGGGACAGAGAAAAACACAAAGGGACAGGGACACACACAGGGACAGGGACACACACAGGGACATGGACACACAGGGACAGGGACACACAGGGACACACAGGGACAGTGACACAAAGGGACAATGACACACAGGGACAGCGACACACAGGGACAGAGAAAAACACAAAGGGACAGAGAAAAACACAAAGGGACAGGGACACACACAGGGACAGGGACCCACACAGGGACATGGACACACAGGGACAGGGACACACAGGGACACACAGGGACAGTGACACAAAGGGACAATGACACACAGGGACAGCGACACACAGTGACAGCTAAAAAAAACACACAGGGACAGACACACAAAGGGACAGCGACACACACAGGGATACCCATGGACAGGGACAGTGACACAAAGGGACACACTTGGATGGGAACACACAGGGACAGCGAAAAACACACAGGCACAAAGACACACATACAGGGACACAAAGGGACAGGGACAGTGACACACAGAGGGACATATACACACACAGGGACAGGAACACACAGTGACAGGGACAGGCACGCACAGGCACACACACACAGGGTTAGGGACAAACACAGGGACAGAGAGGGACAGACAGATACACAGGGACAGGGACACACACAGGGAAAGACAGACAAGGACACACAGAGGGAAAGACAGACAGGGACACACACAGGGAAAGACACACACAGCTAGGCCTCACCAAACTCCAGCATGGTTCCTCTCTGTACAGCAACACAGCTCTCTGCTTCTCTAGCTCCTCCCCCGCTGGTCACATGGGCGGATGGTGTCAGAAAGGTCCTTTAGCCCACTAAGAATTACTATCAAACCCCGGACTGCAGGGGTGAGCGGACCTACAGGGGGGAGGGGTTTGGGGTTTTGAGCATAACGGAACACAAGCTGGCCACCTCAAGCGCTAAATTAACGAATTAATTATTTATAAACTGGCTGAGTATATGTAGGGGGCGGGGCCTTTCATGCCCTCCAGGCCCCCCTGTGCCGCAGGCCCCATAGCAGCTGCGTGGTCTGCCTATATTGGCAGTACGCCACTGAATCTATCTATCTATCTATCTATCTATCTCTGTCTACTATTTATCTGTCTCCTATCTATGATCTATTGACCCATTAAAAAGACTGGACGGTTGGCAACCATGCCACCAGGCTTTGTGCCAACTCTCTCCGGGAGCCCTATAGGAACCACATGGTCTACCTCTCGATATATACAAATGTGGACCTACTGTGCATCTATCAGGGACGACAGAGTAACAGATCTGTCAACAGCAACCTGCTGATTGTTTCCCTGCAACCGCAGGAGAGTTACTGAATGTATATTACAAAGGTGATACATTTTACATTTGAACCAAGTTTATTCTAAGGTTTAGCTTTACATTAAGAATATTTCCTCTCCTTGTAATGCTGGGGAGCTTTCAGCTGTATCTCCTGCTGTTGTTTTCATGATACCTGTATCTGTATAACATTTACATCTTTTGACCTGTTGGCTGATATTTTCTCCTTGTTTTTTTCTTCTCATTAAAAACATTTTGCATATGGATGTGTTCTCACGGCTCATTGCAGCAACAAAGATGCGGCTCCCAGTAAGTGATATTATGTTTAATTCATGGCCCCTGTTACTTCTCCTTCCAAGCAGCCGGATTGGATAGAGATAAATGCATTGACCCTGCAGGAGCGAGCGGCGGCTCATTGTGAGATGCCGGACCGGTCCATGGTTTCCTAGGCAACTATATAGGATACGACAAATGCAGTTTAGGGTGCAGCAGGATGGAGCGGAATAGACAGTAATTGACATAGATGTGAGAAATGTCTGAGAACATATCTAGACTGTCAGAATGCCATGTCTCACTGCTTTTTTGAGCAAGCAGGAATGTAGAGAACTGGTACTGATAACAAGAGTCATTTCTTAGGCGAGAAATTTTGAAAAGCGTATCTTGACACACAGATGCAGCAGAGGTGATTGTATGATTTAAAGAGGCACTCTAGTTTTATTTAAATTAAGGGGTTATGTCAGGATGATACACCCTGTTCATATACCATATTAAAGGGGTTGTCCCCGAAAAATATTCTACAGTTTTCAAACCAGCACCTGGATCTAAATACTTTTGTCATTGCATGTAATTAAAAATTTAGCATAGCCATTGAGTTATTCAATAAAATATATATGTATAGTGCCACCTGCAGTTTGTTTTTTTTCTTATTTCTTTGTCCTGCTCACTGAGATGGCCGCACATGCTCAGTTTCATCCTTCAACTGCCTCCTGAGCTGTGATAGGGAGAGCTGAGACACGCCCCCTTAACTAAAGCAGAAAAGACATTCCCTTTGAGCTGCCAGCTTGATATAAATCTACAAAGAAAAAAAGGGGGGTCAGTTAGCACATCCCAGTGTGCAGGTACACGTTGCTATGGCTAGATACACAAAGAAAAGAAATACCATGCAACAGCACTCTGAGAACCAAATAAAGCACAAAAATGCCATAATAATATAAAATATTTTGATGCTAATGCTGCACTCATTTAGTAAATTTGAGATTCTTGGCAAATATATTTTGTACAAAATGATCTGGGCCCGTCTGCCATACGTCAAGGCGATCTCTGTAAGACGGAACCTAACACTATTTTCTACCTGTTATGTGCCATAATGGCCTCCGTATAATTCAGGGGGTGTTGGTTCCACATGCATGCTGGGTCCATTCTGCCTTTTGCCATTTCTGGTGCTTCAAAGGCCTCCACTAAATCCAGGGATGCAGGTACCAACATGCATGCCGAGCCCACTCTGTACCTCTATACTAAGAGCAGACTACGGCTTTATACTAACACACTAGTGCTCTTAGTATAGAGGTATAGAGTGGGCTCGGCATGTATGTAGGAATAGACCTCAACTATGAGAGACAAAATGAGAAAACTAATCCAGAAAATCACATTGTCTGATTTTTAAAGAATTTATTTGCAAATTATGGTGGAAAATAAGTATTTGGTCAATAACAAAAGTTCATCTCAATACTTTGTTATATATCCTTTGTTGGTAATGACAGAGGTCAAACGTTTTCTTTAAGTCTTCACAAGGTTGGCACACACTGTTGCTGGTATGTTAGCCCATTCCTCCATGCAGATCTCCTCTAGAGCAGTGATGTTTTGGGGCTGTGGACGGACTTTCAACTCCCTCCAAAGGTTTTCTATGGGGTTAAGATCTGGAGACTGGCTAGGCCACTCCAGGACCTTGAAATGCTTCTTACGAAGCCACTCCTTCATTGCCCTGGCGGTCTGCTTGGGATCATTGTCATGCTGAAAGACCCAGCCACATTTCATCTTCAATACCCTTGCTGATGGAAGGAGGTTTGCACTCAAAATCTCACGATACATGGCCCCATTCATTCTTTCATGTACACGGATCAGTCATCCTGGTCCCTTTGCAGAGAAACAGCCCCAAAGCATGATGTTGCCACCTCCATGCTTCACAGTAGGTATGGTGTTCTTTGGATGCAACTCAGCATTCACTCTCCTCCAAACACGACGAGTTGTGTTTCTACCAAACAGTTCTACTTTGGTTTCATCTGACCATATGACATTCTTCCAATACTCTTCTGGAACATCCAAATGCTCTCTAGCAAACTTCAGATGGGCCCGGATATGTACTGGCTTAAGCAGGGGGACACGTCTGGCACTGCAGGATCTGAGTCCCTGGCCGCGTAGTGTGTTACTGACGGTAGTCTTTGTTACGTTGGTCCCAGCTTTCTACAGGTCATTCACTAGGTCCCCCCGTGTGGTTCTGGGATTTTTGCTCACAGTTCTTCTGATCAATTTGACCCCACAGGGTGAGATCTTGCATGGAGTCCCTGATCGAGGGAGATTATCAGTGGTCTTGAATGTCTAATTATTGCTCCCACAGTTGATTTCTTCACACCAAGCTGCTTGCCTATTGCAGATTCAGTCTTCCCAGCCTGGTGCAGGTCTACAATTTTGTTTCTCATGTCCTTCAACAGCTCTTTGGTCTTCACCATAGTGGAGTTTGGAGTGTGACTGTTTGAGGTTGTGGACAGGTGTCTTTTATACACTTAAACAAGTGCCATTACTACAGGTAATGAGTGGAGGACAGAGGAGCCTCTTAAAGAAGAAGTTACAGGTCTGTGAGAGCCAGAAATCTTGCTTGTTTGTAGGTGACCAAATATTTATTTTCCACCATAATTTGCAAATAAATTCTTTAAAAATCAGACAATGTGATTTCCTGGATTTGTTTTCTCATTTTGTCTCTCATAGTTGAGGTCTACCTATGATGTCAATTACAGGCCTCTCTCATCTTTTTAAGTGGGAGAACTTGCACAATTGGTGGCTGACTAAATGTTTTTTTTCCCCACTGTAGGTGTGTGACTCGTTGCAATTTATCAGAGAAGGGAACAATGTCGTTCTAGGCACTGGGCCTAACATTTTAAGCACTGATAATACATTCACATTTTGTCATTCAGTACATTACTATTTTACAGGATTTATAAACTTTTTGTCTGTTTTCTAGAGAAGGATGGATTTGATCAACTTTTTGAACTTAATCCAGATAAAGTAAATGATGTTAATCAGGTATAATTGTTTGAGACCATTCATCATCATTGGTAAATGTATTTCAATTGCAAGTGAAAATTGGAGCCATTAATCATAGTGACCTTTTAATTTGGTCTTTTAAAGTGAATATACACTCGTCAACATCTTAAGTCCAGAATTCTGTTCTGATTATTTTCTTAGTACGTCTTTAAGCACTAAGAGCTCAATTTTTCTGATACAGAGCTTAAAATTTAATGCACAGGATTATGGTCAAATGATAAAATTCTGACTGCCTGCAGTAACCACTAGAGGGAACGCACTGCTTACTCATATTATTTGTATTAAATGTATAAACAGAATGCAGTAAGCGCCCTCTAGTGTTGGCTGCAGTCTGACAACATTTTATCACTTATGTATGTGTGAGAAAATGTGGAGCTGTTAATCAGAATAATAGTGCTCTTACTGCTGTAAAGATGTTACAATATTATTTGGCACAGAATTTTGGATCTAGAATCTACTGTGCTAAAGGGATTGTCTCACTTCAGCAAATGGCATTTATCATGTAGAGAAAGTTAATACAAGGCACTTAACTAATGAATTGTGATTGTCCATATTGCTTCCTTTGCTGTCTGGACTCATTTTTCCATCACATTATACATTGCTCATTTCCATGGTTACAACCACCTTGAAATCCAGCAGTAGTGGTCATGCTTGCACACTATAGGAAAAAGAGTCAGCCTCTCTGGTGGCCGGAATCATGGGAGCTCACATAGGCTGGTGCTTTTTCCTATGGTATGCAAATACGGCCAAAGCTGATGGATTGCAGGGTGGTCGTAACCATGGAAACGAGCAGTGTATAATGTGATGGAAAAATGAATCCAGCCAGCGAAGGAAGCAATATGGACAATCACAATACATTAGTAAGTGCCTTGTATTTATTTTCTCTACATTAGGCTACATTCACACGACCGTATGAATGAGTTAGCTGACCAATTCATTTCAATGGGGTCGCAAAAGATGCAGACAGCACACTGTGTGCTTTCCACATCTGTCGTTCCATTCTGTGGCCTTAGAAAAAAGATAGAGCATGTCCTATTCTTGTCCACAATTGTGGACAAGAATAGTCATTTTCAATGGTAGCGGCGGCCGTGTGTGGTCAGCAAATTGCGGGACGCACACAGGCTGGTATCTGTGTTTTGTGGATCCGCGATTTGCGGATCTGCAAAGCACTACGGTCATGTGAATGTAGCCTAATAAATATTATTTGCTGAAGTGATGAAGTGAGACAACCCCTTTAAAAGGTGGGCATTTACTTTAAGACACGGTTCCTAAATCTGAAGGGCTATACCTCTCTATAGAGTTTGATGTTCAGTCACTCAATTACTGGCATTCTATAGAACTGGAACGGGTCTGCTGAGTTCTGCTAGTTCATGAACCATTGCCAGCTACAGTTTCTGAATGTCACTTTGATATGTCAGAATCAATTTAGAATATGTGTTTTAGCCACACTTTCCCTTTAAGGTGGCTAAATTAGAGGGAGGCCTCATGGACCTGGGAAACCATGTTAGTGCATTATAATTGCAGAATATGTTGGAGCACTTTAAATAAGGCATTGTAACAATTGAGTGACTTTCTTTGCTTTCAGGCAATGCTGAATTTTGTGAATAAGCAGTTGGTCAATCTAAGTCTCACAGTGACAGATCTTGATACTCAGGTAAGGTTTAAATCTTTTGCAATACATTTTGAGCATTGTGCATGTAAAATTCTTACCGGGGCTCCCTGAGGATTTTAGAAACATCAAATTATAACCACAGTGCCAATGTAGATAAGAGCTGAATGGCTGAGTTGTCTGACAATCAACCTATTTTTTTAATATATCATATAAAGCCTGCCTCCAGAAACCTAAATTAACAGGGTTTTCCAGCGCCTTGAAATTGATAGCTTATCCTCAGAATAGGGCATCGATATCAGATCTTCGGGTGTCTGATACCCCACACCTTGTTGGAACTGCATCCATCCATTATTAATTTTTAACCTAGGACTCCAGCACTGCAACTCACCAGTGCTAACCACTGAACCACACTAAAGTGGCACCCATTCACTCTAATGGGAGCAGCACTGTAGTAACCATCTCTGGCCGCTGCAGACTGGATGGAGCTCTGTAGTTCTATTTCTGACTGCGGGCTACTCAGCTCCTAATACATCTCTGCTCTGTTCTTTTAATACAGATCACCAAATCCCCTGTACAGCCATAGAGTTAAACGATAAAATTGCAGTCACCACTAGAGGGAGCTTAGGAGCTTGCTGCATACAGCTTTAATAATATGTTTAACACACATTAGTGCCAACCTCTCTAAGCAGGGTGTCATGTAATTCTCACCTCACTATGACACAGTGCCTCCTCCCGAACCTCTTCTGGAATGCAGGACAGACTCCCTCTTCTGCCAGGTATCAACTCTGGAAACCTTCCCCAAGCTCAGTTCTCACTCACAAGAAATAGTGATAAAAAAGTTATTATTAGATGGTTAAACAGTAGAGACCCAAGTAGGAGGAATGTAAATTTAGATCTTTATACAAAATATAATCACATAGCACAAATACCCTCTGGTATAAATCACCCAAGTGGTAAGAAATGGAGAAATGTGCCAGGCCTGGCTGGGGGAACCATGTACAACTGTTCTTCTGGCGGGTTTAAGGGTTACAAAGAAGCTGCTGATAAACACACATACTATCAGTAACCCACAGTTGATGATGATCACACACTCCTATAATGCAAGCATGGCTTGCACTCACTTCCTAGCTATCTACTAAAATACACAGTCTCCTATAGCTACAGACATGCAATAAACACATTGGGGCCACGTTGTCAAAAACCATTGGTGCACCTTAGTTTTATAAGCACAGTTTTTGGAGATCCAGCTTGGAGCTGCAGCTTTCAGCCTCCTGGATAAAAATGGAGTGAGAGGCAGGATCCTCCTCTGAGGCAGTCCAGGGTATTATGCAGGGGCAATGCTAGCACTTTTAGCCCAGTATTTAAAGAAGAACTCCCACAAATTTTTTTATTCCATGTCCTGCTAGAAATGTACATGATGTAATCTGTAGTGAATGTCATTTTCTTACCAATGGCTGTCTTTGTGAGTTATATCTCCCTGGTGCTTCTCATCTGTGTCATGTGACCAGCAATCAGACCCACTAACTCACACAGCATCTTATGTGTGGACAGGAAGTCTATTTCCCTATGCATTCCTATAGGAGCCTCACTTTCAGTCTCATAGGAATGAATAGAGAAGTGACTGGCTTCCTGTCCTGGGTCAGTTGGAGGTCAGGGAGTTGGTCACATGACCCAGCTACAATTAGAAGAGAGGGGATAACTCAGAAATGCAGTCTCTGATAAGAAGATTGCATTCACTACAGATTATATGATGCAGCTTTCTAACAGGTGAGAGAATAAAAAAATTTGCAGGAGTTCTTCTTTAAGGAACCTTTACATGGCCTGAAATGTCCCTTCTTGACAGCCAGTTGCTCAGTGAAAGAGATCCTTGCATTTACACAGTATATGGAGTGATCGCTAATGTCATCACTTGTCGTGTCCCTATATAAAATCATTGTTTGTTGGCAGCAAAGGCTTTAGATGCCACGATCTACTGCCAGAAAATGATGATTTAGGTCTCTGCACAAATGATCCTATTACCCGATGAATAAGCATTTTGCTTTTTAAGGAGGGAAACCGGCAGCCCCTTTACAGAGACAGATTATCACTAATGAGTGTTCACATTAGTGCTTCTTCAGTGCTACAACTTTCACTGCAATGGACCCCAGAGAGTGCTGGCCTGAGGAAGGACATTGTGACACAACTACACTACATCAGGGCCACTACCACTCCTATCCTCTACACTGGCTCCCACAGGAACTTGCTGCAGGTGCCTACGCGAACAACAGTTTCAGCCAATGAACGAGCGTCAGATTGTCGGGAATGAGCATTTGTTCGATCATCTGGATGTGTAATAATGGACTTCACTTATTGGGTCAGTTATTTTCATCAATTATTGTAAGCCAAAACCAATAGTGAAGGCTCCTCGGAGATAAAGTGTAATGATTTGATTTGCACCTATTTTGTGTTTTTGACCTGCACATGGTTTTGGCTCACAATAACTGATGGAAATAACTGACCGAATAACTGATATGTGAACTCAGCCTAAATCCACCTTGAGAAAGCAGGATCCCCTGTTTCGCCATGTCCTGTGTATGGGCAGACATGATACCAGCTAGTCTTCGCCACCCACTAGAGCAGAAAATAAAAATAAATTGCAGAGGGAAAAAACGGCTGCTAAAAATGGTCATATAATGGCCAGGAATAGTGTTATTCCTTCTGTACACACGGCAGCTTATTCAGAAAAATTACCTGAAACAACAGTTCCACTTTCACTACTAGCCTCTCATTAGACACAAGCTGTTGTAGGGCAGCCTGTCCTTATCACCCCAGTCTACTGTTTAATTATAGGGGAAACCGTTCATTGATGCTATTACCATCTCAGAAATATTCCTGCTTCTAATAATAAGTATTAGGGAATTACTATGTATGCATAGTAATATACATTTCTTTACATGAGTTGTCTGGTTTTTAACATAAAGGAGTTGTGAGCTGTAATGATATTGCTGACCTATCCTCCTTAAAGTGGTCGTGTGAGTGCTTCGTCCTCTTGAATGTTCATCCGCATATCGTCAGGCTCGTTATGATCACTTGAATGTTACGAGCAGTTGTAATTACCCTGCATAGCGGAGGATGCAGCCCTGGTACTAGCGCTGCAACCACTTCAAACAGCTAATCTGCGGGGGTGTCGGGAGTTGGACCACTACCGATATTGATGACCTATCCTGACTTGACCCATCATTACAGCCAGTGTTGGACTAGGGTACATAGGGCCCACCAGTAAAATTCTTTCTGGGGGCCCAATGTACAGTTAGATGCAAATACTCACACAGCGGCAGCAGACAGACGCTGAAGATGATTGATTAAGGTGTCTCTGCAGCTACTTTGAGAAGGCCGGTCCCTGAGGAAGAGGATTCTGGCTGTCCTGCCCCTGTACCTAGAAGTCATCTACGCCACCCAATCTTTAATAAGAAACTGGGAAGTCTCTTAAATAATCTATCCAGTTTTTATATGGGTGCATAGGTTGGTTAAAATGCTGTAAGCTGCCTATTTGTATGTAGTGCAGTCAATCTACTGTGCCATGTGCCACTTGTGCTATGGGTGGAGGATTGGGGACCCATCTTTGTTCAGGGGTCCACCATCAGCTGTGCCCCTATGAGCCAGTCCGAGCTTGATTACAGCGCACTACCCCATTAAGGGTCTATTTGTTTAACAGGAACAGCACCACTCATATATGTAAGATATATTCGGTTTTGGAGCTCATCCTTATTCAGTTGAATTGGGCTCAACTGCAGTACCAGACACAGGCCATGAACCAGAGTGGTACTGTTTCTAGAAAAAAAAAGCATCCTCTTTTTTGTAAAAAGGAATCTGTTACTACAATCTTGGAGTATAATAACAGGAGTCCTCTCCATTATGTTAGCACAGCACATCAGTCCAGACAGTGTATTTTCTGCTTTGAAAGCAGACAGCTGGGGAACGTGGGGAAGTAGGAAGATAAAAAATGGCGATCTGGACGCCTTACTTATGTATTCCTGCAGATAATGGTCCAGAATCATGGTGACCGATTCCCTTTAATCTAATATTATTTTGTTCTATTTCATCTATTCAGTCTGAGACACATTTTGCATTAAATATAAATGTCTTTAGAGGTGCTTTGTGCTGACATCAAAGCATACTATGATTCTGTAAACATTTTTTCCTAATATGTGTTAAAACTAAAATTACCAATAATTTCAACTCAAATTGAGGACAAGTCCCTGGCAGATGATATCTCAGTAAATTACAAATTAAAACATAGATGGGAGAAAATCAGCAGAAGAGAGAAATTCATCTATTATACACAATTTCCTGAAGGACCTTTCAGGAAATATTTGAAATTCATTGATCAAACTTGGCTGTATGCAAAAAGCAGCACAAGGGGACAGTGAGTGCAGTATGTTGTATGTTATGAATCAGAGAATTTATGTATTACATAATGAGAGGTGAGAAACATATGTAGCATAGTGAAGTTCTTATTATGATACCTGATCAGTATTTAAAATGAAGCCTATGAACAAATGATAACTACTATGTACAAGAAAATAACTACTATAATACTGCCGCTATGTACAAGAAATTAACTATTATAATACTGCCCCTATGTACGAGAATATAGCTGCTATAATACTGCCTCTGTGTAAAAGAATGTAACTATGGGAACATTGCCCCCTATGCAGAAGGCTATAACTACTATAATACTGCCCCTATGTACAAAAATATAACTACTGTAATACTGCCATCTATGTAGAAGAATATAACTACTATAATACTGCCTTCTAAGTACAAGAATAAAATATAATACTACCCCTATATTGAAGAATATATCTACTATAATACTGCCCCTATGCACACTATACTACTATAATACTGCCCCTATGCACACTATACTACTATAATACTGCCCCTATGCACACTATACTACTATAATACTGCCCCTATGCACACTATACTACTATAATACTATACTGCTATGATACTATACCACTATAATATTGCTCCTATGTACAAAAATATAACTACTGTAATATTGGCATCTATATAGAAGAATATAACTATTATAATACTGCCCTCTAAGTACTAGAATAGAATATAAGACTACCAACTTTATAGAAGAATATCATTATTATAATATGGCCCCCATGTATTAGAATATAACTTCTATAATACTGCATCTATGCACAAGAATATAACCAGGGGTGTAGCTAAAGGCTCATGGGCCCTGGTGCAAGAGTTCAGCACCCCAACCCCCCCCCCCCCCCGTCTCCCATGCCAAATTCTTGACCTAACCCCTTCCCTCCAGCCAGAGGTGTAACTTGACCAGCAGGCACTTTCTATAATACTGGTTTCTTATTATGTGGCATAAGGGTCTTTGGGCCCCCTCAGACCTGGGCCCGGTAGCAACTGCTACCTCTGCACCCCCTATAGATACGCCCCTGAATATAAGTACTATAATATTGCCTCCAATAATGACTATAATACTACCCCCAATGCACAAAAATATTGGTATGTCCAGGACATTGTGAAACCAGTCCTGATGACTTTTTGATGCAGTTAGGAGATGTGAGGTTCCAGCAAAATAATGTCCCGCACTACACAATGTTCTCCTTACAATATCTAGCAGCTCTTCTGTCCCTCTTGATCACCATATCTCTCCCCCATCGAGGATCTTTGGGAGTGTATGGGGACTGATCTCTTTGTGCGCGGCTGAACAACCGCCTTGGCTGAACTATGACTCCAAGTTGAAAAACTTGGAATGACAAACCACAGGAGGATATCCAGTATCTGTATGACGATTACCATGCCAGAGTGGCAGCCTGCATCACAGCCAGGGAACATGCCACCCAGTATTAATGGGACCCTGCCTCAACACCTGCTGCAGAACCCAACTTAAAAGGTGCACCACCTTAGTTTTGTGATCATTGACCAAGCACTACTAGCAGCTTATACTTTGTCAATCTCAGCTCAATGACATTCAGTTTTCCAGATGTTCTTTTTACATTTTCCACTGGTGTATAATAATAGGTGAAAAAATATAGGACACATGGGACAATGTTGATATCTGACTGGAACTGCTATGAAATTGCACACATCTCTTCATTGTCTTTTCTGCAGTTAGCTGATGGGGTCATTCTCCTGCTGTTGATTGGACAACTTGAAGGCTATTTTATTAACCTATCTACATTCTTCCTGACACCCGAATCACACAATGACAAGGTACAATGATCCAACTCTTCTTTTACTTTTTCTGATTATGTTTATGTTGGTACATTTTGACAACATGAATCACTTTTGACTAGCTGGTTATACAATTCTATGTTTTCTATAGGTTTTTGAAGTTCGAGTTATACTGTAAAGAGGTTGTCTGGTTTATAAAACCAATTTTTATATAAAATATTAGGGAATTTGAGTTACAGAAGATGTCCTTCCCCAAAGCAATTTTAATTAAGCCCAGAAATTGATTAGCGTAAAGAAAAAATAGCTACTCACTTATTCACTGGTGCTCCGTTCCGGTGCCAAGGGTTTCTTGTTGTCATGTGACATCTGAGGCTGGTGAATGTCTGCAGGGTGCACATAATGATGGATGGGCATCACACTCTGGTCCACAGGATAACTTCAGAGTTGGAAGAGAAAACTGGTAAATATGTTTGTGGCTTTTTTTCTTTATGCTAATCAATGTCAGGGCAACAGCTAGAAAAAGCATCTCTCAATCTGGAAGATGTGGCATATCCATATGTTATAAGGGCAGTTCATTCATTTCATTGGGCACCATGTACTTGAACACTTGATTTTTATTGTAATCCTGGACAACCCCTTTAAGCTACTACAAGATGGCTACTTGTGCATTGCCATGTCTTAGTGGTGCATCCTTCTCCCTTCAGCCAATTTTCCATTGATTTGTATCAGCTAGGACTTTTTTTTGCGATCCAAATAGGATAGGATACCACACAAAATGTGCAGCTTGGTCCATTTTTATGGATGCCACATTGAGCAATGGCATGTGCCATGCACCTCACATAAAACATTAAAACACGTATTTGATTTTAAAGGGCTATTGTTAAGTTATCCCCCCAATGTCTGATAGGAGTAGGTCCCACCTCTATACTTAGAATGGAGCCTGCAAAGAGCTGGAGGGAGCACCGCGCATGCACGACTGCCCTGCATTCATTTGTATGGGAGCGCTAAAAATAGCAGAGCGGGATGATCAGCTATTTTTTGGAAGTCTTATTGAAATGAATAGGAAGCACATCATGAAAGCGCAGCTACAGCTCCATTCACTTCTATGAGGCTGATGGAAATAGCGGAGCCACATGTATTGTTGATGCGTTTTGGCTAAAAATCCCTGTTAGCCGAAATACATTAACTTTTATGTGATTTGCTAGACTTAAAAAGTTTGGATGTTGGAGCCTTGATGCATCTTTCTATTAGCGGTGTTTGCTGCATGTCTGTGCATCCACAGGTGACTGGTGAAATACCTTTTATTTTCTATTATTTTATTAGTAAAGGAGGTTTAATATCAATTTAAAATGCAACTCTGAAAAAAAACATTTAAGTGGTTCTTTAAAGAAGAACTCCCGCAAAAAAAAATTATCAAAAAATGTCTGACCTACTGGAAAAGTACATGATGTAATCTGTAGTGAATGTAGTCTTCTTACCAGTGACTGTATTTGTGAGTTATCCCCTCCCTGTTCCGTTTCTCGGCTGTGTCATGTGACCCGCAATCAGACTCTCCAACTGACACAGCATCTTATGTGTGGACAGGAAGTCAGTTTATCTAAGTATTCCTATGGGAGCCTCACTCTCAGTCTCATAGGAATAGAGACTTCCTGTCTCGGGGCAGTTGGAGATCATAGAGTTGGTCACATGACACAGCTGAGAAACAGAAGAGGTCAGAGAATAAAATTCTTTTTGTTCTTTTTTAAGCACAGTAGCTTAGGAGCTGGAAGAGCAGACAGCATGAGTTAAAACATGACAACGATAATGTGCTCTTAATGGTTGATAGAAGCATACTGACATATGGAGTAGAGGGAAATTAGATTGTGACTATGAAAGGAACCAATGTATGAATGAAAGCATAAAATAAATGACAGGTCCCTTTAAGGGGCAGTTATAGACTCATCCTTCCTGACCATCTTGCTGTTGAACACATGTCTATGCAACGCTGTACAAATATTCCTTCAATAGGCTGTCATATGGGAACTGTGCTTCAAACTGAGACAAACTATCTGTGCGACGCTGATGACTTCTTCAGGGGAATTTACATAAATTACATATTTCCACCTGATTGATGAAACATTCATGAACCTCTGGTGGGGACTGTGATTCTCCTGACTCAATGCCTTCCCGAACAAACATTTTATTTATTCTGTCGCTCAAATCAAAACATTTGTGCGGATCTAAATATTCTTCAGCTTCCTCCTGTCTGCCAGCACTGATAGAGGAACTCAAACCTCAAATCAAGCTGTCAGCCGCTCACTCCCTGCATGCACATCATTTAATCAGGCGAGGGAGGAGGGGGAGGTAGAACCTCTTTGCCTGGAAAAGTCTGAACGATTTAGTAGGAACTGAACAGATTGAGTGACATGACTGATGCCTGTCAGTAATTATAACGATTAGGAAGACTGAATAGATATCTGAAGCATCTGGAATAAGAAAACGTAGAACTTACTCCTTGATTACCAGGGGCCAAGGGATAGAACACCCTGCATCAAAGAGGCTGGCTAAAAGACTGCTAAGGCTGAAGGGGACTCTCCTTGGTTTTGGGGTGAGAACTTATATAGGTATAATAGGTATATACAGTACAGACCAAAAGTTTGGACACACCTTCTCATTCAAATAGTTTTCTGTATTTTCATGACTATGAAAATTGTAGAGTCACACTGAAGGCATCAAAACTATGAATTAACATATGTGGAATTATATACTTAACAAAAAAGTGTGAAACATTTGAAAATATGTCTTATATTCTAGGTTCTTCAAAGTAGCCACCTTTTGCTTTGATTACTGCTTTGCACACTCTTGGTATTCTCTTGATGAGCTTCAAGAGGTAGTCACCTGAAATGGTGTGTATCCACCTGACTTCTGCCCAATACAACTCATGGTCCCAACCCCATTTATAAGGCAAGAAATCCCACTTATTAAACCTGACAGGGCACACCTGTGAAGTGAAAACCATTTCAAAGTCAAAGAGCATGTCTAGAAAACGCTAACATAAAAGTCAATGAGGTCCCCTCCATGGCCCATGTGTCTGCTATAAAGCAATCTCTAAATGCCTTGAAAATTTTGTTAAGAGCAGCTCAGGAAACAGGAAACAGATTTGAAAAAAAGGATATGTGTTGCTATCTGGTTTTAACTGGTGACACATGCTATTTAAGTAGGCACAAATGCATGTTAATTTCAAGAGGCCTGTTCCACTTTAAGAGACCTACTATAATGCTGACAGTCCGTATCCGCTGGCATCTCCTCTCTCCTCTCCCTCTGCAAAGGTGTGCTGCTACTGTGTGTTTTGACCTCTGTTTGATAATAGTTCTGACCCTGTTCCATCTGTCCAGACCTCTTCCTGTTTATAATATTGACCCTGAGCCATCTGTGCTTACCATATTGCAAAAACTCTGCCTGAACTGACCTTGACTTGCCCTCTGCCTGTCCCCTTGGTGCTACATACTAATATCTTGATTTGCCTCTAAACGGAGACTACTCCTAGAGGTAATGGCCTGGTGGCCCTTCAGTGAAGTCCAGATCCCTGTACGTGGTGAAAGAGTGAATATCAGGGGACCACCTTGACAATGTGCTCTGAAGTAGCCCCAAGTCAAATCCTATTAGCTAAAATAGAAGTTAACTATAATGTCTCTGGCGGTCTAGAGTAATAAAGAGTTCAAAGGACAACCTCTTTTCTGATGACACCTTTCTTGACGCAGAGCTGATTGCAAGGTAAAACTGTTGGCATGTTGCTGCAGTCCTGTGGATATGTCATATATTTCAGGTATGGGAAAAACCCAGGTTAATCTGCACAAGACATGTATAGATGATGTAGCAACTGTTTTAGCTAATAGTAATTTTATTTTATGTAGTTTTAACATATTTAAATATTTTCCTCCACAGCTTCACAATGTTTCGCTTGCCTTGGACCTTCTCACGGAAGGTGGGATCTTACAAAACCCCGTTGAACCTATAGGTCAGCATTTTATTTACTAATATATATCATCTCAGTATATCTCAAAAATATTTAATATTTTTGGAAACGGCTGACGCACTTATTTTGACTGATGTGTATTTTTAATATGTGTATCTCTTTTGTACTTTGATGATATCCAGATGTGACTGGTCTGTGGTTCAGATTTTATCATAAACAGTTTTATGCCCCTATGGTCAAAGTCAATAATAAAAGAGAACTTGCTGTAAGTTACTATTTTTACGGTAATCAGACTATTTGGGTGTTCATACAGCGCTCAGCTCGGTCTGTAACGCTCATAAACTTTAATGCAGGCAATCAGGGAAGGATTGGCCATAGACCTTACAGGGAAATTTTCCTGGTGGGCCGATGCCCAGGGGGCCACCTGGGCCCTCCTCATGGCCGGCCTGTGGAAGTTTTTGAAGATGTATCTTGTCCAGTTGGGAGTTTTTTGTGATGTACTGTGGTATTTAGCTCTGTTGGAGTGGTATAATGTGCAACAATATGGTATTGCTGGCCCTGCCTTCCATAAATTTGGACATAACTACAAAACGAGGCCACTTTTAGTATTTTTCCAGGGCCAGTTTAAGTTCCTAGTCCACCCCTGGAGGCAATTGTACTGTCCCTTGAATGTTATGCAGTCTGCCGTGACTGTGACTCAAAGAATGTGGGAAAGAGGATCCAATTGCATATGTAGAAGATAAAAACAGCCGTGCTTCATATTGTAAAATCCAGATGTAAAACCGCAGTGCCAGATTCTGTCGTGGGGCAGGCACAACACTGGTAATGACTTAGGTGGCTAGTAGATAACTGGCAGTGCATCCGAGCTGCTCCCTCCTGTGTTGGTACAGTCAGCAGACTCCCTAAATGTGTGCTTGCAGATAGAAGAATCAGGATCAAACAGGACAGTCAGGTTGGCAGACTTTATTAAAACAAAGATAAAGGAAAAGTATAAAACAACATGAGCACATGTTGTGCCTGACGAAGAGGGGGACCCCCTTCGAAATGCGTGGTACTTCCTTCATGTCATTTTATACTGTTCCTTTATCTTTGTTTTATTAGATTTTGCTGACCTGAGAGCCCCATTTGATCCTGATTCTACTATCTGCATTCAAAGAATGTGGGTCATGTTTTCATGTCTCATAGACCTTTATGAAATGCTTCTTTAATGAGCATGGATATTCACCTAGGTCATAATTCATATATAAAACAAAGTCATAATAACATTATTCACCAGCAGTTCATCCGCTTGTTGATGGTTTCCAAGAGGCAACCAATTTTTTTGTTTGTAATTTTTAGATGTCTATCAAATACGTCTCCTCTGTGGGTGATTTTACTGGTGCAACCCACACATTTATACCGCTGTAAATCCACAACGCTTGGCTCCCAGCAATATACATTTATGGTGCAGGGTGTTAAGGGGTTAATAGAACAACTATTATAAAGGAAAACACGTTGATAAGAACTCTATAAAATATACTGAATATCCTGCACTGCGATCTCCAATAACAATGTACACAATCAAGGAATGAAAATCTGGTAAAATAAGATAAGTTATCGTCTTGGCGTCTGCTGACATTTTACCCTGAGTTCTTACACTATTTTAAATCTCAATTTTTCTTTTCTTCCCGTCCCTAGAGATTGTGAATGGAGATTTAAAACCCACCCTGCGAGTCTTGTACAGCCTGTTCCTCAAACATAAAAAAGCCTCAAAACCTTCTTGAAGATGGATTTGGATAAAGTCTCATCAGATCATATGATGCCGAGGATGAGATGTTCTTATGTCTTTTAATTTAAAATGTCCATATTTTTTTTTTATAAAACACATGGGAGATGATGATGACTTCCTTCAAGAGATGGAAAGACTTTTATAGGGGATAATGAATGAGCTGATACATAAAAATATATTTTTTTGTTAGACCAAGTAGGACAGCAGCTGTGCAGTGAGCAACCTCTTAATATACTGCATTACAAAGAAAATAAATCTATTTTTACTCCCAACTGTGTCCCTAATAAAACAACTTGTCGTTCAGTGATATCTAGTGATATACTTTATCTATCTATCTATCTATCTATCTATCTATCTATCTATCTATCTATCTATCTATCTATTGTATCTACTCATACTAATTGACCAAAAAATAGCACATTCAGATAGATGTGTGTGATTTTTTTAAATATAAATCCTCATTAACAATTTTACGAAAAAAAAGATAGAATCGATACCCAATACTCAAAGAAAAAGAAAAAAAAACGTTGACGCCTACTCCATAGATCTATCCCAAGTAAGTTACTCTGGTAGCATATGTTTATCAAGCAATACCTTCCACATTGACATAAAGTAACTTATGCAATTTTTGTCTTTTGGCAAAAGCAAATCCTTCAAGGTGGATGGTATGGTTATAATATCTGATCTACATTTGAATTGAAGGGGTCTGTTTATTAATCCACTCTACAAATATATAGTCTAACATAAAACAAAAGTTTTCTAATCATCAAAAGATCCTCATTTTTTTTATTCTTCGCTTACAAACCCCAGAATTTCCACATTAATCTAACTTAAATTGGGTTGTCCGGTCTTTTTAATATTGATGACTAGAGATGAGCGAGCATACTCGTCCGAGCTTGGTGCTCGTTCGAGTATTAGGGTACTCGTAAGTGCTCGCTGCTAGGATTAGTATCTCGCCATGCTCGAGGAAATGGCATCTCCCGCATTTTGAATTTTTGGCGCCTATAACTCAGCCAATCACTAGCCAGGAGACTCTGTGGTACCCCCCAGCATCACGTGGGGCCTTACATGTCGATAGCAGGGGTTGGCTGGCCTGATCAGGTGACCCTGGAATATACTAGTGACGTCCGGCGGTGCTCGGCTCAGAGGCTGTCTGGATGTCGTTAGGGACAGATCTGCTGTGTTTCAGGGAGAGTGTTAAGGCCTGGATTTAGTTCTCTGTTAGGCAGGAGTGATCTCAAAAGAACCCAACAGCCCTTCTAAGGGCTACAAGACACTTTTTTTTTGTCTCCAGGCTGGGCTGGCTGGCACTAGTAGTGCAGCTATCGCCATATATAACAAACTTTGTTTTTTTGTTGTTTTATCTCAGTGATACAAATCCATTTCATACAGCTGTGTGGAACCATTCTGTGTGTCACAGTTCAGCTGTCCAGTCACCACAAACCACAATCCGTATTTTCTGTCCAGGTGACCCATTCTGTACGTCACGTAATTAAAAAAGGTCTTTTGCTCTCACTGATACAGCTACATTAGAAAAATCTGAGTGCGACATTTTTCTGGGTTGCACTTAAGCAGACCAAGTCTGCCTAATCTAATAGTTTCAGTGTAATTGCTCCATACTGCACGGTACGTAATAAAATACGTAATTTTGCTCTAACTTATCCACCTATATATTAACTTGTTCAGATTGAACAAGTTTGTGGGTTTCAGTACAGCAGGCCCATTTTTTTTTTGGTATATATAATACATTTATATACAGAAAATGTTGAACCCCAGGGCTAAGGGTCGAGGACGAGGGCGTGGGCGTGGGCATTCACTTACTGCAGGGGGCAGAGGCTGTGGTCCTGGGCAGGGTGAGACAGTACCTGCTGATGAGGGAGCAGGGGAACGCCGCAGAGCTACACTCCCTAGCTTCATGTCTCAACTTACAGGGACATGTGGTTGAGGACTGTTGAAACCACAACAGTGCAAACAGGTGATGTCGTGGATTGCGGAAAATGCTTCAAGTAATTTGTCCACCAGTCAGTCTTCCACGCAGTCCACCCACGTTACCCAAGGGAGCACTCCTCTGGCTCCTCCACCTCAACCTCCTTCCCCCCAGTCTGCCCCCTCCCAGCAAAATTTGGAATGCGATCCGGCATACTCTGACGAGGTGACTGACCCAAGCTGGGTTGATAAGCCGAGTGAAGACAGTGCTTCTGAGGCGGAGGCGAGTGCTGCACCAGAACAGGTTGGAAGAGGCAGTGGTGTGGCCAGAGGGAGAAGCAGGGCCAGAGCTGGTGCATCAGCAGCAACTGTTTCACGTAGTGAAGCTCCCGTGGCGAGGCCTAGATGTTCGCAAGTCTGGAGGTTCTTTAAAGAAATTGAGGATGACCGACGAACTGTGGTGTGCAACCTGTGCCACACCAGGATAACCACCACCAGCATGCGCAGGCATATGAGTGCTAAACACTCCACTCAATGGAACCAAGGCCGTTCACCACCTCCTGCGGGTCACACCACTGCTCCTTCCCCTGTGTCACTCGCTGCCTCTGCTAGTCAACCCCCTGCCCAGGACCCCGGCACGAGCATCTCCCACCGGAAAACCACATCTTCGCCTACACGAAGCCCACAGCGTCCACCAATGTGTCCCTGCAGACGCTGGAGCGCAAGACGAAATACAGTTCCACCCACCCACATGCCCAAGCCCTCAACGTCCACATCTCCAAATTGCTGAGCCTGGAGATGCTGCCCTATAGGCTGGTAGAGACTGAGGCCTTTCGCAACCTCATGGCGGTGGCTGCCCCTCGGTATTCGGTCCCCAGTCGCCACTATTTTTCCCAATTTGCCGTCTCAGCCCTACACCAGCACGTGTCACAGAACATCATCCGTGCCCTGACCAACACTGTTTCTGAGAACGTCCACCTAACCACGGACACGTGGACAAGTGCTGCCGGGCAGGGACACTATATATCACTGACGGCACATTGGGTTAACTTGGTGGATGCTGGGACCGAGTCTGACCCTGGGGCTGCTCATGTACTGCCCACACCGAGGATTGCGGGGCCTACCTTGGTCACGGTCTCTCAGACGTACTATGCCTCCTCCTCCGACCCCTCCTCCACTTCCTCCTCCGAATTACTATCCGTGGGCACAGCTCCTTCAGTCGGTAGCCCTAGGCGCAGCAGCAGTGCCGTGGCTAAGCGCCAGCAGGCGGTGCTCAAACTGCTGAGCTTAGGTGACAAAAGGCACACCGCCCAAGGACTATTACAGGACATCACGGCACAGACCGATCTGTGGCTGGCACCGCTGAACCTCAAGCCAGGCATGGTTGTGTGTGACAACGGGCGTAACCTGGTGGCGGCTCTGCAACTCAGCAGACTGAAACATGTGCCATGCCTGGTCCACGTGTTCAATCTCATAGTTCAGCGGTTCCTCAAGACATACCCCAATCTGTCTGATTTGCTCACCAAGGTGCGCCGCATCTGTGCGCATTTCTGCAAGTCGACCACAGATGCTGCCACTCTCAGGGCAGCACAGTGCTGCCTACAACTGCCCGCTCACCGACTGTTGTGCGACGTGCCCAAAAGTTGGAATTCGACATTAAACATGTTATCCAGAGTTTACCAGCAGCGCAGAGCGATTGTAGACTGCCAGATGTCAACTTCCACCAGAACTGGTAGTCAGGTCACTCAGATTCCTCAAGTCTACAATGAGGAGTGGACGTGGATGTCTGATATCTGCCAGGTGTTGACCAACTTTGAGGAGTCAACACAGATGGTCAGCGGCGATGCTGCCATTATCAGCCTCACCATCCCGCTGCTTTGCCTGTTGAAAAACTCACTGCTCTGCATGAAGTCGGAAGTTTTGAGCTTGTCACAAGAGACGGTGGAGGAAGATACATCGCTTGATAGCCAGAGCACCCTCCGGTCTGTTTCTCAGCACGTATCGTAGGAGGGGGATGAGGATGAGGAGGAAGAGGAGGAGAAAGTCGGCGAGACAGAAGAGGGTACCAATGCTCAGTCCTTCTTAACTCTTGAGCGTGTATGGGCTGAAGAGGAGGAGGAGGAGGAAATGGAGAGTCAGGCCAGTGAGGAGAGGGAATTCTTGCGTGTTGGGACTCTGGCGCACATGGCAGACTTCATGTTAGGCTGCCTATCCCGTGATCCTCGAATTTTTCCAAACACCAATTACTGGGTGTTCACTGTCCTGGACCCACGGTACAAGCAGAACCTTTCCACTCTCACCCCTGTAGAGGAAAGGAGTATGAGAGTGAATCAATATCAACAGGCCCTGGTGCACAAGCTGAAACAATCCTTCCCATCTGACGCCACTAGCAGCAGAGGGCGTGGTTCTGTGGGCCAAGTAGCGGGGGAGAGGAGGCGAGCAGGCAGCTTGTCTAGCACTGGCAGGGTAACGCTCTCCAAGGCCTTTGCCAGTTTTATGTTACCCCAGCAAGACACTGTCACCTGTCCCCAGTCTAGGCAGAGTAGGGGTGAGCTTTACAGAAAGATGGTGAGGGAGTACCTAGCTGACCATACCAACGTCCGTAGCGATCACTCTGCTCCATACAACTACTGGGTTTCAAAGCTGGACATGTGGCCTGAACTGGCGCTGTACGCCTTGGAGGTGCTGGCCTGCCCTGCCGCTAGCATGTTGTCAGAGCGGGTATTCAGTGCAGCTGGTGGCGTCATCACCGATAAGTGTACACGCCTGTCAACTGACAGCGCTGACAGGCTGACGCTTATTAAAATGAACAAAGCCTGGATTTCACCGGAATTCAAATCTCCTCCGGGGGAAAGCAGCTAAAGATTAACATTACTTATGTATCCAATTCCTCTTCTCTACTCCTCCTACTCCTCCTCCTCCTCCTTGTCGTCTTTGCCTAACGCTAACCCAAAACGCAATTTTTCAGTGGGCCAACTGTCACTCTTTTACGACAATTTTTCCGGAGGGCCCCCTACAGGCCCTTTCTCCAAACAATTTTTCCGGAGGGCCACCTACAGGCCCTCTCTCTAAACAATTTTTCCGGAGGGCCCCCAACAGGTCCTCTCTCCAAAAAATTTTTCTGGAGGGCCACCTACAGGCCCTCTCTCTAAACAATTTTTCTGGAGGGCCACCTACAGGCCCTCTCTCTAAACAATTTTTCCGGAGGGCCCCCTACAGGCCCTCTCTCCAAACAATTTTTCCGGAGGTCCACCTACAGGCCCTCTCTCTAAACAATTTTTCCAGAGGGCCACCTACAGGCCCTCTCTCCAAACAATATTTCCGCAGTGTCAACTACAGACACTGTAAAACAATGTTTCAGGAGCGTCAAACAGACAGTCCAAAACAATTTTTCAGGAGGCGCAAGTACCGACATTTAAAAAAAAATTTTTTGCTGAGGGTCGACTTTATGTACTCCGAAAAGAAAAAAATTTTTGGAGGCTCAACAAAAGCCATTTCACTGCATTCTCAGTCGGACAAAGTCATTGGTGGTGTAACCGCCATGCTGTGTCAGGCTAAATTTTTGGGTGCTTCACCAGCTACCTCATCTAACTTGGTCACTTGTTGGTGTCACCGCCATGCTGTGTCAGGCTTATGCCTGCATCGTGTGGCTGGGGATAGGAGAGCAGTGCCAGCATGGACATGGGTGATGGACCTTCGTTGCACCTAGTTGGGTGCTTCCCTAACATGTGATAGGCATGTGCCTCGCCTTTCTTGGTCTGGGTGAGCACAATTGCCATGAGGGTAACCACCAGGCTGTTGCAGGAGAATTTGGGGTAATAGTGGGATTAGGCAGCCTCAGAGGCATCCATGCATGCTGCCCCTGCTGTTTCCTGTCCATTTCCGTGGTGTTTCCATCATTTTCTGATGTTTCCAGGTTTTCACCCAGCCTTCCCTAGGCAGAGACTTGGTCCCCTGCAAAAAATGCTCGAGTCTCCCATTGACTTCAATGGGGTTTGTTACTTGAAACGAGCACCCGAGCTTCGGCAAAAGTTCGTCTCGAATAACGAGCACCCGAACATTTTAGTGCTCGCTCATCTCTATTGATGACCTATCCTCAGGGATTTCAGAACCACATCAAAGGGCTCGGGCAGGGGCATAGCTAAAAGCTCATGCAAGGGTTCAGCTTGGGCCCCCCTTCCCTCACTGCTTTGTGGCCAGGGGCAGAGGATCACATAGACTTTAAAAAAAATTAAAACAGCACCCCCCTCCCCCATGCGAAATTTTTGACCTAACCCCTTCCCTCCAGTTGGAGGTATAACTTGACCAGCATGCACTTTCTATTATACTGGTGTTTTCTTATGCAGCACAAGGGTCTTTGGCCCCTCAGGCTCCTGGGCCCGGTAGCAACTGCTACCTCTGCACCCCCTGTAGCTACACCCCTGGGCTCGAGTAGTACGGACAAAGTCCTGAAATCAATCATTTCAGATTTCACAGCATGTCGTAATTGATAATAGTTTAAATCTTTCATTATCAGGAAGTGAATATTTTATCTTCATTTCTGCAAAGCCTAGTAATCTGTCACCAACAAAGATTTGCCCTAGATAGTTCATCCCATGGCTCTTCCAGAATGTACAGTCCCTGTTAACCTCCTGCAAATGATTATTGCCCCATATAGGAGTAAGGTCAAACCCGCTTTTAATATTCCATAAGTTCTTAATTTGGGCTCCTACCCTACAAATATGATCCATCGTGGGGTATTTTCTAAACGCCTCTAATGAAAATACACCCATTTGAAGATGTTATAAAATATTATAGACTAGCACATTTTTATTGTGTAAGCTGATTATAGCCCAGTTAATTCAAAATCTTGGCGGGGTGGCCAGGAAATAGGAGCCCAAAACTGGAACTGAAAAACCTTCTTTCCTCTCAGGATATTCCTCTCCATGCCAGCTTTCTAAACAGGTTTTCAGAGATTTTAATTGTTTTATGGAAAATAATTACTGTGAAATTACAAAATATGTATAAAATCATAGGCAAGAGGCACATCTTTATGAATGCAATCCTTCTAGCCATAGACAAAGGCAGCTTTTTCCACAACCCCACTTTTACTCTAACCTTGTATATGAATGGAGTGAGTCTTAACCTACCAAAGTCTGATACAGTCCGGGAAACGTTTATGCCCAAATACTTTATATACTGATCTGCTCCAATGACTGTAATGTCTTTGGGCTTATTCATTCCTAAATCATCAACGGGAATACATGTGGATTTCCTCCAGTTAATTGTCAAATCTAATTTAGCCCTGAAGTCTATAGATGCTACTTTTGGGTGGTGTACCTCTTGGTGAGAGATCGTTGTCTGCTAGACATGCCTCTGTAACGCACTGGAAGACATTTTGAGAAGGGGCACATTATTGGACTGAGAGAAGCAGGATGGCCGTTTGACGAATTGCCCAACATCTAGGCCGTCCTCATCTAGCTATTAAGAGGTATTGGGGGCAGTGGTTACGTGAGGGCACGCATACATGGCAAACAGGCTCCAGATGGCCCATATATACCACTAGTAGAAATAATCGAAATTTGGTGTCACGGAGCCTATTATGTGTCCACGGATGAAGACTTCAGCAGGAACATCCAAAAGGCTTTATTTCATATCACATTAAAAACAAGTACATGGTCTCCTGTCTACGTGTTTCGAAACAAACTGTTTCTTGTTCACAACTAAATGAGACCCACAATACAACTGGTTTAAAAACATTCCAAGATCAATCACCGGTGTTACAAAGATACAACCTCTCAGTGAATAGAAAAATGTGGAAGTGGAATTATATTCTACATACATACACCTATAGGTTTGAATATTATTATTTATAAAAATATTATAAATCACTTCTGAAAATAAGGCCAGAGGGAAATCTTGTTTGTAATCCCATAATCCAAAAAGTTTCTCTGTTTAGAACATGTTTTTGCTACATTACCTCCTTTCTGTGGTTTATTGACTCTTTGCACCCTGTGAAACTGAAAAAAATCCCAGAGATCCTGCATGTTCCTCAAAGTGTTTCATTGAAAAGAATGAGGTGACTAAATGTCTCCAAGTGTTTGACCCCGTTTTGCCACAAACGTTACATTAGAGGAAATAATGTTACTGAGAATCGTATTCTTATGCAAAATAGGAAGATACTGTTTTACTTTTTATGTCTAAGTTCCTGCTATGAGGTATGGAAAAAACAATGGGGGTGGTTTCTTTTTGAATGGCATTATGATCTTGAATCAATACAGAGTGTGTTTTGTATTCGACTTCTTTCTTTGCTGTATCTAGGACCCATTTTTTTTAGATCTTTATCTACCGTATATCTATATATGTTGTGGCATAAGTATTACCAGTATTATAAATCCTTTTTGCCTTGTATATTCTCCAACTTGGATGGGATCACCACACCCAGAAAATATATATACAACGTAAAGTGATTCCCAGAGGTTTACGCATAAGAAAACTGCCTACAACAGTTTTTTATAATGATTTCATGTCTGAGTGGAATGACATCCTATCAAAAGTTCACTTAGGCTAATGAATGACACTTTTCTTCAGTAAATGTAGTGTGTTTTCTCAGATGTGAGGAATACAGGAATAAAGGTTCAATATGTCACATGTAAGACACATATATTTCTCTGTCTAAAGAAAACTATCAAAAACATGTGATATAACACGTAATATATTATCGATCCATGACCCTATCCCTACCACTATAGGTCTCACTGCAGGGGGGGGGCAGGGTCCCTTGTGAACGTTAGGGAGCCCATGGAAAATAGACATGATGGAAAAATCTGAGGACAAAAAGTTTGCTTGTCGTTTGGTAAACAGGCCTAATAATAAGCCATCTTTTAAATGTATAACCAATTCTACACTTCAGTGTAGGGTCTGATTCCAGGCATGTATATGAACTTTTGTCTTATTACCGTAGATTTTTATCTAATACCACAATAGAGCCTCCCTTGTCGGCTTTTCTGATCATAAGATTATCATTAGAGATGAGCGAACATGCTCGTCCGAGCTTGGTGCTCGTTCGAGTATTAGGGTATTCGCAGTGGCGTAACTATAGGGGTCGCAGCGGTCGCAGTTGCGACCGGGCCCCTAAGCCAGGGGGGCCCAGGGGCCCCCCATGCCACTGGTGCTAAACTTTTCCCTTTATAAGATGCAATGCATCTTATAAAGGGAATACTAGCGAGCGCTTCCATAATGGAAGCGCTCACTAGCCTGCAGGAGGAGGGGGAGTGAAGCGCTGGTAGCGCTGTACAGTACTTACCCCTCCTCCTGCTTGCTCTTCCTGAGGCCGGCGCTGCTGCGTCCTGACTGCCTGCAGCGTCAGGACTTTCAGAGCGCCCTCTAACCTCACGCTGCAGGAGGTCAGGTGACTTCAGCGCGGGCCCCTGGAAGAGAAGAGAGCGGGTACACAGCCAGGACCGGAGGTAAGTTTTTTGTTTTTTTTTGTCTGATCTGAGGTCTGAAGTGGGGGCAGAATGGGGGATCTGAAAAGGTGGGGGCAGAATGGGGGAATCTGAAAACGTGGGGACAGAATGGGGGATCTGAAAAGGTGGGGACAGAATGGGGAATCTGAAAAGGTGGGGACAGAATGGGGGATCTGGAATGGTGGGACAGAATTGGGGGATCTGAAATGGTGGTGACAGAATGGGGGGATATGAAATGGTGGTGACAGAATGGGGGGATCTGAAATGGTGGTGACAGAATGGGGGGATCTGAAATGGTGGTGACAGAATGGGGGGATCTGAAATGGTGGTGACAGAATGGGGGGGATCTGAAAAGGTGGGGACAGAATGGGGAATCTGAAAAGGTGGGGACAGAATGGGGGATCTGAAAAGGTGGGGACAGAATGGGGAATCTGAAAAGGTGGGGACAGAATGGGGAATCTGAAAAGGTGGGACAGAATGGGGGGATCTGAAATGGTGGTGACAGAATGGGGGGATCTGAAATGGTGGGACAGAATGGGGGGATCTGAAATGGTGGGACTGAATGGGGACCAAAAAGGGGAGTCTAAAATGGGGGCCAGAAAAGGGGTTCTGACATGGGGCCAGAAAGAGAGTCCTATATGGGGGCCACAAGAGTATGATATGGGGCCAGAAGGTGGGGGTCTGATTGGGGATCTACTTAGAGGTCTGAAGGAGGTCTGATTAGGGGTCTGAAGGGTCTGACTGGGGGTCTAGAGGGGTCTGATTGGAGGTCTAATGGGGGTCTGGAGGTCTAATGAGGGTCTGATTGGGGGTCTGGAGGCCTAATGAGGGTCTGATTGGGGGTCTGGAGGTCTGATAGGGGGTCTGGAGGTCTAATGAGGGTCTGATGGGGGATCTGGAGGTCTAATGGGGGGCTGATTGAGTGTCTGGAGGTCTAATGAGGATCTGATAGGGGGTCTGAGGGTCTGATTGGGGCTTGGGAGGTCTACCAAGGGTTAGATATGGGAGTTTGGAGGTCTAATGAGGGTCTGGAGATGGGGGGTCTCATCTGGGGTTTGATATGGGGATCTGATCTGAAAGGTAAGGGGGTATTGTTTTTCTGTGTGGTGCCAGTATCTTCAGGGGGGCTGTTTCTGCAGTATAATATTGGGGGCGGGCAGGGTGAGATGTTGAAAAGGTGAGAGGATGCTGGAAAAGTAGGAAAGTAAGATGTCTGTTTGTTGAACTCTTCAGAGACGAGGCACGGCTGAAAGAAGTCACCATGGCAGTCTGGTCTGACAGGAGAAGAGGAGGAAAGAGAACGTCTACATCAGAGAAGAGAAGTCACTGGATGTAAGAGGTACATATGTGGCGCTGTATGACCCTGTATGCTCTGTAGTGCTGTATGAAATGTTTTCCAAGTCTGTCTTTGAAGGGGTTGTCTTTTTTTTTGTACGAGCGCTGCTTTCTCTGCTTTGTTAACTGCTCTTCACTGCAAATGCTATGGCGAGCAGGTGAACAGAGCAGAGAAAGCAGCTCTCATATGAGCTCTGCTCTCTCTTCAAATAGCTGATCGTCAGGGTGCCGGAGGACCCCAGACGATCTGATATTGATGACCTATCGTGAGGATAGGTCATCAGTAGTAAAAAGAGGACAACCCCTTTAACAGTAGGACTGGAGGGAAGGGATTAGGTTGAGAATTTGGCATGGGAGGTTGTTTCAATATTTGCCTTGGGCATCAGAAAAGCTAGGTGCACCAGCGCCGGTGGGAGGGGGGGGCCCAAGCTGAACTGTTGCACCAGGGCCCATGAGCCTTTAGCTACGCCCCTGGGTATTCGCATATGCTCGATACTTGGACGAGCATATCGCGATCCTCGAGGAAATGGCAACTTCCTCTTCCTGCATGTTAGGCGTCTTTTCTCAGCCAATCAACATGCCGGAGAGTCTTTGGTACCTCTTAGCATCACGTGGGGCCCCTACAAGTTGATAGCAGGGATTGGCTGGCCAGATCAGATGACCTGGGAATATAAGAATCTGGTCCCGCGCTGCTCGCGTCAGACGCCGCCTGCATGAGATTAGGGATAGAGCTGCTGTCTGTCAGGTAGAGTGTTAGGGCCTGAATTTAGATGTTGGTTAGGCAGGAATCACCCACAAAGAACCCAACAGCCCTTCTAAGGGCTACAAGCACCTTTTTTTTTTGGTCTCCTCCTGGCTGGGACTTGTAGTGCAGCTACCGCCATCTTGGCTGCACACTGTACACAGCGACTGGTGGCAGAAGGGACAGCACGTGGTCCACACAGACCCAAAAGAAATTGCCCAAAGTCCTCTCAGTACTCATTTTTGCTCAGTTATATATCATACATTGCAGTAAAAAATTTAGTGGTTTGCGGTACAATAGCCGCCGTCTAAAGACTACGTTTTTTCTCTCAGTTATATATCATACAGTGCAGTGAACATACAAAATGTTGAACCCAAGGGCTAAGGGTCGAGGACGAGGGCATGGGCATTCAAGTAGTGTAGGGGACAGAGGCCGTGGTCCTGGGCAGGGTGACACAGTACATGTTGATGAGGGAGCAGTGGAACGCCGCAGAGTTTCGCTCCCTAGCTTCATCACACAACTTACTGGTTCACGTGGTACACCACTATTGAAACCACAACAGTGCGAACAGGTGATGACGTGGATAGCGGACAATGCGTCCAGTAATTTATTCACCACCCAGTCTTCCACGCAGTCCACCCACGCTAGCCAAGGGAGTAGACCTCTGGCTCCTCCAGCTCAACCACCTTCCCCCCAGCCTGCCCCCCCCCCCCCACGGAAAATATGGATTCAGATCTGGCATACTTACAGGAACTCTTTTCAGGACCCTACCCAAGACACAAACCACTGATCAAGAGCAACCTGAGCAATTGCTCTGTCCCAATGCCCAAAATTTAGAACTTTCTCAGTTTGTGGGTGATGAGAGTGTGGACTTAGTGCAAGTAGTGCGTGAAGAGGTGTCGGATGATGATGATGAGACACGGTTGTCAGACAGTGACGTTGTTGTCAGGGCAGTAAGTCCGAGGGGGGAGCAGAGTGAGGAATCGGAGAAAGAGCTGGTGGATGATGAGGTGACTGACCCGAGCTGGGTTGGTAATCCAACTCAAGACAGTGCTTCTGAGGAGGAGGCAAGTGCAGCACCAGAACAGGTTGGAAGAGGCAGTGGGGTGGCCAGAGGGAGAAGCAGGGCCAGAGCAGGTAGATCAGCAACTGTTTCACGGAGTCAAGCTTCCGTGCCGAGGCCTAGATGTTCGCAAGTCTCGAGGTTTTTTAAAGAAAGTGAGGATGACCGACGGACTGTGGTGTGCAACCTGTGCCACACCAGGATCAGCAGGGGAGCCACCACTACCAGCCTAACCACTACCAGCATGCGCAGGCATATGAGTGCTAAATACCCGACTCAGTGGAACCAAGGCCGTTCACCTCCTGCGGGTCACACCACTGCCCCTTCCCCTGTGTCACATGCTGGCTCGGCGAGTCAACCTCCCACACAGGACCCTGTCACGAGCGCCTTCCGCCCTACAACCACCCCTTCACCTCCACGATCCTCCACAACCTCCACCAATGTGTCCCAGCGCAGCGTTCAGCTGTCTTTGCAACAGACATTTGAGCGCAAGCGCAAATACAATTCCAGCCACCCACATGCACAAGCCCTAAATGTCCACATCTCCAAATTGTTGAGCCTGGAGATGCTGCCCTATAGACTGGTAGAGACTCGGGCTTTCCACAACCTGATGGCGGTGGCTGTCCCTCGGTACCTGGTCACCAGCCGCCACTATTTTTCCTGATGTGTCGTCCCAGCCCTACACCAGCACGTGTCAGAGAACATCATCTGTGCCCTGACCAACACGGTTTCTGAGAAGGTCCACCTAACCACGGACACGTGGACAAGTGCTGGCGGGCAGGGACACTATATCTCACTGACAGCACATTGGGTTAACTTGGTGGAGGCTGGGACCGAGTCTGACCCCGGGGCCGCTCATGCGCTGCCCACACCGAGGATTGCGGGGCCTGCCTCGGTCACAGTTTCTCAGGCTTATTATGCCTCTTCCTCCAACCCCTACTCCTCCTCCTCCTCTCAATTACCATCCGTGAGCACGGCGCCTTCATTCGGTAGCTCCAGGCACAGGTGCAATGCCATGGGTAAGCGCCAACAGGCAGTGCTGAAACTGCTGAGCTTAGGTGACAAGAGGCACACCGCCCAAGAGCTGTTACAGGGCATCATGGTGCAGACCGATCTTTGGCTGGCGCCGCTGAACCTCAAACCAGGCATGGTTGTGTGTGACAACAGGCGTAACCTGGTGGCGGCTCTGCAACTTGGCAGACTCACACATGTGCCATGCCTGGCCCACGTGTTCAATCTTGTGGTCCAGCGGTTCCTCAAGACCTACCCCAATTTGTCTGAATTGCTCACCAAGGTGCGCCGCATCTGTGTGCAATTTTTCAGGAGGGTCAACTACAGACACTCAAAATTTTTTTTTAGGAGACTCAACTTCAAACAGCCATTTGACTGCAATCTCAGTCTGCCAAAGGCATTGGTGGTGTCACCTCCATGCTGTGTCAGGCTACATTTTTGGGTGGTTCACCTGCTACCTCAGTCTAACTTGGTCACTCTGGGTTCACCGCCATGCTGTGTCAGGGTATAATTTTATGTGGTTCACCTGCTAACTCAGCCTCACTTGGTCACTCTGTTGTCACCGCCATGCTGTGTCAGGGTAAAATTTTATGTGGTTCACCTGCTAACTCAGTCTCACTTGGTCACTCTGTTGTCACCGCCATGCTGTGTCAGGGTAAAATTTTATGTGGTTCACCTGCTAACTCAGTCTCACTTGGTCTCTCTGTTGTCACCGCCATGCTTTGTCAGGGTAAAATTTTATGTGCTTCACCTGCTAACTCAGTATAACTTGGTCACTCTGTTGTCACCATGTTGTGTCAGGGTAAATGTTTGGGTGGCTCACCTGCTACCTCATCTAACTTGGTCACTTGGTGGTGTCACCGCCATGCTGTGTCAGGCTAAATTTTTGGGTGGCTCACCTGCCACCTCATCTAACTTGGTCACTTGGTGGTGCCACCGCCATGCTGTGTCAGGCTTATGCCTGCATCGTGTTGCTGGGGATAGGAGAGCAGTGCCAGCATGGGCATGGGTGATGGACCTTCGTTGCACCTAGTTGGGTGCCGCCATGCTGTGTCAGGCTACATGTTTGGGTGGCTCACCTGCTACCTCATCTAACTTGGTCACTCTGTTGTCACCGCCATGCTGTGTCAGGCTAAATTTTTGCGTGGCTCACCTGCTACCTCATTTAACTTGGTCACTCTGTTGTCACCGCCATGCTGTGTCAGGCTAAATTTTTGCGTGGCTCACCTGCTACCTCATCTAACTTGGTCACTCTGTTGTCACCGCCATGCTGTGTCAGGCTAAATTTTTGGGTGGTTCAGCTGCTATCTTAGTCTAACCAAGCCACTCTGGGGTTCACCGCCAGGCTGTAAACTGCAATCTCAGTCTCAACAAGTCATCCTGGGTTTCACCCCCATGCTGTAAACTGCAATCTCAGTCAAACTATGTAATTTAGGGGTTCACCACCAAGGTGTGCTAGACTACAATTTTAGCGGGTTCACCTGCAATCTCAGTCACAGACTGTCATTCAGGGGTGCACCACCATGCTTTTTCAAACCAATTGTTTCAGAGGGTCACCTCCAGGCTCTCACCCACAATTTTTTGGAGGCTCGCCACTACACTGTCGCCCAAAATTGTCTTGATGGTCACCGGAGGCCTCTCCCCCGCAACTTCAAGGAGGGTTACTACCCGGCCCTGGCACACAAACATTGTCTTGAGGGGCACTAAAAGGCTCTGCACTAGAGATGAGCGAACATGCTCGAAACGAGCACTGTACCGCTTGGCTCCCCTGCGCTCGCATGGGCGCAGGCAGCTGCTTCCGTCCTCCTGAGGAGGATGGAAGCGGCTGCCTGCGCCCATGCGAGCGCAGGGGAGATGAGCGGTACAGTGCTCGTTTCGAGCACGTTTGCTCATCTCTACTTAGCCCATCTGCGTCTTAGCCCATCTGGAATTAGGAAAGCTGGGCACTGTGCTTGGAGGTCTTTGTGTCTGCTGTGGACAGGGTGGATGTGGGGTGCGTGTTTGCCCGTCTGGGATGGGGAGAGCTGGGCACTGTGCTGGGAGAACTTTGTATACGCTGTATACTACTGGGTGGGTGCGGGGAGGGAGACGCTTATGCCTGAGTACTGGGGCTGGGGATAGGACAGCAGTGCCAGCACGGGCAGTGGTGTCACCCGCAGGTGGTGATGAACTTTCGTTGCACCTAGTTGGGTGCTTTCCTAACATGTGCCAGCGCATGTGCCTTGCCCATCTTGGTCTGGGTCAGCACAATTGTCTTGAGGGTCACACCAGGCTGTTGCCCAGGATGTGGCGTAATGGTGCGATTAGGCAGCCTCAGAGGCATCCATGCATGCTGTCCCTGGTGTTTCCATCATTTTCTGAGGTTTCCAGGTTTTCATGCAACCTTCCCTGTGCAGAGCTTTGGTCCCCTGCAAAAAATGCTCGCGTCTCCCATTGACTTCATTGTTTGGGATCCTACGATGGTTGGGTTTGGGTATGGAAGCCTCGTAGTGAGCGATTGTGCCTTTGTTGTGGATCAACACACTGTTCCAACTGCTGGTGTAGTTATCTGGATAGCCATCACATACGACAGTCGGTCACCCCTAGTTGTGATGGGACACTAACCACTCAGATATATGTGCAGGACATCCTGTTGCCATTTGTGTTGCCTCTCATGGCAGGGCTTTCAACTGCCATTTTTCAGCAAGAACACACACAGCAAGAGCTTAAAGGGGTTCTCCAGGACTTCAGAAAATGAAAATATGTAAATATTACTTTATTATAAAAATATTCCCAAATACTTTTCATTAGTTAGAATGGCTTGTTTTGTCTGGGGAGCAATCATCGGGAGAAATAAAATGGCCACCTTCCTATTAGTACACACAAAGCCTGTCCTAATCACACAGGTGGACAAGTTACTTCACAACACTGAGGTAAAGAGCTGCCTCATCTCCCTCTCTGCTTTGCTTGTCAGGGATTATGATCCTGAATACAGATAAGATATTTAGCTGAATCTCTGTAGGAATGAAGTTCATGAGCAGATGTGGCTGATGAGCAGCAGAACCTGTATACAGTCTCCATTACCACTTTCTGTCCTATCTGTACTTCATATCTCCTCATCATCTCCATTCCTACAGAGATTCAGCTGAAGATCATATTAAACTGTATTCAGGATCATAATTCCTGACAAGCAGAGCAGAGAGGAGGATGAGGCAGCTCTTTACCTCAGTGTTGTGAAGTAACTTGTCCTCCTGTGTGATGACCCTTCACCTGCCGGATCCGTGCTGCCGCTAGTGTGAAAGTGGCCTAAGTGTCACGGACATTCCTATGACAGATAACAGGAGGTCTGTCATATTGGCAACATGTGGTGTAATCTGACATGTTTTCCCCTTTTGTTGTTGGTTTTTACCACACCCTTTTTTCTCAGGTGTTCCTGGTGTGGTAATTGTCCCTCCCCTATTTATTGCTTCTTCTCCCACTATTCCTTGCAGTTTATAGCTTCAGTGTTGAGGTGGTGAGCAGCAGTTTGGTTTCAGCTGAGATCATGGAGCCTCCATTTCTTCATTGAAAGATAAGTTTCCTTTTCCCTCTTGTTGTTTTGTTATTAGGCTTTAGGGAGACTCCTGTTTGTCCTTCCTTTTGGAGGAACAGGTAGACTCATTCTGTCATTAGTTCCAGGGTCCTATAGGGTCAGTTCGGTGTTTAGGTTCCTGTGTATGAAGTTGCCTACCTTTGCCTACATACCTGTTCATATTGGTAGACAGGATTTGAGCCAGGGTTTCCTGTAGGAGGTGTCCATCTTCCTTCCTTAGTTTCTAGGCCTAATCTCCTTTCCCTCCTATGCTTCGTTTGGTTCCCCCCCCACACCTACGCCTGACATTATAAACCGCCAATTACATACCTCCCAACCGTCCCGGATGTGTTTATTATCCCTGTACGGTGACATCACTGTGTTTACTATCCCTGTACGGTGACATCACTGTGTTTATTATCCCTGTACTGTGACATCACTGTGTTTATTATCTCTGACATCACTGTGTTTATTATCCCCATGCAGTAAGGGGACTGGGTGAGATTAGCTTATAGTGGGCGGAGTTAGGGGCGTGGCCTAGTGCTGAAAAAATTTGCCGCGCCGCACAATATGTCCCTCTTTGACTCTTTGCTAAGTTGGGAGGTATGCAATTACCGTCACTTTGTTGTTTGTATCTGTACAGCCATGGATCCTATTGCTGTACTCACCGAGCAGCTGCAGGGACTGTCTTTGGAGGTAGCTGACCTCCGCACGACCGTCACCCAGATTCAGGGACCACAGGCTGTTGGTCCTGGGGGTGGTGGTTGCCAGGCCTGTCTGAAGCGTAAAGTCGCTCTCTCAGATAGATTCTCTGGGGGACGTGATCACTTTATTTTGTTCAGGGAGGCGTACAAATTGTACTTTAGGTTGCGTCCACATTCATCTGGTAATGAGGAACAGAGAGTTGGTGTGGTGATCTCGTTGCTCAAGGGAGATGCCCAGTCATGGGCCTTTTCTCTGCCGACCGGATCGCAGTCTCTACAGTCAGTGGATGAATTTTTCAATGCTTTGGGGCTTATCTATGATGACCCGGATCGCATCTCCCTGGCCGAGACCAAGTTACGTGACCTTCGTCAGGGTGAGCGCTCTGTTGAGATCTTTTGCAATGAGTTTCAGAGGTGGGCTACGGATACCGAATGGAACGATCCAGCTCTCCGTAGTCAGTTTTGTCAAGGGTTATCAGAAAGGCTGAAGGACGCTTTGGCCTTTCATGAAACTCCAGTGTCTTTGGAAGCCGCTATGTCTCTTGCTGTACGCATGGGTAGACGCCTGAGAGAGAGATCTAGGGGCCCCCGCTTTCAGGACGTACTATCACATAGTGTATTGTCTTCCTATGACACTTTGGATGAAGATACTCCTGGGTTGATGTCTGGGGACGAACCCATGCAGTTAGGGGGGGCTACTCCTGCTTCCACCTTTAAGCATTCTGGTAATAAAAAGGGTGTGTGTTTTTTCTGCGGACAGAAAGGACACTTTATCAACGCATGTCTATGCATTCAGTCTCTAAAAGAGAAAAAAAGAAAGGAGGCATTAAATTCCCATCTCACTCTTGGAGGAGTGGGTGGAGAGACAGAAAATGTGCATTTGTCTTCATCCTGTAGTACCCGTTTTCTCCTGACTGCCGAGGTGGCGCTGGAGTCAAAGATTGTGAGAATTGAGGTGTTTATTGACAGCGGGGCAGGGGTGAACCTGATTGATGCTCAGTTTGTCCGTATGCATGGATTGTCTCCAAGTGCATTGAAGAAGAGGATTTCTGTGCCTCTTTCTCAAAAGTGTTTGTCTCAGATGGTACATTATATCAGATTAAGAGTGGATGAATTTCTTTAGGAACGTGTTTTGTGTTGGAAGGTCTTCTTGCTCCTGTGGTGCTCAGTTTACCGTAATAAAGCAAACACAATCCAACCATCTATTGGCATAATAGACAGATTCTGGATTGGGGTGATTATTGCGTTGACAATTGTCTTAATACATCTTTTCCTTCATTAACCACTAAGACACTTCCCGCTTCTATATCTGATTTCGCTGATGTATTTTCTGAAGGTGGATGTCAGGGTTTACCTCCACATTGGGAATACGATTGTCCTATCAATCTTATCTCCGGAGCAAAATTGCCCAAATCTAGGCTGTATAATCTTTCTGGACCTGATAGAACTGCCATGAAAGAATATATTGCTGAGAGTTTGGCTAAAGGACACATAAGACCTTCCAAATCTCCAGTGGCAGCTGGGTTTTTCTTTGTAAAGAAAAAGGACGGAACTCTTAGGCCATGTCTCGATTTCCGCGAACTCAATCGGATTACTGTCCGTGATCCTTACCCCCTTCCTTTGATTCCCGATTTGTTTAACCAGATTGTTGATGCCAAGGTGTTCTCCAAGTTGGATTTAAGGGGGGCATATAATTTGGTCAGGATCAAGGAAGGGGATGAATAAAAGACGGCTTTTAACACTCCTGAGTGCCACTTTGAGAACCTGGTCATGCCTTTTTGGTTGACCAATGCTCCTGCTGTCTTCCAGCATTTTGTTAATGACATTTTTCATCACCTTGTGGGGAGGTTAGTAGTCGTGTATTTGGATGACATACTAATCTATTCTCCAGATATGGTGACACATCAGGATCACGTAAGACAGGTGTTGCAGATCTTTAGAGATAACAAATTGTACGCAAAATTAGAGAAATGTGTTTTTGCTGTATAAGAGGTGCAATTCTTAGGATACCTGCTGTCATCTTCAGGTTTTCGAATGGATCCAGAGAAAGTCCGTGCTGTATTAGACTGGGATCGACCTGAAAATTTGAAGGCTCTTATGCGGTTTTTGGGGTTCACCAACTATTACCGAAAGTTTATTATGAACTATTCGACAATAGTTAAACCCTTAACTGATATGACTAGGAAAGGGCCGGATGTCTCAGTGTGGTCTGATGCAGCATTGCGAGCCTTTTCTGCTGTGAAGGAGTGCTTCTCTTTCGCCCCTATTTTGGTGCAGCCAGATGTGTCACAACCTTTCATTGTGGAGGTTGATGCATCCAAGGTGGGGGTAGGAGCAGTTTTGTCACAGGGTTTGTCACCAGGTAAATGGCGCCCATGTGCCTTTTTCTCAAAAAAACTCTCTGCTGTGGAGAGAAATTACGATGTGGGTAACAGAGAGTTACTGGCCATCAAGTTGGCCAGATCGTCTTTGTTCTTCACCAGATTCAATTTCATTGTCACGTATTGTCCTGGGATTAAGAATGTCAAGGCGGATGCCTTGTCACGTAATTTTCCCGAAGGTGGTGATTTTGAAGATCCGAGCCCTATACTATCTGAAGCGGTGGTGATATCTGCTCTTTACCCTGATCTTGAGGCTAAGGTGTTTGAGGCCCAGGGTGACCCCCCGGAGTCTTACTCCCTGGGAAATTGTTTGTTCCATCTGAATTGCGTCATAAGGTGTTTGAGGAACATCACTGTACGGTGCATGCGGGACACCCTGGGAGTAAGTCCACTGTCGACCTCATCTCTCGTAGATTCTGGTGGCCAGGGCTGTGTAAGTGTGTTGAGGACTATGTGTTGGCCTGTAGTGTCTGTGCACGCGCTAAGGTGACACATACTCGACCTTCTGGGCCCCTACTCCCGTTGCCCATCCCATCCAGACCATGGACTCACTTGTCTATGGACTTTATCACTGATCTGCCTAATTCGTCTGGAAAGACAGTTATTCTGGTGGTTGTAGATCGGTTTAGTAAGATGGCGCACTTTATTGCATTGCCCGGACTCCCTAATGCTAAAACCCTTGCACAAGTGTTTGTTGACAACATTGTGAAACTTCATGGCATTCCCACTGACGTGGTCTCTGATCGTGGGACTCAGTTTGTGTCCAGATTCTGGAAGGCATTCTGTACTTGGCTCGGGGTACAACTGTCTTTTTCCTCTGCTTTTCACCCTCAGACGAATGGACAGACAGAGCGTACTAATCAGAGTCTGGAGATTTACTTGAGATGTTTTGTCTCTGAGAATCAGGAGGAGTGGTCCTCGTTTTTGTCTCTGGCGGAGTTTGCCATAAACAATTGTAGACAGGAGTCCACTGGCAAGTCACCGTTTTTTGGTGCATATGGGTTTCACCCGCAGTTTGGCACTTTCTCTGGTACAGATACCTCTGGTATCCCTGAGGAAGAGCGTTTTTCGTCATCATTGTCATCTATATGGCAGAAAATTCAAAGTAACTTGTTAAATATGGGCAACAAGTACAAATGTGTGGCTGACAGGAAACGTATGAATGGTCCGGACCTAAGAGTGGGTGATTCTGTGTGGCTGTCCACAAGAAACATTAAGTTGAAAGTTCCTTCTTGGAAGTTGGGGCCAAGATTTATTGGTCCATATAAGATCACTGCCATTGTTAATCCTGTAGCATTTCATCTTGAACTTCCTCAGGTCCTGAAAATTCATAATGTATTTCACACATTTTTGTTAAAGAGATATGTTGAACCTTTGGAGCCATCTCCCTTGCCACCCGCACCTGTCATGGTGGACGGCAGTTTGGAATTCCAGATCGCCAAGATTATTGACTCTTGAGTTCTTCGTAGAACTCAATATCTTGTTCACTGGAACAGTTATGGACCAGAGGAGAGGACATGGGTACCGGCATCTGACATGAATGCCAGTCGTTTGGTGAAAGCTTTTCACAGGTCTCATCTGGACAAAGTTGGTCCGGGGTGCCTGGAGGTCACCCGTAGAAGGGGGGGGGTACTTTCACGGACATTCCTATGACAGATAACAGGAGGTCTGTCAGATTGGCAACACGTGGTGTATTCTGACATGTTTTCCCTTTTTGTTGTTGGTTTTTACCACACCCTTTTCCCTCAGGTGTTCCTGGTGTGGTAATTGTCCCTCCCCTATTTATTGCTTCTTCTCCCACTATTCCTTGCGGTTTATAGCTTCAGTGTTGTGGTGAGCAACAGTTTGGTTTCAGCTGAGATCCTGGAGCCTCCATTTCTTCATTTTCGTTTCCTTTTCCCTCTTGTTGTTTTGTTATTAGGCCTTAGGGAGACTCCTGTTCGTCCTTCCTTTTGGAGGAACAGGTAGACTCATTCCTGTCATTAGTTTCCAGGGTCCTATAGGGTCAGTTCGGTGTTTAGGTTCCTGTGTATGAACTTGCCTACATTTGAGGCCTGTTCATACTGGTAGATAGACAGGATTTCAGCCAGGGTTTCCTGTAGGAGGTGTCCATCTTCCTTCCTTAGTTTCTAGGCCTAATCTGCTTTCCCTCCTACGCTTGATTTGGTCCCCCCCACAGTGGCAGTGAAAGGTAAACTGTCTGGTAACGTAGCAGAGGCTGGGCTGAGTCAGAGGTTCATGTTGGGGTCTCACCGCCAGAGTCATGTAAACTATCATATTCCCCAGAGAGGATAAATAGAAGTATAAGCAGAGCCTTGTGGTTACGCACAGCAGAATCACTTTTTGAAAGCAACACAACACTAGTGTGAGCTGGAGACACTGCATATCCTTGGGTATAACTATCTAGCAGTGGAGGTGAGTGTCACTAGCTATAAAAATATGCCACTTAAGGGTCAAGACAATAAAGCAAAGAGTCAAGTGGATGAGATAGATAATCATATACTATAACAGACCCAGAGAGTCAACTCTTTGTGACTATTGTAAGTCACATTATAATATACAATGAGGGATGAAGGGCACAATTTTCTCTCAAATTGTATGTATCTTAAAAAGGATCATAGTCAGACACTGACTGGAAAAGCACCTAAAATTAGTTCAGAACCCAAATACCTAAATGAATCCAGACTCCAAAACACTAAATAACTTCAGACTCGAAACCAAATGTCAAAATTAATTCAGATTGCAGATTAAAAATCCAATCAGACAACATAGCAGACCCTTTCATTTACCTACTGCTCCTCACTGGATCCTTTTCACTGCCCAGAATCAGGACCTTTTGTTTGGCACTGGACTGTAATGTAACTTTTTGCAGAGGTGGCGCTTTCTATTGCAGTGTGTGTTTCTCAACCTTTTCAAGCCAAGGCCCCCCTAGTGACAAGAATTTCCAGATGAGTATCCCCGAGGTAGCATTTGGAGACTGAGTTGACAGCTCTGCCAGATTTGATATACAGCACTATGCTTACCATCAAAATGATGGACATCATGGAGGAACCACAATAAAACCCATTATAAGATAATCACTTAGTACATATAACCCCCTTTAGCAGAGCCCATTATAAAAATAGACCACATAAGAGATCTTTGAAGTAAAAATGTAGACCTCCAGGGTTAGGGCAAGTTTGCATGACTGAGTTTAACAAAAAAATATGCGTTTTTTCATTTGGTTTTGATGCATTTTGGAGTTTTTTGATGCACCCCTTTTTAACCAATGGGTGTTCACTTCATTACAAAGCTGATTTTTCTGCTTGAGATTTTTGAAGCAGATATGTGCCAAAAAGTGCAGAAAAAAGCATGGACTTTCATGGAGCAGTTTTTTTTTAGCTTCCTATTCATTTCAATGGGAGATTCCGCTCTAAATGAGCATGCTGCTTATTTTTTCACACTTCTTTTTTACACTTGTAAAAAAAAAGTAAGTGCTGCTTCCCATTAAATGGGAGGCTGTTTTGAGGTGTTTTGGTGCTGATTTTGAGGCAGAAACGTTTGTAACATTTTATTGGAAGAAATTACATTTTTTATTTTCACGGCCAAGTGTTTATAAATTCTATGAAATGCCTGTGGAGTTCAAAGCACTCAGTTACACCCCTTGATAAATTCTTTCAGGTATTACTTAGGGTCACTTCAAATGTGATATGAAACCCAAAAACTATTAGAACAGAAACAATGTGGCGCTCCTTCCCTTCTGAACCCTGCAGTGTACCCATACAGCAGCTTACAACCATGTATGGGGGTGTTTCAGCAAACTATAGAATCAGGGTAATATATATGGAGTTTTGTTTTGCTGTTAACCGTTGCTGTGCTATGGGAAAAAATGTATTAAAATCTGCAAAAAAAAAGTGATATTTGGAAATTTCACCTCCATTTTCCTTTAATTCTTGTACAACTCCTACAAAGTTTGTAAAAGCAGTTGTAAATAATTAGAGAGGTATAGTTTTTAATTGGTTCTTAAAAAAGTTGGTTTTGTAAATTTTCTTGAAAATTTTGAAAAATTGCTTTTTAATTAAATGACATTTAGAAAATGATGCAAACATAGACTAGACATATGATGAATGTTGATTAATAACTATTTTGTGAGGTATTGCTGTCTTAAAAGCAGAGAAATTCAAATTTAGAAAATGATGAATTTTCTAACTTTTCTGTAAATTTAGCATTTTTTAATAAATAAAGGTAAAACACATCGACTGAAATAATCACTCCGAATGGCTTGGATATGTTAAAGCATATAAATTGACATGTCAGATTTGCAAAAATAGGCTGTATCTGGATGGTAAAAAAAATTACTGTGTCAGAAAGGAGTTAAATGGAGGAGAATAGGCTGTATCTGGATGGTAAAAAAATTACTGTGTCAGAAAGGAGTTAAATGGAGGAGAAGACAACCCCAGCATATGATCTTAGCCCAATAGGAGGGCGGGTCAAATGGGTAATGGCATATCAGTCCCTTTATTGGGTTCCACCAGTCAAGAGCTCCCTGAATTAGCACCCAGTGAAACCAGTCCGCCACCACTTATACTTGGCGACGATTCATTTTTTTCTTACTCATTTCATATGGAAAATTTCTCCATAATTTCAGATATCCTAATAACCTGACTAGTAAGGTTAATTTACTTTAACTGAAAGAATTAAGGATGTGCTAGCATCTGACAGCACAGATCATGTTGAATTCCTTTGGGTAATGTAGCATATAATGCAAGAGAGGGCTGCGTGCTGCTTACAACCATCAGCTTCACATTCATGGTTCATGAAGTGCAGACAAAAGACAGTCCTGTACCCCTCACTGCTCGAGGATATTTTCATGTGTTGAAGAAATAAAAATAGACCAGTGACATTTACATGTGGATTGTGGAACACTACACATGCCAGAGAGGAAGACATCCCCATCTGTTCTTCATTATAATAAAATTCAGTCTGACAAAACAGAAGTCTTTATTTATTTGGTTGGTAAACACGATAAAAAGCTTCAATCTTTGCTGTGTTTCTAAAGTCGTCGAGGCTCTACTCATTCAACTTCATGCAACATGATTACTTTTTTTAAAACAATTTTGGATAACATTGGGAGTGAAATGGAAACATTCTTTCCACCTCAAACCACCACTAGATGGGGCTCATTACATATGGATTTATATGGCTTTCACCAAATTTATAGGGAATCTGACATCAACAAATTCACTGTTTAACCAGGAACATTGCCTTGTAGGTCTAGCTAGATGAATATAATGATACTTTTCACTTAGCTATCTGTTGCTTCATTCCGGAGAAAATGCATTATTAATTTATAATCAAATGAGCAGTTACGTGCACCTAGGGCAGCCTAGGCTGCTCCTCCTGCTTTCTCTGCCAGCCCCTCCCTCTCCTTATTGATTGACATAGTCATCTTTCCTGGATCTGTCAATCATGAAGGAGAGGGAGATGCTAGCAGAGAAAGCAGGAGGTGCATAGGTGCACAAAGTGGCTTGGACCCACCTTACATACCTGCTTTTTTGCATATGGATTAAAAGTATACTTTCTCCAGAATAAAGCAATGTATTGGTAGGTGAAAGGTATCATTACATTCAGCTGAGCTAGTCTTACAAGGCATTGTGCCTGGTTTAACAAGGAAATTCTTGGTGACAAGCAAAGAGTTTCTTCTAATGGTGACTAACAGTTTATTATTTGATTATGTGTCTGCCTTTCCTGGGTTGGACCTGTCAGACACCAGTATTTTAAACGGTCTACAATAGGTGGGGACCTTTTGTAGAATGGTGTTCGTGCCAGGAGCCTAAAAATATTACTTTGGTAATAACCAAATACAAGCACAGTTGACCTTAAAGAAGAACGAAACTTTCTTTTTTATCTTGAACCAATAGTACAACCAAACAAAATAAACGATGTAATATATCTTATTACAGAAAAACACTTGTTGCTCATATTATTAGACTCTCCTCCTCCCTGGTCCTCCAGTGTTCTCTGTTCACTCACTCAGGTCCCATACACATGCTATACACAAAAAGATCAGATTACAGGCACTGCCCATAGAAGTGATTGATTGATTGATGTGCACCCACACGAGTCTCTGAAAGGAAGAGTGCTGTGGTCAATTCTCTGTCTACAGCCCATAGAAGTGATTGGAGATTGTGAGACAGTAAGAAAGGGATAGAAAGTGGCCAAGAGACACACAGAGTTGTAATTTCAAGTACATTTTTGTCTTACATTAGTGCTGGGTTCATAGCAACACTGCTGTGTAAAGTCCCCAATGCTGCTGCTACTTCAAAGTGAAAAACATATGGGGCTGGGCCTCCTTTTCTCTGTGTGCTGTGTATAGGAGACATGAAAGGTGTGTGACTTGTTGCTACTGATAGGGGATGGAGGGGACCACTAGCCCTGATGTTCTGGACACGCAGAGCCTGCAAACCTGAACCCATAAATGTTGCCTAACCTGTAAAGGCAGCTGTACAGGACCCAACAACTTTCTTTATTGATTGGTTACTGTATTTGGGCTATTTGTAGACTATTTTGTGGGGGTAATCAGATACATTTGTATTATTTGCATACTATATGGTGCACCATAAGATGTCAAAAGAAGGTCCCCAACTACAGATGAGAGAATCGATTCTAAACAAATGGAATGCAATCCAAATATTGTAAAACTTCGAGTTGCATCTCAAGTTTTGGTGAATGGATTCAGGTGAATTTTGGGGAAAGAGAAAAAAAGAAAAAAACAAAACAAAGAAAATTAATAAAAACATTAAAAACCTGAGAGACGAGAGAGAAAATATATTAGTCCCAGGAGACCTCAAAGTGTCATACGCACATTTTCAGGCCAATTGGAGCACTTTCAATTTAGGTAGAATTGATTTGGGCCTGTTCATCTCTATTGCCAGCCAACTAATGACTTTTCATAACATCCAGCATATGCTTCTCTTTATGGTATAGGAGTTATGTAGGCGGTAGCTGTTATTTTCCAGAGATTGTAGTCATATTTCTTAATTTGAAAGACAAACACATCTTTTAATAATTTCCCAGAATCTGCATACTTCCAAAATATTCCTCAGCCAGCATTGCCTGTTTTATTGACCATGTGTCGTATCGAGTTCCTTCTTTGTCTATAGTAGAAGCTATACCATACAATGCACTTCCTGTCTGCAAAGTACATTAAAAAGATATGGTTTCCAAGTTTTTCCTGTGCAGTGTGTATACAGTATTACTGCTTGGATGTGGTGTATGGGTTTTGGCTCGGGAGATTAGAACAAAAAAAAGCTTTGAGGTCTTTTCTTTGGCAGGACCAGTAATAGAGACCAGAGCTTCTGGCACATCGATTCAATATTACTTCAGAACTTGAATAATCAGGTCAAAAACTTGAGACATTTACAGCCCTGTTAAAAACGATCACGTTACGTCTCCTGGAAAACATATGGAATTCTCTAGTCCAAATGTATTAAAAGTGAAGGAAATTTCTGAATGTGATTATGTTTTCGTGCTTAGTGCCATTAGGGCTTCTCAAGTGCTAGGTCTGGTTTTGGAGGGATCTCTAAGGATCCATCAAAGCCTGTCCACCAGAAGACCATTAACTCTATTGACTCCATCAGCGTCAGACAAAAATTATAGTTATACAAAATATTGAAATGACCTCTAAGGCACCAAAAGAAAACTTGAAATGTGCCCTTGCTCTCCACATTCTTGCTACTATCACTCCATCATCCAAAGACAGTAGTGCCTAGTGTACCTTTACTTTGATTTCTTGAGAGCAGAGAATGGTGTGGAGATGTGGTTTAATTGCCCATAGAGAAGGCATTTAGGGTTGACCTGAGCTTTGCTACTATTCTTTATGCAAACTTCACATCATTCAAGAAATAATAGAGGTAGAAAACTAAACCTGACTAAATTAAGAGGTTTGCGTTAGATTACAAAAAAAAGTCTGCTTCCATGAGCTGTGCCACACCTTTTTGTCTCGTGTTGTAGCTCAGATCCATTGAAGTGAATAGACTTGAGCTGCATTAATACACACAAACTGTGGACAGGTGTGGCACTTTTTTGGGCATAAAGAGATGCAAATGAGCTCTTAACAAGCTCTGCCTCTAATGCCACCAGATGTAAGGCAGCTATCCTATAAGTCAATGTTTGACCCTTTAAATAGACCTTGAGACATGACTCATATATTAAATAAGCCAGCACCTCATCTGCAGACAGCTGTTTTGGGGTGATTGACCCTCATCACTGTAGAGCAGAGAGTACTGGCTTAACTGGGTAACAGGCCTAAGTCAGGATTTGGCGGTACTTATCTCACCTTGGGGAGAGAGCGCCTTAATCAGTGTATGACCTATAAGTCTCCTCATGCCGATTAAGGCGCTCTCTCTCCAAGGAGAGATACAGTAGTACCCCCCAAATACTGTTTTGGGAGGAACACAGATAGCTATGTTATTTCTATTTCCAGAGTACTGCTCTAAGGTTTCCCAAAGAACCCTGCTCCTGTTGACCACATTGGCCATGCCTTTAGCTAATTCACCTTCTCATTAGATATATCTTTTTGGTGTTTGAGAGTACAATTGGGTCATTCAAAGTTTTATATAAGGAGATTATAGAATATTTGTTGCAGACATATCACAAAATGCCTAGACAGTTCTTTTTGGAGTCATGGAAGATTAAATTGTGTGTGACACTTGTTGTCATGTTCATTTGAGATAGGCTATTTCGCTGTGGTAAATGTATAGTAAAGGTCAAAGGCAGGGGCGTAGCTAAAGGATCATGGGCCCTGGTGCAAGAGTTCAGCTTGGGCCCCCCTTCCCTTAGTGCTCTGTGTGTCTTCTTATGCAGCAGAAGGGTCTTTGGGCCCCCTCAGGCTCCTGGGCCCGGTAGCGAGTGCTACCTCTGCACTCCCATAGCTACGCCCCTGGTCAAAGGGCTACCCTAAAAATAAATGAATTTGAAATTCAATTTGTTTAATAGGGAGTTTTTCAGTGTAACCCCAGGAAGTAAATGATTTTCAAAAGTAAGCTTCAGATAGGGTTGTATCCTGATGGACCTATTTTGTTATTGAACCAGTATCTGGTCCCAGGGGCAGACCTTTTGATGATCCAGTTTGAATCTGGTCACCAAGTAACAGATGCATACTTGCCAACGGAAATTCACTAAAACAATAGATGCAAACAATATATGGACTAAGCCCTCACTCTATAGATAAAATCTGAGACTCTTAGCCAATACATTTTGATCAAAATACATCTGTGCCCATCTACCCAGCGCCACGGTGGTCTCAGTTCAGGCATTTCTAAATTTAGCATTGTACATCCGCACATTTTACTATCACATGGTGCAGGATGTTTGTATCTGTTTTCCGTAAATATTTTTTTGATGTGTCTGGAAGGAGTGGCACCTTCTGGTGTGAATGCGCTCCTGTTACCAGCGGAGTAGCATTCATGTGCACTTTTGCCCCACCTATCTAAGAGGCGACCTTGATTAAGGTGGTACATATAGGTGTGTGTGCTCCTCCTCTCATTGGTTGCTGATGCACATAGAGGTAACTAGGAGCAGCACACTATATGTGCAGGGTCTGCGCACCTAAACATAGATGCACAACCACAAAGTTAGGTTTAGCGTAGGACCTGCCTGAACTGAGACCACCGTGGCCCTGGGTAGGTGGGCACAGATGTATTTTGATCAAAATGTATTGGCTAAGAGTCTCAGATTTTATCTATAGAGTGAGGGCTTAGTCCATATATTGTTTGCATCTATTGTTTTAGTGCATTTTTTCAGTGAATTTCTAAATTTAGCCTTGTACATCCGCACATTTTACTATCACATGGTGCAGGATGTTTGTATCTGTTTTCCGTAAATATACTTGCCAACGGTCCTGAATTTGTTAGGACTTTTCTTGTTTTTTTTAAGGGTAGTCCCATCAAATACTTGTCCTGGTACTAGTCAAATGCTGAGACTCAGACTTTTTGGCTCTTTCATTTATCCTCTTTCCATTCTCATTCTTTAGACAGCCAAAACTATATTTTAAGGACTTTTTGATATCATGATACTCTTCTCGACAGAACACGTCCAACGATGAATAAAACCTGAACAATAATAAAAAGAATCATAGATATAGAGCAAATCAACAAGGATAAAAATATATAACAACTCGAGTTGTTTCATATGTCAGAAGAGGGAATGTTGTATTTGGCTCAGGTCTATAGAAATGTTCCTCAGCAATTTTCAGAGGATCCCGTGGCTAACCAGCTTCATGCTGCTTCTCCAATACAAACCCATTTAAAGTTCTAATCCCAGGTACATATATTTTAAATGCATCTAATTGAAGGCCAAAGAGGCACTTGCTCTGAGGTCTACACCGCACCCTGGATAGTGTCTGCTTTGTGGTAAGGATGTGATACACTGCAGTGGGCCAATGTACACACAGTATGAGAAATATGTAATTTTACAAGGGGGATTTTCCTTTTTATGGGTGTATTTTTTGCAGAGCTTCCCCATTTATTTTTATACTAATGGCTAGCAGATTTTTGTAGTTTCAGCTTAAGAAGATCTGGAGAATGTTCTTCTGCACCTAATTTTCTCATACGCATTGGTTAAAATAAAAATGCATTACTTTTGATATTGTCAATAGACCACCCTGCATTGGGTCAACCAAAGTCATCAACATATGCTACAAGCTACTTGCCAAAATTGTAGCCTATGTCTTAAGCAAGTCAAAAACGATGTCTATATTTCTGCAGTAGCACAAGTACCACTGCAGTGACCCAGAGGGGAGGTGAGGTCGGGAGAAGTGATGGTGGCTATGATAGTGATAGTAGTGCAGTTTTCCCACTGCAAATCTTAATGTATTTTATTATGTGCACTGTAAGTACAATAGGCAGTATATGGAAATAGTGGGAAGTTTCTAGACACGGTTGCTAGGCAGGGCTGACACCACCCTTTGCTCTCTAGGAGGAAGTGAGTCAGTCTAGTGTGAGCTGTAGATGTGTGTGCAGCAAAGACCAGAGCTTAATAGGTAAGCTTTATTCCCCTATGGATTTCAAAAGCAACAGAGTGGCACCATAAGTGCCAGCTCATGAGGGAAACAGCTATTGAAGGCAGCAGAGTTCAGCCATACAAAGATTGTATTTGTCAGATAAGGCAAATGCCTGCGCCGTGGCTATAGGCGTCTCTGCATGTTGTGGGAGCTAATAAGCTTCAGGTTCTCCATCATATCAAAAGGATAGAAGGGCTCTCTGTTCAGAGACTGTGTTCCAATAAGTAATCCAGGGAAGAAAGGTGCCCCCTTCTCAACACTGCATTGCACAGAGAGTGACATAGCAAGCATTGCCACCATGAGTACAACCAGTTCCATCCTCTCTGCCTCCCCTGTGGTTCACTACAGTAGTACTCACAGTTCACAGTGGTTAGCTCCACACTGGCGCTCCTTAGGGCCATGCAGTGATTGAAGTGTGCAGCCTTTAGATTGCGCGGGGGCTTCCACTTGGTTTATCTGGATGCAAGGCAGGAGTATGAATACTGAGCCATGGATGGTGGAGTCAATAATGTATGGTGGAGTCAATATTCTGAAATGAAATCTTTGTTTATGATAAGAGTAGTAGTACAAATAACAGCAGATACACAGCTCCAAAGTATCTCATAGAGGTTACTTTTCACAATAGATGTGTATGGCTAACAAAGATGGTAGCTGTAGTACTCCTTGTCTCTTCTTCTAAGGACACTTTACAGTCTCTCCAAATAACCACAGGCATCCAATTCTGTATCTTTTAACCCATTCTGCAGTTTCTGGGCCAAGGGTTTCAGAATTTAGATCTGGATGGCCAGTCTATCTCAAAGTGGTAGGTACCAAATCCTTTCCACAGCAACAAAGTCTCAATGCGATAAACAAGCGAATAATTTGCTGTAGGAATCCTGCACGGCATGGATGGCTCTGGACCTTTTAACCCTTTCAGTACCTGAGGTTTTTTCGATTATGCGTTTTCGTTTTGCGCTCCCTGCCTTCAAACAGCCATAACTGTATTATTTTTCTGTTCACTTAGCTGTATGGGGGCTTGTTTTTTTGCGTAACAAGTTGTACTTTCCAAAGCCACCATTTAATATTGCATATGGTGTAGTGGGAAGCGGGAAAAAAATTCCAAACCGGGTGAAATTGCAAAAAAAACGCTATTCAGCTACAGTTCTACGGGTTTCTTATTTACAACGTTCTATGTTCATTAAAACTGACCAGTTACTTTCATTCTACTTGTCAGTACGAATCCGGCGATACCTAATATGTATAGTTTTTCCTGCGTTTTGATAGTGATAAAATAATTATAAAGTTGGCGTTTTTTTGGCATATCTTTTTGGTATTTATGTGTATGGAGCTGTATGGGGGCTCATTTTTTGCGGGGTGATCTGAAGTTTTTATTGATACCATTCTGGGGTGTGTATGACTTTTTGATCACTTTTTATTTAATTTTTTTTAGAAAAAAAAAAAGCGACAAAAAACAGCGAATCCCCATTTGGACGCTTTTTTCCGCCACATAATTCGCGGTATTGGAATTTTTTTTTATATTTTAAAAGTATGGGCGTTTTTGGTCACGGTGATACCTATGATGTCTATATTTATTGTTATTTAGGTATTTATTTTTTAATTATACGGAAAGGGGGTGATTTGAACTTTTATATTTTTTTTATTTTTTATATATTTTTTAATATTTTTTAAAAAAATTTTTGTGATTATTTTAAAGCTCAAATATGAGCAAATAGATTGTATTTTTTATTTTTTCTTTATGAGCAATGAGGGTCTTTTATTTTTGACTTAATGACCGAATTTGCTCATTTCTTATCCTGGCCTGCCATCTAGTGGCCAGAATAAGAATTGCACTTTGAAAGCTATAAACCTCATCAGCGAGGTTTACAGCTTTCAGATCGTGTACAGACACCCCGATTGGCCACGCGTGCGCTTCCGGGTTTAGACGCAAATAGATGCCGTGATCACGTGTGATCACGGCATCTAAAGGCCTACGAAGACGCCGCAGATGGCGGTAAGTACCCGTTAGAAACAGCAGAGACTTGCCGGCCATGACGCCCGCCGCATGTGCGAGCGGGCGTCATGTGTCCGCATCGTCCCAGCGCCGTACATGTACATGGTACGCTAAGGGTTAAGATCTCATTCTTTTAGTGGTACTCTGGTAGTAAAGTAGCTTGTTAGTCAGCTGTGTTCTCAGAGACAGGTTTTCTGGATTTGGGCCTAGTCTGCAGGAACTCACTCAACCATCTTCTGATAGCTCTGCTCAAACTAGACTTACCAAATAACCAAGGGACGTGCTAAGTCCATCACCCTGGTAACCTAACCAGTCTGCCAAAGTAAACCCTCTATTTTGCCAATACATTGCTATTTGGAATACTCAGAGCATAGAAAAATAAGTTCTTCAACAATAAATTACAACATTTAACTCAGTAACATTAAATGAACTCTTTAGCAATAATTAACCCTTTGCAATTGCCCTCTGGGGTACTGCACCACCTGGAGCAGCTACTGCATTAAAGTGGTTATCCAGTTTTCTAATATTGATAGCCTATTCTCAGGACAGGCCATCAGTGTTAGATCAGCGGGGCTCTGAACAGATGTTTGAAGAAGCCGCAAGCTCATTCCATGGAACAAAGATGCAATACTCAGAACAGCTGCTATGAAAAATATGTTGATTTTTCTTTAACTCCTTATCAAAGGCACAACATGAAACACATAATTTCTTTATCTTAAAAATACAGCAACTTAAATATCTGCCCCTGCTATCTGGCAGTTAGACAATTGTGAATACTAGACAGCTGAGTCACATTATTATGATCACCAGCTAATATTCAGAATAACCACCAGGTGGTGCATGGACAACAGCCAAATGGGCTAGGAGTCACTCAATAAGGTCCTGGCAGGTTGTCACAGGTACAGTATCTGGAGCCTTGCTGCCTGCAGTGCATTCCACAGCTGCTGGAGGATGGGTTGGGGAGGATCTATAGAGAGAAAACGATGATCAAGGTGGTCTAAATTCAAGTCTGGGGAAGTAGTGGGCCAGGATAGCACTTTGAAGTCTTGGTCATGCTTTTACAACCAATGTCACATATTTCTGGTTCAATGGTTTTTATTGGGTTTTTTCTCTTTTTTCTTTTTAACTTGAAAGAAAACTTTATGAACAAACAGGTGAAATACAAAGTACAGTTTGTACAGGTATAGTTACCGTTTCACAAGGATTACAATAGGTTGCGAAATGATTGTACGGTTGTACTTCATTAACAGTAGTAAAGAGATGAATCATCTCTGGGATCAGAAGAACTAACAAAACAAAACATCAGGTTAACCTAAAAAAAAAAAAAGGAAAAGAAAAAGAAAAGCAGGTGCTCATGTGTGAATCCATGTGGTATGGAGAGTAAAAGAAGGACTATTGCATGATGAGATTATGTGGTTATGAACGGTGATTTTTCCCAGATATCCCAATTAATATGGAATTTCCTTAGGGAACCCTTGCTTCTAGCGGTCATCTCTTCAAATTTGTGGTTCATATTGACTTTGTTTATGATTGTAGTTAACTCCGGGATTTCTGTGGACTTCCATTTCCCCGCTATGGATTGTATAGATGCGGTGAGAATGTGATGAGTGATAACTCTATGCTGATATGGGATGTCACATATTCCCAGCCTTAATAAGTAGAATTCTGGGATGAAGGGTATACTTATTCCTCATCTGTCAAGTATTTCTCTTGTCAATCTCTTCCAATATTCTGCAACCATTGGACATTCCCAGAATATATGCATTAAATTTCCAATATTCCCACATTTCCTCCAGCATAAATTAGAAGAATCATGGAAGATTTTTGCTATTCTATATGGGGTGTAGTGCCAGCGGAAAGCCAGTTTGCAATACCCTTCCAAATGGTCGGAACAGGATGAACTTTTTGCAATAGATTGAAATGTCTTTTCCAGGAGTATATAGAGATCGAGACATTCATATCTCTTTCCCACTTTTGGAGGACAGAGGAATGAATCTTCAGATAAGAATCAGTCATTTGTGTATAGAATATCTTTAAGCCTTTCACATATTTCGGTATTTTATTATCTAACAGGGCACATGTTATAGGGTGTACTTTGGGGAATTTTATATTCGATTTGTTTAGAAGTGTTCTGATTTGGAGATACTTCCAAAGGTCTTGGGGAGGTCGAATATTTGACTCAGTTTTAGAAAGTTTATAAGTATTTCTCCTTGGTATAGATCTTGTAGATGCCTTATGCCTTTTTGTATCCATTTATCTATTGATAAGGCGGGTAATATTATTTAAAGCGTTTGCATTGGGATTCTGAGTGGAGTATTGATGGTAAATTTTTCACACATTTTTGTATATTTATTCCATGTAGAAAAAGTATCTCTGACTATTGGGTTTTTGGGTTTGTATGGGTATGTTCCCATAATATATGCTAGTAAAATGTCTCTCAATCTATGTTCGCCTTCTATTACATGTTCTAAATTATTCCAGGATTTGTCTGAGTCCTGGAGCCACCATTCTGAGGATTGGTGGAGGATGCTGGACATCTGGTAACTATGTAGGTCAGGAACACCAATACCTCCAGAGTTCCTGTTTCTGTTTAAAACCGACGCAGAGATTCTGGGGCGTTTGCTATCTCAAATAAACCTATTCATTTGGGCTTGGAATTTCTGCAAAATATTTGTAGGTAATAGTAATGGTATGGTCCTGAAGAGGTATAATATTTTGGGAAGTAACAACATTTTGTATAGGATTATACGTCCCCACCAAGAGTTTTCACTCTTATTCAGTTGAATCATATCTTGCTGTAAGCGGGACAGCAAGGAAAGATAATTATTTTGGAATAATGTGTTTATTGGATAGGAAATTTCAATCCCTAGGTATGTGATTTTGTCATTTCGCCATAAGTAGGGGCAACTAGATTGTAAAATAAGTTTGTCAGTCATTTTTATATTCATTTCTAAAATTAATTATTTTGAGTCATTTATTTTATAATAAGAGACATCACCAAATCTTCGTATAAGCCTTTGTATATCAGGGAGTGCTGTTCTGGGTGAAGTGGTACAGATCAGTATATCGTCTGCGAAGAGGCCTATTTTATGTCTCGTGTCCCCTATTTGAATTCCTGAGATATTATTGTTTTGCCTTACTGATTCTGCAAAGGGTTCTAAAGCCAATATAAATAATAAGGGCGATAATGGGCATCCTTGTCTGGTGCCATTTGACAGGTTGAATGAAGATGACATTATACCGTTTGTGATCACCTTAGCGGAGGGATTGATATACAAAGCTTTGATAGTTGATAAAATTGGACCCTTAAAGCCAAATTTTTCTAGAGTGAGGAACATATATTCCCAGTGAATTCTATCGAAGGCTTTTTCGGCGTCCAACGATAGAAGTAAAGAGGGTAGATTATTTTGCTGTACATAATGTAGTATATTTATCATTCTTCTCGTGCCATCTGAGGATTGTCTATCAGTCACAAATCCCACTTGGTCTTGGTGTATGATGGTAATATTTCTAGCCATGTAACTTGTCACGTTTTCTTTCTGGAATATTCCATCCAACCCAATCAGCATGCATAAGAGTACATGATCTGCAAAGATGGATTCATACCCAAATCTGAGTGCCTTTCACATGGATGAGTGGGCCCAGAAAATGCCATGAAAACATTCCCAGACCATAATGCTGCCACCACCAGCTTGTGTTCTTCCAGCAATTATTGTAAGGGTGTTTGTTCCCTGATGTTTCCCGCCTGACATGCCAATAACCATCCATTCAATGAAGCAGAAAATGTGACTCATCAGAGAAAGCAAACTTGACTTTGTCAATCAGCGATGGTCCAATTCCGATACTACTGCGAAAATTAAAGCTCTTTCTGCCAATGCAAATTTGTTAGCAGAGGTGCAGTGACCATCCGTTTGCTTCAAAGCCCCATATGCAGTAGGGTTCACTGAACTGTTGTCTGGTAACCCCCTGGATTATTTTGGAGGTAAGCTGCTCCACTTTAGCGTGTCACTCCACCCTTGCACACTTTCTTGGCCAACATTCACCTCTCACATCAATGGCACTTGGTGCTCTGCAGTTTCCATGTCACTTGTTTACAATGGTGCCATTTATCCACCCAATCTACACTTTCACAACAGCAGAATGCGAACAGTTCACAAACTGCACAGTTTTCCGAAATAACACCACTCTTGGCCCGAAAGCCAATAATCATCCCTCTTTGCAACTCTGCTCATTTCCAGGGGTCACAGCCACTGCTGCAGCGCTGATGCAAGGAGGCTGGGACAGGAGCTGCTGCATGTGTGCCTATGCATGCTTTCAAGATCCCAGGGACCAGAGAAACTTGCACTTTTTCCTATAGTGTGCAAGCATGGCCACCACTGATGTATTGCAGGGTAGTCGTAAACCCTGGATACCAGTAGAGTATATTGTGATTAAAAAAATGAATCAAGCCAGCAAAGGAGGCAATATGGACAATCACAATACTTTAGTAAGTGCCTTGTATTAATTTTCTCCAAATGCCATTTGCTGACGTGAGACAACCCTTTTTAACAGGGATTACATACACCATCTCTTGCCCTGTACTCCTACTCATCTAAAATATGAGCAGGAACTAAGAATTGTTGGGGGTTCAGTGGTCCACTAAACCACTGCTAGGGATTGAAACAGGACTGTTTAAAGAGAATATATTTTATATGATATAGTTCTGCTGAATTATATATAATACTTTGCATTGGTTTATGCAATTTACTCAGGATAAGCCGAAGCAAGGGTTAAAGGGGTATTCTGGTTGCCATAAATATAACTCATGTTTTATCATCAATCATTACCTAATATAATGTCTATTTCACATATTTACCGTTCAGTAGTTATAAAGTACTTTTCTTCCCCAGCTAACCACTGCATTAAGATAAACTGCATTAAGGCTGCAAGCTGTGACCCAACCAGAGCCCTCATAAGTTACCACGGCACCGACCTGTAGTTCTGAGCCTTTGTCAGGTCAGGCATGCTCAGTGTGTTGCTATCAATTCTCTAGCTGAATGTCAGTGTGCTGCAGCTTACTGAGTAGAGGAGGCGTGTCTGGACTGGAATGTCAGGCAGCCAATCAGTAATCATCAGCACTCATGAACAAGCAGAAGCTCACAACAGGAAAGCTAAGCATTGTGGGAATTGTAGTTTTGTGAGGGAAGATCAGGAGCCATGATACTCTCAGTGTGTTGCAGGCTCACACAGGACATAGACAAATGGATTACAAGGTAAAATGAATCTCTAGTTATATGTATAGGTATGGGCTCTGGTTGGGTCACAGCTTGCAGCCTTAATGCAGTTTATCAAAAATTAAGTTACGTTACCGGAATACCCCTTTAACTCTGCTCTTGGGACACTGTTTTCTAGAAGGGAAGCAGAGCTGAGTCTCTGATCTTGGCCTCTCCTGTAGCTAGTTAGTGCAGTCAGAGGCAAGAGTGCAATGGAGCAGGATTGAAGTAAGCTACCCCAGTCCTGCCAGTAAAAGCCAGCTTGTTTGAAGCACAAAGAGGGCTCAGTGGAGCATGCCCAATGATGCTATGCAGATAAGGAATCCCTAAGACTGTTGAGCAGCAGAAAGAGGGAGTGTGGGATTTAGCCTGTGAAGGTAATGCACTTCTAAGGCTTCATTAGGGAGCTTTTGGCTGTCCTATCCTACCCTTGTGACAGCTTGTAGTGCTGTTTTAGGACTCTGCATCTTGCAGTTAGTGCATTGAGGTGGGGACGGGAGAGATAGAGGACAACAGTGGTGACAATAGCAGTAGTAGTACTCACGGTGGCAGTCCTCACTCTGACACTCCCTGGGTTGTGCAGTCATAACGTACCTTTGTTCCCTAGGGGCACATCCTGGTATTGGGCTTCTCCTGCCTGGTGGTGGTTTGGGGTGCCCTTAATGTAAATGGGTCTTTGGGGTGCAAGGCAGGGTCCCAGTGCAGTGCAAGGCAATGTGGTATTGTAGAAATGCAGGTGTTGGTGCACACAATAACAAGGCCAGTTTTGTGAAACAACAACAGATCTTTACTAGAGGTAATAGTGGCAAAGTGTACCTACAGCAGTAGTCACAGTTCAGATTATGCATAGAATGACAGACCTTACAAATGCAGTTTCTGCAGTTTTCTTTTCAGTTCTACAGGCTGCAAAGGTCGTAAACAGGCCTAGATATGTCTCTGGGTCAGTCTTTCTAATCCATGCTTTCTGTCTCTGTCTCTGTCCCAGCCACATGGGTGCAATACATATGAAGCTCTTTGCTTCCAAAGCAGGTTAACCCTTCTGTAGCCAGTAGACAAAGAGTTGCATAGAAAATACATTTTTCTCAACCACTTATGTAGTGGGAGGCCGGCACACTGCAGTAGGACCTGCAGACATTATTAATGAAGTTGAACTTAGCTGCGCCCCTCAGCTGAGTTGGTACATGTGGTATTGTGATGTATAACACTGTGCAGTTTCCCAGAACAGGATCACTCCAAGAAGGATGATTGTTATAATGTTGCATTGTTAAATGATATTGTGAGATTTATTGTATTTGTATACTCAGTAGTATTGTATGGATAGGTCAGGGTTAACCAACTTGACTCAACCCCTTTAGGTTGCTAGGAGATGGACCTGGGTCCACCCCTAGTCATTAGAGATGGTCTTCTCTTCACTGTTTACCTGCTCACCGTCGCAACTGCAGTGGTCAGCAGCTGTGATTACAAATCCACTGTCTCATTCACTTCAAAGGGATGACTCCTTCCTATTCACTTCAATAAAGAAGAAGCCGTCCCATCAGTGGCGTAGCTCCATTAGAGGCAGACCATGCAGCTGCTATGGGGTCCATAGGGAAAAGGGGCCTGCATTGGAGGATAGGCCTCTAATTATACTCATTATGTACAGCTTGAGTATAGTATTCCTACCTTCAGTGGAGAAAGCTAAAAGACTTGTGATGATGTCATCACAGGTACTGTATATGTAGTAAAGGAATTGCACAAAGAATGGTGTAGTTCCTAGGTTAGATAGGAGCATCTGTTATGATGTCATCTTCAGCATCTAGTAGGGGAACTGCACAGCAGAGCATCATCACAGGTCCTTCAACCCCCAACAACATGGAAGATGAGCTCTCCACTGAGACTAGAATGGAGTGGTAAGAAGAGGTCCTTCTCCTTTCTCTTTATTTGCCCCCAATTACCTATTTACTCATACCTCACTCATATACATATATATAGTACTGCAGACAGTTACAACCACTAATACCTCATGTACCTCACATAATGACCATAATACACTTCTCACAAAAAGTTAGCGATATTTGGTTTTCGGGTGACATTTATGGAAAACTTAAAAAGTTCACGCTACAGTGATATTATATCATGAAAGTAGGGCATTTAAGTAGAAGCATGCAATGGTCATTTCCTCATCTCAAACAATTTATTGAAACAAAAATCAACAACAGTGGTAGGTATACCCCCACAAAAATGCCAATATCTCAATAACTGGTCATGTGGCCTTGAGCATCAATTACAGCTTAACAACAATGTCTCATGCTGTTCACAAGTCGACTTATTGTCTGCTGAGACATGGCATCCCACTCTTCTTGAAGGGCGGTCCACAGGTCATTGAGGTTCTGGGGTACAGAGTTACAAGCCTTTACATGGCGGCATTGGTTTTCAATGGGATTCAGGTCTGGAGAAAGTGCAGACCACTCCATTTGAGGTACCCCAGTCTTCAGCAGCCGTTCCCTAATGATGCAACCTCAATGAGCTGGGGCATTGTTATCCATGAAGATGAAATTTGGCTTGTGTTGTTCATACAGAGGAACAATGATGTTATTCAAGTAGTATGGACTTGTCACAGTACCATTCACAAAGTGTAGGACAGTTCTGTATTGACTAGACACACCTGCCCACACTGTAACACCACCATCACCAAAGGCTCATCTTGTGACAACAGTGACTAATGCATAGCGCTCTCTTTGATGTCTCCAACATCATTGGCCACCATCATTTCTGCTCTGCGTGAATCCCTCAACCAATGGTGAGCTGGGGCATTGGCATCCATGAAGATGATATTAGACCTGTGTTGTTCATGCAGAGGCACAATGATGTTATTAAAATAGCATGGACTTGTCACTGTACCATTGACAAAGTGTAGGACAGTTCTGTATTGACTAGACACATCTGCCCACACTGTAACTCCATCATCACCAAAGGCTCATCATGTGACAACAGTGGCTGATGCATTGCGCTCTCTTTGACGTTTCCAAAACCATTGGCCACCACCATCATTTCTGCTCAGCGTGAATCACTCATCCAACGTAGATGCTCCCTGGCCCATGTAAAATGATGATGCCTGTGCCTGGTAGTGTGATCAGGTACCCTTGCAGGTCATCTAGCACATAGACCATGCTGATATAAACGTTTTCAAATGGTCTGATGTGACACTTGGGTGCCTCTCACCTCCCTTAAATGTGCCTGGAGTTGTGTGGCATTCATAATCTCGTTCCGCAGGGCATTGTTCACAATGAAGTGGTCATCAGTGTTGGATGTGGCCAAAAGACGTCAACTTCAATGCCTTTCTGTGACTCTTCCAGTTTCTCTGTATCTCTGTCACAACCTGCTGATGACACTCTATGACACTCTTAGCTCAATGGCCACTTCTGCCTGAGTAGATTCTACTTGAAACTTTGCAATGGTGAGGTACTGTTGATCAATTGTTAGGTGATATCTTAGTCTCATGATGTCAAAATGTGAACAGCATGATGAGGAGGACTGTTTAAATACAAATTCTAATTGAACCAGGAAATTTATTGGTTGATTGATGGATCAAACATTAAGCTCCTTGTTAGAGAACAGCAAGTTGTGCAAAAAGGACTGAAACATTGAACAGTTGGACATGACGCAGCTGAGATTTGTTTCGTGTCCAGTTCACCAAATTTTCTTCTCCTGGAGAAGCCAGACCTATGCCTCGCCTGTATTGTTTTGCACCTGAATTCCTCCAGTAAATAAGCACACTGGTTTAATACTGACTATCTAGACTTATTTCCCATTGAGATGCACCATGCCTTACCAACCCTTCCGGAGAGCAGCAACACGTGGTGACAACTCAACGGTGTCTGGGGGACCCAGTGTAGTGATGGGGCTACTTCAAACCCGGCCACTGTACTATAGGCCCCAGCATTACCTTGTTTGCGAGAAAATGTCAGCATTGAGGTAGTAATCACATACATTTATGATGTGCCTTAAAGAAATATACACCTGCCCCGCATAAAAAAAATAAAAATTATAAATTTCAACCATTTAGTAAGTGCGTACACGGAAACAGACCCTCGGGCATAAGTGGCATAATGCAGGCCTCAGCATTGCCTGGACTGTGACAAAATGTTGATACTGAGTCAGTAATCACGAACATTTATGCCGCGCCTTAAAGAAATTTAACCACCCCCCAAATTTTTTATTTTATGTTATGTTTTATTTATTTTTTTGTAAGCAATGACATGCAGAATTTTACAATTTCAACTGTGTGGAAACTGAATACACATAAACTGACGATTGAGAGGCATTAGTAGCATGATGCAGGCCGCAGCAGCCATATAGAACGTGATAATAGGCAGACAGACAGCGGACAGACAGCAACAGTGGCAAGATGGGGCACCGTCAGCAGAAGGAATGTGAAAATCCTCCTGATTCCAAGCTTGGTTAATTTTTACAAAAGTGATGTTTTGGATGCTGTTGTTCATGTCGCAGTTGTCCCTGCTTATAAACTTTGTGGTCTCTTTGAAGGGCTTCAGCACCCAACAGGTGTCTCGGATGAGCTGCCACTGCCTGACCTCGAAGCAACACATGCTCCCTGCTGCTGAGACTATCTGGTGCATGACAAAATCATTCATGGCTTTCTGCTGCTCGTACAGACGCTCGAGCATGTGCAATGTCAAATTCTATAGAGTTGGCATGTCGCAGATTAAACGGTGTGGCTGCAGGCCGTTCTATTGCTGCAGGTCCAGGAGAGAGTTCCTCTCCACGTAAAAGAGCTAAAGTGCTTGGACAGTCTCTTGGACTATCACCTTGTACAAGCTAGTGTACTTATTTAGAAAGCGCTGCACCCTTAGATATGACATGCGCAATGGAGAGAGCATGTGTTATTTCACCCAGGTTCAGGGCGGCCACCATGTTGCACCCATTGTTACTGACCACTTTGCCCAGTTGGAGTCAGCAGGGTGACAGCAGTGTTTGCTGCTTGATGTAGTTGAGCAACTGCTCACCAGTGTGGGTTCTCTCTCCTAGGCCGATCAGCTCCAACATGGCATGGCAACGCTTGACCCAACACATGTGATAGCAAGAAGGGGTAGTGCGAGTGACCCTGTGCCCTGCTACTGTTGAGGGCGGGACCGTGTCCGTGAAGGAGGAGGTGGAGGAGGCAGATAAGTGCCTGCTGTGGGAGCTAGCCCTATGATATGGTGGAAGGTGGTCGTAAGGACCTGGCCATATTGCTGGGTGTGAAAGACATGTGCTGTCCCTACTTGTAACAGCTGCTCCAGGTGTTCACTGTAGAGTGCTGCTTGATGCACAGCGAGACCCACAAGGAGTGGTCTGCACTCTCTGGCACGTGAGAGTACAAGGCTCTACTGTAATGATACTACAGTGACTGCACCACCAGCAACATGGCCAGATGGGGGTTCAGCTTGTAGCAGGAGAAGAAGAAGGAGATGATCATGGTGATGATGACAAAGGTACCGTATTGCATGGGGATGCTGTGTGTTTGCTGCTACAAAGAGGACCAGAAAAAGAAGGACAGACTTTTACACCTCTGGTACCTAGAATTGTATTTGAATGGCTACGGCTTAATTTAATCCTGCCGATCATGCACAGCACTGTGGTTTTGAGAGCCCGCCTTGGGAAGAAAATACACCATACAGGAATTGATCGCACAGCCAGTCAGCCAAGCTGGGCTAAGCTCTGGCATGTTTTGGGTCAGCAACATCACCAGATCCTTAACAAGAAATGTCTCTGGCTGTTCTTTGAAAGCTACGTGGCCTCTCCTCTTTATTGCTTCCGCACCACCCTTCTCCACTGATGTTGCCTCCTCCTCAGCACCCCGAACTGGCTCCCAGGTCCTGTGCAGCACACAATCATCCTTGGAGTCCTCTCCCTCCCTGCAACTTTTATCAGACGGTGAGATAACATGGTGGACTCCTGGGCCTCCCTCCTCTGCTCTATGTTTTCCCCGACTGCCACTGTTGCTGCCCCACCACCCATACCATGGCTACAGGTGCCACTGTAACCACCACCATCAACACAGGTATACACGGGGTCACCAGCCTCCTCCCCAACCTCCTCCTCAGGGAAGCCCAAACAGTAAGATCTCTCTCACAAGTCGTCAACTGGCTCCACGGCATGGTGTCAGGCTCTGAAGTCACCTCCAGGTTATCTTGCTGCGACTGAGTGGAGAAGTGAGCCATCCAGTTCCACAATCTCATCTTTATTTTACTCAACTGTAATGTTGCGCCTTTCCAAAGCCAGCAGGGACAAATGCGCCTACTGCTGCTGCTACTACTACTACTACTACTACTACTATTACTACTACTGTTTCTACTTCTGGCCAGATAGTTGTTGCTGCTACTACCCACATTTTGGCTCTGTGTTTTTCGTTTGGAAACCTTCCATTGCCCGGACATAATGTTATACACTACCTTGTGTATTAATATAGTAACATAGTAAGATAATTCATAAGGCCGAAAAAAGACACCTGTCCATCCAGTTCGGCCTGTTATCCTATTGGTATTGATGCAGTAAGCACATATATATGCTGCTAGTTTGAATATAATCAATGACCCCCCCCCAAAAAAAAAAAAATGTGTGAACATAGGGAAACTGATTTAGACCTAAATTCGTTATTCCTCACAGATACTTTTGTGTGCTGGCCTGTGTATGTGCTATATATAAACTTAACAAGTCCCCCAAAAATTTTAAATTGTTACCATGTGGAAACTGAATATACATAAATGGACTATTGAGGCTTGGTCCTCAATTTATTGTTAATACACACAGGTAGATTGCTGCTATACCTTGTGTCTTGTAGTAAATATATATATATATATATATATATATATATATATATGGATACTGGTTTATTGACATATGACAATTCCCCCAAAATTTTAATTCCAATGGTGTGATAAAATCTCACAGTACTATCGGGCACTAAAACAAAACAAAAAAACTTTATTATAAATATTGGATAAAATAGGGTAGATACATGCGCCCTTCTTCAAAAAGGGTCTTATAGCAAATAGGCCCCAGCCTGATGTGGAGGTCTCCCTGCACACCACTAGTTGCTAAAAAAATGGCCAAAATATAGTCAGTATCCCGTCTACCGAACTTGCTCTGTTGGAAATCAGGACCTCTCACTACCTGCCTCCTATCCGGTTGACTAATAGTGCCTGTATAAATATGGCTTACTTCACTCACAAAATATCACTCAACGCGTTTCTGGGTGATCTAATAACACCCTCATCAGGAGCAATAGAGCAAAATTAGTACTGCCAATTGTTAATAACAGACAAACAAACATATAAGGACGGCGCACGCCACCTCTCTCTGTGGCGGCACCTCCGGCACTAGTTCGGCCGAACTAGTGCCGGAGGTGCCGCCACAGAGAGAGGTGGCGTGCGCCGTCCTTATATGTTTGTTTGTCTGTTATTAACAATTGGCAGTACTAATTTTGCTCTATTGCTCCTGATGAGGGTGTTATTAGATCACCCAGAAACGCGTTGAGTGATATTTTGTGAGTGAAGTAAGCCATATTTATACAGGCACTATTAGTCAACCGGATAGGAGGCAGGTAGTGAGAGGTCCTGCTTTCCAACAGAGCAAGTTCGGTAGACGGGATACTGACTATATTTTGGCCATTTTTTTAGCAACTAGTGGTGTGCAGGGAGACCTCCACATCAGGCTGGGGCCTATTTGCTATAAGACCCTTTTTGAAGAAGGGCGCATGTATCTACCCTATTTTATCCAATATTTATAATAAAGTTTTTTTATTTTGTTTTAGCGCCCGATAGTACTGTGAGATTTTGTTTATTTGAGGACGCCTACCTTCTAATAATTATAATTATCTGTGAGTCCAATGGTGTGATAACTGAAAATAAGTAAATGGACTACTGAGGTGTGACCCTCAATTTCAACTTACCACACACAAGTAGATTGCTGCCAGACCGTGATGTTTGATGCTCAATTTCAACTTAACACACACAGGTAGATTGCTGCCACACCGTGGGTATTGCTGCAGTGATCATCATCAGTGGAATATGTTAATTTGCTCATTTGCCTAACTCAAAATATTCTTTATGGGCATTAGCACACTTTATGGATTGCAGTCATATTTAGTAGAACATAGAGCAGTGCACCTAGGCTCTCACTACTGGATCTGTGGTGGTGAAGTGGTGTAGTGAGTTAGTCAATAATGAGAATATTAAGATTTTGAGAGCCATATATTAAGAGAATGTTCAGACTTTTGTGTTTATAACGTGTTAGCAAGCATTTCCCATGTATGCCTGATTGGATATTGAAACCTCTCTATACTATTAAAGAGTTACTGTACTTTCACACAATTTGATTTAATAAAGAATAGTATGACTAGCAACTCCCTAAATCACTTCATTTATAAAATATGACTGCATCCACTTGAAAAGAGCTAGCTGAGATCCTGATAAAAGAACTGCTTCTATACAGCTTTTGAAGATTATAGAAGCCTCCTGTGTGTCTCTAATGTGTGATTTATCCCTCCTTACCTGTTCTGTGAGCTCTAGTGCTGAAAAAAAACATAGTGTGAAGTAAGGAAAAGGACAACACAGCTGTACAGTCCTAGCAGACTTGCATAGAAGGGATACATCCCCTCCTTCTGAGTGAAATGCATCTAGTTGTGCAGCTGAAACAGGGCTAATAATATGGCTAAAAAGACATTAAGGAAGCAAAAAAAGACCTATTCCCCCACATTTATGATTGTACAAAGAAACATAGCAATTATGCAAACATTTTATGAAAACTCAGGTACGCTGTTTAACCCCTTCAGCCACCGTGACATAGCGGTACATCATAGAGGATTAGGGAATTATGGAGTGGGCTGCTGCACTGAGCCCGCTACATATGAGGCGGATGGTGGCTGAATAATACAGCAGGCACTTGGCCGCCATGACAGAAATTGGCGGTGGTGTAGAACCTGGTCATTTAACCCCTCAGATGCAGCTGTCAATAGGGATCACTGTGGAGTCAGGCACAGAGAGGAGGCTCATTCTGAATTACGATTTGAGTTCCTGCATTGAAATTGGGTCAGATTGGTTACAATGACAGCCTGGGGCCTGCTGAAGGTTACCAGGCCTGTCATGGTAATCTGCAACCAACTAAATATAGGGATTGTAAAAGGCAGAAAAAGTAACGAAAACAAGGTCACTAAACATGATTACTTGAATTTTATTAGAAATAATCAAAAGTACACATGATTGGCAATGCACAATGAATAAAAGCAATTAAAAAATAGGGGATGGTGGAGTAATATGGAGGAAAGATAAAGTGCATGTGCATATAACCCGTAAATAACAAGATAAAGAATAAATGAGGTAATATAATAATGATTGAAAGGTAAAGTATATAAAAATACAAACACAAATAGCAAATACTGACCAAATAATATGTGCCTCCACACAGAAACTCCAACCAATCCACGCCCCGATGCGCGTTTCGCGGTCTGCTTTTTCAAGGGAAATTGTGGGGAATGACATCAAGGGAAATATATAGTGCTAACAATAAATCACATGATCGTGGTTGAACCAATAACAAAAAAAGCACCACAAGTGTTCACCTAGTAGGGATAATAATCAACCAATGATTGCCAGGATACATACCAGAATAGAATAAGCAGAAGGGTCGACACTAACTATTGGGCGCGCAGGCGTCCACACCATGCCGCCGGCAGGGAGACGACGCGGGGTCCGGAAGATGCAGGGCACGCAGGAAATAGCGCAATCCGCATCATAACGGAGCTCGGGCCATCCCCACGCCTGGCGCATGCCTGGGACGCGACGCGCACTGTGACGGCCATCTTTGAATAGGGCAAGGTAGCCTGGCAAACATACAAGGATGGAAAGGCAGTGGGAGTACATATGGGAGGAATCGAAGTAGAACTTTATTAAAACAGCTTAATCAGTGGCATGATTGTCTACATAAAATAATTAAACTAACCCAATATAAATAATCAAAAACAACATAATAATACAAAAAGATTATATAACACATGATTATATGAACAAATATCAATATTAAATCAAAAAGAATTAATTAAGCAGTAAATAAATGTGTAATAAATAATTAAAAAATCAAAAATCCATAGTAAGAGGGAAGTGTGAATATGGCACCAGTAAATAACATGGTGCAAATGTGAAAAAAGTGAATATCAAAGCAATAAAAAATAACATATGATAAATGGTTATGCAAGTGAAGATGTGATGAAATAAAGAACATGATAAATGAATGTGAGAGCATGAAAAATGTATAGGTGAAAAAATGATAAAATGATGTGTAAAATGATGATGATATGTAAAAAATAAAATAAATATTTTTTAAAATAAAAAAGAGAGGGTGAAAAATGTGAAACAATGTGAAAATAAAAGGAGGTGTTGAAGACAAAAACTATTTATATAAGGTGGAAATTGTGAGTGAAAGTGATAAAAAGGGAGAAAAAAAAAGTTTTTTAAAAAATGTTTTCTTTATTGGAAATTAAAATACTCGTATACAAGCCAATCCAAAAACAAGATTCATACGCAACACCCTCATCATTGACTAGAAGAAAAACCTGCAAAATAGGAAAACAAAAATTAGCATGTGACAAGATACACAATTTCTATTGAGTCATAGCTCCCCACAAAATATAATACAATACGATAAAAGAACTTAAAAAAATTATATATATATATACTAATTCAAAAATGGCACTTTATCATTGAGACCATACGGTATTTGAGATTGCCGCGTTGCCCTGTTATTGAGGCCGGGTATGTCATACTGCTGACTCCTATACTTGAACTAAAAAGTCTTGTCGCCATTTGCAAACAATGAGTCGCATTGGCGACCATTTTGGTCGCCATCTGGAGCCCTGTGCTTCAAAATTTCAGATTCCTTTTCAAAATCAATTGTGAAGTCACATACGTTTTGCTTGAAGAAATTGACCAGTAGGTATGGCTCGTTTTTTATGCCTAGGGTGAAAAGGAGGCATGAAGTAGGGCATTTACAGCAGTCTCTTTGCGGTAGACAGATGTTTCCAGACAACCAATATCAGACACTTTGATGGTAATATCTAAAAAATTCATATACTCAGACGAAATAGTATGGGTTAGCACAATGTTCCAATCATTGGCATTGCGTTGATGTAGAAATGTCTCAAGGGAAGTGCGAGACCCCTGCCACACAAACAGAATGTTGTCGATAAACCGTGTCCATGACACAACTTGACCCTCCATTTCATCCAAGGCAACTTGTACAGATTCTCGTTCCCAAAAACATAAAAATAAGTTGGCATAAGAAGGTGCACAAGTGGCACCCATGGCCACGCCACACAATTGTAGATAACTTTGATCCTTAAACAAAAAATAATTGTGGGTAAGAACAAATTCCAATAACATCAATAATAAATCAACCAATTCTGAGGGTAGATTTCTCATCTGCAAGAAAAATCATGAAGCAGCAAAACCATGTTGAAGCTGGATACACGTGTAGAGAGATTCTACATCACCAGATACCAGGAACATGTTGTCCTCCATTTTAATGCCTTCAAGTAGCTTAAGAACATCAGTTTAGTCGTGCACAAATGAGGGCAAACTCTCCACACATGGTTTTAAATAATAATCCAAAAACTTGCAAACTGGTTCACACAGGCCCCCCACACCCAGAAACAATTGGTCTGCCAGGGGGTTTGACCAAAGATTTGTGTACCTTTGGTAACAGATACAAAGTCGGTGTTACTGGGTGTTTAACAGTCAAACCCTCATATACTGTCTTGGTGAAAGTCACCGCTTTCAATAAGATGGCATCCAATTGGGTCTTGAAATGAATTGTAGGGTTCTCTGATAACTTCTTATAGCAGTTGCTGTCTTTAAGCTGACGATAAGCCTCTGCCTCATACATAGACACAGGCCACACCACCACATTGTCCGCTTGTTTGACCACATTCCGCATTTTCTTCAGTTGATGTAACGCAATTCTCTGTTCACTGTTTAGGTTATCATACTGGCGGTGTGGGTAGTTTGTATAATTCTTCAACCACAAGCTTCACAAACATTTCAATACATGGACTCAAGGACAAAGGTGGAAATGTGGCAGGTGGGCAACGTGTAAAATAAGAAAACTTGGAAGCACCTACCTCTTGTTCCAACAGTAGGGATTCTAGTGTCCGGAGCGCTTCCAGTTCCTCCAGGGCTGTAAAAGTATCAGCACAGTCACTTTTAGCAAACTGCTTTTTATAAATCAATTTGCGAGCAAACAAAAAAGTATCTTTGATGGCAGTAAAGTTATCATATGCAGATATTGGACTAAAGGACAAACCAAATGAAAGGACCTGCACTTGCGCTTGTGTTAATTGGATATCAGATAAGTTAATTACCTTTAATTCTTCTTTGTTCATGTCTCCTGAATTATTGTACTTCCTCTTCATGTGTGCGTGGATGTGGATTTTGCTGACCATCTACCGGGGGATGTCGTGAAGCCTGTGATAAATCACTATTAATAGAGAAAGATGATGAGGCCCCAGATGTCTTGGTTGTCTTACGGTGTTGCCATCTGAAGACTTTATTTTGCTGAAAATCTGACAGATCACGCTGAAATTTGCGTGCCTTGACATCCTGAATTTCCTTCTCCCATCTTTGATGGTCATTATTAAAGGGAACCTGACATCACCTTTATGCTACCCATACTAACGGCAGAATAAAGTAGAGACAGGTGAGTTGATTTCAGCGGTCTGTCATTTATAAGTTAAAAGTAAGTGGTTGCCGAGAACCACAATCACAAACATTGCAGACTGGACCTGGAAAAGAGTCAAATATTCATGAGAAGAGTCATGGTTATTAATGATTCCTGCTCTCCCTGCCCTTCTGCTGATGATTGACAGTTTTCTACCTAGTTTTCTCCCTTTCTCTCTAGGAGAGAGCTGCCAATCATCAGCAGATGGGTGGGGAGAGCAGGAGATTATTAATAACCATGACTCTTCTCAGGTAGATTTTTTCAAGTTCTAGGCTGCAATGATTATGATGCTGATTCATGGCAACCACTTACTTTTAGCTCATGAGTGACACACCATTGAAATCAGCATTTCTGTCACTATTTTATACTGCCCTCAGTGAGGGCAGCATAAATTTGATGACAGGTTCCCTTTAAGTTCCTTTTCAAACAATGCCACATATTCAGGGTTGACCAAATTTTTAAGTTTCTCTTGTAATGGTAATATAGACTTCACAATATCTTCAAGATGCTTTTTTCATAACCAATTAACAATTCGATAAAGTCATGGTAATCTGTCATGGTAATCTGCCTGCAAAGCTGTGCACAAGGCATGGCTCAGCAGGCAGAATGGCAGAATCCCATTCACCAAGATAGTTCTCTATTATGGTCAATGGGACAAGGGATCAAAAGATCCCTTAGGGAACTAAAAGTTATTATGTAGAAAGTAAAAAAAAGTAAAAAAAAATATTAAAAGTTCAAATCACCCCCTTTCCCAATTTTACATATAAAAATAAACAATTAAAAAAAAACACACAGGTATCGCTGTGTCCTAAAATGACTGGACTATTAAAATATAACAAAATTTTTCCTGCACATTGTGTATGCACCTAGGCTTATGTCGTAATGAAAAAAAAATGTGATTTGCCATTTCTTGATCACCAAACCCCTCCTTCAAAAAATTGAATAACAGTGATCAAAAAGTTGTATGTACCCCAAAAATGGTACTAATAGACAATACAGTTCGTGCCACAAAAAACAAGACCTCATAGAGCTCCGTAGACAGAAATATATAAAAGTTATGGCTGTCAGAATATAGCGATGCAAAGAAAATCTGTTTCAAAGATATCGCTATATAAATGGTAAATTAAAAAAGTTATGGCTATTGAAATGTAGGGAGAAAAAACAATAATGCAAAAACGAAAATAGACCCGGTATTTAAGGGGTTTAGGAATAGGAATGGTTCTGACTCAGTTTCAATGAATTTACATGTTTAATTAATTACTTAGTGCTATATTACATGAAGATAAACATCTAAATTTAGTGAGCTTGGGAGAACCCTATGTTGACCAATGGGAAATTGGCAGTGAGAAACAAGTGTGAGCCAAAACCAGGTGTGGGTCAAAAACACAGAACAGGTGCAGATCTTTTCATTATGCCTGATTTCTGTGCAGGCTCCACTCTTGGTTTTGGCTCACAATAACTGATGGAAATAACTGATCAAATAACTGAACAAGCCCTTACTGTGGTGTTTTGAAGATTAATTCGTTGTCAAACCAGAAGCGACCATCAAAGTACTTTCATTCAACTTAGGTGTACATCCTTGGATATGTACCCGAACTTTGATTACTGGACAATGTGTAGCCTAGTACGGCTTCTTAGTTGAACTTCAGTCAGACATTACTCCTTAACTTCAATTCAAATACTAAAATCCAAGGAATTCAGAAAGGAAGTGTGCTGTCCCAGATAATGGTTTCTCAAGCTAGAATTCATTATTATATTTTGTTTTATATGATATCCACTATACTTAGTGTACTTGCTGCCATCTACTGGCCATTGTGATTTCTGTAAGTTATCTATGGTTGTATTTAATTATGTCATTCATATTGTAACTCCTCCTCCTCTGTGAACTTGTATCCTGTGTTCTTAAGTCTTTTTCTGTTTGTCAGATATGCATCACAGAGCTGGAGAGATGATTTTCCTTTGACTTCTATCATCATTTCTCAAGGTACATTCAATGAGTTGCCTAAACATATATCTCACTGGAATTCTACATGTAACTGTTGTTGCTAGAGGAATGAGCATAGCTCTGCCATTACTTGTACAGATTGCCATTCACACTCATGAGAGACTTCTTTCACAAACATCGCAGGCCGAATAATTACATGTGAAAAAGAATAAAACAGGAGTCACATCCACATAGAATAAGGATGATATCTTATAGGTTAAATTACAAACCATGGTCGAATTTATGGTACTAATGATGCTATAGACACATGTGAATGTCCTTTTCCTGGCCAATTGCTCTAGAATGCCTCTGGTCTACACACACTGGTCATAGTATTCTGGAACAATCAACCAAACCAAGCTGATCTCTCAATCCTAATGATCAAGAAAGTTATATGCTCGCCTCAGAAAGTGTCCACTGGATATTTAATTATGTCATTCATATTGTAACTCCTCCTCCTCCGTGAACAGAAAGTGTCCACTGGATGGCAGCATTCGGGCTTTCTCCTGCCCAGGTCACTTTGATTGACATATCTCTGTATGCATATAGAGGGGATCCTTGAAGTATAGGATCAATATTGACATTGCAAGTTGTAGGGTTCTTTTCCAGTTTTCTTCCAGTTTCCCTAGTAGCTGATCATAGGCACAGACATAACAATAGTCTTCAGCACCTTACAATCATAGAGTACATCTACAAACAAAATCATACATTGCATAGAAAAAACTAATCAACAGTTCAAACAATAGTAATGAGGGCTAAGTTCACAAGAGCTTACAATCTATGAGGAGATAGGAGTGATACAAAATGTAAAAAGTCTTTGTTTTGTACAATGGTCCAGCCATCTTAACCCCTTCCCGCCCAGTGCCGTACATGTACGGCGCAGCGGGAGGGGACTTGCCGCCCAGCGCCGTACTAGTACGGCGCGTTGATCGGGCGGGTGCAGGAGCTGCGCCCGTCTGATCAGCTGCGGGGGACCGCCTGTGCCCAGTAGCTGGACCCCTGCTGCGTACGCCCGCATCGGTGTTTTCACCGATGCGGGTGTATTAACCCTCGATGTGCCGCGGTCAACGCTGACCGCGGCACATGCAATGCGGGCGGGAGGAAGGTGGGTCCATCAGGTCCCGTGCTGCTGTGACGGGGACCCGATGGCTTGGATAGCAGCCGATGCCTTCCTTAGGCATCGTGGCTGCTATCCCTGCTTGCCTGTGCGATCCAGCCCCCTGGATTGCACAGGAAGCAGGCTGTAAGTGTATTACATTGAGTAATACACTTACAGCCAATGCATTACAATACAAAAGTATTGTAATGCATTGTTAAGGGGATCAGACCCCCAAAGGTTAAATAAAGTGGAAAAAAAAGTGAAAAAAATATAAAGTTTTGCAAAAAATAAAAGTTTCAAATAAAAAAAAAAGTACATTTTTCCCAAAATAAAGTTTAAAAAAAATTGTAAAAAAAAGGGGAAAAAAGAAAAGTATACATATTAGGTATCGCCGTGTCTGTATCGACCGGCTCTATAAAAATATCACATCATCCACCCCGCCAGGTGAACGCAGTAAAAAAAAAACCCAAAAAAAACAGTGCCAAAACAGCCATTTTTTGGTCACCTTCCCTTACAAAAAGTGTAATAGCAGGTGATCAAAAAGGCGTATTTAACGTATGTGTAAAACTTCCCAAAAATAAAAAAGTTAGACATATTTGGTATCGCCACGTCCGTAACAACCTGCTCTATAAAAATATTACATGAGATGGCCCCCCCAGGTGAATGCTGCAAAAAAAAAATCTATGCCAAAACAACCATTTTTTTCCCTCTTGCCTCACAAAAAGTGTAATAGCAGGCGATCAAACAGGCGTATTTAACCCGAAATGGTACCAATCAAACTGTCATCTTGTCCCGTCATCTTGTCCTGTCATCTTTATAAAAAAATATGGCTCTCTGAAAATAACAACACAAAAAAAAGATTTGATTCTGTTCAAAAATGCATCTAATGTGTAAAACTTTCCAAAAATAAAAATGGTAGACATATTGGGTATTGCCGCGTTCGTAACAACCTTCTCTACAAAAATATTACATGAGATGGCCCCCCAGGTGAATTCTGTAAAAAAAAATGTAAAAAAAACTGTGCCATAACAGCCATTTTTTTCACCTTGCCTCACAAAAAGTGTAATACCACACGATTAAAAAGGCGTATTTACCCCAAAATGGTACCAATCAAACTGTCATTTTGTCCCGCAGAAATCCAGACCCTACATGAGACAATCGCTAAAAAAATAAAAAAAAATATGGCTCTCTGAAAATAACAACACAAAAAAAAGATTTGATTCTGTTCAAAAATGCATCTAATGTGTAAAAATTTCCTGAAAACATCAGCTCATCCCGCAAAAAATGAGCCCCCACATAAGACAATAATTAAAAATAATTCCACCAAAATCTGTGTTGTAAAATCCATATGGCACTCCTTCTGTTTTGAGTCCTGCCATGTGCCCCCACATAAGTTTACCACAACATATGGGGTGTTGCAGTATTCAGGAGAAAATGGGTAACAAATTATGGGGTGCTTTTCTCCTGTTACCACTTATGAAAATAAAAAAATTTGGGGCTAAAGCAACATTTTATTGGAAGAAATGAAATTTTTTTATTTTCACAGCCAAGTGTTTCCAAATTCCGTAAAACACTTAGGGGGTCAAAGTGGCCAGTACCCCCCTTAATATATTCGTTGAAGGGTGTATATTCCAAAATGGGGTCACTTTTTGAGGGTTTCCACTGTAGGGGTACGTCAGGGTCTCTTAATTACAAAACGGTGCCTAAAAACTATTCTAGCAAAATCTGCCTCCAAAATCCATATGGCGCTCCTTTACTTCTGACCACTGCCACAAGCCCATAGAGACGTTTACCACCACATATGGGGTATTTCTGTAAACTGCAGAATCAGAGCAATGTATATTGAGGTTTAGTTTGCTGTTAACCCTTACTGTGTTGCAAGAAAAAAATTATTAACATGAATAATCTACCAAAAAACCTCCATTTTCCTTTAATTCTTGTGGAACACCTCAAGGGTTAACAAAGTTTGTAACAGCAGTTTTTTTTTTATAATTTGAGGGGTGTAGTTTCTAAAATGGGGTCATTTATGGGTGGGTTTCATTATGTAAGCCCCTCAAAATCACTTTATATCTGAATTGGTGCTTAAAAAAACTGGTTTTGGAAAATTTGGTGAAAATTTGAAAAATGGCTTCTAAACTTCTAAGCCCTCTAACGTCCTAAAAAAGTAAAATGACATTTATAAAATGATGCCAACATAAAGTAGACATATATGGAATGTAAAATAATAACTATTTTTGGAGGTATTACTATGTATTTTGAAAGTAGAGAAATTGAAATTTGGAAATGTTTCCAAATTTTTGGTAAATTTGGTATATTTGGTAAATAAAAATGAAATATTTTGCCAAAATTTACTACTGTCGTGAAGCACAATATGTGACGAGAAAACAATCTCAGAATGGCCTGGATAAGTAAAAGCGTTCCAAAGTTATTACCACATAAAGTGAAACATGTCAGATTTGCAAAAAATGGCCTGGGCAGGAAGGTGAAAACAGGCCCGGGGTTGAAAGGGTTAACAAAATAGGGGAGTAGGAAGCTGCATGAGTCAGTCACCAGATGATATCTGCTTTTGAGTTCATGGGATGTGGTGGATATTGTTGGATGACAGATCAGATGCAACAGAAGAAGGAAGTTGGGGGGGGGGGTGGTAGATGAATAGAGAAGAGTTAGATTAGAGGATCTCATAGGCCACCCTAGAAACGTGCTTTTTAGGAGCAACTAAAACTGTGGTTGTTGAGACTTAACCTGATTCTCTGGGGTAATTTATTTCAGAGAACTGGTGCAGCATGAGAGAAGTCTTGGAGAAGGAAGTTCAGATTATTGGAGAATGTGAAGTAAAAAAAATCATTGGCAGAATGGAGAACATGGCTAGAACTGTAAATAGAGATGAGGGAGGAGATGTAGAGGAGGGTATAGCACGGTGTAGAGCTTCATAGTAAGAGTAAGAAGTTTCAATTGAATTCTTTAGTGTATAGGTAACCGGTATAGTGACTGGCACAAGGAAGTATCAGTGTAGTGGTTGGGCAGATGGGGGATATTTTCTCAATATAAACGAAGGTCCTGATTTATCACCAGGGTACTACTTGTAGTTTGTCTTTAAAGGGATTCTACAGTTTTCAAAAACTGATGATCTATCCTCTGGATAGATCATCAGCATCTGATCGGCGGGGGTCCGACACCCTGGGCCAGCGCTTATCAGCTGTTTGAGAAGGCAGCGGCGCTGCAGTAGCGCCGCGGCCTTCTCTGTGTTTACCACAGGCCCAGTGACGTCACGACTAGTATCACTGGCCTGGGCACGGCTAAGCTTCATTCATGTGAACAGCGCTTAGCCCCGCCCAGGCCAGTGATACTAGTCGTGACGTCACTGGGCCTGCGGTAAACAAAGAGAAGGCCGCGGCGCTACTGCAGCGCCGCTGCCTTCTCAAACAGCTGATCAGCGGGGGCCCCAGGTGTCGGACCCCCGCCGATCAGATGCTGATGATCTATCCAGAGGATAGATCATCAGTTTTTAAAAACTGTAGAAACCCTTTAAATATGTCCATTACTCCTAAGTTAGCAGTCCTTGCAGAATCAATAAGGCTCACTTTGCTTGGTAAATTACATGCAATAACTAAGACAAACCAGATTCACATTCTGCCTTAATAAGCTATTGCCAAACGTGATTTAAACCTTCCAGATTCACCAGCAGTCAGCTTATTAATCATGGAGTCCAGGAAGCCTGGAGAAGGAGCGGAATCAATGGCTAATTTTTTTTGAAGAAATAATACATTGCCAAAAGAAAAAAAAAGAAAAAATAAGATGACAATGCATCCTTCTACTTCTGTCTCTCAAGCTCCAGACACTGTGGAGAGTGTATTTGCAGCTGACATCAGTGATGTAACCCAGAGCCAAGTGGGTTAAAGATCAGGGGGACAGTGGTAGAAAATGGAAAAGAAAAAAAAAACATTTTAGTAAAGGTTTTTATTTTTTTAAGTAGTAAAACATGATAGAAACTATATTCATTTTTTATAATCATACTAATGCACAGAATAAGACTGCTAAACCCAAAAAACCATGGTAAAATTGCATTATTTTTTATTTCACATCACAAATAATTTTTTACTGTTTTCCAATAGAAGAATATTAAATAGCGCCATTTAAAAATACAACTTTTTGTACAAAAAATAAGTCCTCATGGGGGTCTGTAAGTGGTAACGTTATGGTTCTTGGAGGGTCGGGAGGATACAGTGAAAGTGCAAATATAAAAATTGGCCTAGGCCCTAGTGCTTAAGGGGATGACACAGTCGTTGTCACGTAATATATTTCATTCTCTTATGCAAAGTCCTTTTGTTTTTCACCTTTTCCTATAGATACAACCTTTAGATCCAAAACTACAGAGCTGGCTTCAGATGCAACGTTTTGTAGTGGCGGATTGTATGTTGCATTTTACATTGCATTTACATGAAATAAATGCAAAGAATATTCACATTCACCTTCACTAGAAAATTCATATAATATTTCCTTTGAAACACAATCTCCCTGTTGAAGGAATGACAGGAAGGTGTGCAGCGTTATGAAGCTGGGGAGAGGGACATGCTGGAGTATGGCTGACTTTCTTAGAATAACTAAAGACTAAAAAGGTGAAGAGCAATTTAACTGAAGATGATGTTGCTATGGTGATGAATCTGTTTTCCCTTAAAGATTACGAGCTTTAAGCCGATGCATTGTTAGTTCTGAATGTGATGCTACTTAAGAGGAAGTTGGGATGCTGGGCCTGAGAGGATGAACCTGGAAGACACTCAATCTATTAACTTCTCCTGCTGTGCAATTCAGTTTTATTCTATAGCACTGGAAATGGTTTACTATTAGGCAAGGGTATACATGATAGCACATGGGTGATCACAGCTTTATTGTGAGATTAGATGACATTTTGGAATAGAGGACTCCAGATTAAATATTTTTTTTTTATCAAAGTCAATTGCCATCACGCCTAGTTATACTCAATTAGTTTATAAAAGTTATACAGGTCTGCCTAAAATATGCATTGACTGGCATGTCTGTGTCTCCATTAAGACTAAGACAACAGTAACATAGTCTATAAACATAGTTTATAAGTATTATTAAGGGTTTTTCCAGGATTTCAACTCTTTTTAACTAACCCCAGTGGTAGTCCCTGGTACCCAATGAAAAAATCATACTCGCCTGCTCCCTGCCACTTCATTTAAGTTCCCTGGCTTTGTTGGGTGATTTTCTGATCCTTGGCCTGTTTACTTCCAGTTGGGGTATAGACGGGTTCACGTTCGCCTCGGTAGTTAATGACTGGCCTCAAAGGTGATGGATCCCTAAGTGGTAAGTCACTGCGGGGTCATATGCTGCTTTGTGACCCGTCGGTGCTCCAGCTGCAGTCATTGACTGCAGCAGCGCATGTGTCCCTATGTGCACTCTGTCTGAAAATAAACGGGCTGGGGATTGGAAGATAGCTTATGTGAGCCAGGGCGCTGAAAAGGGTGCAGCAAAGAGCAGGTTTAAGGTCAAGCTATATGGTTCTTCTCAATGAATGGCTCATGAAGTTCAAAACAGAAGTAGAGAAGAACTACCTATTTCCTTTTCTGAGTATGGGCTTCTTTCCTGTAATGAGTTGGTTATCATAGGTGAGGTGTGTATGCTACAAACTTTTCATTCAAATGATCACCAGACAATCAATGCAAAAGATTAAATAACTGCTAAAGAGTTAAATGTTGAGATTTATTTTTAAAGCATTTATTTTCTTATGCAGTATGTATCCCAAATGGTTATGTATGGGCAACAAATAGTTGCCAGTCTTAACCTAGTTACTGGGTTGATGGGCCGGTCCCAACCCCTTGGTTAGTATGTCTTTGCTGATCAGAGCTAGAGGCATATGTGAGCTCCTGAGACGTCAGCCTGGAGAGGAGCCTGGTCCAGGAAACCTTGATCCTTAAGGCTGAAAGCTGTCGGAGATCTACTTAAGGGCTCATTCAGACGGCCGTATGATGTCCGCAAAAATACGGATCTGTTTTTTTGCAGACCCAAAGACTTCAATGGGGCTATGTCCTGATTTTCACTGACAAGTATAGGGCATGTTTCATTTGTTTTGCGGAGCCGTGGAATGGAAAAAAGGGCCCATAGAAGTGAATGGGTTAGTATGTAATCCGCAAAAAAACGCATCCGCATTTTTGTGGACAACATAGGGCCGTCTGAATGAACCCTAACTGAGGGACTACCCTTGAGGGAAAAAGAACTGACATTTTCCTGATAGTTGACAATCTCTTAAAGGGGTATTCCCGTCTCACAAATGTAATTTGTATAGTTAGATATAGCCATACCAATATTATTACTAATAGAATGTATTTATATAAAATGTACCTTTTAGAAGATTTGCCTATTTGTATATCCATTGTCCCACACACATCAGTCAGGCCGTCGCCCCTGGTTACAGCCACCGCGGCCATGTAGTAGTGGTGCTGCTGTATTGTGGTGCTGCTGTATAGTGGTGCTGCTGTATTGTGGTTACAGCCACCGCGGCCATGTATGGTGGTGCTGCGTTTTGGACACTACCAGTCCAAAATGCAATGGTCAGGATCCGTCCAAAATGCAGACTTTATAAATGGATCCTGCTCCATAGAGATGTATTGATCCTGGAACAGGATCCATTTCTCTGCGTTTTGGAAGCACAGACAAAAATGCTACAACCCTAAGATGTGTCTCCGCATGCTCATGCAATGTGCGTTTACAATACAGCAGTTACCTCAGAGCGGGCATGAACAAGAGCAAGCTGACCACCACTACTACAAGGCTGTGGTGGTCGTAACTAGGGGCAACGGCCTGACTGATGTGTGTGGGACAATGGATATACAAATAGGCAAATCTTCTAAACGGTATATTTCATATAAATACATTCTAATTTAAAGGCCATGTTTGATACAGACAGTAAGGTATTCACTCATTTATGGCAAAAGACTTTGCTGCTTGAGGAAAGGTTATAATGTGTTGACACCCACCACACTTTGAGATGGACTGGCCATCCGGATCTAATATCTGCACCCAACAGCCTGGTAATTGCAGAAAGTGTTAATAAGAATGTAATAGCATGCTTATGGTTATTTGAGAAGATTTCAAAGTGCACTTAGAGTGACAATCAGGGAGATTACTACCAGCATTGCTGTTGCCTATACACAGCAATTGGGAAGAGCCTACTCTGTAACATACCTCAGAACTGTGCCGATTGCTGTTATATGTACTTCAACTCCCATAATCTATTTAGTAAAGCTAGACTTTATTTATTGTAACCAAATGGGCCTCCATCATTCATCCCCTGTGCTAGCCTCATGCCTAGTGGCCTCCAGCCTTTGAGTTTGAATGGTGTGGCACAGGAGCCAATAGTTCCTGTCTCTGTTGTTAAACTGCTGCTTTAGGGTAACTGTTGCCATGGGTTACAGTTTGAGATGGGCATCAAAAACTCTCCTTCTGAGGTCATCAGAAATCTCAATTTTTCATGCTATAATACACTTCCACAAACGTTTTGTGGAGATCAAATTTTGATATATCAATGTTCTCTAAATAAAACAGGTTCTCCACTCACACCTAATTGTCATGACATTGATTGAAAACATCTGACTTTGATTTCACCTTCAAATTATCTGTTAATCCTTAAGGTTCACATACTCACACAGACATGTGATATTTGATCATTTTCCTCAATAAATAAATGAACAAGTCTAATATTTTTGATAGTGTTGAGCTAATCAAAGTGGAATGAATTGAATTCAATACGAATTTCAGGAAAAATTTGATCCACCACAATTCCAAATTTCCTCACGTTTCGTGGTAACAAATTGGCTACATGTGGCTACATGTGTTAAAAAGTGAAAGTAAGAAGCCCAGGAATGCAATATGACCCATAAAGCCATGCAGCTAGCCAATCATCAAATAGCCATCCCCTGTGATGTCACAGCCCTATAAAAGCCTCATACCGAATGGTTGCCACCATTTCACTGTAAACTGAGTATAGGGAGAGACATGCCAAGCACTAGGGACAGTGTGTTAGAAAGCTTTTAATTGTGGGATATTGTATAGGGACAGTGCAGGGACAGTGTAGGGATATTGTAGGGAGAGCACAGGGAGACTGCAGGGATAGTGCACCGCGTGCATCTTGGTCACCTGCTGCACCATTTATTCCTAATCTGTTCTGTTATACATAGACTTACTGTGCATCAGACTCATTGTCAACAGGCGGTCTAATATATAGGTGGGTTTACCTAGTTCATCCCCTGCGCCATTTATACTTAATCTATAATGTTATACATAGACTTAAAGGGCATTGGACTCATTGTCAACAGGCGGTCTAATATACAGGTGCATTTACCTAGTTCATCCGCTGCGCCATTTATACTTAATCTGTTCTGCTAGACTAAAAATGCATCAGACTTATTGTCATCAGGCGGTCTAATATATAGGTGCGTTTACCTTTTTCACTTGATACGCCATTTCTGTTATAGATAGACACATTGATTAATAGATAAGCAATTATATTAGGCCCTGATTCACAAATTGGAGTGATATGCCAGTCTCATTCTATTGTTTGTGGCGTGTCCACATTTATTATTAGTTAAGCAATTCTATTAGGCTCTGATTCACAAATTGGGGTGATACACCTGTCTCATTCTACTGTTTGTGGCGTGTCCACATTGATTACTAGATACAAAATTCTATTAGGCTCTGCTGGATGGATCAAACCTGGCAGCTGGATTATTGACATACAGGAGGAGTGTCATTGGTTATTGGAATGAACCACATAGATCACTCTACCAACTCGACCCAAATTCATTGTAGCTTATATGTTCTTTTATTCAGTGTTTGGTCAGTGTTTTGCATCAGTATTTGATCTGAATTTGTAAACCAAAAGGAGGATTGAGTCACAGAAGAGATGGAAATAATTCCATTACATTTTATCTCTTTTTTGGACCCACTTCTGTTTCTGGCTTACAATTACTGATCAAATACTGATGCAAAACAGAGAGGTTTTATGGATGCTCAAAATACAGAATTTGTTTTGTTTTAAGTTCTTCTGACGGATCAGAAGAATGGAAACATAAACAGTGATGTTAATACAGCCTTACTTCCATTGCTGCTGCTCCCCTCCCCACTTTGTCATGGGGCCACTATTGTCACGGTTACTGCCACTGCTGTCAACACAATCCCTACTCTGTCATGGGGACACTACTACCGCCTCTGCTGCTGCCACTGTCCCAACTCTGCCATGGGGCCACAGCTTGAATTCTGGGGCACTGCGTGGTTAAGTCTTAGGCGATAAATTAGACCTGACGCTTTTATTGACGCATAGCAATACAACAGCTAACAGAATACTGATGGCATAGTACCTATAGAACAGATTAACTATTACAGTGGGTGCACTAGAAAGTAATGCACGGTGACACCCTCTCCCTGTAATCTCCCTGCACTGTCCCTGCATTTTAAGTTCCAAGCCTTCACATTGAGCATCCAAGCATTCACGTGATTAGTGACAAATTTATTTAGAACAAATCAAATTTCTTGAAGAACTTCTGCAAATTGTCCGAATGAAATTTTTCAAAACTTTGCTCATCTCTAATTTTTTACTATTTTTTTTAAATTTGGTTATATTTATGTACTTTTAGGACTTATGTTAAAATCTGATGTAGTTTCAGGTCAAATTTATGCACAAATATAGAAAATCTGAATGGTTCACATACTTTCAAGCACTACTATAAAAGAGACAGGCTTCAGGTGAATCATGAGGTAAAGATATCACGATGGATAAGCATGAGTGCAGTGGTTGTGAAGCAAGGTACCGGACGTTGGGAGCACGTAATGCTCCATGTGGAAAGCTATCTTTATTGATAAGTACTAATAAAGCCATCTACATTGTTGCCAGTCTGAGAAGACCAGAGCAAGAGTGTTGAATCTAGGGAGATTGAGTGCAATGCAAATCAGTGGAAAATTGAGGTCTTACTTCTCAAAGGGACAATAATGTATTTGTTGCCCCTTAAAGAGACAGTGTAGCAAATTATCCTGTTGCCTGTAACTAAGCCTGTGCCATCATTGAAATACTGTAACCACTAAGCCTGTATCCTGTCAAAAACTGTTGTGACTATAAACTTGTTACCCCATGTAAGTCAAGTAAAAGCCTCCTTGTTTAAGTTATAAGTGTGCCCACCTGATTCCCCCCACCATCCTAGAGTGGAGATCCACTCTTACCACTTGGGGCCAAAAAGATCATCTACTTATCTGTAAGGGGATCTGATGACTATCCATTATATACAGAAACTGATCTGACTCTGATGCCCTCCAACAATAGCCCTGGAAGATTTTCTTTAATATATTGGCAGCTACGAGCTCTAACAAATGTGAAGAAAACCTTTTAATCAGAAAAAAAAACAGCAATGATGAAGTTGTGGAGTATCAGATTCTGTTTTCATTATCTTTATGTGTAATTTAATCATGTTAAGTTGTTATTATAGGTTTGGTTTTATTCCTGGCTGTGAAACAGCTTGTGAAGCGGCTTCTCATGATATAATGTCATCAGAATCCTGCCCAGAGCCCTAAAGGAACCTTCTGTCCCTCTGGGTTAAAGTGTTTCAGTCAAGAATAAAATATGTACTCAGCCAAGCTGCCGATATTCATCCAGTTGATATTTGTAATAGACACTAACACCCGGCAGAATGGATTCAAGTGGAAAATCAATGAACTGCAAAATGTAGCGTGAAATAATTACACTGCTTGTGCATCACTGGGTACCTGTAGACCCACACAACCAGGAGTATAAGGGAAAGAATGAAAAATCCAAACAGTAAGAAATCAATCAATCAAGCTTGTTGCCAGGAACAGTGAAGGGAAAGGCTAAGCTTGCTATCAGAGTTGCAGGTGCACCTCAAAAGCAGCTGCCTGCAAGCGAATACTTTCATGTTTCCCCATTTTCATAGAAATCCTTTTTTATGTGAGGTTCAATGTAATTTTTTTGGGTGAGTGATTTCAATTTAATTAAGCAGTATATATTACTGCAGCAATATCCATGGTATGACTGTAATCTACCTGTGTGTGTTCAGCTGAAATTGAGCATCAAGCATCGATCATCTGTTTAGTGTGTGTTTAGTTTCCACATGATAGCAATTTTTCAATTTAATTAAGCAGTATATATTAGTTATTACTGCAGCAATGCCCACGGTGTGGCAGCAATCTACCTGTGTGTGTTAAGTTGAAACTGAGTATCAAGCCTCAATTGTCTGTTTACATCTATTCAGTTTCCACACAGTTGGAATTTAAATTTTGTTTTGGATCATTAAATATAATTAAACAGCATATATATTGGATTACTACAAGATACAGGGGATAGCAGCATTCTACCTGTGTGTATTAACTAGAAATTGAGTATCAAGCCTCAGTTGTCCGTTTATGTATTTTCAGTTTTCACACAACTATTTATTTGGTTGTTTTTTGGGGGGGTTTTTCAATTTAATTAAGCATTTTTCATTTTTTCTAAGAAGTGGCAAGAAAACCCCACATGCCCTAACGGCAGATAGTCAAAAGAGTCTCCCTGTTGATGACTTGTTGGCCATTGAGGAAGAAGTGAGTTACACTTTGAAAGGCGTCTGGCTGGGATATTTGAAAAACAATCTATTGCAGGGACACCTATCTGCCACCCTCTGAATACTGAGTGTGACCCACATCTGAACAGTGTGGCTTGCACATAAATATCTGTGCATTCCCATCTTTCAGTGGCACTTGAATAACTGTGTGCTTCCATCTATGAACGGGCAGTGGAGGCCACAGACCTTAGTGAGGAGAATATCAGCTGCAAGTTTCCATTGACCAATACAGACAGTCATAAAAGGAGACTTCTTATCTATCTCAAAGTGGTTTTCTGTATGGGAGGTGGTAAGAGTTAATTGCTCTTATGTGACTTGTTGCATACTACTTCATCAAGTGTAAACATTATGTGATTTATATGAAAGCAGTCCTCTGGTCTGAACAGATGTGAATAATCAGTTCACCCAGCATTGACTACCTAGAGTATAGTGTACTGAATGTTTCTCTGATATCATATTATTTATTTATTATTGTGAGGAATGTGGAATTATGATCTAATTCCAGCCATTTGTGGTCAGATAGCAGAGCGAGTGAACTCCGCAGGGGCCCTGGCTTCAAGCAGGCCACATGTGTACAAATTCACACCTCAATCAGCCAGCATGGAGGCCATCTCATCCTACATCCTGCTAGGGGGTGTCAGCTATTACCCTGATCACTCAAATCCATAAGACATCATGGAACCAGGAATTCATAAGGAATTATGAATTGCCCGTCCATCACAGGAATAAACCAGTTATATATCTGTGACCCTGGGACCAAGACGGATATGCCCCTGGCATTAGTTTGGTGGTAGGAGGCAAGGAAGGGGACATACAGAGATCTCCCAGCAGGAACCTAATACTGGCAGATCCGTTGGTCCCAGAACTATCTCCCTGTGACCTTCTGGTCTGGAGCTATGGGCCATAATGGGTTTTGGCTACGAGGACCAGGAAGGAGGAGTGAACAGAGGGAGGGAGGGGAGTGACCGACTACAGGTAAAAAGGCCCACACAGGCCTGAGGCCAGCATCTTTCTCTTAAGGGGGTCACATTGAGTAATGTGTTTGGAGGGGCAGTGGACCAACTTCTGACATGACTGCCCCCATGTGACTACAGCCAAGCATTACAGCAACCTCATCATAACCCAAAGGACTACCATCCACCTGGTAACTGACTTTTACTCTGTGTAACTCTGTTGTATCATACCACCTGTATTTGCATATCTGACCACTGTATATGTTCTCTGTGTATATATCGTGTCTAGTGCACCCTTAAGGAGATTAATTATATGATTTGTATCTCAATCACGAATTCCCACGTCCGTGTTTCGGCATAGTTGTACGCTACTGCGGGTTGGTTTCTCACCATATATATAATCCTGTTAGCGTACCGGGCTTATATCAAACGAGGAACTGGTGGCAGTCTACCAGGCTGAGAAAGCTCAGGGGCAGTGAAAAGGCTCTCTCAGCTTGTCAGGGTTGGCCTCCCTGTGCCCACATGGACCGGAGGCTTCTGTGTAAACTGTACCAAGCTGACCTTACGTACTCCTAGGGAGGGCGTAACATCACTTCTTGGAAACCAGTGATGAAACCATATCTCGTGGGCTTGACGTAGTTGACATCAGGCGGGCCTGCGAGGTGTGGTATTCGTCACAATTATACTCACTTATATAGCGCTGCGACATATTCTGCAGTGCTTTACAGACATTATGATCACATTGTCCTCATTGGGGCTCACAATATAAGGTCCCTATCAGTATATCTTTGACGTGTGGGAGGAAATAGTATTTTATGAACAAATTATGAATTTTTTAATGTATTTTTTTTATTAATTATTATCAGCAAGGGCCCTGCTGACATTATATATTGTTTATTTTACCAATAGATTTTTATCTCCCTGTACTGTACTAGGTTATTTCAGGTGACGGAGTGCCTGCTATTATTTTGTATGTATTTTCCACTTATACTAGACACTAGGTGGGTCTGGTAGCTGTACACCCCTATTTTTTCATTTATTCAGCAGATGTAAGCCACTAAAAATATTTAGCAATTCTACCTAGAGGGGTGCTTTCCTTTTTCCTAAGAAGTGGCAACAACACCCCTCCATACCCTAGGGCAGATAGTCAAGAGAGTCTCCCTGTTGAAGACTTTTACTGCCCTGAAGTGGAGGTGGAGGAGAATGCTACAGACCCCAGGTATAGCCATGTTGGTGGTGGTACTCATAGGGGCCCCCCTAGCTGCGCTATTGTCATTGGGGGTAGCGACAGTGGCAGTCGGGGAAGAGCATGGAAGGGGGGACCAAAGAACCCACCATGATATCCCACAGTCCGATAGAAGCAAAAGCGAGGGTGACAACTCAGATGATGATTGTGTGCTGGACAAGATCTGGGAGCCAGATCAGTGTGCTGAAGAGGAGGCAACATCAGAGGAGGAGGGTGATGGTGGTAGCAATAAACAGCAGAGGCCACATACCTCCCAAAGAACAGCCAAGGCCATATCTGCTTTGGGATCTGGTGATGCTACTGATGCAGTGGGTGGATTAGGCCCAAGACGTGTCAGAGCTAAGCCCAGCTCAGCTGCCTCTACCTCTGCTGTGTGAGTATCTCCCATCTGGCAGTTTTTCTCCACAATGCAGGAAGACAAAAGCATTGCCTTGTGCAAGCTGTGCAAGAGCCTGTGGGCAGGCAGACACAAAAGGAGGAACCAAAACTCTATTAAGCCACATGAAGTGGCATCACCCCATCCTGTGGGCAAACAGAGGTAGCAGCCAGCCACTGTGGCAGGAGTTCCCTCCTTCTGGCCCAGCTCGCCCTCCTTCTCCCAAACCAGCATCCACAGGCAGTATGGTGTCTTTCACATCGTCATTATTCCTTTCCGCTTCTTCCACTCAGACTTCTCCTCCTCCGTTCCATCATCAGCCATCGATAACGGAATGCATGGCCAGGAAATAACTCTACGTGCCAAGGAATCTGAGGGTGCGCAAGCTTAATTCCCACCTGGCCAGTTGCTGACGTACCATTTAGTCTAGTCTGCTGCTTTTGGGGAGCTAATGGTGTGTGCTCAGCCTTGCTGGAAGAGTCCTAGCTGACATTATTTCTCCCAAAAATCTATCACTGCCTTGTACTGTCATGTGGCGCACAAAATGGGCTGCTCCCTACGATTCTCGCTGTGCGGCGAGGTTCATGCCACTGTGGACACCTATGGGAGGTGTTGCAGGCAGGGACAGTACATGTCTTTCACAACCCACTGGATCAATGCTTTTTACGGTAGTGGCCAGGCAGCAACCTGGCAATGAGGCCAGGTCCGTTTGACCCCCCAAAATCGTGTTGTCTGGCTCCCACATCAGGCACTTATCCACCTCCTCCATGGACACGTTCCCGTCCCTAACAGCTGCTGGGCACAGGATCACTTGCCCTACCCCTCCTTCCTATCACATGTCAAGCGTTGCCACTTGCCACACCATGTTGGAGCTGATCGGCCTGGGAGAGATTAACCACACCGGTGAGCAGTTGCTCAAGTACATCAAGCAGAAAACATCCTGCTGGCTGCCACCCCGCTGATTCCAACTAGGAAAGGTGGTCAGCAACAATGTGGCTACCCTGAACCTGGGCAGAATAACACATGCTCCCTGCATGATGCATGTTATTCATCTAGTGGTGCAGAGCTTTCTAAATAAATACACTGGCTTGCGCAAGGTGTTGCCAAAGTCCAGGAGAAAAAGGACCTTTCACTAATTGTGACATGCCTATTTTAATAGCTTCATGCATTCCCAATCTATTCTTATGGCTCTATGCTGTACCATTCTCTTATTATTTCCAGTATAAGTTATGAATGAATTGCTATCAGTCTGCAGTAAGGGTACAGAGGGGTGCTAACAAAATGAGGGGTGTGTACCTGCGGATCCCTATAATCCAGCCCTGTTCAGAGGGAAACACCTCATGTGTACACTACTCAAAAACAACTAAGATAGAGCCAACCAGGTGCTCTGATATTCAATATCATCTTGATCACCAGAGGATGTATGTGCTTGTATATAATCCTACATTACTCAGAGTTGTAAATAAGCTTTCCTTCTGCTGGGCCAAAGATTCACTTAGCTGCTGTAGATCTGTATCTAAATAAAGTGTGGCTTTTTGGCACACCCTGTCTGCTTTAGACAAACCCTATCCATATGCCCTCTCTATATGTCATCTCACTTCTCCATGGCATTCACATGGGTCCAGAAATCTAAGACATGGCATGGTGAGCTGTTTGTCAGTATACTTTAATGCTGGTGGCCACCAGTGATTTCCCCTCCTTGACATAAATGTCATTGGCCAGAAGATGCCAAGTGTAAAGGCCCTATTACACTGCACAATTAGGGGCCAATTATAGGGGATAGGAATGCTCATTCCTGATAACTGGCCTGTATAATGGAGCAGCTAATCAGCCGATAAACGAACAAACACAGCCTGTATACATTGATGAAGCAATATAGAGGAGCTTATAGAGTTGGACTGTGTTCAGGTTTGGACTGGCCCACCAGCATAGCCTAGGAACAACCGGTGGGCCCAGGGCCCAGAACCCAAAGTATTGCAGATTGGGGCCAATCACTTGCCACAACCATGTGTCTTATGGAATGATTGACAAATAAGTGATTATATGTTATAATTATATCTTATATGTTATTACTATATGTTATTGATAATATGTCCTGTGTATACAAAGATAGGAAAAAAAGAGAAGAAGATGCACACAGTAAATCTGTGCATACGCATAGATGATAGATGTAGTGTAGGCCTTAAACACAAACATATTCTGTACAGATGGAAGATGGGCACTTAAAATTATTTTCTCCAGTGGATGTAAGGAATTCCAGTCTGATACTGGTTGGTTGCCCTTTAATTCCCCTTGAAATATTAATGCTTCCTCTGTGCTTCAGTAATCCATGGGATATTAGCATACCCACAATGTATAGAACTAGAACATCAGTTTCCAGTCAATTACAGAACAGCAGATTTGTTTTTCTACAAGGTGCCCTGAAACTTGATTTCTTGTGCTTTGATTGCATATTTGATTGAGTGCATATTTTTTGCTGTCAGCAGCTCAATGATTGAATTATTTAGTACAGTTTATAAGGAATAAATATAGGTAAACAATGGTAGAGGTCGCCGGCAGGGCACCCCAGGGGTACGGCATATTGATGTGCGAGTAGTACATGATGTCTGTCTCTTGCGCCTGCGTCCTATGTTGAATGCAACTGAGCAAGGTAGTGATCAGAAGCTATGAGATCCTATGTAAATCTTGGACTAATCCTGTACTCAAGAGCAATATTAGGCTACTTTCACACTTGCAGCAGCCTTTTCTGGCAGGCTGTTCACTATAATGAGGGCGGGCTGGAGGTCCAGCCGCAGCACGGCAGGCATACCGAGAGGTGGCTGTAATATAACTACAGCACGCTGCGGTTTTTGTCCGGCTGCCTCTCAGCATGTTTGCCGTGATGCGGCCGGACCTCGGGCCCGCCTCCATTATAGTGAATAGGGCTGGAGCTGACTTCCAGCAACACGCTGGGTCTGCGGTAGCACGGATCCGGCAGGCTGTTCCCCCGCTGAAACAGCCTGCTGGAAAAGGCTAACGTAAGTGTGAAAGTAGACTTAGTCAGAAGAAAGCTCTGTATGTGCTTTCATATGAATGTTGTATAAAACGTCATGTAACTGAAAATTTGCACAAGATAAGTAAAAAGTAATACTTGCAAAATTACTGCATATCATATGTGGTTACACTGTAAGGGTTTTACTGCAATCTTTGGCATGCTACCAATTTTTATTACTGTTTTTATAAGATTCCAACTTTTGTTTGTCCATGGTGCAGTTTTGACTTGAGGTAAGCTTTCAGATGCTGGTGTGCTATGATTCACCCACAGATTTTTTCCCCTTCCTTTGTAACTTTAGCTAGGGTCCTTTATCTTGCTGTCTGATCTAATACATAAAGAAGACTGTATTTTTCAGATGACCCAGTTTTACTGACATGTAGGACCTACATCTACATTTTTCTCCAATCTATTGGCACTCAGATCATAAGAAAACCTGATGGAGAGGTTCCAAATGTTAAGTACATAGGATGTGCAACACAAAGTTCTCTATTTCATAGCCATTTGCTATTGGCTTAAATTGAATGCGTTGTTTAGAATATCCATTTTCACATACCCTAATAAGAAACAGAATGGTGCTCATTTCAGAATCCCCATCTGTTAGTTTGAATGATCTCATGCTCTGGAGGACCAAACTGTGTAATACTTCATTTCTCCTGTGCTAGTGCTGCAGGCAAAGTAAAAACCTACAGCTGGGCTCCCCCATAGATTACAGCTAATCAGCTTGTTGCTCTTTATGTGTACCTAAACCTTTAAAGGGAATCTGTCAGCTCTGAAACACCCTCCAAACTACAGTAAGTGATGTATAGTGTAAGTGACATCGAGTCCGGTTATGTAATTTTTATCTTCATACTCACTTGCATTCTGACTCTGTGCTCTGACAAACCAGCAGTAAAATGCACTCAGTGGACTCCAGTGCTCACTCACATAATGGAGAGGACTCAAAGAAGAGTCCTTTCAATGTATTTTACTGCTAGTTTGTGGGAGCACAGCGTCAAAATGGAAGTGAGTATGAAGATAAAACTTACATATTCAGATTCAGCACCACTTACACTATACATCTCTTACTCTAGTTCAGGGGGTGTTTCGGAGCTGGCAGGTTTAAGTACACTTTATTAAAACCTAAATAAGCTAAAAATAATATTTGCAATGTACTTTTATTCCCTTTTTTTTTAACTTTTCCATGCAAAATAGGCATCTGAAGTTCAGATGCCTATTTGTACTTTAGAATCTGTACATCCATGCAACACAGTGTACGGGAGTACAGGCTCTCTCCCTGTGGTTGTACTGTAAGTACATTACAAATATTATTTTTAGCTCATTTCCTATAGGTTTTAATATAGTGTACTTAAAAGTGTAGGTACACTTTAACATGACTGGTCCACTTTAAGAGACTAAACATCATAAAGCACCATAACATTCAAAGTAACATAACTTTATCTGTCTACCCACCATAAATGCATTTTAAAATGAAATCTTTTTTGATAGAAAGCTCACACATCACCTCGACTTTGTCAATAACTGGATGATGTATCTAAAGAAAAAGCAATCACTGTACAGTTACCTATCTCCCCGAGGCAAAATGCTCTCTTCATCTACCTCAAGGGGCTGTTGTCAGAGGCATAAAATATTAAATCTAGACACTAAGTGAGATTCAGGAGCACAAGCTGCACCATTTTGTTCTCTACTGAGTCAGTTAGGTTATATTAGTCTCCATAAAAATAGACATGTGAAGTATCTGTCCAAGTGATGAACCGGCCTTATCATCCATTTTCAAGTAGAGTCGTTCGAGATACAATGTTTCTGTGTTTTGTCACTTACACCCTTGAAACAACTCATATTACTTTGTCACCCTGGATATTTTCTGTATAGTGAAGAGTAAACCTGATAACAGTGGACTCACTTACCAGCAATAGTAATGGACTAACCTGCCATACATATTATATAATTATCTGAATTACCAGAAGTCATATGGGCTCACTTACCAGCAATAGTAATGGCTGACTTACCAGCTATAGTGGTGGGCTCACTTTCCAGCAATAGTAACGGCTGACTTACCAGCTAAAGTGGTGGGCTCACTTACCAGTAGTAGTAATGGCTGACTTACCAGTGATAGTGGTGGGCTCACCTACCAGCAATAGTAATGGCTGATTTACCAGCTATAATTGGGGGCTCACTTACCATCATTAGTAATGGCTGACTATTACTTTTTCACCCTGGATATTTTCTGTATAGTGAACAGTAAACCTGATAACAATGGACTCACTTACCAGTAATAGTAATGGATTCTCTTACCAGCAATAGTAATGGGCTGACATGCCATACATATTATACAATTGTCTGAATTACCAGCAGTCATATGGGCTCACTTACCAGCAATAGTGGCGGATGACTTACCAGCTATAGTGGTGGACTCACTTACCTGCAATAGTAATGGGCTAACCTGCCATACATATTATATAATTATCTGAATTAACAGAAGTCACATGGGCTCACTTACCAGCAATAGTAATGGCTGACTTACCAGCTATAGTGGTGGGATCACCTACCAGCAATAGTAATGGCTGACTATTACTTTTTCACCCTAGATATTTTCTGTATAATGAACAGTAAACCTGATAACAATGGACTCACTTACCAGTAATAGTAATGGGCTGACCTGCCATATGTATTATACAATTGTCTGAATTACCAGCAGTCATATGGGCTCACTTACCAGCAATAGTGGCGGCTGACATACCAGCTATAGTGGTAGGCTCACTTACCAGTAACAGTAATGGCTGATTTACCAGCTATAGTGGTGGGCTCACTTACCTGCAGTGGTAATGGCTGACGTACCAGCTATAGTGAGGGCTCACTTACCAGTAACAGTAATGGCTGATTTACCAGCTATAGTGGTGGGCTCACTTACCTGCAGTGGTAATGGCTGACGTACCAGCTATAGTGAGGGCTCACTTACCTGCAATGGTAACGGCTGAATTACCAGCTATAGTGATGGGCTCACTTGCCAGAAAAAGTAATGGCTGAATTACCAGCTACAGTGGTGGGCTCACTTACCAGCAATAGTAATGGCTGACTTATCAACAACACTGTATAATGGGTTCACATGTCAGCAATAGTAATGAGCTTGCTTTCCAGTGTAAGAATAAGCTCACTTATCAGCAATAATAGTGCACTCACCTGCAAGTGCAGCATGCCGAGCCACAGAGGAGGCACAGTGGCTGGTGCTGAAAAGGATGGAAGTGGTGGCTGTTGCAACGAGGGTGGTTGTAGTCCTCAGAGTGACTAATCATTCTCCCTCTAGAGCTGCCTGGGCTGCACATGCAGTGATGGGAGGGGACACCCTTTCTTTCTTCTGGGCACACCCTGGGACTGTTGGGGCTCCTGCCTGGTGGTGGCTGGGTGCTCTTGATATTAGATAGATGGGTGCAAGTCAGGAGGGCAGACAGAAGGGCTGGCAGATGGATGATGGAGTCAAAGGCCAGTCCTATTTGGTTGCAATCTGTTTTTTACTGAGCAGATAATGGGAGTTGGAGGACATATAGCAGCAATAGGCACAGTTCTGAGGTATATTACAGAGTAGGCGTCTCCCAATAGTGTTGTATAGACAGCAAAAAGGGGATGCAAATGAGCTCTTAACAAGCTCTGCCTCTAAATGCCACTAGATGTAAGGCAGCTATCCTGTAAGTCAATGTTCAGCTCTTTAACCACTTCCCATCCGGGTCATTTAACCCCTTCCTGACCAGGCCTAATTTTGCAAATCTGACATGTGTGACTTCATGTGGTAATAACTTTGGAACGCTTTTACTTATCCAAGCGATTCTGAGATTGTTTTCTCATGACACATTGTAATTCAAGTTAATGATAAATTTGAGTCGATAAGTTTTAATTTTATTTATAAAAAAATCCAAAAGTTAACAAAAATTTGAAAAAATTCACTGTTTTCTAAATTTGAATCTCTGCTTTTAAGACAGATAGTGATACCCCATAAAATCCTTTTTAATTTACATTCTGCATATGTCTACTTTACGTTTGCATCATTTTGGTAGTGTCATTTTATTTTTTTAGGACAGTAGAAGGTTTAGAATTTTAGACGCAATTTTTGCAAATTTGCAAAATCAACTTTTTTAAGGACCAGTTCAGTTCTGAAGTCAGTTTGTGAGGCTTACATAATAAAAACCACCCATAAATTACCTAATTTTAGAAACTTCACCCCTCAAACTATTCAAAACTGGTTTTAGAAATGTTGTTAACCCTTTAAGTATTCCACAGGAATTAAAGCAAAATAGATGTGAAATTTCAAAATTTCACTTTTTTTGCAGATTTTCCATTTTAATCATTTTTTTCCTGTAACACATCAAGGGTTAACAACAAAACAAAACTCAATATTTATTACCCCAATTCTGCAGTTTGCAGAAACACCCCACATGTGGTCGTAAACTGTTATTTGGGGATACGCCAGGGCTCAGAAGGGGAGGAGCAGCATCTGCATTTTCTGGACATGGAATTTTTTGTCATGGTTTGTAAGAGTGATAACTTTTTAATTTTTTTGTGGACTGAGCTGCGTGAGGTCTTATTTTTTGCGGGACAAGCTGTGCTTTTTATTGGCACCATTTTGGGGTACATCCGCCTTTCTGATCACTTTTTAATCTAATTTTTGGGAGGTTAACTAAAAAAAAAGCAGTTTAGGGGCATTTTTCTATATTTATTTTTTACACCGTTCACTTGATGGGGTAGATCATGTGATATTTTTGTAGAGCCAGTTGTTACGGACGCAACGGTACCAAATATGTCTATTTTTTATTTATTTTTTTACGTTTTACACAATAAGAGCATTTTTAGAAAAAAAATCATGTTTTTGTGTTGCAATTTTTTAAGAGCCATTTTTTTTTCATTTTTCGGGCTATGATCTTGTGTGGGGGCTCATTTTTTGCGGGATGAGGTTACGTTTTTATTGCTATCATTTTGGGATGCATACGTCTTTTTGATTGTTTGATATTATGTTTTTTGGTAGGTGAGGCGACAAAAAAAACTGTTTTGGCATAATTTTTATTAGATTTTTTTTACGCAGTTCACTTGATGGGGTAGATCATGTGATATTTTTATAGAGCCGGTCGTTTTGGATGCGGTGATACTAAATATGTCTATTTTATTTATTTATTTTTATTTCTAACATTTTTTTAATGACATATTTGGGGGAAATTTGTTTTTATATATTTGTTTTTTTAATTTTTTACATAATACTAAATTTTTTTTATAATTTTTTTATTTTTTATTTTACACTTTGTGTCCCCCATAAGGTCATACAAGAGCTCAGGGGGACATTTAACTTCACTTATTTATTTTTATTTTTTTACACTTGATTTCTCCTGTAACTGGGGCTGACATAGTAGCCCCAGTTACAGGGGAAATACATCCCCAGAGAGGCTGTACAGCATAATACTATGCTGTACAGCCTCAGTGCAGGGCTGATCGGGTCTATGAGAGACCCTCATAGCTCCTGCACGCTCCCGGCCCCGGCGATCACGTGACCGCCGGGCCGGAACAGGAAGCGCAATAGCGCGGTGAGCGCTGTGTATACACCGATCTACAAGGCAGGGACCCCTGGGAACGGTCCCTGCCTTCTCTTTGGGGTACCCTGCTGTCACTGACAGCAGGTACCCCACTGTGCAGCTGCACGATTAGCGTGCAGCTGCTATTTCTGAATGGACGTTCAGAAACGTCCATTCAGAAATAAACAACAACTTCACGGACGTTTATAGTCAATGGGCGGGCGTGAAGTGGTTAAATAAGCCTTGAGACATGACTCCGATATTAAATATGCCAGCACCTCCTCTGCAGACAGTTGTTTCGGGCTGATTGCCCCTCATCAGTGCAGAGCAGATAGACAGCAGTAATGATGGTAGTAATCTTCTCAGAATCTCTCTCTTTCTCTACATACAGTTTGCAATCTTCCCAAATAACCACAGGAGTGCAATTCCATTCCCATTAACACTTTCTGCAGTATCCAGTCTGCTGGGCCAGAACTTAGATCGGATAGCCTGTCAATCTCCAAAGTGTGGTGGGCACCATAGGCAATTAACCCTTTGCACAAGCAGTACAAGCCTTTCCAGCAAGGCCTTGAAAGTGGTTCTCAACCATCTATAAATGTCCATCCTCTTCCTCTCAGGGGTAGTTGCTTCTCTGGCAGATTTCAGGCTCAGGGAAGAAGGCTCCCTGGAATAGACCTAGTTCTGAGCAGCTCATAGATGTGTAATCAGTGGCGTAGTTATAGGGGTCGCAGCGGTCGCAGTTGCGACCGGGCCCCTAAGCCAGGGGGGCCCCGAGGGCCCCCCTTGCCACTTGCAGGGCCGCACCGCCAATTAGGCAGGTGCGGGGCGGCCCTGCACATAGTTGCGGGCGGCGACGGGGCAGAGGGAGATGAGCGCTTCCATTGTGGAAGCGCTCATCTCCATAGTCATCTGTATCGCCGTCCTCAGGACGGCGATACAGATGCCTGTACTGCGGGGCAGGGGAGGGAGAGGCGTCTCCCCTGCCTGTTCCTCTGCCTAAGCCGTACAGCGCGGACACAGGCCGGAAGAGGCCTGCATCGCATCGCTGCCAGCACCATGGAGGTAAGTATAAGTGTTTTTTTTTTTTTTTTTATTGTTGTAGTCTTGGACCGGAGGGAGCTCTATTGGGGGGCACATGGGGGCATTTTTACTGGCACATGGGGGGCACTGGGGGCATTTTTTACCGGCAAATAGAGGCACTGGGGCAATTTTACTGGCACTGGGGCATTATTACAGGCAATGGGGAATTTGTACTGGCACATGGGGGCACTGGGGGCATTTTTACCGGCAAAAAGGAGCACTGGGGTCATTTTTGGGGGCACTGGGGCCATTTTTACTGGCACTGGGGACATTATTACAGGCACTGGGACCATTTTTACTGGCACATGGGGGCATTTGTTACTGGCACATGAGGGCACTGGGGGCATTTCTTAATGGCATGGGAGCACTGGGGGCATTTGTTACTGGCACTGGGGGCATTTGTTACTGGCACTTGGGGCATTTCTTAATGGCACGGGAGCACTGGGGGCATTTTTACTGGCACTGGGGGCTTTTTTACTGGCACATGGAGGCACTGGGATCATTTTTACTGGCACTGGGGGCATTTCTTAATGGCATGGGAGCACTGGGGGCATTTTTACTGGCACATGGGGGCACTGGGGGCATTTTTACTGGCACTTGGGGGCACTGGGGGCATTTTTACTGGCACTGGGGGCATTTCTTAATGGCACGGGAGCACTGGGGGCATTTTTACTGGCACATGGGGGCACTGGGGGCGCAGTTATTTCAGGGGAAAGTTATGTTTACACTATTACGGGGCACTATTTGCTGGGCGCAGTTATTTTAGGACACTGTGTGCCAATAATTACTGAAGGGCACTATCTGTGTGGTACTAGTGGCACAGTACTGGGGGTGGTAGGATGATTTGTCCAGAAGACAGGAGGATGATGGAAAAGTAATAAACTAAGATTTTTTTCTGTCTAACTGCAGAGATGAGAAATGGCTGAAAAATGGCGTCTGCTCTGAAAGGAGAAGATGAGGAACGAGAAGATCTACATCCGAGGAGAAGTCACTGGATGTACGAGGTATGTGCGCTGTATTAGGCTACATTCACACAAACATTGTGTTTTGCAGTCTGCAAATTGCGGATCCGCAAAAAAGGATGATGTTCCGTATGGCATCCGTTTTTTTTTTTTGCAGATCCACTGTAACAATGCCTATCCTTGTCCGCAAAACGGACAAAAATAGGAATGGACATACAGATGCGGACAGCACATGGTGTTCATTGAAGTGAATGGATCTGCATCTGAGCCGCAAAATATGCAGATCGGAGGCTGCAAAAACAACTGTCATGTGAATGTAGCCTTACCCTGTATGTTCTGTAGTGATATACGTAATGTTAGGAGGGAAAAGGTTAGGGTGAGAATTTGGCATGGGGGGGGTTTCAGTTTTTGACTTGGCCGGCAGAAAAGCTAGGTGCACCAGCGCTGGAGGAAGGGGGGGGGGGGGGGGCCAAGCTGAACTCTTGCACCAGGGCCCATGAGCCTTTAGTTACGCCCCTGTGTGTAATGTTGCAGATGCATGGGGTACCCCAGTCTCCGGCAGCTGTTTTCTAATGATTCAACCTCAATGAGCTGGCACATTGTCATCCATGAAGATTTAATTAGGCCTGTGTTGTTCATGCAGAGGCACAATGACTGGAGTTGTGTGGCATTTATCATCTGGTTCCGCAGGGCATTGTTCACAATGAAGTGGTCATCATTGTGGGATGTGGCCAAAGGATGTCCACTTCTATGCCTTTTTGTGACTCTTCCAGTCTCTCTGTTGCAACCTGCTGATGACACTCTGTGACAGTCTAAGCTCAGTGGCCACTTTCGTGCCAGAAGCCATGTATAGGCGACGTACTGTTGATCGATTGTTAGGTGTCGTCTTGGTTTAATGATGGCAAAATGTGAACAGCATGATGAGGAGGACTGTTTAAATACCAATTGTGATTGAACCAGGAAATTTATTGGGTGATTCAGGATCTAACACCTGTTGTGAATTTTGCTGTTAAGCTCCTTGTTAGAGAACAGCAAGTTGTGCAAAAAGTACTGAAACATTGAACAGTTGGACATATGCATTCAAAGGTTTAGAGAAAGTCACATTAAGTTCACCTGTAAAGGTTAGTGCGCATTTTAGGTTCATCCTGAAATTTCACCTACAAACCAAAGAACCCTAACTTTTTGTGAGTAGTGTATAATCGGAGTAATAAAAGCATAACCTTTAAGTGTATTTTCTCCATTGTTTAGATTGTATCTTGCGTCCTGGGTACTATTTAATACATAATACATAAAACATTTATATACATATATAAGTCATTCTGTTTTCAAGGTACAATCGAGTCTTATGCAATGAAAGGGACATGGCTGATGAAGAATAATGGTGATTTTTCTGGAGCATTCGTATAGCTTATATATCCTGCTCACATAATCATCTTAGTATTCTGTGCAGCATCCTGCCATTTAAAGAATTAAACCTCTGCTCTACCTTCTTGCCTTTATTCATTTTCATCTTTAATTGCTCCACTACCTCTTAGGACAATCCTTGTAAATCCTTCCTTTACTATGAGATCCTCCTTAAGACCTTAATGCTTTTCAATCTCCTTTTACATAAACATATGCACAATTTCTTCCTGATTCTCTCTTTATGAGGCCACTGGAGGTCATTTAGAAAGTAATGTGTAGATCTTCACTGATAATGACATCATGGTAGAAGGATACTAGTGCTGTTATATACCTAAGTGGTGGTGAGGAGGCAGAGATACAGGGCAAAACAGGGGGTGCAACACAATATTTTCTTCATTCGGCCTTGCCCCCTTGTCACTGTTTTTTGACATGGGGATTTTCCATATTTTCGGTTTTCACTCCCTGCCTTCCCAGAGCCACCGATTTTAAATTTTTCAGTTCACATTCACATATAAGAGCTTGTTTTTTTGCCGTGCAAGCTGTACTTTTAATATTGAATATTGATATCATTTAATATTGAATTGTATTGGAAAGCTGGAAAAAAATTCTAAATGGAGTGGAAATGGAAAAAAGTGCAATTCTGCCACCGTTTTATGGATTTTAAGGAGTAAGCTATGTGTTAAAACTGGGTCTCTGGGTCAGTACGGCAATAACCCATTTTTATAAATTTCTTGTTTTAACGCTTACACTCCCAGCGCCGTACATGTACGGCGCTGGGAGCCGGGACACAAACCTGCTACGGCGCTCTGATCGGGCTGGCGCAGGAGCTGCGCTCTCCCAATCAGCTGCAGGGGTCCGGCAGTGTCTGATAGCCGGACCCCTGCTGTATGCAGCGCTGACCGCGGCATGTGCAATGTCTGTGGTGGGAGGGAGAGCCTGTGGCAGGGAAGGCAGCCCGATGTCTTCCTTAGGCATCGGGCTGCCTTCTACGAAAGTCTGTGTGATCCAGCCCCCTGGATCTCACAGGCAGCAGGCTGTAAATGTATTACACTGTGTAATACACTTACAGCCAAAGCATTACAATACAGAAGTCTGATCCCCAAAAGTTGAAGTCCCAGACTGGGACAAAAAATAAAGTGAAAAAAGAAGTTAAAAAAATAAAGTTTTACAAACAAAAATAAAAGTTTCAAGTAAAAAAAAAGTGTCATTTTCCCAAAATAAAGTAAAAAAAGATTTGTAAAAAAAATAGGGAAAAAAAGAAAAGTAGGCAAATTAGGTATCGCCGCGTCTGTATCTGGCTCTATAAAAATATCACATGACCCACCTTGCTAGCTAAACACCGTAAAAAATAAAAAATAAAACAGTGTAAAAAAAGCCATTTTCTGATCACCTTGCCTGAAAAAAGTGTAATACCAAGCGATCAAAAAGACGTATTAATCCCAAAATGGTACCAATCAAACCGTCATCTTGTCCTGCAAAAAATGAGACACTACCTAAGACAATCGCCCAAAAAATAAAAAAATATGGCTCTCAGAAAATGGCAACACAAAAAAAAGTGGAGTGGGGTAAGTATAACCTCTATGAGGTGCCCGGACATTTTGGGGGGCATTATAGGGGTTGGATAACCCCTGTAAAGAGTTGACATCTGTCGCACATATATACGGCTGATGCTGGGAAGGGGTTAAATATGTATATCAGATGATCAACAAAGGAATGAAAATAAGAAACACCTAGTCACACAGCCAGGTACAGACTTCACATTTCTATCAGGGACAACTGTATGCTACCATTACGAAAGTACAAATACAGTATCACCAATAATATCACCATACAGTAACCATATAGTGGCAAGATAATACATCCATAGAGGCAGTCTGGAGTGTATTATCATACTGCAGACTATATAAGAGAATACAGCAATAATCAGACACAGTGAGAGGCAGAATAAACATTTACATTTACAATCAAGGTGACATCTCTTCTGATTGGGATTGTTTTATTTCTTTTCTTCTCCATCTGGGCCACACATTCATGATGTTTGTTCCCAGATATGATTCATCATTAGAGATGAGCGAGCACTAAAATGCTCGGGTGCTCGTTATTCGAGTCGAACTTTTCCCGATGCTCGGGTGCTCATTTCGAATAACGAACCCCATTGAAGTCAATGGGAGACTCGAGCATTTTTGCAGGGGACCAAGGCTCTGCCTAGGGAAGGCTGGGTAAAAACCTGGAAACCTCAGAAAATGATGGAAACACCACGGAAATGGACAGGAAACAGCAGGGGCAGCATGCATGGATGCCTCTGAGGCTGCCTCATCCCACCATTACCCCAAATTCTCAGGCAACAGCCTGGTGGTTACCCTCATGGCAATTGTGCTCACCCAGACCAAGAAAGGCGAGGCAAATACCCATCACATGTTAGGGAAGCACCCAACTAGGTGCAACGAAGGTCCATCACCGCCTGCAGGTGACACCACTGCTCATGCTGGCACTGCTGTGCTATCCAGCTCCCCACAGCGCAGGCATAAGCCTGACACATCATGGTGACAGCGTAGTGACACCAACAAGTGACCAAGTTAGATTGAGGTAGCAGTCAAATGTCTGTAGGCGAGCCTCCAAAAAATTTGTTTTGGAGTGTCCGAAGTTGACCCTCCTAAAAAATTGTTTAGGAGTGTCTGTAGTTGACCCTTCTGTAAAATATTTTATTTGTTTTCCCTGTTATTAGTTAATGTACAACCCATGGCTGGCGTGGTGGGAATATATAGGTTTTGCGTCACAGACGGTCCACTGCACCGTTACATTTTCTTCATCATTGCCAATTACTTTTTCACTAACTGTTGTCTGGCAATGATAAAGGGTAAGGTGAATCCAGTGGAAGAAAAGTATCATCCTCCTACAATTATACACTTGCTCTCAATTGAAAAGGGGATGTTCTCGCCGTGGCCTTCCTCATAGTGGCCGCTTCTGCGGACAACAGAGGTGGTGTACCTACTGACAGCCTGACCGAACACAATGGCAGACGGGGAGACACTCCCTCATGTAAAATTGTTTAGGAGTGTCTGTAGTTGACCCTTCTGTAAAATATTTTAGTTGTTTTCCCTGTTATTAGTTAATGTACAACCCATGGCTGGCATGGTGGGAATATATAGGGAAGCACCCAACTAGGTGCAACGAAGGTCCATCACCCATGCCCATGCTGGCACTGCTCTCCTATCCCCAGCCACACGATGCAGGCATAAGCCTGACACAGCATGGCGGTGACACCAACAAGTGACCAAGTTACATGAGGTAGCAGGTGAACCACCCAAAAATTTAGCCATACGCAGCATGGCGGTGACAACAGAGTGACCGAGTTAGACTGAGGTAGCAGGAGGTGAAGCATCCTCCAAGTGGGCAGTACATGAGCGGCCCCAGGGTCAGACTCGGTCAGAGTATGTGAAATGTTCAGGGTGGCCGAACGCCGGGCTCGACGGCGGACCCGTTTTCGGGTTATCGATTGTTGAAATGTTGGCTTACATCAAGTTTAGTATCTGTTCTTATCAGTTGCTGTGGCTGTTGGTGGTAAAGTGGTGAGCATAGCTGCTTCCCAAGCAGTTGACCCGGGTTCGATTCCTGTCTATCGCAGGAGGCAATTAAAAGAAGAACCAAAAAAAATCAGTACAATATCTAATACGTCCCCTACCCGGGTAAATTGTTTGGAGAGAGGGCCTGTAGGTGGGGGGCAGGCTGGGGGGAAGGAGGTTGAGCTGGAAGAGCCAGAGGAGTGCCCCCTGGGCTAGCGTGTGGTGGTGACAACAGCCGGATGGAGTTCGAATGATGACGCAGGACCCCAACTTAAAAATTTAGCATCAACCGGTACAGTTGTAAATTATGAGCTCGATCAAGTGTGGCATGTGTTCTATGTATTCTTCTCAGTTTAATACCGTATATGGCAGCTATCCGGGAAAATAGTTTGGAGAGAGAGAAAGATAGGAAAAAGACGTAAATTGTTTGGAGAGAGGGCCTGGACAGAAAATACGGATTGTAGTGAGTGGACACCTGAACTGTGACACACAGAATGGTTCCACGCAGCTGTGTGAAATGGATTCGTATCACTGAAATAAAACAACAAAAAAACTATTTTTTTTATATATATATTTTTTTATATTTTTTTTTTAGTTTTGTTTTTTTTGTAACGTGATGTGCAGAAACTATCGTAGACCTAACTCACACCCTGCTGATGGTGGTTATTTTGACTGCGACCCAGACAAATGTCGCACAGAGATTTTTGTGATCAAGCTATATAAGTGAGAGCAAAAGACCTTGTTGGATTAAGTGACGTACAGAAAGTGTCACCTGGACAGAAAATACGGATTGTAGTGAGTGGACAGCTGAACTGTGACACACAGAATGGTTCCACGCAGCTGTGTGAAATGGATTCGTATCACTGAGATAAAACAACAAAAGAACAATTTTTTTTATATATATATTTTTTTTATATTTTTTTTTTAGTTTTGTTTTTTTTGGAACGTGACGTGCAGAAACTATCGTAGAGCTAACTCACACCCTGCTGACGGTGGCTATTTTGACTGCGACCCAGACAAATGTTGCACAGAGATTTTTGTGATCAAGCTATATACGTGAGAGCAAAAGACCTTGTTGGATTAAGTGACGTACAGAAAGTGTCACCTGGACAGAAAATACGGATTGTAGTGAGTGGACAGCTGAACTGTGACACACAGAATGGTTCCACGCAGCTGTGTGAAATGGATTCGTATCACTGAGATAAAACAACAAAAAAACTATTTTTTTTTATATATATTTTTTTAATATTTTTTTTAGTTTTGTTTTTTTTGGAACGTGACGTGCAGAAACTATCGTAGACCTAACTCACACCCTGCTGACGGTGGCTATTTTGACTGCGACCCAGACAAATGTCGCACAGAGATATTTGTGATCAAGCTATATACGTGAGAGCAAAAGACCTTGTTGGATTAAGTGACGTACAGAAAGTGTCACCTGGACAGAAAATACGGATTGTAGTGAGTGGACAGCTGAACTGTGACACACAGAATGGTTCCACACTGCTGTGTGAAATGGATTTGTATCACTGAGATATAACATAAAAAAAAAGGGTTATATATGGCGATAGCTGCACTACTAGTGCCAGCCAGCCAGCCAAGCCAGGAGACAAAAAAAAAATGTCTTGTAGCCCTTAGAAGGGCTGCTGGGTTCTTTTGAGATCACTCCTGCCTAACAAAGAACTAAATGCAGGCCCTAACACTCTCCCTGAAACGCAGCAGCTCTATCCCTAACGACATCCAGACAGCATCTGAGCCGAGCACCGCGGGCAGTCACTAGTATATTCCAGGGTCACCTGATCAGGCCAGCCAACCCCTGCTATCGACATGTAAGGGCCCCACGTGAGGCTGGGTGTACCGCAGAGTCTCCTGGCTTGTGATTGGCTGAGTTTATGCGGAATGCGGAAGTTGCCATTTCCTTGAGCATGGTGAGATACTCGTCCAGAGCAGCGAGCACTTACGAGTACCGTAATACTCGAACGAGCACCAAGCTCGGACGAGCATGCTCGCTCATCTCTATTCATCATCTTTGGTTTCTCACTTTTGTTGGACAGTTTGTCCCCAATCAATTCCCCTAAAAATATCAAAGGCAGTACCTCCTGAATATATAAAAACCACTCATCATGCCCTCTGGATATAATAGCTCTACACTCTTTACCCCCTAGTTAAAACAGCTTCATAAACTGTCTCCTGAGTAAAAAAATGCCTCCACTCTGCCCACTGATTAAAAAGATGCGCTAACTGTGCTACCTGAATACCAACATTTCAAAATGTGCCCCTAATTAAGAAAATGCCTCCACTATGCCTCTGACTAAATGTGTGCTCCACACATGCCTCCATGACCTCAGCATCAGAATACTTACAGTATCTCCCAATGTTCCCATACTCTCATTCCTGGGCTTCTTCAGAAAGACCCTCCACATCACAGAGAAGGTGCTTAGTAAAGATCCCTTACACCTAGTAGTGCCAGTGCTGCTATGATATTCAATTGTATCCAAGTCCTTAAGAACGGTGATGCAACTGAATTGAAAGACAAGGGTTGAGGTACAATTTTGGTGAAGTGTTTTAGAAAGAACGACTGCTCCCACTGCCCTTTCCCCCTAAATTTGCTCCTGTCTGCAGTGTCCAAATTATATAAACATACAGGTCCTGGATAGAGAGGAGCGAACTAGCAGAGATTACAGGTCCAGTCCACCAAATTTTTAAAAAAGTTTGGTTCGGACTCAAATCCATTCGGCTGAACCAAAGTTACCCCAGTTGCCCTAAAAGTTGGAATATAACCCATCTAGCCTCCTAGGACTCATAATTTTTAGGAAAACTTGTTATCGCTTTTCGTTTATTTTTTATGAATTTTTTCCCTCCAATATTCCCCCTCCCCAAGCTCTAAAACCCAATGACAGTAATAGTAAATGATGACATACATAGCTATGGGTAAACGCATATTTTACAGTGTTACATACCTCCCAACCATTGCGGATCCAGCGGGACTGTCCTAGATTACAGTGGCTGTCCCGCTGTCCCGGTACGGGGGAGGTATGTCCTGGATTCTGGCAGCTGTCCATAGGACGCAGAGACAGTCGCCTGAATGGTGATGAAGCAGAGAGCCGGCATCGGCTCGCTGCTTCATCCATTCTCCCTCCCATCCTCCCTGCAGGCTCTCCGTACCTCCAGGTGGCTCTCCACACCTTCGGTCTGGGCGGGAGGCGGGGCCGGCCATCAGTCAGCCTTGGCTCCGGCTCCTCCAGACTAGAGAAGATGTCCTGCTGGTGATGCTGCTAGGAAGAAGGTAAGTATTATAGTGTTTATTTTTTTCAACTTTTTGGCACAAGTTGGTCATATTACTGGGGGACAATATATTACTGGGGGCACAATGTAGACATGTTACTGGGGGCACAACATTACTGGGGAGCACAAATGCGGGCATATTACTGGGGGCACAACATAAACTGCAGAGCACAATGTGGGCATATTTCTGGGGGACAATATATTACTGGGGGCACAATGTGGGCACATTAGTGGGAGCACAACATTACTGGGGAGCACGATGTGGGCGTATTACAGGGGGCACAATGTGGGCATATTACAGGGGGAGCACAATATGGGCATATTACTGGGGGGCACAATGTGGGCGTATTATAGGGGGGCACAACGTGGGCATATTACAGGGGGGCACAATGTGGGCATATTACTGGGTGGAACAATGTGGGCATATTACTGGGGGGCACAGCTGGTCATATTACTGGGGTCAAATAACAGGGCATATTACTGGGGGCACATAACAGGGCATATTACTGGGGGCACATAACAGGGCATATTACTGGGGGCACATAACTGGACATATTACTGGGGGCACATAACTGGGCATATTACTGGGGGAACAGCTGGTCATAGTACTGGGGGCACATAACTGGGGAATAGTTACTATGTGGGGCAGTAAGGGGACTGAGTGGGATTAGGTGTATAGTTATGTTTTGGGTGTAGTTAGAGGCGTGGCCTAGTGGCGAAAAAAGTTGCGTGCCGCACAATTTGTCCCTCTTTGTCCATTTCCAAAGTTGGGAGGTATGGTGTTATCATACAGTGTGTTTAAAAAGACTGTGCCAGCATATGTCAAAAAATGTATTAATTTCAACCATGCGGAAAGTGAGTACATGGAAACTGACCCTCAAGCTTTAGTGGTAGTGGCATCATGCAGGCCCCAGCATTGCCTTAAATGTGATAAAATGTTGGTACATTACATTGTATACAACGGTAAATGGTGCCAGTAGAAAGTGCAACTTGTCCCACAAATACAAGCCCTCATATGTCAATGGAAAAATAACAAAGTTATGGCTTTGGGAAGGCTGTGAGTAAAAAATGAAAAATTGCCCAGTCATTAAGGGGTAAAGGACCTTCTTTAGATTACTAGAGGGTGTTACTTGCAATATTTATTGATTATCATGCAATTTTGAGGGACCTTGTGCATAAGGTGGTGGTGCAATACGAGGACTTGATCATTGCTTCTTCTTCCCTTTCAATTTCTCAGGCGCACATATTTTATCACCTCCCTCTATGTGCTCATCATGGACAGGAAGGATGGCTTTATGGGAGACATTCATTTTGTAGGCATACTCAGTTTCTACTATATCAACTACCAACTTTGTAAATAGTTCTAATCGATCTCCTTCTGTTTTATGTCTATATAGCTCTATGTGTCTCCATGGTTATAGACAACTGTAGAAGGAAGTGTTGATAATAATATATATATGCATGCATGGATATATATATATATGCATGGGCCTTTGTAGTGGCCCCAACTTGCCTATATATATATATAGTGTTTCTAGTAATATATATATATAATATATATATATATATATATATATATATATATATATATATATATTTATATATTATTATGCCCCCAGTAATTCTATATTACATGTATATCTATATATAGATGACCCCCAATGGCCGGGTGCCCCCCCGTATCCCCCTGCAGGCGCATACCAGCGCGCCTGCAGGAAGGAGTTGTCGCCCTGATGACTGGACAGCGCCGGATATGTTTAACATAACAGGGACAGGGAAACAAAAGGTTTCCCTGCCCCTGTGTGCTGCGCACCTCTGGCGCTGTAATGCGTGGGCAATTCACAGGCAGGAGGATCAAAGAGATCCTCCGCCTATGAGCACTTGTGTGCGCGGGCAGACGTGGTGACGTCATATCACCGTGCCGGCCCGCATGCACTTGCCTGCAGGCATGCTCGCACGGCGGCAGCGTGGGCCGCTCGGAAGCGAGTGCGGCCAGGCTTAGATAGCCCGGCTGCACTATGCTCATCGGGATTTGAGTCAGGCAGCCCCTACAAGAGACTCATCCCCAGGACGAACGAGCATACCCCTGTAGACGAGCATGAACCCCCCTGATGGCTAAGTAGCCCTGAAAACCCCTTATAGCCCCTTATCTTCCCTGAACCACCAATGATTTAACCCCTACATTAACCCTACATTCATCTATATTAACCCCTGCAGTGCCTCCATATTCCTGTGACCTCTTCCATGCCTGCCATTATTCCCTAGGCATAATATTAACCCCTGCTGTGACTCAATATTATATCACCAACGACCATATCAGCCTTGCATTTAACCCCTTATCCACTATACCACCAATGACCATATTACCCCTGCATTCCCCAGGCACAATATTTACCCATGCCCTGCCAGTATTGTGATTAACCCTTTTTGTACCCCTAGGGACAGCTAGAATTAGGCTGTGGAGGGTGCTGCCGTTGCGGTAATTATATGTATTTCTGTGTGAGTGTATGTTTAGCTAGTTTGTGGGTGGAATTTGTATGTGGGACGGTGTAGTGTAGTGAGGTTTTATTATTGTACTGTTGTGCGGATATATATATATATCTTTATAAGACTTTGCTATAAATATATATAGATATAGTCTAAATAAATAGACTGTAGACTTGTAATTATTTTAATAAATCGTTTTATTCTATCTATCTATCTATCTATCTATCTATCTATCTATCTATCTATCTATATATCTGTCTGTCCTTCTATCTTATATTTATCCACCTTGTGCAATCTTTACAATATACTTATGTGCCTCTCGCACAGTATGATGCTCCTTGGTGTGTCACACACACATTATTATGCCCACTGATGTGCTGCTCACAATATGATGTCATTTTAGGTGGCCCTCAAACAATATGATGTCCCTTTATGTGCCTAAACAGAGTATAATGCCCCTTATGTGCTCCAACATAAAACCATGCCCTTTTATGTGCACCAATACAAAATGGTGATCCCCTTATGTGCCCTGCACAGTATAATGCCCTTTTGTGTGCAGCAGGCATAATAACGTCACTTCATTGTGCATGCCAGTGCCAAACCACTCCAAATGGAGGATCTTGAGGATGCGAATGCATTTGAAAGTAATTCCACTGCCATGGATGGTGGTGCGGCTGGCTCCCAGGGGGCCTGGTGCAGATACCCTGTTCATCTTATGGTTAAAGTGGTGCTGCAGCAGATAGCCCTCTGATCTTTGTGGCCCTACACATTTACATGGTTCGCGTGGTGGTAAAGACTGTCACTGCTTCTTTGAGCTCAGTTGATATAATGCTCTTGGTGTAGAATAGCATCCACCCTCTGTTAACCTTGGCAGATAATGTCCAAGCCATGATGCTCCATTAGTACTGCTCCTATATTGTGGCGGTTATAGAGCATGACTCAATGATAAAACTTGATAATAACATAATGATAATATCTTTGGAGAAATGGCAGCTAATGGTACTCAGTTTTGTTAATCACTTCCCTGGTGTCCTAGTGGGATAGCCTGATGCTTTACAGGTATAGCACCTCTACAGTGGTGGCCAAGAGACATCACCCAATGCGCTGCTGATGATCTGATGATCTGATCATGTGTTTACTGAAAAATATCAACATTTGTGTTGGTAAATTCGGGGCATTTAAGCCCCACCCCAGGAATGTCCCCTTCTGGATGGACTTCACATAATACACACATTTTTGGCCTGAGACATGCCAAGTTTGCCAGGATTGTTTCTGAAAATTAGGGACAATCCTGGCAATTTCAGGACTATTGGCACTTAAAGAAGAACTCCCGCAAAAAATTTTATTCTCTGACCTGTTAGAAAGGTGCATGTTATAATTTATAGTGAATGTCATCTTCTTATCAGAGAATGTAATTGTGAGTAATAACCTCTCTTCTTATTGTAGCTGGGTCATGTGACCAACTCCATGACCTCCAACTGACCCAGGACAGGAAGCCAGTCACTGCTCTATTCATTCCTATGAAACTGACAGTGAGGCTCCCATCGGAATGCATAGAGAATTAGACTTCCTGTCCACACATAAGTCTCTGTGTGAGTTGGTGGGTCTAATTCCTAGTCACATGACACAGATAAGAAACTTCAGGATTATATAAGTCAAAAATACAGACACTGGTAAGAAAATGACATTTACTACAGATTACATCATGTACCTTTCTAGCAGGACATAGAATAACATTTTTTGTGGGAGTTCTTCTTTAAGCAGACATTATAACTACTGTATTTGTGTCTGAGCAATTTGGCAAATTGAACCATGCAGATGCAAGTATCCCTCTCAAAACACTTTGGGGAAGGACTTTACAGAAAAAACTTAGGGCCTAAAAGTGGACGATCCTCCAAACAGACCACCAAGAGGCCTAGAGCATCCAATCATCAGAATTAACCAGAGCAAGCTGGGAAACATCAAAAGGATGACCAGGAACTTGCTACCCAACCTTTTTAATTGAGTTGACATTGGTAATGATATTCTGCAGGGGGATATCACACCTTTTCAGAGAAGTCATTTTCTTTACACAAGTGACGTTTCCCCTGCTGCCAGCCTGTGGAGATCCTGCACCAGCTGCCTATGAGATTTAATAGAACACAGACAACGCTGAGATGAAACTGTGGATGTCCTGGATATATTTTTAGTTTTCGACAAGGTAATTTTTCCAACAGAAGCCTCCTGCTGCCCCCAGCACCGGTACCTAATAACACCATACATTACTCTTTCTCTACTCTGCTGGTATGATGCATTCTCATTTCCAATTGCAAGGTTGGATGGTGGGGAAAGGGGAGGGGGTTTTATCATTAACAAAGAAGAACAAAAGAAAGTGGTTATAGTGAGATCCAGGTGCTCCGAAATGTTGGCTTATTGTGGCTGAGATGAGGGCTTCAAATTTTTCTTTCAACAGACAGGAGCAGAAGTATGTGGAACATTTAGGTCATATCAATGAATTCATATGTAAGTACAAAAAAAGTTAATTAGATTTATTTCGTTAAGATACTGAATGTGAAGTGCTCTGACTGGGGTGCGACTTCAAATTTAAGCAGAGGGTGCAATTTTACTTTTTGCCACCACTAGCAAAAAAGTGAAGCACCCTTGTGATGATTGTGACAAGCTGCAGTATGCTGAAATTAAATGCTATCCTCAACAACATGACAGAAACATCTGCAACTCAAAGAAGGTCAATTCACGGTATATGACATTTGGAGGTGGTGGCGAAACAGCTCTGGTGACCTGGTAAAGAGGTGACGTTGTCACGGAGTAGCTGAGATAAGCAGTGAGCACCCTACAGATGATCTTTGAGTAAATGTAATGATCTCTTACATCAAAAGTAAAGAGTATTATATAAAAATATTATATCACAAACATAAATATGTGGCCGTATAAATACCATGACATATTAATGAGACAGAGATATAACTGTTGGGTCCAACTGACAAATTTAGTGTTGTAGCTAAGGGGGGCAATTGACGAATGTGACCAGAGTACCATAGGGTTGCCAAAAAACATGTTGCCTTGGCCAGAGTATTTAGATACTGGGCTAAGTCAGCAAACTGAACCTTTTCCCCAGTTAAAAGAAAAAGACAAGCTATTGCTCTACCTGACCTACCATGTGTCATACTGGTGGCTTCTGATGTAATACTTGGACCATCAAGACTCTGCACTGTAACTGCTACCTCTGTACCATCTATACCTATACCCTTGCAATCAGATTTGCCATAAAAGTCTATTGGTGAAGGTTCAGCGATTTGGACTACGGCTGATCTTAAAGGGGTTACCCAAAGCTGTAACCGCCCACCTCCCACAGTGAGTGCCCGGGCCCCTGATACAGAGAATACCTACCTGGTCCCTGACACCTGTGTCCTTCTGGATCCCTCCACAGCCGTCGCTGCATCTCCCCTTCATGCAGATCACAACATCTGGCGACGAAGGGGGATGGGGCACCAATAGCAGGCCGCGATGGTGACCTGCCCTCTTCGTTCACGTGTGACATCACCTGTAATGCCCAAAAACAAAGCAAGAAAGTCATAGTCTTCATGGTACATATGGAAACAGCTGAGCATGCTGACTCTGACAGACACCCCCACTGATAAAGGGCTGTTCACCCATAGACTATAATAGGGCAAACATAATTCAGAAGTACAAACTTTTGACTCTGTTTGTTACTGTTTGCGTTTTTTTGCAGGATAGAATAACATGGCATACCATGCTTTTCTGTACTGCAAAAAAAGTATGAAAACATATATTTCCTTTTTACATTGCAGTCAATGGGAGATGGATGAAGACATAAGTCAATAAACATATAATAAACATTTTTATCCAGATACTTCTTTCTTCCTTTGATATTCGTCACCTATGTTTTTTAAAAAAAGAAAGGTTTCACAAAATTGTATACGGTTTTGTTAAAAAGAAATGACACAAACATATTGAAAAGTAACCATGTCCACCAAATGTATACACTAAGAAAAAAAATTAGCTATTCACAAAATTGCATACATTTGTGTACATTTTTTTTTACTGTACTGTCTAAACGTATCCACTTGATGTACAGCAAAAATGAGATGAGAGCAGCCCGTATTTATCGATTTGTAGGAGTATCATAGTTTGTAAGTCTGAAGAAAATACATCTCCATCCAGTTCAGTCTGTTATCCTGCAGCTTTGATCTAGGGGAAGGCAAAAGCCCTGTATGAGGTAGAGGTCAATTTTCCACATCTTAGGGGAAAAAAATCCTTGTGGACTCCAATCAGGCAATCAGAATAACTCCCTGGATCAACGACCTCTCCAGAAACTAATAACTATAACTAGAGATGAGCGAGTAGTGAAATATTCGAAAGTTCGAAATTCGATTCGAATAGACCGCGAAATTCGACTATTCGACCGGATATCGAATCCCATTAAAGTCTATGGGAAAAAAATGCTCGCCACTTGGAAATCTCAATTCGACCACTTGGAGGTCACCAAGTCCACCCTGGAACCTCAGAAAAGGATGCCAACACTGCTGGAATGCAACTGGGACAGCAGGGGAAGCATGTCTGGGTGCATATAACGCGCCCAAGTCGCACTATTACGCCACTATCACAGCCTCTCAACAATACACTCCAAACACAATCTAACCTCTCTGTAAAGTGAGACCATACAAGGAAACCTTCTTTCCTCTACATTGCCATGGACCCCAAGCCAAACTAGACAAAAAAGAAGATAAAATTCTGCACCCCTTAAAATCACGTTGCCTATGACAACCACAGATGGCATAGGCAAGGGGGAAAGCAAATAGACCCCACCCCTAATTGTCATTGTGTGTGTGTGTGAGATGTGGTCAGACATGTCTTCTTTAAAATGTAAAAACAACTCAAACACATGCAGAAGCCTTAAAATGCCCAAATTGTTGGCGCTTGAGATGTCAGTGACCCGACCTGGCCCAGTGTCATGTCTAGCAGGTAAAGCAGTGGGGATGTTGAGGGATGCGTAGGACCGCAAAAGGCAGGAAGAGGCCGTGGGCTGGCCAGAGGCTCATGGAAAATTTTGTGGAGGCCCAAGAGGTGAGACGTCTTAAAAATTGTGTGGAGGCTAAAGAGGTGAGACGTGTTAAAAATTATGTGGAGGCCCAAGAGGTGACACCTCTTAAAAATTATGTGGAGGCCCGAGAGGTGACACCTCTTAAAAATTATGTGGAGGCCCGAGAGGTGAGACCTCGAAAACGTTTTGTGGAGGCCCAAGAGGTGACACCTCTTAAAAATTATGTGGAGGCCCAAGAGGTGACACCTCTTAAAATTATGTGGAGGCCCAAGAGGTGACACCTCTTAAAAATTATGTGGAGGCCCAAGAGGTGACACCTCTTAAAAATTATGTGGAGGCCCAAGAGGTGACACCTTTTAAAGGCTGCAGTTATCCACAGATTTGCATGCAATGTAAAATGGTTACACTCATTTTATAAAGGCAACTATCATGAAAAATCAGTTTAAATGTATTGAGGGCAGCACAGAGTATTTCTACAGAGGAAGGAGTATTCTTTTTATTTTTTTCCTTTTTTTATATGTATATGCTGTTGCCTTCAGTATATGAGAGTTGATTTCATGATGCTACTGCAGCCACTTAAAACGTTTTAAGTCTTGTTTTGTTTTTTGAATACTGAGAATGCTATTTTGTACCAGATTTTGTATGTAAAGACTGAACACATTAAAATGAGAATGTTACCAAAATTATAATTTATAATTTATTTACCTTTTGTGGAGGCCCAAGAGGTGAGACCTCTTAAAAATTATGTGGTGGCCCAAGAGGTGAGACCTCTTAAAAATTATGTGGTGGCCCAAGAGGGAGACCCGTTAAAAATTATGTGGAGGCCCAAGAGGTGAGACCTGTTAAACATTTTGTGGAGGCCCAAGAGGTGAGACGTGTTAAACATTTTGTGGAGGCCCAAGAGGTGAGACCTCTTAAAAATTATGTGGAGGCCCAAGAGGGGAGACCCGTTAAAAATTATGTGGAGGCCCAAGAGGTGAGACCTCTTAAACATTTAGCGCAGGCCCAAGAGGTGAGCCATAAATATATAAATTGTTCTTATTTACGGAGCAATTCTACGGCGGTTAAGGAGGAGGAGGAGGAGGAAATGGCACTTCATACATATGGCACTTTACTTTTGGCTGCTTTCCACGGTTGGAGAAGCAAAGTCCGGGTCAATCCACTTGCTGTTCATTTTGATTAGCGTCAGCCTGTCGGCACTGTCGGTTGACAGGCGGCTGCGCTTATCGGTGATAATGCCCCCGGCAGCGCTGAACACCCTTTCTGATAGCACGCTGGCGGCAGGGCAGGCAAGCACCTCCAAGGCGTACAGGGACAGTTCCAGCCACGTGTCCAACTTGGAGACCCCAGTAAGTGTAGGACGCCGAGGGATCGGGGAGGACAGGGTTACGGTCTGCCAGGTACTCCCGCAACATCCGCCGATACTTGTCCCTCCTGCTGATAGCGGGCCCCGCAGTGATGGAAGTTGCACGAGGGGGTGCCATGAACGTGTCCCACACCTTGGAGAGTGTTCCCCTGGTGGCTGTGGGCCTGATCGATGTTGAGGGACTCTGGGAGACCCTCTCCTCTCTGCCGCCAGCGATGCTGGGTGGGAAAATCTCCATCATGTTCTGCACGAGTTCCCTCTGGTATTCCAGCAATCGATTCGTCCTCTCCTCTACCGGAATAAAAGAGGAGACGTTATCTTTATACCGGGGGTCCAGGATTGCGAAGACCCAGTACAGTTTGTTCTCCACTATCCGGACAACACGTGTGTCCCGGGAAAAGCAGCCCAGCATGAAGTCAGCCATGTGTGCCAGACTCTGAATAGGCATGACGTCACTGCCCCCACCAGAAGGATCACTTGCCATTTCCTCCTCTTCCTCTTCCGCCTCCTCTCCGCCCCATCCGCGCTGAACCAATGGGACGCGCACAGCCTGACTGCTACCCTCGCCGCCAGCATCCTCCTCCTCTTCCACAGCCACCTCCACGTCGTCCTCCTCCTCCTCATCCTCCTCCTCCTGCAACTGCCACCGTGAAGCAGACAAAAGTGTGGTCTGGCTGTGTAGCTCCGTTGCGTCTCCTCCTACCCCCGTCTCCTCTGCGTGCAATGCGTTCTCCCTTATTGCGATGAGGGATTCTTTAAGGACGCATAGGAGCGGGATGGTTACGCTCACTATAGCGTCCTCGCTGCTGACCTTCTTGGTGGACTCCTCAAAGATACGCAGTACATCGCATACGTCTGCCATCCATGGCCACTCGTGGTTGGCAAACTGAGGGAGCTGAGTTGGAGGCACGCGTGGATTATTAATCTGGTACTCCATCAATGCTCTCTGCTGCTCACACACCCTGGCCAACATGGAATAGGTGGAATTCCAGCGAGTCGGCAGGTCGCACAACAGCCGATGTTCAGGCAAATGGAGGCGTTGCTGGAGTTTTTTTAAGCTAGCAGCAGCTACAGTTGACTTCCGAAAGTGTGCGCACAAGCGCCGCACTTTCACCAGTAGCTCTGCCAGGTTGGGGTAAGTCTTTAGAAATTTTTGGACTACCAGATTAAAAACGTGGGCCAGGCATGGTACGTGATTGAGTTCGGCAAGCTCCAGAGCCGCCACCAGGTTACGGCCGTTATCGCACACGACCATGCCTGGTCCTAGCTGCAGCGGCGACAGCCACATCTCCGTCTGCTGCAGTATGGCGTCCCTCACCTCTGGGGCGCTGTGCTTCCTGTCGCCCAAGCTGATGAGCTTAAGCACCGCCTGCTGACGTCTCCCGCGCCAGTGCTGCAACGCTTCCAGCTAGCGGCTGAGGGCGATGTTAAGGCACAGGAGGAGGAGGAGGAGGAGGAGGGGGGTTTATCAGAACCCATGCTGGCAATCTTGGGCGGGGGTGGTAGGTAGGCCGTCTCTGTTTGCGACCCCGTCCCCGCCTCCACTACATTCACCCAGTGTGCCGTCAAAGAAATGTATCGTCCCTGGCCACAAGCGCTTGTCCACGCGTCGGTGGTCAAGTGGACCTTTGCGCTGACTGCGTACCTCAGGGCCCGCCTGATGTTACGCGACACGTGCTGGTGCAGGGCGGGGACGGCACTCCAGGAAAAGTAGTGGCGGCTGGGGACGGAATAGCGAGGTGCGGCAGCCGCCATCAGGTCGCGGAAGGCCTGCGTCTCCACAAGCCTAAACGGCAACATCTCCAGGGCCAGCAGTTTGGAGATGTGGCAGTTTAAGGCTTGGGCTTGGGGGTGACTCGAGGCGTACTTCCGCCTGCGGTCGAACGCCTGCGAGATGGACAGTTGTTGGGACGAGGAGTGTGAAGGTGCAGGCGAAGAGGCGGGGGAAGGGGCGGGGGAAGGGGAGGCTGAAGGAGAAGGCCCCAAAGTAGCAGAGGCAGAGGCAGATGTGGAGGTGTCCTGGCTGGAGGTCTGGACCGCAGTGGCAGCACACAACAAAGGGGAAGAGGCAGTGGCAGCAAGACCGGGTGCAGTTTGTATTGCGTTTGCTCTCTCCCACTCAGCCCAGTGCTTGACTTCCAAGTGACGCCGCATGCCTGAGGTGGTCAGATTGCTCTTCTCAGAGCCCCTACTCAGTTTTGAGTGGCAGAGTGTGCAAACCGCGCTCAGTTTGTCATCCGCACAAACATTAAAATATCTCCACACCACAGAAGTACGAGGCCTCGATGGGGGGAGCTTCGCGCGACTGGCCGCTGCCGGGAACAGCTTCGGCCCTGCTGGCTGTGGCCTCACTTCTCTGTCTGAACTGTCCTCTGCCTGTGGCCATCCCTCTGCCTGTGGACATCCCTCTGCCTGTGGACATGCCTCTGCCTGTGGACATCCCTCTGCCTGTGGACATCCCTCTGCCTGTGGCCTTTCCTCTGCCTGTGGACATCCCTCTGCCTTTTGCTGCCTTTTTCGGTGCTGCGCAGACCACCACCTCTCCACTGCTTTCCTCGCTGGACATCACCCCTGGCCAAGTGGGGTCGGTCATTTCGTCATCCACCAGCTCCTCTTCCACTTCCTCACTCTGCTCCTCCTCCTGCCCACTGGACATTCCAACAGCCTCCCTTGATGGCAACTGCGTCTCATCATCATCATCGCTCATGATAACAGATGCTGGCTCAGGGTCCACATCAGCAGGAGATGGCGAAAACTCCAGTGTTTGGGCATCACTACAAACAAATTCCTCTGCTAGCTCCTGGGATTCTTCCGGCACATCTGAAAAAGGACCCGAAAAGAGCTCCTGGGAGGGGTCAATGGTGGGATGACTCTGTTGGCCAGGTGTGGAGGAAGGAGGGTCAGAGTGAGACTGTGTGGATGACTGGCTGGTGGACAACTGTGTGGAAGCGCTATCGGCTATCCATTGCACCACCTGTTCAACCTGCTCAGGCCTCAACAGCGGTGTAACCCGCCCCCTGCTTAACTGTCCCATAAAAGCAGGGATTCTGGATGAGCGGGATCCTGGCTGACCCTCACCAGCACGCATTGTATCCCCACTGGCTTCAACAAGGCCCCCAACAGCATTTCCGCGCCCCCGTCCTCGTCCACGTCCTATTCCGCTAGCCCCCCGCCGCATTTTGTTTTTTTTTTACAATATTTTGCCTTCACAGCCGTGAAATTAGTTTGCAAGAGAACGCACAGTACAGTTGCCAGTTAAGGCCTATATATTGTATTTTTCAAGGTACACAGCAGTGTACTAAGTGATCAGACGGTGTGTATGAACACCAGTTATGAGAAATTACTTTGCAAGAGAACGCACAGTACAGTTGCCAGTTATAAGGCCTATATATTTTATTTTTCAAGGTACACAGGCCTTTTATTAAGTGATCAGACGGTGTGTATGAACACCAGTTATGAGAAATTACTTTGCAAGAGAACGCACAGTACAGTTGCCAGTTATAAGGCCTATATATTGTATTTTTCAAGGTACACAGGCCTTTTATTAAGTGATCAGACGGTGTGTATGAACACCAGTTATGAGAAATTACTTTGCAAGAGAACGCACAGTACAGTTGCCAGTTATAAGGCCTATATATTGTATTTTTCAAGGTACACAGGCCTTTTATTAAGTGATCAGACGGTGTGTATGAACACCAGTTATGAGAAATTACTTTGCAAGAGAACGCACAGTACAGTTGCCAGTTATAAGGCCTATATATTGTATTTTTCAAGGTACACAGCAGTGTACTAAGTGATCAGACGGTGTGTATGAACAACAGTTATGAGAAATTACTTTGCAAGAGAACGCACAGTACAGTTGCCAGTTATAAGGCCTATATATTGTATTTTTCAAGGTACACAGGCCTTTTATTAAGTGATCAGACGGTGTGTATGAACACCAGTTATGAGAAATTACTTTGCAAGAGAACGCACAGTACAGTTGCCAGTTATAAGGCCTATATATTGTATTTTTCAAGGTACACAGGCCTTTTATTAAGTGATCAGACGGTGTGTATGAACACCAGTTATGAGAAATTACTTTGCAAGAGAACGCACAGTACAGTTGCCAGTTATAAGGCCTATATATTGTATTTTTCAAGGTACACAGCAGTGTACTAAGTGATCAGACGGTGTGTATGAACAACAGTTATGAGAAATTACTTTGCAAGAGAACGCACAGTACAGTTGCCAGTTATAAGGCCTATATATTGTATTTTTCAAGGTACACAGGCCTTTTATTAAGTGATCAGACGGTGTGTATGAACACCAGTTATGAGAAATTACTTTGCAAGAGAACGCACAGTACAGTTGCCAGTTATAAGGCCTATATATTTTATTTTTCAAGGTACACAGCAGTGTACTAAGTGATCAGACGGTGTGTATGAACACCAGTTATGAGAAATTACTTTGCAAGAGAACGCACAGTACAGTTGCCAGTTATAAGGCCTATATATTGTATTTTTCAAGGTACACAGCAGTGTACTAAGTGATCAGACGGTGTGTATGAACAACAGTTATGAGAAATTACTTTGCAAGAGAACGCACAGTACAGTTGCCAGTTATAAGGCCTATATATTGTATTTTTCAAGGTACACAGGCCTTTTATTAAGTGATCAGACGGTGTGTATGAACACCAGTTATGAGAAATTACTTTGCAAGAGAACGCACAGTACAGTTGCCAGTTATAAGGCCTATATATTTTATTTTCAAGGTACACAGCAGTGTACTAAGTGATCAGACGGTGTGTATGAACAACAGTTATGAGAAATTACTTTGCAAGAGAACGCACAGTACAGTTGCCAGTTATAAGGCCTATATATTGTATTTTTCAAGGTACACAGGCCTTTTATTAAGTGATCAGACGGTGTGTATGAACACCAGTTATGAGAAATTACTTTGCAAGAGAACGCACAGTACAGTTGCCAGTTATAAGGCCTATATATTGTATTTTTCAAGGTACACAGGCCTTTTATTAAGTGATCAGACGGTGTGTATGAACACCAGTTATGAGAAATTACTTTGCAAGAGAACGCACAGTACAGTTGCCAGTTATAAGGCCTATATATTGTATTTTTCAAGGTACACAGGCCTTTTATTAAGTGATCAGACGGTGTGTATGAACACCAGTTATGAGAAATTACTTTGCAAGAGAACGCACAGTACAGTTGCCAGTTATAAGGCCTATATATTGTATTTTTCAAGGTACACAGGCCTTTTATTAAGTGATCAGACGGTGTGTATGAACACCAGTTATGAGAAATTACTTTGCAAGAGAACGCACAGTACAGTTGCCAGTTATAAGGCCTATATATTGTATTTTTCAAGGTACACAGCAGTGTACTAAGTGATCAGACGGTGTGTATGAACAACAGTTATGAGAAATTACTTTGCAAGAGAACGCACAGTACAGTTGCCAGTTATAAGGCCTATATATTGTATTTTTCAAGGTACACAGGCCTTTTATTAAGTGATCAGACGGTGTGTATGAACACCAGTTATGAGAAATTACTTTGCAAGAGAACGCACAGTACAGTTGCCAGTTATAAGGCCTATATATTGTATTTTTCAAGGTACACAGCAGTGTACTAAGTGATCAGACGGTGTGTATGAACAACAGTTATGAGAAATTACTTTGCAAGAGAACGCACAGTACAGTTGCCAGTTATAAGGCCTATATATTGTATTTTTCAAGGTACACAGGCCTTTTATTAAGTGATCAGACGGTGTGTATGAACACCAGTTATGAGAAATTACTTTGCAAGAGAACGCACAGTACAGTTGCCAGTTATAAGGCCTATATATTGTATTTTTCAAGGTACACAGGCCTTTTATTAAGTGATCAGACGGTGTGTATGAACACCAGTTATGAGAAATTACTTTGCAAGAGAACGCACAGTACAGTTGCCAGTTATAAGGCCTATATATTGTATTTTTCAAGGTACACAGCAGTGTACTAAGTGATCAGACGGTGTGTATGAACAACAGTTATGAGAAATTACTTTGCAAGAGAACGCACAGTACAGTTGCCAGTTATAAGGCCTATATATTGTATTTTTCAAGGTACACAGGCCTTTTATTAAGTGATCAGACGGTGTGTATGAACACCAGTTATGAGAAATTACTTTGCAAGAGAACGCACAGTACAGTTGCCAGTTATAAGGCCTATATATTGTATTTTTCAAGGTACACAGGCCTTTTATTAAGTGATCAGACGGTGTGTATGAACACCAGTTATGAGAAATTACTTTGCAAGAGAACGCACAGTACAGTTGCCAGTTATAAGGCCTATATATTGTATTTTTCAAGGTACACAGCAGTGTACTAAGTGATCAGACGGTGTGTATGAACAACAGTTATGAGAAATTACTTTGCAAGAGAACGCACAGTACAGTTGCCAGTTATAAGGCCTATATATTGTATTTTTCAAGGTACACAGGCCTTTTATTAAGTGATCAGACGGTGTGTATGAACACCAGTTATGAGAAATTACTTTGCAAGAGAACGCACAGTACAGTTGCCAGTTATAAGGCCTATATATTGTATTTTTCAAGGTACACAGGCCTTTTATTAAGTGATCAGACGGTGTGTATGAACACCAGTTATGAGAAATTACTTTGCAAGAGAACGCACAGTACAGTTGCCAGTTATAAGGCCTATATATTGTATTTTTCAAGGTACACAGCAGTGTACGAAGTGATCAGACGGTGTGTATGAACACCAATTATGAGAAATTACTTTGCAAGAGAACGCACAGTACAGTTGCCAGTTATAAGGCCTATATATTGTATTTTTCAAGGTACACAGCAGTGTACTAAGTGATCAGACGGTGTGTATGAACAACAGTTATGAGAAATTACTTTGCAAGAGAACGCACAGTACAGTTGCCAGTTATAAGGCCTATATATTGTATTTTTCAAGGTACACAGGCCTTTTATTAAGTGATCAGACGGTGTGTATGAACACCAGTTATGAGAAATTACTTTGCAAGAGAACGCACAGTACAGTTGCCAGTTATAAGGCCTATATATTGTATTTTTCAAGGTACACAGGCCTTTTATTAAGTGATCAGACGGTGTGTATGAACACCAGTTATGAGAAATTACTTTGCAAGAGAACGCACAGTACAGTTGCCAGTTATAAGGCCTATATATTGTATTTTTCAAGGTACACAGCAGTGTACTAAGTGATCAGACGGTGTGTATGAACAACAGTTATGAGAAATTACTTTGCAAGAGAACGCACAGTACAGTTGCCAGTTATAAGGCCTATATATTGTATTTTTCAAGGTACACAGGCCTTTTATTAAGTGATCAGACGGTGTGTATGAACACCAGTTATGAGAAATTACTTTGCAAGAGAACGCACAGTACAGTTGCCAGTTATAAGGCCTATATATTGTATTTTTCAAGGTACACAGGCCTTTTATTAAGTGATCAGACGGTGTGTATGAACACCAGTTATGAGAAATTACTTTGCAAGAGAACGCACAGTACAGTTGCCAGTTATAAGGCCTATATATTGTATTTTTCAAGGTACACAGCAGTGTACTAAGTGATCAGACGGTGTGTATGAACAACAGTTATGAGAAATTACTTTGCAAGAGAACGCACAGTACAGTTGCCAGTTATAAGGCCTATATATTGTATTTTTCAAGGTACACAGGCCTTTTATTAAGTGATCAGACGGTGTGTATGAACACCAGTTATGAGAAATTACTTTGCAAGAGAACGCACAGTACAGTTGCCAGTTATAAGGCCTATATATTGTATTTTTCAAGGTACACAGGCCTTTTATTAAGTGATCAGACGGTGTGTATGAACACCAGTTATGAGAAATTACTTTGCAAGAGAACGCACAGTACAGTTGCCAGTTATAAGGCCTATATATTGTATTTTTCAAGGTACACAGCAGTGTACGAAGTGATCAGACGGTGTGTATGAACACCAATTATGAGAAATTACTTTGCAAGAGAACGCACAGTACAGTTGCCAGTTATAAGGCCTATATATTGTATTTTTCAAGGTACACAGCCGTGTATTAAGTGATCAGACGGTGTGTATGAACACCAGTTATGAGAAATTACTTTGCAAGAGAACGCACAGTACAGTTGCCAGTTATAAGGCCTATATATTGTATTTTTCAAGGTACACAGCAGTAGTGCCAAATATAGTTTGGTATGTAGCAGAGCACCTAATACACCACTAATGCCTCTCTCTGTCCCTACTCCAGCAGCTATCCCTGAATACAGCAGCCGTTCTCTGTAAAGTCTATATTGTAGTAAGCTATCACTGAAGTCCACTGTAGTAGCCCTGATAAGGGCTTTTAATCACGCTCCTGCCTGTCCAACAGCTAAAATCTGTCTCTCCCTTCTCCAGCCTCTGTCCCTGACTAAGTTCACGCAGCATATGCGTACGAGCAGGAAGAGCTGAGTTTTTAATATTCGAGGTCACATGGTTTTTCCAGCCAATGCATGTAGACGCTGTTTTCGCGCTGCCAGCGTGCTCAGCGTGCCTGTCATACCCCCCCTGCATGGTGATTGGTGGAAAAAGAGCGCCAGGGAAGGTGGGAGGGGAAACGAATTCTAAGTGCGCCATCGCCGTTATACTCGAAAGAAATCGAGCACGCCGAATATCGTAGTATTCGATCGAATACCAGCTCGATCGAACACTACTCGCTCATCTCTAACTATAACCTGTAATACTATTACACTCCAGAAATACATCCAGGCCCCTCTTGAACTGTTTTAGTGAGTTCACCATCACCACCTCTTCCGGTGGAGCGTTCCATAGTCTCACTGCTCTTACAGTAAAGAATACCCTTCTATGTTGGTGTAGAAACCTTCTTTCCTCTAGACGAAGAAGATGTCTCTTTGGGAGAGATCTCTGTACTGTCCTTTGATATATTTATACTTAGTTATTAGATCAACCCCTTTTCTAAACGAAATCACCCCAATTTTGTACTGTTTTACTTTTATTACTGCCAGCATCGGACTGGCCCACCAGAGTACCACAGGATCTGATTCAACAGTAGGCCACAAAGGTCCAGTAGAAAAAAAACCAAAACATTTGGAGCTTCCTCTGGGGTGCAATTGATTGCTACTGGGGTCTATTTCTTTCTATGGCAAAACGTATTAGACAATATCCTTTTTTTTTTTTTTTTAATAGTCTTTATTTTCATTTTCAAATAAAGTACAACATTTGCATACAACCCCATAAAACCCCCCACCCACCAATCCCTTTAGTAAAACTAGAGTAAGTTACCTATTGACCCCAATCTTGTATAGAAGTACATATGTGGCTAAAACCAAACTCCCACACTAAGCGGTAACTTCTACCAATACATAAACACACCGACGACATGCACACACACATTCACACCCAAGACCGAGAATTCAGCCCTTCTCATATAAAGCCTCACACCACAGTCTGACCCTGAAGCCAGCTACCCCAAATCTTCTCAAAACGATCCGGGACTCCTCTAGCTGCATATGTCATTTTGTACATAGTTAAGTCCGCATTTATAAGCTGTATCCAATGCCCAAGAGTGGGGACCTTAGGTGGTTTCCAGTTAAGGAGAATAATCTTTCGCCCATAAAACATCAGTAAGCGAAGCAATTTCCTCTCATACTTCGCAGGTGTTATATCCATCACTAAACCCAGTAAACAGACTCCAGGAGAACAAATCCCCGGTAAACCCAGCTTCATGTTGATGAACTGACAGATCTGTCCCCAGTAATGACTCAGTACAGGACATTCCCACACCATATGTATCAGGGAACCTCTCACAGCACCACACCTCGTACAAGAAGGATCCGGTAGTCTATGCATGTAGAACAGCCTGACCGGGGTCAAGTATGTCCTATGGATCCATTTAATTTGGATAAGTTGATCTCTAGCGCTGATTACAGTGTTTCTCCATATTGAGCTCAACTCTCTAAAGTGGGAATCCTCCAACCCCGGCACATCCACACCCCACTTCGCAAAGGACTGTTTAAGAGGCGAGTCCTGCATTCCCATTATTTCTCTATAAAAGGATGAGATTGGTTTATATGGTTGAGCCCTCCTAGCAATAGCTTCCAGAGGACCATGCTTCAGTTGAAGAGGCCGAAGACTAAATTGAGCCTCACAGGCATGCCTCAATTGCAGATAATGATAAAAGCTCGTACGAGGCAAATCATACTCCTGTCTGAGACTATCAAAGGTGAGAAAGACCCCATCATGAAATAGCTGAGTCAGGTACTTCACCCCTCTCTGAGGCCAGAACTCATAGTCCGGTAAATGAATAAGCTCCTCAAGCAACCCATTCCTCCATAATGGAATGCAAGGGGACCAGGTCTCACCATCCACATCGTCCACATGAACTTCCACAAAGGATTTCCATGCCGCAACTACAGCCGTCATACTCCCGGTATAGTACCTCACCACCCCAGCTCCCCCTCGATACGCCAAGTTTGTCAGCGCCTCATAAGAGCCCACCAAGGCGGCCTCCAAGACTACCGCCGGATTATTTGCATCCGCCCTGATCCACCAAGATGCATACATTAACTGAGATGCAACATAATAAATGTACATGTCGGGAAGTCCCAGACCCCCCTGAGTGTACAAAGCTTTCAAAGTTTTCCTAGCTAACCTAGGTGTTTGATGTTGCCACAGAAATGGGGACATCACTCGATCAATAGCTACAAAATGGGCTTTGGGAATCCTAATGGGGACAGCCCTATAAATATACAATAGCTTAGGCAACAGAATCATTTTTACAATGTTAATGCGCCCCACTAGAGACAAAGGCAGGTTCTCCCAGGCTATTATCTTCCACGTGATATACTCCATGGTGGGTATAATGTTTAACTGATAAAAATGTTGAGGATCTCTATGGACTGTAATCCCCAAATATACAAACTGGTCTACTACTTTCAAACGAGACAGAGGGATCACTCCCTCCCCATCCTCACCATCTATAAGACACAAACTAGACTTCGTCCAATTAACCTTCAGCCCTGCATAAGTCCCATAGTTATTAACTACCTCCAGCAGCGTCTCCAACGCAGTTCTAGGATTCGCTAAGTACACCAGTGTATCATCAGCATACGACAACTTCTCCTGTATACCTGCAATCGACCAACCCTCTATCAAAGAGTTAGAATTAATCAGCTGCGTTAGGGGCTCCATAACAATGGCAAACAGCATGGGCTACAGCGGGCACCCTTGCCTAGTGCCTCTATGAAGCTGGAACGGTTGAGACAGGTGTCCGTTGACCTTGATGCGCGCCATAGGAGTCTGGTATAACATCTGCACCCACTTTATAAAAGTCTGGGGGAAGTGCAAGGAGGCTAATGTCTCCCACATAAACTGCCACTCAACAGAATCGAACGCCTTTTCATTATCTAGAGAGGCAATAGCCCTTGACCCTGCATTATCATGTCTGACTTGTAGGTTTGTATATAACCTCCGGAGATTAATGTCCATGGTCTTGCCCAGCATGAAGCCAGATTGGTCTGGGTCAATAATTGAGAGTATAACCTCTCTAAGACGTCTGGCTAGGACTTTCGCCAGAATTTTAGCATCAATATTCAATAAAGATATGAGCCACACTGGTCCGGCGGCTTCCCCGGCTTGTGAATTACTACAATAGTAGCTTCTGAAAAAGAAGGGGGTAATCTACCCTGCTGAAAAGCATAATCAAGGAGACGGAGGAGACGAGTGCTATTTCCCCTGCAGTAATTGGGGATCCTAAATATTCCCCATCCACCCTCGACACCGGCGTGAGCGTAATATTTCTTAGAAAGGCTCGTATATCATCAGCCGTATGTGTTATTTTAGAGGCGTAGAGACTCTCATAGTAACTCGCGAATTGCTCGCATACCTCAAGTGGGCCACTAACTCTAACACCCTCTCCCGTAATCAGAGACGAAACCACAGTCTGCGGCGACTCATTTTTCGCCAGAAACGCCAGCGCCCTCCCATTCTTATCCCCATCTGAAAACACCATCTGTTTTGAAAACAAAAGCTTTTTTTCAGTGTATTCTGTCAAATGAAGAGTCAGCCGGCGCTGTGCTTCCAACCATTCCCTGTGAGTTTCCTCATTTTGACATTTAACTTACTCCTCCTCTCGCAACACTAACCCTGCCTCCAGGCGGTCCCTAGTAACCCTCAGCTCTTTCCTGTGTGCCGATATAGCACTGATAAGCATCCCTCTCGCAACTGCCTTAGAAGCCTCCCATTCACAAATAGGATCCGAGGACCCTTCATTATTCGCCCAATAGTCAGTTACACAGTTTTGAGCAGCCCATACCACCGGCAGCACATCCAGCCACCTAGGGTTAAGATGCCACTGTTCCTCCCTGGGCAGGATCGGCAATGCAACAACCACCAGGAGAGGTGCATGGTCCGATATACCTCTAGGGAGATATTCTGCTTCTTTTAACTGTGGCAATAGCTCCCTATTAACAAAAACAAGGTCTATACGAGATAGCGATTCAGCGGCAACTGCATGACAGGAGAATTGACGAGCCTCCGGGTGCAGATATCTCCACCCCTCCGTCAAGTTGTAGGCTTCCACCCAGTTACTAAGTGATTTTTTGTGGGCCAATTGAGGGCGGAGTCTATCAGCAATCGGATCTAGTACCGCATTACAATCTCCCATAATAATAAGAGGGGCAAGTGGGAGAGTAGCCACCTTCCCCATAACCTCATCCATAAGAACCCTACGGAATGGAGGAGGAGCATAAAGCCCCACGATCACATAATCAACCCCCCTCAGCGCAGCAGACAGTATAATGTAACGACCGGAAGGATCGATCTGCACTGAGTGGAGTTGAAATGGAAGCGCCTTAGCTATAAGAACCGAGACTCCCCTAACATAGTTACTATAGACAGAGTGATAAACTGAACCCACCCATGGCCTCTTTAGCGCTAGTATCTTGCACCCCCTCAGATGAGTCTCCTGTAGAATAACCACATCAGGATTATAGCCCGTCAGATAATTAAAAACCAGGGAGCGCTTTACTTTATCGTTAAGGCCCCGGACATTCCAGGAGACAAACCTGCAGGTAGCCATAGCAAAGATACCACTCAAATGTTTGACATATGTGGCCTTTAAAGCACTCGGACCAGACACACCCACACATATACCACAAGACAAACAGCAAAAAAGATAATTTGCCAACCTTAGAACAAAACATTGTTCCCACTGTGTTAAAATCCCCCCACCCTGCCCAGACCACCCCAACCTATCTGAGCCTGTCATACCCGAACTTAAGGAAAGTACACTAACTTCCGTACAACAGGGACCTCGCCAGTTAGAGAACAGAGGTCACCCCCCTTCTAGCATACTCTCGCTATATGCAAAGAAAACAATGAAGGTGTCCAAATTAGCAACGACTCCATGCAACATGACGGCCATCCAGATCTAGCCGAACTTTAGGTGGTCCCTTTTTGGTGCCAGTCATCCTTTCTTGTCTATCCAATCAGACGCTTCCTCAGGCGAAGAGAAGAATCTTGCAATGTCCCCATCTTGGACTCTTAGACGCGCCGGATATATCATGGCGTATTTAATACCTTTCTCCCGCAGCCGAGCTCTCACCGCATTAAATTGTCGCCTTTGTTTTTGGACCTCTGAGGAGAAATCTGGGTAGAATGAGATCCTGGAATTCTCAAATTTGATCTCCTTCAATTGCTGAGCAGCTGCCAGTATAGTATCTCTGTCCCGATAGTTGAGAACTTTTAAGATGAAAGGGCGCGCTGGGGCACCCGGTGGTAAGGGCTTGGTAGGTATTCTGTGTGCCTGCTCCACCACAAAACTAGAAAACAGCGTAATAGGTGCCAGACAACGTTGAATCAACTGTTCCGCAAAAATCTCAGTTTGCCCTTCCACTCTCTCTGGCAAACCCAGGATGCGTATATTATTACGTCTATTGCTATTCTCCGCGTCTTCAACCTTCGCCTGCAATATTTTCACCTGCTGCTGAAGGGTTCTCACATTATTTTCACCCGAGTGGGCCACATCCTCCACATCTCCCAGCCTCCGCTCCACCTCCGCCGTTCTGTCTCGTATCTTATCCATATCGTGCCGGAGGCAGGTAATATCTAACTGTAGGTGATCTATCTTAGCGGTGAGCGCAGACTGGCAATTTGTGATTGCAGACATTATCTTGCTCAGGTCTACCTCCAGCTGGTCAGACGTACTCTCAGCCATCTCATCCGTCTGGCTCATGACATCCACCAATATCTTGTGTGCAGGAGAAGGGGCAGACGACCCAGTCTTCCATCCCATGGAGACCCGGGCTCCTTAGCTGTGTCTCAAATCTAGGATCCCCTAGTAAGCTGAGCCTCCACACAGCCCAATCAGTGGCAATGTATCAAACAGGCCCCCAGAGCAGGCTACAGGCCTCAGCAGTTACAATAGGCAGGCTCACCCCTCAGAAGATCTGCAGCGTCTCAGGCTCCAGCACCATAAGAATCCGGACCGTCCACAGGAACTCTGGGGAGCAGGGCACACAGGCAGGTAAGGACCGGACCCAGCCGCCACCTGCCACAGCAAGCAGGCCTCCCGATCACCTTCCTAGACCCCAGAACAGATGTCTCGCGAGGCTTTGCTACCGCCGCCTTAAGCCAGTCAGCCACGCCGGACCCGATGCCTCCAACCTCCGTCCAGACCGCGCAGCACCACAGGATCCCCGGACTCAGGAGCAGCAGGTAAGTATGCACAGTGTACACAGTCCATGCGGGTCTTCAGCTCCAGGCAAGATGACACTCAGGATGACGCAGCCGCCTCCAAGTAGGCTGCACCAAGCAACGGCCCCACCGGTAGTAGGAGAGGATGGATCTTCGGATCACCGCCGTCCCCCAGGCCCTAGGCACCACTCGGTAAGGTCAGGATCACCCGGACACAGGAACAGCCGACCAGTATTTAGAGATTTCCCCCAGCTCCAGGCAAGATGGCGCTCGGGATGGCGCAGCGCCTCCAAGTAGGCCACACCAGGCAATGGCCCCACCGGCTGCAGGAGATGGTCAATCACAGGATCACTGCCTTCCCCAAGACCTTAGGCACCACTCTGCAAAGTCAGGGACTACCCGCTGTAGGGATGGCCAGGATATTCGCAGGATTTCGCAGAAGCCTCAGTGCAGCACGTCTCTACTCCATAGCCGTCAGGCCACGCCCCCCCCTATTAGACAATATTCAATATTAGGCCCCCACAATAATTTCCTCTGGTGGGCCCAAGGAAACCCAGTCCAACACAGATTACTGCCCTTGTGATGCACCCCATGATCTTATTATTAGCTGCCTGGCATTTATTGCTACAGTTAGCCAACATGATTAGGCCACCATAAAAAATATGATGTTGACTCCTAAGGCAGATCTTCATTTATAGCCTCAAGAGCTGCAAGTTTTTAAATAATAAAAATTTTAAGGTTATAATTAGAATTATCATACAATGTGCTCTGGGCTGAATTGTTTTTTTTTGTGAAGCCGGCTATAATCCCTTTAATTTGTCATCTAGTAGAACATGGGTTATTGAGCACTGGAACAGATTAATGCTTATAGTGTCATCATTTTGTTTATTGGTGGTCGTCTGACGTTGCTGCATGATAATGGACAAGCTGATTGCAACCTTAATCCATGGTAAACAGCACAGCGAGTGGGTTAGAGCTGTTCATCTATCCATTTAATCCTACGTGTAATCATGTCTAAACAGCAAGGTTTAGGAGGAAAGCTTATTATTTTGGGACCATTCCAAAATCTGCTTTGCATCAGAATGCATGCTTTCGAGGAAAAGTAATAGAATATAATTAGTATAAATGTAAGAAACACTGAGAAATTACATACATGTTAGAGCTTATTTTTCAATAGTTAAACATGGTGATGTTAAAAAAAAGTTCTAAAAATATCCACATGTGAACACTATAAATCTGAATATTTAAATATATTATTAGTTTACACTATATGTTTCTGATACAGTTCCAAAACCATTACTTAAAAATAGTTCAACAATACAAGTATAACATTATGGCTCTCTTCAACAGCCTCTTATTGTTTGAACACTGAACCCAATAATAAAGACCTACTGTATGCATTAAACGTGTAAGATCCCTCTAGTGGCACAGGGGATAAGTGCCTGGTAGGGTCCAACCCCTGGGAGAAACATTTTCTCCATTATTCCGCACTCAATACCCCATAATGGAAAAGTCAAAACAGAATGTTAGACATCTGTGCTAATTTATTGAGATTACAACCTTCAGTCTTCTTGGATATGATGATACAAGATTTGCACACCTGGATTTGGGAATTTTCTGCCATTCTTCTCTGCAAATTCTAAGTTCTGTCGGTGGACAGCCATTTTCCATTTCAATCAATTGGGTTCAATCAGGGCTTTCAAGGAAAACCACAGAGTTGTCCTTAAGCTACTTCTTTGTTATCCTGGCTGTGTGATTAGGGTTATTATCCTGTTGGAAGGTAAACCTTTGGTCCAGGATGAGGTCCTGAGCACTCTGGATCAGCTTTTCATTAAAAATATCTCGATTAGAGATGAGCGAGCACTAAAATGCTCGGGTGCTCGTTATTCGAGACAAACTTTTCCCGATGCTCGGGTGCTCGTTTTGAGTAAAGAACCCCATTGAAGTCAATGGGAGACTCGAGCATTTTTTGCAGGGGACCAAGGCTCTGCCTAGGGAAGGCTGGGTGAAAACCTGGAAACCTCAGAAAATGATGGAAACACCATGGAAATGGACAGGAAACAGAAGGGGCAGCATGCATGGATGCCTCTGAGGCTGCCTAATTCCACCATTACCCCAAATTCTCCTGCAACAGCCTGGTGGTTACCCTCATGGCAATTGTGCTCACTCAGACCAAGAAAGGCGAGGCACATGCCCATCACGTTAGGGAAGCACCCAACTAGGTGCAACGAAGGTCCATCACCCATGCCCATGCTGGCACTGCTCTCCTATCCCGAGCAACACGATGCAGGCATAAGCCTGACACAGCATGGCGGTGACACCAACAAGTGACCAAGTTAGATGAGGTAGCAGGTGAGCCACCCAAAAATTTAGCCTGACGCAGCATGGCGGTGACAACAGAGTGACCGAGTTAGACTGAGGTAGCAGGAGGTGAAGCACGGATGGTAATTCGAAGGAGGAGGAGGAGGGGTTGGAGGAAGTGGCATAGTAAGTCTGAGAAACCGTGACTGAGGTAGGCCCCACAATCCTCCAAGTGGGCAGTACATGAGCGGCTCTAGGGTCAGACTCGGTCAGAGTGACCGAGCTACACGACGGTAGCAGGTAAAGCACATTAAAAATTTAGCGTGGCCCTGTGTGTGGATGTTGAGGGCTTGTGCATGTAGGTGGGCTGAACCTTTTTCTGCTTGCGCTCCAACGTCTGCTGTAATGACAGCTGAACGTTCCGCAGGGACACATTGGTGGACAGTGTGGAGGATCATGGAGGCGAAGGGGTGGTTTTCCGGCGGGAGGCGCTCGTGCTGGGGTCCTGGGCTGGGGGTTGACTCTCAGAGGCAGCGAGTGACACAGGGGAAGGAGCAGTGGTGGGACCCGCAGGAGGGGAACGGACGGCCTTGGTTCCATAGTGTTTAGCACTCGTATACCTGCGCATGCTGGTGGTGGTTAGGCTGGTAGTGGTGGAACCCCCACTTAAAAATTTGGCATCAACTGGTACGGCTGTCAACATTGAGCTTGAACTAGTGGGGCATGTGTGGTATCGAGTCTTCTCAGTTTAAAATCGTATACGTCCCCTATCTTGGGACCATATATTTCATGGATTTTTTGAACACGGAAAAGGAAAAAGAGCTTGCTCTGGCCAGGGGAGTGTCTTTTCTACAGCAGCTAAGGGGACATGTCCATGCTCTGTCTATCACAGGTCAGGAGCCAATTAAAAGAAGAACCAAAAAAAATCAGTATAATATCTAATACGTCCCCTATCCGGGTAAATTGTTTGGAGAGAGGGCCTGTAGGTGGGGGGCAGGCTGGGGGGAAGGAGGTTGAGCTGGAAGAGCCAGAGGAGTGCCCCCTTGGCTAGCGTGTGTGGTGGTGACAACAGCCGGATGGAGTTCGAATGACGACGCAGGACCCCAACTTAAAAATTTAGCATCAACCAGTACGGTTGTCAACTCTGAAATTTGTCAAGTGGGGCATGTGTTGTATGCATTCTTCTCAGTTTAATACCGTATACGGCACCTATCTGGAAAAATAGTTTGGAGAGAGAGAAAGAGAGGAAAAAGACGTATTTTTAAAAGTGACGTTCAGTATAGATCAGTTAAAGAGAAAGAAAGGATTTTATGAAATGGATTTGTATCACTGAGAGCAAAAGAACCTATTTTTTTACGTGACATGCAGTATAGATCACTTGGAGATAAAAAGGGGAATGTGCAGACTTGGGCTGCTATAGTGCAAACCACTATGGTGGTGACAACAGAGTGAGCGAGTGACACTGCGGTAGCAGGCGAACCACATAAACATTTTTCATGGCACTGTATGGCGGCGGTGACAACAGAGTGACTGAGTTAGTATGCAGTAGCTGCTGAAGCACCCAAAAATTAAGCCTGACACAGCATTGCGGTTACACCACCAATGACTTTGTCCGACTGAGAATGCAGTGAAATGGCTTTTGTTGACCCTCCAAAAAATTTTTTCTTTTCGGAGTACATAAAGTCGACCCTCAGCAAAAAAATTTTTTTTTAAATGTCGGTACTTGCGCCTCCTCAAAAATTGTTTTGGACTGTCTGTTTGACGCTCTGAAACATTGTTTTACACTGTCTGTAGTTGACATTGCGGAAGAATTGTTTGGAGAGAGGGATTGTAGGGGGCCCTCCGGAAAAATTGTTTAGAGAGAGGGCCTGTAGGTGGACCTCCGGAAAAATTGTTTGGAGAGGGCCTGTAGGGGGCCCTCCGGAAAAATTATTTAGAGAGAGGGCCTGTAGGTGGACCTCCGGAAAAATTGTTTAGAGAGAGGGCCTGTAGGTGGACCTCCGGAAAAATTATTTAGAGAGAGGGCCTGTAGGTGGACCTCCGGAAAAATTGTTCAGAGAGAGGGCCTGTAGATGGACCTCCAGAAAAATTGTTTAGAGAGAGGGCCTGTAGGTGGACCCCTGGAAAAATTGTTTAGAGAGAGGGCCTGTAGGTGGACCTCCGGAAAAATTGTTTGGAGAGAGGGCCTGTAGGTGGACCTCCGGAAAAATTTTTTAGAGAGAGGGCCTGTAGGTGGCCCTCCGGAAAAATTGTGGTAAAAGAGTGCCAGTTGGACCTCTAAAAAATTGCGTTTTTTGGGTCAGCGTTAGGCAAAGACGACAAGGAGGAGGAGGAGGAGTAGAGAAGAGGAATCGGATACATAAGTAATGTTAATCTTTAGCTGCTTTCCCCCGGAGGAGATTTGAATTCCGTTGAAATCCAGGCTTTGTTCATTTTAATAAGAGTCAGTCTGTCAGCGCTGTCAGTTGACAGGCGTGTACGCTTATCGGTGATGACGCCACCAGCTGCACTGAATACCCGCTCTGACAGCACGCTAGCGGCAGGGCAGGCCAGCACCTCCAAGGCGTACAGCGCCAGTTCAGGCCATGTGTCCAGCTTTGAAACCCAGTAGTTGTATGGAGCAGAGTGATCGGTCCGGACGTTGGTATGGTCAGCTAGGTACTCCCTCACCATCTTTCTGTACAGCTCCCCCCTACTCTGCCTAGACTGGGGACAGGTGACAGTGTCTTGCTGGGGTGACATAAAACTGGCAAAGGCCTTGGAGAGCATTCCCCTGCCAGTGCTGGACAAGCAGCCTGCTCGCCTCCTCTCCCCCGCTACTTGGCCTACAGAACCATGCCCTCTGCCGCTAGCGGCGTCAGATGGGAAGGATTTTCAGCTTGTGCACCAGGGCCTGTTGATATTGATTCACTCTCATACTCCTTTCCTCTACAGGGATGAGAGTGGAAAGGTTCTGCTTATACCGTGGGTCCAGGAGAGTGAACACCCAGTAATCGGTGTTTGAAAAAGTGCTTTTAACGCGAGGGTCACGGAATAGGCAGCCTAACATGAAGTCTGCCATGTGCGCCAGAGTCCCACAACACGCAAGAATTCCCTCTCCTCACTGGCCTGACTCTCCATTTCCTCCTCCTCCTCCTCCAAGTCCTCCTCTTCAGCCCATACACACTCAAGAGTTAAGGACTGAGCACTGGTACCCTCTTCTGTCTCGCTGACATTCTCCTCCTTTTCCTCCTCATCCTCATCCCCCTCCTCCTATACGCGCTGAGAAACAGACCGGAGGGTGCTCTGGCTATCAAGCGACGTATCTTCCTCCACCATCTCTTGTGACAAGCGCAAAGCATCCGACTTCATGCTGAGCAGTGAGTTTTTCAACAGGCAAAGCAGCGGGATGGTGAGGCTGATAATGGCGGCATCACAGCTGACTATCTGTGTTGACTCCTCAAAGCTGCTCAACACCTGGCAGATATCAGACATCCACGTCCACTCCTCATTGTAGACTTGAAGAATCTGAGTGACCTGACTACCAGTTCTGGTGGAAGTTGACATCTAGCAGTCTACAATTGCTCTGCACTGCTGGTAAACTCTGGATAACATGTTTAATGTCGAATTCCATCTTGTGGGCACGTCGCACAACAGTCGGTGAGCGGGTTGTTGTAGGCGGCGCTGCGCTGCCCTGAGAGTGGCAGCATCAATGGTCGACTTGCGGAAATGCGCACAGATGCGGCGCACCTTGGTGAGCAAATCAGATTGGGGTATGTCTTGAGGAACCACTGAACTATTAGATTGAACACGTGGGCCAGGCATGGCTCATGTGTCAGTCTGCCGAGTTGCAGAGCCGCCACCAGGTTACGCCCGTTGTCACACACAACCATGCCTGGCTTGAGGTTCAGCAGTGCCAGCCACAGATCGGTCTGCGCCGTGATGCCCTGTAACAGCTCTTGGGCGGTGTGCCTTTTGTCACCTAAGCTCAGCAGTTTGAGCACCACCTGCTGGCGCTTACACACGGCACTGCTGCTGCGCCTAGAGCTACCGACTGAAGGCGCCATGCCCACGGATGGTAATTCGGAGGAGGAGGTGGAGGAGGAGGAGGGGTCGGAGGAGGAGGCATAGTATGTCTGAGAGACCGGGACCGAGGTAGGCCCCGCAATCCTCGGTGTGGGCAGTACATGAGCGGCCCCAGGGTCAGTCTCGGTCCCAGCCTCCACCAAGTTAACCCAATGTGCCGTCAGTGAGATATAGTGTTCCTGCCCGGCAGCACTTGTCCACGTGTCTGTGTTTAGGTGGATCTTCTCAGAAACAGCATTGGTCAGGGCAAGGATGATGTTCTGTGACACGTGCTGGTGTAGGGCTGGGACGGCACATCGGGAAAAATAGTGGCGGCTGGGGACCGAATACCGAGGGGCAGCCACTGCCATGAGATTGCGAAAGGCCTCGGTCTCTACCAGCCTAAAGGGCAGCATCTCCAGGCTAAGCAATTTGGAGATGTGGACGTTGAGGGCTTGGGCACGTGGGTGGGTGGAACTGTATTTCCTCTTGCGCTCCAGCGTCTGCTGTAAAGACAGCTGAACGCTGCGCTGGGACACATTGGTGGACGCTGTGGAGGATCGTGGAGGCGAAGGTGTGGTTTTCCGGCGGGAGGCGCTCGTGCCGGGGTCCTGGGCAGGGGGTTGACTAGCAGAGGCAGTGAGTGACACAGGGGAAGGAGCAGTGGTGTGACCCGCAGGAAGTGAACGGCCTTGGTTCCATTGAGTGGGGTGTTTAGCACTCATATGCCTGCGCATGCTGGTGGTGGTTAGGCTATTAGTGGTGGCACCCCTGCTGATCCTGGTGTGGCACAGGTTGCACACCACAGTACGTCGGTCATCCTCACTTTCTTTAAAGAACCTCCAGACTTGCGAACATCTAGGCCTCACCACGGGAGCTTCACTACGTGAAACAGTTGCTGCTGATGCACCAGCTCTGGCCCTGCTTCTCCCTCTGGCCACACCACTGCCTCTTCCAACCTGTTCTGGTGCAGCACTCGCCTCCGCCTCAGAAGCACTGTCTTCACTCGGCTTATCAGCCCAGCTTGGGTCAGTCACCTCATCATCCTCCGATTCCTCAGTCTGCTCCCCCCCTCGGACTTACTGCCCTGACAACAACTTCATCACTGTCTGACAACCGTGTCTCCTCATTGTCCGACACCTCTTTACACACTTCTTCCACTAAGGCAACATTGTCATCATCATCATCACCCACAGACTGCGACAGTTGGAAAACTTGGGCATCGGGAAAGAGGTCAGCAGCAACCTGAGAAGTGGTTTGTGACTCTGGGAAGGGTCCAGAAAACAGTTCCTCAGAGTATGCCGGATCGCATTCCAAATTTTCCTGGGAGAGGGCAGACTGGGGGGAAGGAGGTTGAGGTGGAGGAGCCAGAGGAGTGCTCCCTTGGGTAACGTGGGTGGACTGCGTGGAAGACTGACTGGTGGACAAATTACTTGAAGCATTGTCCGCAATCCACGACATCAGCTGTTCGCACTGTTGTGGTTTCAACAGTCCTCTACCAGGTGTCCCTGTAAGTTGAGACATGAAGCTAGGGAGTGTAGCTCTGCGGCGTTCCCCTGCTCCCTCATCAGCAAGTACTGTCTCACCCTGCCCAGGACCACGGCCTCTGCCCCCTACAGTAATTGAATGCCCACGCCCACGCCCTCGTCCTCGACCCTTAGCCCTGGGGTTCAACATTTTCTGTATATAAGTGTATTATATAAAAAAATAAAAATAAATGGGCCTGCTGTACTGAAACCCACAAACTTGTTCAATCTGAACAAGAAAATATATAGGTGGATAAGTTAGATTAAAATTACGTATGTTATTACGTACCGTGTAGTATGGAGCAATTACACTGAAACTATTAGATTAGGCAGACTTGGTCTGCTTAAGTGGAACCCAGACAAATGTCGCACAGAGATTTTTGCAATGTAGCTGTATCAGTGAGAGCAAAAGACCTTTTTTAATTAAGTGACGTACAGAATGTGTCACCTGGACAGAAAATACGGATTGTGGTTTGTATATAGGTGGATAAGTTACAGCTGAATTACGTATGTTATTACGTACCGTGCAGTATGGAGCAATTACACTGAAACTATTAGATTAGGCAGACTTGGTCTGCTTAAGTGCAACCCAGACAAATGTCGCACAGAGATTTTTGTAATGTAGCTGTATCAGTGAGAGCAAAAGACCTTTTTTAATTAAGTGACGTACAGAATGTGTCACCTGGACAGAAAATACGTATTGTGGTTTGTATATAGGTGGATAAGTTAGAGCAAAATTACGTATGTTATTACGTACCGTGCAGTATGGAGCAATTACACTGAAACTATTAGATTAGGCAGACTTGGTCTGCTTAAGTGCAACCCAGAAAAATGTTGCACAGAGATTTTTGTAATGTAGCTGTATCAGTGAGAGCAAAAGACCTTTTTTAATTAAGTGACGTACAGAATGTGTCACCTGGATAGAAAATACGGATTGTGCTTTGTGGTGACTGGACAGCTGAACTGTGACACACAGAATGGTTCTACACAGCTGTATGAAATGGATTTGTATCACTGAGATAAAACAACCAAAAAACCTTTTTTTTGTATTTTTTTTTGTATTTTTTTTTTAACGTGATGTGCAGAAACTATCAGAGAGCAAACTCAGCCCCTGCTGACTGTGGCTATTTTGACTGCAACCCAGACAAATGTCGCACAGAGATTTTTGTAATGTAGCTGTATCAGTGAAAGCAAAAGACTGTATTGGATTACGTGACGTACAGTATGGGTCACCTGGACAGAAAATACGGATTGTGGTTTGTGGTGAGTGGACAGCTGAACTGTGACACACAGAATGGTTCCACACTGCTTTATGAAATGGATTTGTATCACTGAGTTAAAACAATAAAAAAAAAAGTGTTATATATGGCAATAGCTGCACTACTAGTGCCAGCCAGGAGACAAAAAAAATGTCTTGTAGCCCTTAGAAGGGCTGTTGGGTTCTTTTCAGATCACTCCTGCCTAACAGAGAACTAAATCCAGGCCCTAACACTCTCCCTGAAACGCAGCAGCTCTGTCCCTAACGACATCCAGACAGCATTTGAGCCGAGCACCGCGGGCAGTCACTAGTATATTTCAGGGTCACCTGATCAGGCCAGCTAACCCCTGCTATCGACATGTAAGGGCCCCACGTGAGGCTGGGTGTACCGCAGAGTCTCCTGGCTTGTGATTGGCTGAGTTTATAGGCGCCAAAAATTAAAAATGCGGGAGATGCCATTTCCTCAAGCATGGCGAGATACTCGTCCGAGCAGCGGGCACTTACGAGTACCGTAATACTCGAACGAGCACCAAGCTCGGAAGAGCATGCTCGCTCATCTCTAATCTCGATAGTTTGCTTCATTCATGTTTTCCTCAACCCTGACCAGTCTCCATGCCTCAGCCACTGAACAGCCCCAACAGCATGATGCTGCACCACCATAATTCACTGTAGGGATGGTATTTCAGTTGAAGAGGCAGTGCGTTGTTTCCTCCAGACATGATACTTAGAAATTAGGGCAAAAAGTTCGATCTTGGTTTGATCAGGTCAGATAATCTTGTTTCTCACAGTTTGAGAAACTTTTAGGTGCTTTTATTTGCAAATTCCAGGAGGGCTTTCATGTGCCTTTTACTAAGGAGAGGCTTTTTTCTGGCCACTGCAGCAGAAATATTTTTGTACCCTTCTCGAGCAGTTCTTTCCTTCTTGTGGCTTGGTTCTTGCTCTCATATACATTATCAGCTTTGAGATAATCCTGTCCAGATCCCGTTAAACTGAATTTACCACAAGTGGACTCCAATCAAGGTGTAGAAACTTCTGAAACATGATCAAGAGAAATAAGAGGTCCTTCCTTCCCCTCAATCTGCTAGATCATCATGCCTTGTAAAAGAACCTTAATACTATGACTTGCATCAGATTTTTCTACTTGCTCTGAGTAAATACAATACAATCCAGACCTCTTTCGACACTTTAAAACTGAACATGCCTAGTTTCACACATTCCTTAAATAGATTGTCCAGGCTACAGATATTGATGGCATATCCTCAAGATAGGTTATCAATATCAGATCTTGGGGGGGGGCTCTGACACCCTCCACCCCTATGTTTTGGCACCCTCGGCACTGGAAACTTGATGAAGCTGGGAGCAGACAGCTCTGTACACAGTGTAGTGGCCATGACAGGGTACTGCAGCTCAGTGAAAGGGAGCTGAGCTGCAGTATGCAGGCGTTGGAAAATACCCATGGTACGGAGCTGTCTGCTTCCACTCGCATACTGTATATCTTTCAGGGTCACAGCTGATGGAAGACCCCCACCAATCTGATATTGATGAACTATTGTGAGCATAGGTCATCAACATCTGTAGCACAGACAACCCCTTTTTCCTATTACAGACATAACACCTGCCCCAATTGTTCTACTGAACCGAATTTACCAAAGTGGTACCATAGTTGGTGCACTTTACTTGCAAAAATATACTGCTTTTCTGATTTATAAATCATATCATTTTGGATAAAGGCATCCACCACTTGGGGGCACTAATTGCATATGGATTTATACAGTTAATATTGAGTACAATGGTAGTTGATTAAATGTGTACACAGTGAGCTCCCCCTAGTAGTAGTGGCAGTCAGTTACTAAAAATATCACTACAAGCAAAGAAAGCATTTCAGTATAGCTCTCTCCCTCTGGCCAAATAGTAATTGTGCGCATTTCCTCAATCATAACCATATCAGTAATCTGTAATGGAGGTATATTTTTAATGCATCTTTAGAAAAAATTTATAAGGTTTTAGTTTTCTCTTGTGTTTTATCCTCTTCTATTCTTCTGGCTTGTGTTCGCAATTATGCAATTAATTCAATTATCTTAAGAATGAGAAGATGAGAATTTACTAAAACATGCAAGAGGCCACCATTTAAAACATAAGATAGTCAGGATAATGGCTGATGTTAAAACTCAGACTGGGAACGGAGCCCAATGCTTGACTCAAGCCCACACACAAAACCTTTGCCAACTGGGTCTAATTCCAAATAGGTTTAATGAAAAACCAATTAGTTCAGTAAAGAAATATCTCCCTTCTACGGTACTGAGAATGGCTACCTTAAAAGTTGTTGTCTGGCTTTAAAACTGAACCTGGACATACCCACATCTTCACCCAGGCAGGCCCCCTGATATTAGCATCAGAGCATTTCATGTTCCGATGCTCTCTTTTGCCCGGCATTGGATCGTGCAGGTAAGGGCTTTTTTGTTTACATTTTTTCACTGCTAGGTGGAGGCTCCCACCCAGCAGTGTATTTGGTGACATCACCGGTTCTGATAAGTGGACTTTAGTGCTGCCCTAGCTGTTTTACAGGCTAGGGCAGCGCTAAAGCCAGCCCATTAGTGTCAGTGACTTCGCCAGGCTCGCTGCTGGGCGGAAGCCCGGAGAGCCTGGTACATCACCCATAGTTTTATAGGAGTTGGTTGGCTTCAGCTTGGTTTGAGTTCACCCATTTCTTCCCATAGAGTGAGATGTACAAAACTCATGCTGTCCCAGTGTAGTATGGGGCCTTGCAAATAGCTCTTGTATGACTAAATTCACCAACCTGTATGCCAAAATAAAGAGGCAACACCAGGTGAGAAGTGTGGGGGCTGAATCAGACACTTTTATTGTTTGGGGGCACTGAAAGTGTCAATATTACTTTGTGAGGCCAAAAAGGCCCCATGTGTAGTGCAGTGAGGAGAATTGAAGTGGTGGTAGCTATGATGCTGGTCGTTTTGCTCACAGTCCACAGTGGCAAATGTCTCTGGCGCTCTGGAGCCAAGTAGTCACTACAGATCTGATTAAAAGGGATGGCAGATGTATGGTGGAGTCAATAACCAGGGCCATTGGTTTCAACTAATAAGTCTCTCTATACTGAAGTGCAAATGGGAGTAGTAGTAGTATATACAGCAATACAAGGCACAGTTCTAAAGTGTATAACAGTGTAGTCTTCTCCCAATAACAGTGTTGGACAGCAACAATGATGGAGGTTGTATAATTCTGTCTGTCTAACTCTTTCAGTAGAACCACAGGCATGCAATGAGGTTCTTGTTAAGTACTTCTGCAGTTCCTGGACTGAGGGGTGCAAATTTTAGATATGAGTGACCAATCCATCCAATGTGTGTAGGATATTTTAGCAATGATTCATCTCACAGCAGCAAAGTCTTTCTGCCATGAATTAACATAATATCTTGCTGTCTGAATACAATGCACAGCCTTGCGGGTTCTAGACCCTCCAATCTCCTTCTCTGTCGACCATGTGATGTTCCATCCTTATCGCTTTGCTCACTTACTGTAGATGGAGTGCAACAGGCAGGGGCGTTGCTAGGCTAAAACATTCGGGGCCTGGGCCCCTGATGTTTTGTCCCAGGCCCCAAATGTCCTGCCTGCAAGACAGATAAAACTGTATTGCCGTCCTAAGGATGTACCTGGATGTGACTGGTATGTGCTGCTGTATAGCAGGGGTGGGGCAAGTTTCAACATAGAGAATTGGGCCATATTCATTGGGACTTGGGCCCCAGATCTTTTGAGACCCTAGCAACGCCCCTGGAAACAGGCCTTTGCTAAAACTGCCTATTTTCTAAGGCACAGGAGCTCTGTATGTATAAGTGATCCTCCATTCTGATCAAGGGGTGGAGGACCGCTGAAGATAATAGGCAGCTTGAACAAATACCTGGCACACTCTATTTAAGAGAGTAGAGCAAAGTTGAAAACAGGGTTGGATTGAAGTCCCTTGTGCCCACCAGAGGAAATGATTCTGAGGGCCAAACCTCTGAGTATATAGGAACTTAAGGGCCCTATTTTATTAAGGTCCATTATTACCAAAGCTTGGGCCCACCATAGGATCCTCTGGTACTCTGACCCTAGGGAAAAAACATCACATGATTAGCAGGCAGGATGTCATGCTGCATCAGTAGCTGCTGGAATCATGCAGTCACATTACTGTGGGGCTGAATGGGCATCTCAGCCTGAATAGAAAGATGGGTGTAATTAGTAAGTCAATAGTAGTATTAAGACATTTTCAGTATTCTGATTTCTTATCTGACTGCACAATCCCATTAATTACTCTTAAAATTTGGAGTAATCTTCCTGTATGTGCTTACAGATATGTTGTATCCTGCTGTGAAACCTTTCAAGTGACTGATTCACAACACTTTCGCTTGTCTCAAGATAAAACATGATACATTGCTGCTGAAGTTTTTTAAGCAGTTGAAAATGATGATAATAAGTCAATGTGCCAAAATGGCTCTGGGAGACTTTAGAGAGGTTTGTGGGTTCTAAGAAATCCCTTAGCTGTAGCATCACCAAGTCGGTGTAAATGAGGGATTCAATCATTGGTCTCTTTGGTACAGTGTGGTAAGTACAAGCATAGCAGACATGACTGGTCTGTAATAGAGCCGAGTTTGTCATTTCATGTGACCCACAATAATAATAAGTCCTTTTTCGAAGAGATGCAGATAACTTCACACAAAAAAAGTTATATGACAAATTAGAATAACTCTATTATAATATACAATGCATTTGGAAAATCTTCAGACCTTTGCACTTTATCACATTTTTTGATGTTATGCCATGGGCGAAAAAAAAAAAAAATCAAGTTTCCCCCCATCTATCTGCACTCAGTACCCCATAATGAGAAAGTGAAAACAGAATTTTAGAAATTTTGCTAAATTATTAAAAAGGTAAAAACTTTGCATGGTCTTAAATATTCAGACTAGAGTTGAGCGAACGTACTCGTAACCCCTGCGCTCGCATGGGCGCAGCCATCCGGATCCGTCCTCCTCAACCGACTGCAAGTCAGTGGGGGCGGATCTGTTTGGTATGACACACTCGTGTGTCATACCAAACGGATCCGCCCCCATTGACTTACAGTCAGGTGAGGATGGATCCGGATGCCTGCGGCCATGCGAGCGCAGGGGTTACGAGCACGTTCACTCAATTCTAATTCAGACCCATTTTCTGTGGCACTTGAAATTTAGCTCTGGGGGCCTCCCATTTATCTTGATCAGCTTTGAGATGTTTCTTTACCATGGTTGGAGTCCACCTGCAGTAAATTATGTTGATTGGACATGATCTGGAAGAACACAGCACTGTCTATATAAGGTATGATAGCTGACAATGCATATCATAGCAAAAAACAATCCATGAAGAGGAAAGAACCGCCGGTAGAGTTCAGAGACAGGATTGTGTGGAGGCATAGATCTGAAGAAGGGTACAAAAAAATCAGAAATTTCTGAAAGTTGGTCTGCACACTCCACCAATCTGGGCATTAAGGCAGAGTGGCAAGAAGAACACATCTCCTCAGTAAAGGACAGATGAAAGCCTGCGTGGAGTTTGCAAAAAAAAAAACCCTAAAGGCCTACAGTGAATCATAGTGGTTGCAGCATCATGTTGTGGGGGTGTTTTTCAGTGGCTGGGACAGGGATACATACAGAGATATTCTTAATGAAAAGCTGATCCAGGATGCTCTAGATCTTAGGCTACTTTCACACTTGCGTTGTAAGGATCCGTTTGTGAGATCCGTCACAGGCTCTCATAAACGGTCCTGAACTGATCAGTTTTGTCCTAATGCATTCTGAATGGAAAAGGATCCGTTCAGAATGCATGTTTTGCTTCAGTTTGCTTCAGTTCAGTCTCCATTCCATTTTGGAGGTGGACACTAAAACGCTGCTTGCTGCGTTTTGGTGTCCACATGAAGAAACTGATGCAAACTGATCCGTCATGACTCACAATGTAAGTCAATGGGGATGGATCCGTTTGTCTGACACAATAGAAAACGGATCCGTCCTCCGTTGACTTTCAATGGAGTTCAAGACGGATCCGTGTTTGCTATGTAAAAGATAATACAAACGGATTTGTTCAGAACGGATGCAGACGGTTGTATTATCATGACAGATCCGTTTGTGAGAGCCTGGACGGATCTCACAAACGTATCCTGCAAACGCAAGTGTGAAAGTAGCCTTAGACTGGGCCGAAGGTTCACCTACCAACAAGACAATGACCCTAAGCGCATAAGGCTACTTTCACACTAGCGTTTTTAATTTCCGGTATTGAGTTCCGTCATAGGGGCTCAATACCGGAAAAAAACGCTTCCGTTTTGTCCCCATTCATTGTCAATGGGGACAAAACTGAACTGAAGACAACGGAATGCTCCTGAAAGCATTCAGTTCCGTCTTCAGACCGGAGAACAAACCGCAGCATGCTGCGGTTTGCTCTCCGGTCCAGGCGTCCGCACCAAGACGGATCCGGAATGACCCCAATGAAAGTCAATGGGGACGGATCCGTTTGGTGTGACACACCAGTAATCCGGATCTGTTCTCCATTGACTTGCAATGGGGGGTCATTCCGGATCCGGCTACACAGAAATAGAGAAATATATACAGACATACATACATACACACAAACACATACATACTTACATACTCCAGTCAGGGACGCCGGCAGCATGTCTTCACGCGCCTCCTGCGCGCAGCTATGACGTTTCCCCACTGCACCCAGCAGAGGGCGCTGTGGGGAATCGTCATCCCTGCGGTCAGGAGGCGCGTGAAGACGTGCTGCCGGCGTCCTTGGCTGGAGTATGTAAGTATGTATGTGTTTGTGTGTATGTATGTTCTCTGTGTCTGTGTCAACATGTGTGGGGCCGGAGCGCACCCTTTAGGTGCCGGATCCGTGCTGCCGCTAGTGTGGAAGAAGCTTAAGCAGGACAAAGCAGGAGTGTCTTTGGGACAACTCTGTAAATGTCATTGAGTGGCCCAGTCAGAGCCCTGACTTGAACCCAATTGAACATCTCTGGGGAGACCAGGAAATGGCTGTCCACCGATGGTATCAATCCAATTCCCAAATCCAGGTGTGTAAATCTTGCTGCATCATAACCAAGAAGACAGGAGACTGTAATCGCTGCAAAAGGTGTTTCCACTAAGTCCAAAGGGTCTGAATTCTTATGTCAATGCAAGATTTTAGCTTTTCCTTTTCGATAAATGAACAAAATTCTGTTTTTACTTGAGTCATTATGGGGTATTAATTTTAGCACAAGGCCGCAAAATAACAAAATATGAAAAAAGTGAAAGGGTCTGGAAATTTTACACATGGTACATAGTCCTGGGCAGACAGGCCATAGTATCTACAGGTAAATTACCTTTTGGGCCCGTGTCCATTGGTCCACCCTAGCACTCCTCATGGCCTCCGGTTGGGTATATAGGAATCTGATGCTCTCAATATTAATTAATGCTAGGAGCATCTGATATTTATGCACCTGGCTGGCAGAAGAAAGTGCTCTCCGGACAGTGATGGAGTTGAATGCTGAGGCGGAGGCAGCAGTATATTGTGCTGCAGTGTGTATTTGGTTCTGCTGGGGCAGTATTTTGTGCTGCACTAGAGTATTGCTGGCCCTTTTAGACTTTTTTCCAGGGCCACTTTAAGCTCCCAGTCTACCCCTGCTTGCTGAAGAGGTGTAGCTAGGTTTTCCTCTGCCTAAATCCAGTTGTCTGTGCAGCCCTGACGCCACATTACACATATCACAGCAGCCCACTTATCTATTCCCCTGTTGTAAGCATGATGGTTCAATTTGAACAACCTTATTTAGACTTTCCTTTGCCTTTCTTATTCCATGGACAGACCCCCTGAGCTCTAGTGTGGATATATAGGGTTCTTTGCCAGTAAACACTGCACTCTCCAGCGGGACATTTTTTAACTTCATATTTAGCCATAACATGGAGAGAAACCTGATGTGTTTTGTCTTCTAATAACCCTGTTATTTGAGAAAATAGAAATCCTGCAACACCGAGCAAGAGGAAGAAATATTATTTTCCAAAAATGTAGAAATTTTTTTTAATGATTTTTACTTCTCATCCAGATTCAAAATAAACAGCCAGACACTCCCAATGTAATCAGTCATTCTGTGTTGATTTAAAAGGAACACAAAGAAGCCAGACGGGCCTTTGATCAAGCTCATGGCTCGTCTAATTTTGTGCTGACATTTTTCATAGAATACCTTCATTGCCCTATCACGCAATACATCTGAAGTACAGAACAGTGAGGTCACTTAAAGAACCAAACAGCAAAACAGTTTTTACCTTACCACATGGCCGGACTGGGATTATAAAACAGCCATAGCACACAAACACCTCCAGCACTCATATAATATTACATAAATATAATGGTGCCCAATGCACGTGGCAGTAAATTTTGCTTTCTTGGTCATACTTCTGTGGAAACCATCAATACAAGAAAGGAAATAAAACTGGAACACACAAATAGCTAATCAAACGGTCAAACAGACATATGTTACCACTAGAGATGAGCGAATCGATTTGTCGATTCGTTGATTCGTATTGAATCTTGGGATTTTTTAGCTGCAAAGCGAATCCGAATATTAGGTGCTTCGCTTCGGCTTTCTACGCATTCGCTACGTAGTTTGTCCTATCAATTATACGCTATTGCTACGTATAAGTTACTCTATACGCTGTTGCATACGAATTCAATTGATTTGCGATGCAGACTCCTCCTTGGTAGCCCCGCCCCCTTCTCCAGCGCACGAGGAAGATGAGGCAACTCAGGAAATTAAGATGGCGACACAGCGAGGTCCTGACTGGGGAGGCATGGTGTGGGGCACGACCCCTATGAGGAGAAGGAACCGGAGGAGATCTACGTCTCTCAATATGTCCGGCAGCCTAAGAAGTCGGTTGAGGTGCCCGTGATTGTTCACTTCGCTGGCTGACACGGCAGAGGCGGCAGGAGTTCCCACTCCGCCACGGAAGGACTACTCCCTTCATCAAAATTCTATGGTCCCCGAGGCTGCTTTAACCAAGTTGCGCAGACATGCGCCTCATCCCTTTTTTCCCCCTTGAAAGATGTTTTTTTAAGGAACCTTTGCTGCTATTTTTTTAGCCATTTGGATTACAATTTTACCTACAGTATGTGGATTACAAATTGCAACTGAGTTTGGGACTCTGCTCCAGTTCTATGACAAGCGTCAGAAAGAAGAAAAGAGACTTAAACGTGTCCGTGAGCAGACTAGGTAGGTGATATTTGCACTATATTGTTTGCACTAATGTTTTTACCTTTCAGCAACGTTTTCAAGTATGTTGCCCATTGTGTGTATTTCTTTACAGGTACCGCAATGGGTCCTCATATTCACTTTATAGTATTGTGGATGATTGTACTATGCCCATAGCCGGATAGAAAGCACCTTACTTGTTCTACCTCAAATACACATACCGCCTCTGAGGGCGATTTCAGATCTGACCATTTACACTGGATCTGGCCCGGGGTCCGCAAGGTGTCAAAACTATGGCGCAAGCCTCGGATCACCTGCTGGATCACCTACTTTTTATGCTGGTTCGGGTGGCGGTGTGCCATCGTAAATCGTAATCCTGGCGGTCCATCAGCCGGACTATGTATTTCAGCTGTGCAGCAGAGCTAAATGATGAGGATCGTCTGGATGCCATTTTCGAATATTCGCTCTGCCTCTGAGGAGTGCACCCTGCAGCCTCTCGTTGTACGTGCCTGCGTATTACGTAATCGCGTACACAATAGTTCGCTTAGGATTCGTAAGCTATTTGTATGCTCATGCATACGTCTTCTAAGAAGTTGCGTACATTTTTTAACTGTACGTTCGTTATTAGTGAGCGAATGTTTGCTAATAGCACATAATAACGTATATTTTGTAAGCAAATACAACAAATCTATTCGTCGAATATACGAATCTTAGGAAAACTTCGGCGAATGTTCGGCGAATAATTTTTTCAATGATTCGCTCATTTCTAGTTACCACATATCATGATATTCCAGCAGCTTCCGATACTGCCATGCAGCATATAATATCTCACAGCAGAGCCAACTAAACACCACCGTACGGCACAAAATGACACCCCAGCAGTACAAATACCACAGTGCAGCATATCCTGCCATGCAGCATATAATACCTCCCAACAGCACCAAATAAATACCCCCATGAAGTACAAAATGCCCAGTATTATTGTCACTTGACCACCCATCCCCACTGGCAGCCATATTGTCCTATGACAACCCTTCGTTCAATGACAGCAGAATTGTTCCCTAACAACCCGTCCCGCACTGGGAGCAGTGTTGTACTCATTTAAAGTCATGGCCAAAAGTTTTGAGAATGACACAAATATTATATTTTCACATGATCTGCTGCCCTCTGGTTTTTATGTGTGTTTGTCAGATGTTTTTATCACATACAGAAATATAATTGCAATCATATTACGAGTAACAAAAGCTTATATTGACAGTTAGAATGAGTTAATGCAGCAAGTCAATATTTGCAGTGTTGACCCTTCTTCTTCAGGACCTCTGCAATTCTCCCTGGCATGCTCTCAATCAACTTCTGGACCAAATCCTGACTGATAGCAGTCCATTCTTGCACAATCAATGCTTGCGTTTTGTCAGAATTTGTAGGTTTTTGTTTGTCCACCCGTCTCTTGATGATTGACCACAAGTTCTCAATGGGATTAAGATCTGGGGAGTTTCCAGGCCATGGACCCAAAATCTCTATGTTTTGTTCCCTGAGCCATTTAGTTATCACCTTTGCTTTATGGCAAGGTGCTCCATCATGCTGGAAAAGGCATTGTTGATCGCCAAACTGCTCTTGGACGGTTGGGAGAAGTTGCTCTCGGAGGACATTCTGGTACCATTCTTTATTCATGGCTGTGTTTTTAGGCAAGACTGTGAGAGAGCCGATTCCCTTGGCTGAGAAGCAACCCCACACATGAATGGTTTCAGGATGCTTTACAGTTGGCATGAGACAAGACTGGTGGTAGTGCTCACCTCGTCTTCTCCGAATAAGCTGTTTTCCAGATGTCCCAAACAATCGAAAAGGGGATTCATCAGAGAAAATGACTTTACCCCAGTCCTCAGCAGTCCACTCCCTGTACCTTTTGCAGAATATCAGTCTGTCCCTGATGTTTTTTCTGGAGAGAAGTGGCTTCTTTGCTGCCCTTCTTGAGACCAGGCCTTGCTCCAAGAGTCTCCGCCTCACAGTGCGTGCAGATGCACTCACACCTGCCTGCTGCCATTCCAAGCTCTGCACTGCTGGTAGCCCGATCCCGCAGCTGAAACACTTTTAAGAGACGGTCCTGGCGCTTGCTGGTCTTTCTTGGGCGCCCTGGAGCCTTTTTGGCAACAATGGAACCTCTCTCCTTGAAGTGCTTGATGATGCGATAGATTGTTGACTGAGGTGCAATCTTTCTAGCTGCGATACTCTTCCCTGTTAGGCCATTTTTGTGCAGTGCAATGATGACTGCACGTGTTTCTTTAGAGATAACCATGGTTAACAGAAGAGAAACAATGATGCCAAGCACCAGCCTCCTTTTAAAGTGTCCAGTGGTGTCATTCTTACTTAATCATGACAGATTGATCTCCAGCCCTGTCCTCGTCAACACCCACACCTGTGTTAATGGAGCAATCACTGAAACGATGTTAGCTGGTCCTTTTAAGGCAGGGCTGCAATGATGTTGAAATGTGTTTTGGGGGATAAAGTTCATTTTCTAGGCAAATATTGACTTTGCAAGTAATTGCTGTTAAGCTGATCACTCTTTATAACATTCTGGAGTATATGCAAATTGCCATTATAAAAACTGAAGCAGTAGACTTTGTAAAAATTAATATTTGTATCATTCTCAAAACTTTTGGCCATGACTGTACATGTCTCACCTCTCTTGGGGACTTGCAGGACAGGAGAAGTGAAGCTGGAGTTGAAGGGAGAGAGCTTCACCTGCTGTTCTCCTCCTTACTCTCAAGGAGTGAAGGACCTGTGATGATGTCATCACAGGTCCTACACCCTCCTAATCTCAGAACTACACCATTGTCAGTGCAGTTTCTTTCCTCTTAGAGATTTCAGGAACTGTGATGATGTCATCACATGTCCTTGAGCTTTCATCTGTGCAGCTTCTGTTTCAGCCAGCCCTCTGTCAGACAAGCCCACTGGGAATTTGACTGGTAGTCCGGTCCTACCTTAGCATGTAAATAATTATGAGTATTGTGTGCTCACCAGAGGAAAACATAAACTGTAAATTACACATTTTATTGGCTTAGCACAAAGTTTAGCACAACTGTTTCATAAACCTGCATACATCTGCTACTATGTCTCCATGTGACCAGAAACGCAGAGGCAATGTAAGGGTGTGGTGTCCTGATGGGTGTAGTACTCACGTTTCTGCAGTTACCTGGGCCGACGGGAAGGAAGGCTCCGGATTCCTCCAGGGAACACTCTGGTATTGACGGATCTCCTGCCAGATGTTGGTTGAGGGGACCTTGATGGTATAGGGTTTGAGGCGCAGGGATGGCAGGGTCCTTGATGTTCGTGATGCAAGCACCCTTGGGTGCAAATGAGGTGTTAAAATAAAGAGGAGTCCGTTTGGATAAACAAATGGAACATTTACTGAGAATAACTTGCCTTGAGTTAGATGTACAGATTATTGCAATGCAAATAGGTAGTTGTAATCTATTCACATGACATCACAAGTTACTTGTATCTGTAATCCTAGTAACAGGCTCTTGGTGAGGTATTGACTCTGGTCACACCCAGGCTATTGTAAGTTCTGGCTGACTATCTTCCAGGTGTGGAGTATACATCAATAAACTTCCCTGTTTCACACGGCAAGTACATATATTTTACCTTCCTGGTTTACTCACAATTTCCAATAATCGTTTCACACCGTCCATAGAGGAATGTGGCTCCAAATACAGCTTCTACTGGTGCTAATGTAGTCTATAGGCTGAGGTAACACTCGCACCTTCACTAGTCTCTCCTTATACTCTCTCAACTCACTAGGTTTCTGTTATTCCTCTATTGAGGCCTACCTTGGTTTGCACACACCTCAGATGGGTAGCTATGTACTTGTCAGCTTACTTGTCTTCAGGGTTCCACAGGTCCAGCCCTAGCTTTGGTCGACCACTTCTTTTGTCTGACTGTGAAGTCTGCTTGAGGTGTCTGACTGTTTGGGTCTGACTTTGGAGGTAGCGTTACTTGGCTGTGGACTAAACTGATACTGCTATTGCTGCCCTGCTCTCAGCTGCTGCACTACTCTTCATAACTTAATCTGCACTGTTCTGCCTTTTTCTGCCTCATACTTCATATATCCTGTACCTTTAGCACCAGCATCACCTAAAGGTGATTGATGTGGAGTGATGTGATGTCAAGGTTTATCAGCCTGTTATAGGAATTACAGCAATTTTACATACATCTCATAAAATGACATACTGAAAAATACCCATATATATACAAGGCCTCACTACTATTGCAGAGTGGAACAATGCACTGGTATATATAAAATGATATATAAAACTTATGCAAAAAAGAGGGGTATGTAGTAACACAGACATTATATGTCAGTCCTAAAGGGGTTTTCAGATTCCTGCTATTGATGATTTACAGTGATGTGCAAACGTTTTAGAGAGGTGTAAAAAATACTGTATGAAAAAGAAAGACTGCTATCAAAAACAGAAGTGATCATTGTTTATTTTTATCAATTAACAAAATGTGGATCAATATTTGATGTGACCACCCTTAGTCTTCAAAATAGCATCAATTCTCCTAGGTACATATGCACAAAGTGATGTTTGTTCCAAACATCTTGGAGAAATAACCACAGATCTCCTATGGATGTAGGCTCCGATCTTTCTGTCTCTTGATGTAATACCAGAAAGAATCAATGATGTTGAGATCAGGGCTGTGTGGGGCCATGTTATCACTTTCAGGACTCCTTGTTCTTCTTTAATCTGAAGATAGGTCTTAATGACATTGGCTGTATGTTTGGGGTTGTTGCCTTGCTCCAGAATAAATTTGAATATCCAGTCTATGAAGGTCTGACAATCAGCACCTCCATTGATCAGCTGTTCTCTGCCCCCATTTAAGTGAAGAGAACCAGAACTGAAATAACCTGGCAGGGCCACTACACTTTAAGTGGACCCATAGTGCCATTTAATAATTGTGGCACATCTCTGGCCACCAATCTAATACAACCAGTAGCCTTAGTTGATATCAGGTGTAAAGTGTTCCAGTATTCTGGTGTACATGTTGTTAAATTCTTTCACTCATGCACATGGTTGAAATTCTCCAACTGTCCGGTACCCCAGAGGACGCCAGGTGTCTTGCGAAACATGTTTTATATATGATAGAGAGTAAAAGGAAATCTGATATTTTTGTCACATAGGTTTTAGATGTTTCAATAAAAGTCAAGTTTTAACGTAATTCTGTAAAATCACTCTAGTAATAAAGTGGTATTTGGGTAATTTCAGTCACATGGCTGAGTAAAAGAAATTAGTAGGAGTCAAATACAGTTGATAATATATGCCACATCCTGTTAATGGAGGTCCTGTTCACGACCTACCCGCTGCTGTCCACGCCTCACCTGCCTTTTTACAAAAGTGGTGAGAGTGTTAGAAAAAAGAAAACCTGAATTTGCAACTTTCATAAATCAGAAAACCAGCATAGTGGTTCTTAGAGGAAAGTTTCACTTTTCCTGGTCTTGGTGTAAATCAGACCAGAAGAGCAATGTTACACTTCTTTAAGTCATTGGAATCTTCTACAGTACAATGACATTTCATTGAACAATCTAGACACATTTAGGCCTCCTGTACACGACAGTATCCGTTTTGCGGTCCCCAAATACGAATGCGGCACTGGTCCACAAATACGGATGTGGCCCCTTTGCATCCTGCAATTTTTGCAGGACCCACTGTAAAAAAGGCTATTTTTAGGCAAAAGGTGATATTTGGTGCCATTCTGGTCTGCTTCATGTTTAGAAGCTATTAGGCGAAACCCTCCGTTTATTATTCATCCTTATTTGCATTATCCAACCGTAATCTCAGTGGCAAACATAGAGACCCAGAGGTCCAATAGCAAATGAGAATTAAACTCCTTTCAACTGCTGTCTGACACCAACACACCCCAACCTTTCATGATAAAAGGTTCTGGTGTCAATATCCTATTTAATGAATCGGGTACTAACATTGAGGCACCTTTGTAGACCACATACCTTTTGAAGGTTGTCACTGCTTGGTGTCCCATAACAGCTACATGGGCAATCACTATGGTACATGCGTCCTTGGTTTTACTACAAAATCCAGTCCATATTTATAGCTTTGAGTTTGACTGTAGAAGAACTCCTGAGTTTGAACCAAGTTTACAAGTCAACGTTTGGAAATTTTATGACCTCAATATTTCTTTAACTTGGTCTGAACAAGTAACAGGCAGCCAAATTTTTTTAAATCCATTTTTTTATACCAGAAAAAAAATCCATAGCAACCTTAAGGTCTGTTACAATGTTTAATGAAAAGTCAGTATAGTTTTTCTACTATCTGTCCTCCAGGAGACTGAAGTGACAAGAATTTTTTTTTTGCCATCTGGAATAATAGTTTATCCATTTTTTATTTATATAATGAACAAGTTGGTTTTGTAGCCAACCCATATTACTTTAAACTTTTTTTTCCATGTAGAGGCATTACGATAAAAAAATATAGGAAAAATATAAAACTTGAGGAGAGAATGGCACATTTTATCTTGTTTTATGGGTTTGTAGTATGACACTTGACAAGTTCTAGGAAAAACATGGAGACATTTTTAGATTCCTTCTTGTTTCATTTCTCAGACTAAAAGAGAACAACTCAGCTCTGTAGATGGCTTAAAGGGAGTCTTTCACCTGTTTTTCACCAATATAACTAAGAGCACAGGAGATTGCAGACACATCCCAGACATACCTGTGTGCATTTTGTGTCTGTATTACATGTCCAAGAAAAGCACTTTTATTCTGTGGGAAAACAGCTCCCAAGTGCCCAGCTCTGCAGCTACTGCAAACCAGACTGAAGAGGGGAGGGCTGCTTTAGCTGCTCATATCTTGGAATTGGTAGCAGATAGAAAAATGGTTCTGACCTTCTTTGAAAGTTGGCATTCCAGTATATCAGAAGATATAGCTGTTAGAAATTGAGTCGGGAGAGAAAGCTGTTTTTAGTTTCACTTTCAGCTGGGCAATTGGGAACTGTTTTCCTGTAGAATAAAAGTGCTTTTCCTGGATATGTAATACAGACACAAAGTGCACACAGGTATGTCTGGGATGTGTATGCAATCTTCTGTGGGGCAGTGCTCTTAGTTATATACAGTTGATGAAAAACAGACAGGTGAAAGACCCCCTTTAAAGGGAACCTGTCACCATACAATACAGTGCAATCTGCAGGCAGAATATTATAGAGCAGGAAGAGCAGACCGATATATAGTTTTGTGGAAAAGATTCAGTAAAACTTGTAATTTTTTTGCTTTTTCTATACTTCAGACTGTCCACGTGCACAACTATCAGCGACTTACAGCTACAGTAGCTATATATACACATGCTGCAGATTTCACTGCATTTCATGGTGACAGGTTCTCTTTAAAATGAATACAGCTGGCCAGGGGTACTCATAGGGGAAACATTATGATTCACTTTATCCAATACCCTCCTACTTGGACAGAAGAAGTCAGTTGTTGCTTTTTACCTGTCTTCGATCCATTCTAGAAAATAACAACTTTTGCAGTGATTCCCATCTTTTTTCATGAGATATGGTTTTCATTTGGACTTGCTTGATCCAACTACACATCTAATAACCCAAACTAACAGCATCATAGCGATCTATGCTGTTATGTTCTGATCATCAGACTTGGGTTAGGGCTGGGATTTGCAGTTGTAAAATATGAGGCCTAAAGGTCTGACAATGTATACAATAACTGTGAACATCAATGAAAAAGAAAATAGTTTGATGAAAGGTCTAATTTATCATCTAGACATTCCTAGAGACACTTTCCTATGTAGTTTTAGAAAAAGTAGGTGGTTGTCCCTATACACTGATAGATTTTATTGCCTTTTCGGTATTCAAGACTTATTATGAAGACTTTAAGACATGTTAGATGGACACCATTAGCCGGACTCTGTAATGCTGAATTGTTTGGATTTATAGAAATGTTGTCAATTTGATAGTGAGAACATGAATGTTGGTTCAGGGGCAGACTTGAAATTGATTCAGTGATGAAACATATATTCTTCTGGGTTTAGATGCCCTTTTCATCATTTGAATTTTAGACCAGATAGAATTTTGAACCATCCAAAGATAAATTAAAGGATTTTTTTTTTCTATAAACAATAGAGTCTCTTGACAAGTGATTGTTGAGAGTGGAAGAGTGTGATTAATTCAAGATTTGTTTTTTAAGAAAAAGAACTTTCACCTTTAGCTGTAAATCCATCTTCTTTTTGTTCTTTTTCTTTCAACCCATGAGTTACCTCCTTTTATTCGGTTTTATTTCCTAGTAAGAACTGTTTCTGCGAGAGATGGTTGACATTCAATATAGCCACCATTACCAAAGGCTTAGCCTGATGTTCTTGGACCCTGAAGCAAAATGTGTAGTAGGACCCCTCCCCCATGACCATGTGCTATTCATAGCACCATGTGCTATTTTACTGTTGCAGAGGGCCCACTGAAGAACCAGGGTCTCTCTTATAACTACACCTCTGGCTTTTACAGCTATTACAGAGATGGTTGATGCATTTCTCACAACTTGACACACAAGGATGACTGAAAGACCATTTTCACTTAGGATGTAGACCATGCAGTCCTAAGCCTGAAATATAATTGCACATCAATGCAATTATACTGCTGGTATAATCACATGATTGATAACTTTGATTTGTTTTCAACCTTGCTTTAATGCCTATTGATGTGCTAGGTCTTTCATTCCATCAATTCAATTAAAACCTGACTAAAGGCCCAGAGGAGAATTGATAGGGCAGGACGGAGGAGTGATTAACTAGATTTAAGTGAAGTTTGGAAGTAAAACAGCTTTCTCTCCTCAGTACCAGATGAACTTGGCGTCTGCTTATTGATCTGACTGAGCTTTTCCAATCCCTTGTAGCAGCTCTGCCAGATGTACTGATTTCTGAGAGACTTCTTTGCAAAATCAAGTTAAATGGAAAAGTTTTATGTAGACCGTAACAATCACAGCTGAATATCAAGGTCTGGAGACCAATGTTCATATCAAGAAATGCACATGTAAAAATTAAAGAGGTTTTGCCACAACTGACATTTACCTCCTTTCCACAGGAACTCGGGTCTGGCTGATTCAGTGTGGCCATTGCTTGCTTCGCCCTCAATCTCCTTACAGGTACAGTAAGGGTCCTATCCCTATAATGTGAAGCTGGTTGATTATTGCTGAACAATTTCAATAGTTGTAAATCTTTGCAGCTTCTCTTACTGCACCAATTATTAATTATTGCAGACAGTATCACTTTGCCCAGTAAGTCTGCTATCGCTATGCAGTTAATCCTGTTTTTCAGCTTTTCACATCTGGAATATCTTAAATCTACTACTTGTACATTTTCCTGCCTTGAAATATCTTCTTTGCAGCCTGTCCAGACAAACTGATCCAAAATAATTTCTATTTCTCAGACAGATGCCTGCTCTGGTGATCCGTCCTCTGGCTCTTCATCAGCTTTCTGAACACCTACAGTGTTTTCCGCTTTCCTGGAAAGTTATTTTATAAGTTCTCTGCAAATGAGTGTACTACTATGGAATACCATTGACCAAACTCCAAAATATTCAACATAAAGAGTTTGCTAATGTTGGGAATGTCTTATGTTCCAGATACATATAGAATAATATTTGGTGCATTAGAGGCAATTTGAAGCTTCAGTGCTCAGTTCAATATTTATCACACTAGTGTCTTGTGGAGGAGGGGCCTTTGAGCCCCCTCAGACACCAGGGCCTATAGTTGGCCGTGCACACTATGTTAGTCCACTAACCTTATTCAGAATAAAATACTGTCGGACACTTTATGCCGTAGCTTATCTCTCGAGAACAAAAGAATAAGACAGTTAACATCTAACTCTCCAATCCAGATGTTAGGGTGTTTCCATAGGCCCACATACACATTAGATGGTTGGCCAGACACTGTAATGTGTATGGTCAGCTTGACTACTATCTCTGTCTGTACCACCTATAACTAGGACCCTTGGCAATTCCACATGAAACTAAATAGCGAGTATCAGATGTTACAAAGACCCATACAAGGGCTTAATCAAATATGCTTCTGGAGAGACAAAGTCCAAAGTGACCCTTGTGTTTTACCAGTTAGTGAGGGGCAATATTCAATGGTATTCCATCTTGTGGCATCAGGGCAGGTAGGCAGTCATTGTACAACTGGGGAACCTGCTATGGGAGGTACACTGTTAAAGGGTGATTCTGGTTGTGCAACTTTCAATATTCATTGACATGAAACAACACATGTTAGCACTTACTAATAGTGATTGTTTATACGTAATGCCCCGTTTTCCTGCACTTCATCTTGGTGATGTGGCATTTTATAATGTGATGGTTCTGTATCTCGATGACATCATGTCAACATTTAAAGCGTGGCATGGCTTATAAGACTCTGCCCTGCAGACACAGCATCATTAGTAACCTTACCTCTCTGCTCATTCTCCTGGACCCTGCCCTATAGACATGATGTCAGCAATTATACTGTCTTTGGGTGGGATTTTTCTAGCAGGGCTTCAAGCAGGATTGGATCCAGGGCTGCCATCAGGAATTTCAGGGCTCCATACAGGCAAACCATGTGCCCCCCATTTTTATTTATGTTTATCAATCCCAATAAATAATATGTTCATAATCTGTAATTTGCATATGAACACCACTATCTTATGACTGATGCAACAATTAAAAAAAACAGAAATCCAATTCGGCAGTGATGGCTAACCTCCGGCACTCCAGCTTTGGTGAAACTGCAATTCCCAGCATGCTTTATTCATTTCTATGGAGTTCTGAGAACAGCCAAGCAAGTGCACATCTTGGGAGTTGTAGTTTTACCACAATAAGGCATAAAAGATTCCATCTTTATAGCAGAGTGGGTAAGTCAGCTATTTACTGTATGGAAGCTCTGGGGTTCAAATCTCCTTTGGATCTGTAAAATATTCCTTATAGTAAAAAGTAAGGCAGAAAAATATAATTTTTACTTTTCAGCTTTTGATAAAATTACAACTAAAAAGTAACAAAGCTAAAACCATGAAAGTTTTTGCAATATATTTAGTATGAAATATCACAAAATAGTATTTGTTATCCCTGTGTTCATAATAAGCTAAACAATATGGTGAACACATTATCAACTTGAAGGATAACAGGCTGAACTGGATGGACATATGTCTTTTTTCAGCCTTTTTCATCTACAGACATTTCCCTTGAGCCTTGAGCTGGGATGTAAACACAAGGTCAGGTCACAGATCACAATTATGCTGGAGGAGTCAAAATGCACTCAGTGCTTCATTATATAATGTAGCAAGGTTGAATGCTGGCATTATTTATTTTTTGTTGTGTAACTGCAAAACCTCTTCAAGGTTCCCACCAATTTTCAGATAAACTCATGCATATAATTGACTGCCTGTGTACAGATATGAAAAATCTGGTGTAAAAAGGCTGACCAGACAGGACTTCAGTGTCACAAACTTTAAAACCGAATTCTTGGTCCACATACAGCACTTTCCATTGGCTCCTTATGAGATTTGATCAATAGTTTTTGCTTGTTTTACATTATACAACTTGGAATTAAGAAGAATAACCTTGCAGTACATTGAACATGATGGTGGAGTCATGCACCCTCAGTAAGATCAAGATGCGTGTCTACCTCTGTGAGAAAGACTTCTTAGTAGAGAATGCCAAGAACAGCCTATAGTACCATTTCATTATGGCAGGCGAACTGGAATGCAAGTCACTGGTCCCAGGTGACTTTGCCTAGGATATGAGGTAGAGTTACTAGTAGTGGGCTATGAGATCCCTAATGTTCTTTACAAGTAAGGAGGAGTAGTTAGTAGATGTGACGAGTCTTGGGGCCCATTTATAATGGCAGATTATCAGGCCAATTATCAGGAATGAACATTTGTACGAACGTTCATTCCTGATAATTGGCCTGTGTAAATGTGCCGGTCATAACCCTATAAACGATCAAAAGGTTTGTTGGTTGGGTGAACCATCATTTATGTGGCACATCAAATCACACATTGCCAACAGGGAAGTGCTGCTAACAAACATTGAATCTGTATGGGGATGAAGGATTATAGCAGAAATCACTCTTCACCATCATCAAAGGGGATGGGTGCTACATGTAAAGTCAGCTTTAAAGGGGTTGTCTGACACCTTCTGTTAAAAAGTGATGGCCAGGTATGGACTCAAAATAGGAAAAACCCAATGGAGCATCCAACTTCCAGGCCCATGTAACGGGCAGTGAGTGTGGGACCACTGTGCCAACCTGAGCTATCCCTGAGGGTGCTATCCTGGCAGTCTCCTGGTCTTCACAATTTAACCACTATACAGAAACTCATAGTCAGATAACAGGCCCGAGGACAGGGCAGATAGAATACTTTCATAACTGAGAGACTAGTCTGAGGTCAGGGAAGGTGGCAATGGGTCAATATGAGGACTCCTGCAACTGAACCTGACAGAGGAGGGCAGAGAAGAGCTTGCAGGGGCAGCCACCAGTCAGCTTCAAAAGGCAAAGTGATACAATGCCTATGATTGCCCCGGATAGTAAGACAGCGTCTGGCGTGGAGTGTTGCCATGACAGGTCGCAGCTCCCATTAATGCTGCTTCACATGAGGCTCAGCAGGCAAGTGACATCCCTGCCAGGTCCCCTCTGAGGCAACTGGTTAGCTGGCAAAAATATGTTCTGAAAGTCTTTTTACTGAAGATTTAGGGGCACATTTATTAAGACCGGCATTTTAGACGCCGGTCTTAATAAAGCCCTGCACTGGCGATGGATCCACCGAAGTTATGTGAAGTGCCAGCCCCTATATAACTTTGGCACATCCACCCCCACTTCTAAATGTGAGACAGCTACCTATTTTTTGGTAAACGATTTCTTAGGGAATGTTCACATCTGTGTTGGTGTCTCAGTTTGGGCCGCTCATATAATTTGAGGAGAACAATGGAAACAACTAACACAGATTTAAGGGTGCCCTTCCTGTAAATAGGAATGTAAGGGGTGAAAATTCAATTTAGAAAAATTATTTTGTGTCCAGTTTGGGAAAGACATTAACATTTTTTTGCTCTGGAACAGTGTTGGTTGAAAAATGTTTTATTTAAGTCTGCACACATTGTCACTTGTATAAATAGCTATGAAAATGTATTAATGTGTCTTCAGAGAGAAAGAAGTAGGCTTTTTGAACTTATATCTAAAGTGACAAACTATGAATATGCAACAGCAAATGCAAAAAAACATTATCAACTTGTCAGGGATAAAATAACCGTCTGCTCATTAGTTCTCAAAAGAGATAAAAAAAGATTTGGATAAAACTAATTGAGTCTCAGGAAGATTATAAGACAGGGAAGAAGCTGAGAATTTGAACGGCGTACCTACCACAAAGAAAGGCATGTTGGAGGGTGCCTGGCACTGAACTGCTCTCACTACTTGCTGTGACATAACAGTTCATTGATGCAAAGTTCTATAACTCCCAATAGTAGCCTTATATGTTTGTTTGCATTCAGCGCCACCTAGTGGTGGCTGCAGGCAGCTTAAATTATATAGGTTATCACTATCAAGTAAAAAAATAAAGCTCCTCTTTACACATTTATTGTGAAACTATTCAACGTGGGGCCCTTGTGGACCTTTCTTTAAAGTACTGTTTATACTTTTGCGCTTTAAGTTGCGGGATCTGGTCTGGCAGTGGCATCTACATGCAGATAACTACTGGGCTGCACTTGTACTGTATTTGCTATTTGTTTTAAACAAAATGTACAGGAGCGAGCTGGAAAGTACAAGTACTGGGGCACAGTATGTATGGTGTGCAGTGGCTATTAAGGTGTTTCTAGTATGCAATGCCTATTACCTACTAATATGGTCTAAGCACAACACAGGTCTGGTATTTAGATGTGCTTAATTTATCCCAGTTTGTGGGTGTTTCCTCAGTGTTTGGGGTGGAGTTTAAATATCCCAATATTTTTGGCAACTATGATGGGTGTATAAGTGACAAAATTAGGTATACATGAGATAGATATGCAATCTTTAGTACAGGATTTCGGTTGCAGATCAGTGGTGGTCCAACATCGGGCACCCCCATTGAGCAGCTATTTGCAGCTCCATTCTCTGTCTAGCAGCATGTTGAGTTGCTGCAGTTCAGCTTTGATAGAAAATTCTATAGATAGATAGATAGAGTGATATATAGATAGATATATACATTAAATAGATTGATAGATAGATAGATAGATACAGTGATATATAGATATATACGATAGATAGATAGATAGATAGATAGATAGATAGATAGATAGATAGATTTAAGCAATATGTAAAGGCAATGCATTATGTAATATAATAATGTAATATCTGTTATGTAGTGAAATGCAAATATGATGAATGAAATAAAAACGCAGACCAATTGTTTCCACTTTCTAAGATTAATTAGCTGATAGATTAATAATCCAAAAACATACCTTTTGTTACAATACACTTTTACAATAAGAAAGCATAAAACTGCTCATGTATAGCACACTATTCCCAGCGGGAAAGGTCCCTGACACACAGAGTACAGAACACAGCTCAGTACTGATTAACATGTCCCCATAAGAATCACGTTAGATAAAAATTTAAGAGGACAAAAGTTTAAGGTCAACTTCAAGACACACAACCTTTTTGACTTTCTATTGCAGTTTAATGGAAGATATAGAGTTAAATGATAAAATGCTCACTTCTTGAAGCCACCAGCTAGCTTGCTGTGTAGTTTTTTTTTTTTCTACTACATTGAATGATGCTTCTATGTAACGGTTTCAGGCAGCCTACATTTTATAATTGAACTCTATGGGCAGAGCTATGAAAATTGTCAAAAAGTAAAACTGGCTTTGTTGGCCAAAGCAACCAATCACAGAGCAGCTTTCATTTTTCAAGAGCACTATAAGAAATAATAGTTGTGCTGTAATTGGTTCCTACATCTCACATCAACAAATGAATTTTAACCCATGGAACGTATATTAGGTATATTAGGAGCCATGCAGTGTCAGAATATTGATTACCAATCTTCAAGATTGGTTATCAGTGTCAGATTGGTGGGGGCCTGACTCCCGGAACCTCCGGCTGAAGAGGCTGCAGTACTTGCACAAGCACTGCATCCTCTTCAATGTTTTCCTGCACGTCATCTTGATTGTAGAGGCGATGCAGTGTAATTACAACTGTTAGTCTCATTCAAGTGAACGGGAGAAGAAGATATAATTACACTTCACCACCACTACAATGAAGAGGACACCACACTTATCTTCAACCAGCTGATTTTGATGACCTGTCATGATGTTGCACAACCCCTTTAAGAAATATTTTATAAACTACAGGCATGTTCAGGCAGGAGAAAATTCCACAACTGTGTGTTTTTGCACTGTGTGAATATGTCCTATAAAGTAATTGACAAGCCCAGGGTGAGATAAAAATTATGGCATGTTTTTTTTAATATGATTTTACTGAAGGTATATGAAATTACTCCTAGTGATGTCTGATTTATGAGGGTCCAGCAATCATGAAAACAGAGGTCCTGGAGTTTGTCAGAAGGATCCCCAAATAATAACCTGATCACAAGGTCTCCAGCAATTATCAATTATTAGTGGGGGAAGCCAGTAGCAAGTGCTCAATTCTTCTGCAGAGCCACCAATAGGGGAAATAAAATATCTCACAGCAATCGTTTAAATCGTTGGGCAATGGCCTGTATAATGCAGGGGCATGTTGGTTCCACAAGTGAGAAACACTCTTTGTAGCTGCTTTCCACTTTTGTAATAGAGGAAAATCCTGAACAGGGGACCCCACTCAATAAACTCTTAGGCCCTGATTATTAAGACCAGTATGTGAGATATATGGCAATTTGTAGCTGCTGTAGATTTCATTAATTAATTATGCCGTTTTCTGAAGGGACCAATTGCCACAGGAACACCCGCCCTCACTACAACCCCTTTTTGGAAACCTGGAGATGGTGACATAAAAATGACATTTGTGATTTAAAATAAAAAGTCACAAATGGTATTTTAAAGGGTTGCAAAACCAGATGGCATGGGGGTATGAAAAATTCTCCCCTTAAAGGGAGTCTTTCACCTGTTTTTCACCTATATAACAGCAGTGCCCCACAGAAGATTGCAGACACATCCCAGACATACCTGTGTGCACTTTGTGAATGTATTACATGTCCAGGAAAAGCATGTTTATTCTGCTGGAAAACAGCTCCCAAGTGCCCAGCTGAAAGTGAAACTAAAAACAGCCATTATACCTACTGGTTATAATGGTGTGATTTTGGTATAATTTGAATGCCAGTTTTCAAAGAAGGTCAGAAACATTTTTCTTGCTACCAATTCCAAGATATAAGCAGCTAAAGCAGCCCTCCCCTCTTCAGTCAGGTTTGCTTTGGGCACTTGCAGCAGCAGAGCTGGGCACTTGGGAGCTGTTTTCCTGCAGAATAAAAGTGCTTTTCCTGGACATGGAATAAAGACACAAAGGGCACACAGGTATGTCTGGGATGTGTATGCAATCTTCTGTGGGGCAGTGCTCTTAGTTATATTGGTGAAAAACAGGTGAAAGACTCCGTTTAATTCCCTATTATTTGTGTAAGGATTTTTAGGGGCTTTTCATATGTCTTCCTTGAGTCATTGCAGACTATAGGCTTAAGTTGAATTCTAGTTACAGACTGCTGGTTGTCTATACCATTTGTACAAAGTTTTTCTACGTTCTAGTATGCTTTGTATTTCAGTTCCTTACTATTTTCGCACAAAAACATTATTGATAACATTCAGTGACGGAAAGCCAGTTCTTATCCCATCCCATTGATAAAACAGATGCACAGCTGATTATAGCATAGTCCAAAGTGTGTGTGGGAGGGTGCACTTCTGTATCCCACTATAAAGGAAAGAACATGGCTGCGTATACTTTGGTTTGAAGCGGATGTACAGTATGTTAATGTAATTGTTGAAATATTTATGCTAATCTGTCTAATCCTGGCAGATAATCCCATAACCTGGCAGGAAGTGCTAGGCAAGTTACCGTTTTAAGGAGGAATTACATGGCCGTTTTGTAGATAAGCGGATTTATTCCACGTTAAAATAAGATGGCGTCAAAGAACTTCAGGGAAACTCGCCATTTCTTCACATATATTGCTTTTCCTAAGGAATATTTGTCAGTATTGCTTCTAGATGAAGTTGTTTGTCTGTTATCGCAATGTATTATGACTACTACAACTATTACTACTACTACAGCAGATTGCACTGTCTCCTTTTTTGTGCCATTTGCATTTTTCATTCTTCTATATGGGCTCTTTCACACTAGCGGATGCCATGCGGGTAATCCACTGCATGAAAGAGTTAGAAGCCCCGTTCCGGACAGCAGAGACACGGAGCATTGACATGATTGATAATGCTCTGTGCCTCTCTGTGATCTTTTTACTACAAAATCACAGTTAGATAAAGATGTCACTGTGATTTTGTAATAAAAAGATCACAGAGAGGCACAGAGCATTATCAATCCTGAACGGGGCTTGGCACTCTTTCACGCAGTGGATTACCCACACGGCATCCGCTAGTGTGAAAGAGTCCTATCCCATATTAACCAACATTTGAAATTATACATTTGTACCAGGAACACACACATTTGATGCAGTTTTTTAACACTCTATCCCTTTTATAGTTTGGTTCATGACACAATCCACAAAAAGAGGTAATATTGGCAAATACATCGATTCTGAACCTAGGACTGCATGGTATGTGTTTGTGTACATAATAAAGGTCTTGTATAACTAATCAGCAGTGAAAATGAAAAGAGGTGGCCCATAGCATTATGATAATGGGTTCTTTCTGGTTTCGTCCCCTCCTTCAGTGAACCTTGGGTCATGAGAGGGGAGCCTTGCAAAGGTTCTCAGAAGTAGAACCAAACGGATTTAGGCTCCCTCTCTCTCTATATTATTTTTGGTATGCTGATAGAGTTGGGGCCTTGTTATGGGGAATTTCTCATCTCCTTTTGCAGGCACAACAGTAGGGAGGCTTCTGCTACACCCAGTTGCTTTACAGCCAGAGTCAGTTTTGTTAGAAGAAAAGGAGAGTGGAATGGCTGCTTCTGATATAAGTTCTCTAACACTACTTCATGCACACGAGTGAGTCTGTTACTACGCTATGATTCCCAGCATAAGGGAGCTGACAGATGCCCTTTAAGGGAGCTGACAGGTTGATATTTCTTTATTATGTTTCTTCTACATTTCAAGACTTAAATAGATTTTAATTGAGGATTGAGCAGTTTTTAAACATATGTATGTGTTTACATATCATTAGTGGTGTACACAGCAGAGAAGCGGCCTATGGGCGTTTTTGTCACCTAGAACAGTGTATTTTAGTGTCTGCTCCTCCTTTCACACCCTTTTCATGACCTTTGGGCCATTTTCTGACATCCTCATTTGTTAACGATGCAGTTCCTCTGGCAGGTTCAGGCCCCATGGTGTGCCGCTATGGTATGCCTGAGGATATTCAATTCCCCACCAAACAATCTCTCTGCTATGTGGCATTGACACCTCGCACACATACCAACTCCAACCAATAAAAATATATAAATATTGTTAAAATCCTGCATTTCTGGAAACTCATTTTCCTGGCTCTGTGTTCTGCCTTTACAGAGCACATGCTGTAATGTTGGATTTGGAATAAAAGAGTTTCTCTCCTTTAAAGTGGTGCCTGTTAATCATACATAACAGGCAATAGATGTGTTTTCTCATATAGTAGGTAAGCTTTTTCAAGCTTGATTTTTTTTTTTTGGTCAAGAAAAAAAAAAAGAATGATAAATTCCTTCTTTTCATTTGGGTTCTTTTCTTCATCATTTGTCAGATTCTTATTACTTTTTGATTTGCAAGGACACCGTAAATGAAAAGTTGAGGTTCAGACAAAGGAGGATTCAAAAGGATGACTAAAACCAGTAAACAGTGGAATACATATGTAGAACAGAGTGCTCCATAACAAAGATTATAGTGGTGATACGGACCTACTGTAATATTTCCCCCTTTTTATGACCCTTGGAGCAGTTCTCCATCTCCCTGATTGCTAACAATATCACAGTCAAATTGAAGCACCTGAGCCTCTTCAAGCAGCTGCTTGGGGGATAGGGGATGTGGGCTTCCATGAGTTGGATCCTCGCTGATTTAATATTGATGACATATCCTAAGGAGAAGTCATCAATATCTTACTCCCGGAAAACCCCTTTAAGTACTGTTTTTGGCACTTATAAGAACAATTCTATACGGTATCAACACCTGAATGCCTCTCTACTCTAGCATTGAGGCTCCCGTCTTCAGAACCTGCTTCCCGGTCCACAGAGGCTCAGCGGTCGCATACCACTGGGAGACACATCACCACTGAGGCTAGTGAATGGTTGCAGCAGTGCACATGACCAGGGACTGTAAGGAGCACAGACGGGAACCTTGTCTCTCAAATGCAGCCACATTCGGTAGGTGAGTATTAGTGTTGAGCGAAGCGATGTATTTGAAGTGGGATTCAATCTGGTTCTGGATCACCTGCATCTGCATCATCCTCTGCACAGGCCCCAGAGACACATTTGAATACCTCGACAGGGACCCCTTTTTTAGGGTTACCAATAACACAGAACACATACGCTATGAGGGATCGGGCACAGATTCAAATGCCCCAACAACAGACATACAGGAAATAAAGGGTGTGGATTTAGATGAGTTGTGGATTATTAATTTATCAGGATACACTTTATCTGATTCTGCACTTTCTATACTTTCCAAGGGACTCTCCTATGTACCAACGAACCGGTTCAATTGGGTCAAGGATACCAATATTTTTATTAGGTTTATTAGGTTATTAAAGGTTCGATGGCATAAGAATTTCTCCCAAGTAGATAAGAAGAGATGTGTAGAACTAGGTCTGGAACTGGGGGACCTGAAAGGCTTTGATGATCTTGTCACTCTCCTTGATGATAATGAGAGACCTAGGGGACAAGGCCCCTTCATCAATCTTAGCAATAAGAGTACCAAAACTCCCCCCAAAATGAGAGGTGATCAGGGGCGTATTTGCCATAAACCTTACAGGGAAATTTCCCGGTGGGCCGATGCACAGGGGGCCGACCAATGGAAGTTTTTGGGGATGTATTTTGTGCTGCTGGCAGTATTTTATGATGGACTGTGGTATTTGGCTCTGTTGGGGTGGTATAATGTGCCACAATATGGTATTATTGGCCCTGCCTTCCATCACTTTGTACCCAACTACAAAACGGGGCCACTTTTAGTATTTTTTCCAGGGCCACTTTACATTCCCAGTTCGGCCCTGGAGGTGATCTACACTAACAGGTTAAGGAAGGGTATAAGAACTATGCCTTTGATGAAATGAAAGGCCTCCGTCAGCTTAGTTCTAATAAGAATGTAACTGTGAAACCGGCGGATAAGGGAGGTAATATTGTTAATCTCAACTATCAACAATTTAAAAATATGTGTTTGACCCTGCTTTCTGACCGGTCTAACTATGAAGTCCTGAGGGAGGATCCAACCCCCAAATTTGCATTAGAGCTCTCTTCACAATAAAGGGAAACCTTAGACAACAAACTAATTGATCGCAGGGAAATGGATTATCTTTTGCCTTTGCACCCAAAGGTAGTGCAAAGGTAGTACATTTTATGCACTACCTAAGGTGCACAAAGGACATTCGGGCATTGATAGTTTAACACAACATGCCGGGACTTACATCAATGTTATACTACGTCCTTTTGTTACATCTCTGCCTTTGTATCTACGAGATACGACTGATCTGTTGAAGCGCCTTGAAGGGATCTCTATTGATCCTAACACCTTCCTTGCATCGATTGATGTAAAGGCCCCATGTTTGATCCATCATGTTCGGCCCTTTGGTCTTAACTCTAATAATTTTAAAGCAAATTATCTGTAGGTTTATAGTAGGGAGGAATCCCAGACCTTATGGAGGGGTCCACATGGGATTATGGTCAGCCCTGTTTTGGATCTCTCAATTTTATTGCTTTGAGGAAGGTTTTCCTAACTCAATGCTGTGTACCATCTCTGGTACCATCACACAGGAGGACAGGGGCTGCCGCATACACGCTCCGGCTCCCCAGATCCATGCCGTCATGTAAACATGAAGCATACATATAATAATGCTGCATGCATGCTCTGTTACCAGCATATGTGCAGCCAACCCCTTTACCACTTGCTGGAGGCTTCTCCTTTAGATCCCAGCTGTTCCCTAGTGGTTCCAGCACCTTGTAATTAGCTTAGAACTGGGGGTCCTTCTAACAAATGGGAATGGTCCAAAGTGGCCAACCAGTTTGACAACAATAATTGAAATAATATAAAATATTACTGGTAATACTAAGAATGTGCAGTTTAATACACCTCACTATCAGTCATTTATTCTTTTATGTCAGTTCTCATGAATAACACAATATATTGTTATTTTTCATATTTGACTTTGTGTGAGTCACTTGACAAGCTAAAGAACTTCTCTGTTTATGAGGGTAGTTGAAGCCAACAGAGACTTGTTAAATTATACGGTATTTTCCAGGACCAAAATGCAATAAAACATAAGGATATTTTCCAAGCATGTTTTGTGATTGTAAGTGGCTAGAAGAACACTTGGAATATTGTTTTTATTGTTGTTTCCGAATAAAAATAACATCCTGAAAATATTTTCAAAAACTTTTACAAATAAAGAAGAATGGAGTTCCCACAGTAACCAATCAGATTCTTGTAAATTCTAGTATATTGTGCTTGTACTATTTGAAATAATCATAGGAATAATCCATTACTGTGTGGTAAACACCATTTAAAAAAAAAAATTAAACAATTTAAACAATATTCCACAGTGTATGATTTCTCAATGTGCATCCAGTGGGATTTTCCCCCCCAAATATAGAGCTTGTCTTTTCACTAACAAAGACAGGACCATATTATGACACAGGCAAAAGGGCAATTTACCTGGGACCTCCATGTACATATTTTGACCAAGAGCCGCTACCACAATTTAACTGGTGCTGAATCAAAGTGTCATCACCAGGGCCCATATTGTTTTGTGCAATTCTGCAGCTTTTCAGCACTGAAAGCTGACCCCTTAGCTTTAGATAACAAACAGGGTGCCCCCTCTATGAGCTAAAGACACCCTAAACAGGCATTGTAAGCAGGTTTAGAAAAAAAAACAAAACAAAAAACAAACAAACCATTTACAACAAATAATACCTGCCTTTCTCTTTATTTCACAGATAGATAGATAGATAGATAGATAGATAGAGTCAGGGCACTTGTGGTTTTGTACAGTGTAGAATAAGAGCAGAAATAAGAAATTGAGCAGATTTTTTGAGTCCAGCAAGGAATCCTATACTTTTCTATTCGTGTTCGAATAACCAGTATCACTATACTCCAGTAGTGAAAAAACCTTGAAGGTGTCTTAACCCCTTAATGACCACCAATATGCCTTTTTATGGCGGCACAGCATTGGGGCTCCTGCTCTAACAGCCTCGATTGTAAAAATAAAAAAGTTATAACTCTTGGGATGCGACAATGGAAAAATTTAAAAAAATCGCTTAGGCCAAAACAGACTGGTCACTAAGGGGTTAAACACAAGGAGATGCTTGGGAGAAGGAGTGTTTACATTTTCAACTATTTAGAGTTTTCTTTGGCCACTTTGCCACCCATCCATTTTTTGTCCCAGCCCAGTTTCTACTGCCAAATTACTCTAGAGCTAAACTCTACAAGCAAATGTAGTACACTGTATGGCTGGATTAATGTTGGTCGGAACCCGATTTTCTCTGTCAACTAGACTGCACATAGAGATGTGATGGTCCCAAGAGGGTGGGGGTTTTAGGACAAATGCAACCTGTGCTCTATATAGTCACCCCTGGTACTCCATCAAATAATCAAAAAAAGAGTTTAGGCCCAATGTGGAAAAAGTGGCATATGTTCTATTCACCATGGTCCTATTCTACTACATCTCATGGCAGTTTTGTCCCCATTCATTGTCAATAGGGACAAAACTGAACTGAAGACAACGTAATGCTCCTGAAAGCATTCCGTTCCGTCTTCAGACCGGAGAACAAACCGCAGCATGCTGCGGTTTGCTCTCCGGTCCAGGCATCTGCACCAAGACGGATCCGGAATGACCCCCAATGCAAGTCAATGGGGACGGATCCGTTTGGTGTGACACACCAGTAATCCGGATCTGTCCTCCATTGACTTGCAATGGGGGGTCATTCCGGATCCGGCTACAGCGATACATACAGACAGACATACATAAATACATACACACACATACATACTCACATACTCCAGCCAGGGACGCCGGCAGCATGTCTTCACGAGCCTCCTGCGCGCAGGAATGACGTTTCCCCACTGTGCCCAGCAGAGGGCGTTGTGGGGAATCGTCATCACTGCGCGCAGGAGGCGCATGAAGACGTGCTGCCGGCGTCCCTGGCTGGAGTATGTAAGTATGTATGTGTTTGTGTGTATGTGTATGTGTGTATGTATGTTTGTCTGTGTCTTGTCCCAATGTCTATGTCAACATGTGTGGGGCCGGAGCGCTGCCCTTTAGGTTCCGGATCCGTGCTGCCGCTAGTGTGAAAGAGGCCTAGGCTGGGCCTTTACTGATGTTATCTTCTGACATTTTGGTGGCATGTTAAAAGACATCTTAAGAAATTTCCTATATTATTGGCAGTAAAGCTTATGCTATTTTTCTGCAGTTGGTTTGTGGACTAATGGAATCTTAAATGTATATGTTTATGAATAACCATATCTCTCCCCAAGATTTCTGGGTATGAGAAATGTGTGCCTTAATGCGCAATCTGCCCTTTGTGATACAATGTGGTAGAGGGACATATGCCCCCCTCTCCCAGGCATCAGAGCTCAGGTGCAATCATCTATAGTTACAGCCTTGAAGACCACAGCTTGGCTATGCTCTGTACCATAAACCATGCCCAGCAGTTAAAAGTTAGAAAAACCATATATATATTCAATCCTGATAGTATTTATTGTCATGTGTAATGAAAGTGTAAAAGCATCTCTCCTACAGGAGTTCATCTAAAGTTAACGAATCATAATACACAATTGACGTCACTCTACATAGAACTTCCTGTAAATAATATTGGTCTACACAGCACGTTGAGATACCATCATGAATGACCTGTGATGGGTGCATCTGTACTTATCTGTAACACTTAGGTATTATAAAAAGGACAGACCCTCTATTGTAGATTATAAGGATATGATAAGTGGTCTGTGCTCTGTAAAACCCTTATAATTTACACTTGGAGGTTCTTTATATTCCCTCATACAACATACTCTTTTTGGTAGTGAACTGTGGCCAGCTCATACCTGTTAGCCTGACATTTAGACTAAGTACTTGACAACATATGAACAAATACAGCAGGTTAACCACTGCCTGCCATTGCTGTATCGAATGGTGCCATTGTTTCCTGTCTACTACATGTATGACCTTGAGGGCAAACTACATAGTCCATCTACTCCTTGTTGACAGTCCAATTCAAAAATAATCTTCTCACGCTAAAGATAAAAATATTGCTTACAAACAGTTAGAAAGTACATCCCGATGACTGTGAGAGTCTTTTCTGCCAACCCCCTTTTGTAAAAATTCCATAACTGTCATTTTCCTTCATTTCTTCTTCAGTCTTGATTGGCATTTCAGACTCAGGCTTTCACTTCGGTGATAATCTTCTCCCATCTTTAGGCACTATAGTTATTCTGGAAGAAAAATCAAAAAGTCATTAGACGCTTGATGATTGGCATTTGCATGTTCATGTAGTTTATGCAAGGTTATTGGATGAGGAGCAAGCGACTGGTCAACAAACCAAGTAATTTAAAAGGAAATGAGTTAAATTCAAATATTGGAATTTATCTGATCATGCCATCAACATGCAGTTTCGGATGATGAATGGCCACAGTTTTTCAGCACGGCGGATTACGTTTTCAGCAGACAAGAGTCTGCTGTCAGCCATCGCAAATGATAGTCCACACTTGTGTTTTTCAAAGCACAGTCAGGCGGAAAGGCCGACATTGGCATTTCTGGCTGACATTAATGTCATGTTAATGTCACATGACTGCAAAATGAGACTACAAATGGTTTGTTTTGTTGTCTGTCACCACTGAGACACAAGTCTATATGAGAGCTGTATACCCAGCTTATTATTATTGTAATTCTTTTATTTATTTGTTTTTTAAAACATTGGTCTTTTTTTAATAGAAAATTATACAACTATCAATTCACTAACCCACACGCATACCCAAATATCTTCTGCAATAGGTTAGCTGTGTAGCACAACTTTCATTAGTTCTTTATGACCTAAATGATTTACAAGTGAATAGCATTTCTGTAAATGTTATGTCCTCTGCATTATGTAAAATCTTCTCTTGGTGGTGAAATAGTTTTCTATTATTCCCTTTTTTATTTACATTTTTGTGACTTAAAAGCCGCTGCCTCTTCTCTCCGAAGTCATTTAATATTCTGTTTTATGCCAAGCAAGAGACAGAGTTCAGAATGTGAAAACATAAATGTCAGAATTTCTATCAGCACTGAGAGAAAATCTTCATATATTCTGATAAAATACAAAATAAAAATTGTGGTTAATGTTTGTGCAACGTGCATCTTTATTTGTGGCAAATTGCTCTTAAACCACGCCAAAGCGGTGACATCACCATTTATACACTGTATAAGGGCAGAAGTAACAACCCATGCCACCTATTCAGGGCTGCCATCAGAAATTTCAGGGCCCCATTAAGGCAAACCATGTGGAACCCTCCATTCCCCCAGCCCATCTCACATTAATAGCCATGCCAAAATGTGGCATTTTAATTTACGCTGTTTACCTTTTACCAAATATAATTCACTATATTGTATGGGTTATTATGATTACAAAGATATATCGTATTTTTCGCCCTATAAGACGCACTCCCCCCCCCCCCAAAAGTAGGGGGGAAAATGCGGTGCGTCTTATAGGGCGAATACAAGTGAGCGCTTCCATAAGGAGGGACCCCCACCAGCGTCAGTTCATAGTGCGCACCAGCAGGGAAGAGAGCGGAGCACGGGAACGGAGGGCAGCGGCAGCGCAGGACAGGTAAGTAAGGTTTTTATAAGTGGCTGGGTGGGCTAATCTGAGGTCTGATGGGGGCACAAGACGCTGCTCTGAGGTCTGATGGGGGCAGAAGACGCTTATCTGAGGTCTGATGGGGGCACAAGATGCTGGTCTGATGGGGGCACATTCTGCTGATCTGAGGTCTGATGGGGGCACATACTGTTGATCTGAGGTCTGATGGGGGCACATTATGCTGATATGAGGTCTAATGGGGGCACATACTGTTGATCTGAGGTCTGATGGGGACACAGTGGGCTGATCTGAGGTCTGATGGGGGCACAGTGGGCTGATCTGAGGTCTGGTGGGCGCACAGTGAGATGGTATGGGGGCACAGTGGGCTGATATGGGGCCATAGTGGGCTGATCTGAGGTCTGTTGGGGATCTGACATGGAGGGCTGATATGGGGGTCTGATGTGATGTCCTGAAATTTATGGGCAGTCTGATAAGAGGATCTGATGAAAAATATTTCTTTCTTATTTTCCTACTCTAAAACCTAGGTGCGTCTTATGGGCTGGTGCGTCTTATAGGGCAAAAAATACGGTATATTGTTTTGTGATATTTAATAGTAAGTATGCTACAAAAACATATTCATTGTAATGGTTTTTGCTATATTATTTTTGTTAGTAGCATTAAAAAATGCAACTTTTAACTTAAAACGGGAAAATTAAAGCTTTATTCTTCATCATAACTTTTAATAAAATTATAATTTCATAGGTATGTACTGGGAATCAAACATCAGCAGTCCTGAACAATAGGCAAAAGCCTTACCCACTACTGTATACAAATACACAGATGTTTGAATAGCATTCTTTGCGCCTAGCAGACACTAAATAGTATCACTATTTATTTAATATGATGTGTGTGAAGACAATAATACTATTTAGGCACAGAAAATCCTACACTTGCTTCACAGCCATTCTATACAGTAGTGAGTAAGGCTACTTTCACATCTGCGTTTTTGCTGGATCCATCATGGATCAGCAAAAATGCTTCCGTCATAATAATATAACCATCTGCATCAGTTATAAACAGATCCGGTTGTATTATCTCTAAAATAAAACGCAAACAAGCAGCGTTTTTGAGTGCGTCCTGGGATGCGGAGCAAGATGTGGATCCGTTTTCTCTGACACAAAAGAAAATGGATCCATCCCCCATTGACTTAAAATGGTTTTAGAGACGGATCCATTTTCTTTTGTGTCAGAGAAAACAGATCCACATCTTGCTCCCCATCCCAGGATGCACTCAAAACGCTGCTTGTTTGCGTCATGGGAACACAATGAAACAGACCAGAATGCATTCTGGTGTACTCCATTCCCTTCAGTTCCTTCCATTGCCTGTGACAAATCTCAATAGTGGAAAGGGACAACACAGATGTGAAAGTAGCCTAAGGCTGCTGCTTCCTATGCTGAAAGTATGCGGTTCAGTTCCCAGTACATACCAGTGAAATAATTGCTTTATAGAAGGTTAAAGCAGAAAAATTTAACTTTTATAATTTTTAAATATTTTTCAGATTTTATGAAAGTTAGGTCATCAATATCAGATCAGCGGGGAGGCACTCCTGCCAATGAAGAGACTGTAATTACAACTATGCCGTCCCATTCACTTCAATGGGATGGCTTCTTCGTGTTCAAGTGAATGCTACAGAGCCATCAGTCATTTTCTGCATAAGACAAGATGAGCTATCCGTTCTTCATGTATAAAGTAGTGAAAATGTAATCGGACCACAGATGCAGGAACTTTAGCATGCAATGTGCAACATTACTTTCATTAAAAAACAACATTGACTTAGAATTTCAGGAGCAATGGTGAGGGTTATGGATTTGCTTGTAATATTCAAAGCCAAAGAAGGATTTACAAAATACTAACAAAATAATAAGATTTAAAATTTAGAATTTTAGGAGCAAAACAGTAACAATGCAGTTACATGACAAGAATCTGCATAACTAATCATATACTAAATATTTGCAAGTCCAAGTTATGTATGAGATAGACAAGATGTTTGTCTATAAAATGATGGTGGTGGATGGTGAGATATGGATCCTAAAGTTCAAAGTCAAAATATTGTTACCCTTTTGCTCGTCAGTGTTTATAGCGTATATAGGTACTTGTCAACTGTTCTTACTATGCAGTTTTTTTTAATGTTATTTAATATGTTAATGCTTTGTAATGTACCACTATATCTCTGTATGGATCAGTCGGGTTAATAATCTTGATTCTGCCCCTGGCAGGATGGCGGCCATTTTATTTCTTCTAATAATTGCTCCCTATACAAAACAAGCATTATAATTAAAGGGGTTGTCCAAGTTATGAAAAAAAAATATAGCACTGTAAATCTGATGGGCAGCAATATATAAGTAAGTTCAGCAAGTTTTAGGCAAAACAAATTCTCTATTTCCTCATTTCCCTGGTTCTCTTCTGGCCTTTGTTTACATGCAATAACAACAATCTCAGCCCCTCCCCCCTCCCCTGCAAAGGGAGTGAATACAAGTGCTAAGTGACATGTCTGCCTGCTGGGATACTCAGCAGCATGTTGTATGTGTAGGACTACAAGTCCCAGCTGTACAATGACACTGCTGATACACACAGGAAATTCTCCCTACCTGTTCTTGTACAATTCCTCTATAGCTCCTTGCCCAGCATTTGTCTCCTCTCACTGCTGCAGCTACTATTTGTTGTAAAGCCTTGAGCCCTCAGTGTGTTCCGGCTGAAGGGGTTAATGTTTTATCTGAAGGAATCCAGGGAGAGAGCAGATAGCAGGAGCCTGGCAAAGAAAGGGGCGTGGCCAGTGACGTCTCGTGTACAGACTGTTATCTGAACTCTGAGGCTTGTACACGAAACATCACAGACCCGGGAGATAAGGTGACATCACAGGTCATGTGACCCTCAGTCAACTCTGAGAAACCAGCAGCTTTAGAAACACAAAGTATATGGGAAAGTTGTTATACCTGACAAGTTAGAAACATATGAAGAACAAAAAAATAACTCGGACAACCCCTTTAATGAAATGTATTTGGGAATATATTTATAATAAAGTAATATTTAAGTATTTTAATTTTCTTAATTCCTGGAGAACCCCTTTAATCTTGTACCCCTAAGCTGGGAATTACAGCCACCACTGCAAGAATAATATTGCCAGCCTTAGATTCTGCACAAGAGACTTTGGAGAGATAGAGGTAAGGAGTAATACAATCCCTATCCTGGCCTATATCCATACGTTGCTGCCTCGGAAGATTTGCGCTGTGAATTGTTTGTGTTTCGATGCCATTTAAGTTGCTAAAACTCCCATTCTGCACTTTAGTAAAGAGAGACATTTATCTTTTACAACTGGCCTGGTTACTCACTTCAGAATCATTTACCGGCCACTGCATCTACACCTCCTGAGTTGTACACCACTTCATGAGTTGTTTCTGGTATTGTAGCTTTGTCCAATTCATGTAGTTGTAATACCAGGCCCAACTAATAGAGTGTTGCTGTTTCTTGGGGAAATATTTCTTTCTTTAGTATCGTTCAGTCCCTGTAGTGTAGGAAAAACTGCAGTTGATCCTCATTTAGCACTTATGGTCTTTATATTCTGATAACAGATACAATAATTGCAGTATCTGCACTTGAATGTTTTTTTAATAAATAGAATAAAACATGCCCTAGATAATTTCTTGGCAGCTCCCTCGACTTCTCTGCCAGTTTAATTATTGCAGATCAAATAGGTTTCCTCCCTTGAAGATTTCTTTCGACAAGTTCTTGCATATAATCCATTATTTACAAAAAAACTATTAACACCCTCTTCATCTCCCAAGACTGCTTAAAATAGTAGAGCCAGGGAATTTTATATACTTTCTGTATTCACCCTCCCACGCAATACTTGTATGTCTTGTTATATGCATTGTTGTACCGATATATTCTATCAAAGATACAAAAAAGTTCTTTAGAATTTTAACACTGAGGATAGTTTGATTGGTGGAAGTCCAACCTCTGGGACCCCCTGTTGTTTTCCAATAAATTTTATTTAGAACTAAGCCTAAGGGGGGTGGGTTTCTCTGAATGACTAATACATTTCTGTTTCTTTACAAGCTAAAATAACTCGGCAGACTTTGTTATTTTGCAGAAATAAGACTGGACTGAGCCTAAGGCCATTTTCACACAGTTAGTGTTAGGTCAGTGTTTGGTCAGTGATTTTCATCAGTGATTGTGAGCCAAAATCAGGTAACATAGTAACATATTTTTTACGTCTGAAAAAAGACATCCACCCAGTTTGGCCTGTTATCCTGCAAGTTGATCCAGCTGCGGGTCAAAAACACAGAACAGGTACAACTCTTTCCATTAAAGAGAATCTGTCACCAACCTTCAGCATTTTTAACTGTTTGTATGGCACTGTAGCTTTTATAAATATGCAAATAAGGCTGAAAGGAGCCCAAGGGGCTGTACTTATCCTTTGTGTAGCCCAACTGCACCCATCAACAGCGTACCCCACTCCTCCTCTTCCCTTCTTCTCTCCCCCTAGCTGTGGTCACCGCTGCAACCAATGACTGGCCACAGCAGTGACCTATCACCTGTGAGAGAGATGATCCAGTAACATGCCGCATGGGTGACAGGTCACCGCTGTGGTCAGTTATTGGCTGCAGTGGTCACTTGGCGCCCCTCAACATGATGTTGATGCCAGAGCATCACAGAGCTGCAGAGACGTCCTGGAGCAATGGAGCTGGAACACAGCAGCAGGGACCAGGTAAGTATGAGCCCCACCATGGGTCAGCCACTCTCTGAGGCCTTTCAATTCCTTGATAACCCCTTTAAGCAATTACTTTTTTTTCTGTCCACTCTTCCACAAATCCCCACTTTGTCGAGTATGAAGCTTAGGATAGACCTATGGACAGATACTTTGATCTCCACTGTGGATCTTTGGAGCTCCTTCAGTGATGTCATTAGTACCTTTGTGGTACAGTGCCTAGTGTCAGGTTTGTAGTGGTGCCATGTTCTTTCCATTTTGTTATCATGGAGTCAATGGTGCTCTATGGCATGTTCAAAGTTTGGAATATTTTATTCATAAAACAACTCTGATCTATAGTTCTCCACAACTTTGTCTCTGACCTCTTTGGTGAGCTCCTTGGTCTTCATGTTGCTTGCTTAGTAGTGTTGAAGACTCAGGGGTCTTTCAGAACAGGTGTATTTATACTCACATCATGTGACAGATCATGTGACACCTTGGTTACACACAGGGGGAACTTTATTCAAATAATTATGTTGGCTGGACCAGACTTTATTATGTGCTGTCCGCATCCGTAGTTCAGTTCTGCGTCCCCATGTCCTTTTCTTGCCCACAATCACGGATAAGAATAGGCATTTCTATAATAGGCTGCCTGTTCCGTTCCTCAAATTGCGGAATGCACACGGGCAGCAGCCGTATTTTTCGTCTGAATGTGCCCTTAGTATTAGATTTTCTGTGGACTGGTATGTTGGGCGGCTTATAACAAACTCCTATCAATTTTTTAAAATTGTTTTTGCCTTCAGGTATTTCTACCCACAGTGACTCCACATGTTAATTTCTCTCAATTATAATCTCCCGGAGTGTGGGCTTTAAACAGAACTTTACATAAAGGCAGACCCCTCCTCCCCTCTGGTTTTGACGAACCTTTCTAAACAGATTGTAACCCTGTACGTTAACCGCCCAATCATAGCTATCATCCAGCTATGTCTCCAGTCCTCCTCATACATTACTACTTCCAGTTCGCCAGTTTTATTAGTCAGGCTTCTGGCATTAGTATACATACAATTAAGAGGTTTTTGTATATTTTTTACCCTCCTTCCATTCCTCTTACAGTTTAATTACTTCACCCAGGTATCTATCTTCCCCTCCTATAATGTAATCACCCTCACACATACACTCCTCCAACCTTCTAGCCATCTTCCCTCACCAAAACAGCTACACTTTCCCCTTTATGGTGCAGCCCATCCCTACAATAGAGCCTGTAGTCGACAGAGACGTTGGACCAGTTCTCCAGGAACCCAAACTCCTCCTTCCTACACTAGTTCTTGAGCCACTTGTTTACCCACGTAATTTCCCTCTCCCTCTCTGGTGTGGCTCGTGGTACAGTTAGTATTTTAAAAAATACTACGTTTGAGGTCCTTGTTCTGAAGTCGGGACCTTAATCCCTAAATTCATTTTTAAGAATGCTCCACCTACCTCTAACATTGTCATTGGTTCCAATGTGGACCATGACTGCTGGATCTTTTCCAGCCCCTCCCAGTAATCTATCAGCTCGCTCCGCGATATGTTGAACTCGAGTGCCAGGAAGACAACACACCACTCAATGATCTAAGTCTTTGAGACAGATCACCCTCTCTGTACCCCTAATAATTGAGTCTTCCACTACCAGCACTTGTCTGGCCTGCCCTGCTCTCCTGGTCCCCTGCTTACTGGAACTGCCATTCCCCTGACTGGCAAAGGAAGTGTCCTGCTGCAGCAGTGCTTTTCCTGAACTGACATCCTCCTCAAATGCCAACCTTGCAAACTTCTTGGGGTGTTCCAGATTAGGCCTGGCCTCCCTTGTACTATTCCCTCTACCCCGCTTTCTAACTGTTACCCACCTAGCTACCTCACTTTCCTGATCCTCCATTCTACCACTCTCCACCACATCTACCCCACAGAATGCCTGCTCAGTAAGCAGCAAATTCTTTTCCAAATTGCCAATGCTTCTCAGGTTTTTTTTCCCTTTGTATTCAGTTTTTATATTTTTAAACAATGTATTTTTTCATTCCAGTTTAACAATTTGAACTATTTTATGAGCAGCATCACATCAAATCCATTTTAATTCCAGGTTGTAAAGCAAGAAAATGGGAAACCACCAGAACACTACTTTTGGAAGGCTTAAGCCTTAATGCGAATTTGCAAACCTGTCTCATTAGCAGGAGTAGCTGACCAGACTTATGTATATTTTGTGGGTAAGAGATTCAGTAAAACTTGTATTTTATTGATTTAAAGTGTAACTGCCATTCTATTTTTATTTGTGTAATGTATAGGGGCAGTGATACTGACAATTTTTGTAGTATACTTGATTATACACTATTAGAAAAATAGCTCTAAAGTGGCCAATTTTTAGCTTAAAGGTCCTTTTACACGGGCCGATTATCGGCCGAAAAATCGTTCCTAGGAACGCTAGTGCCGATAATCGGCCCGTGTAAAAGTGGCCCTAATCAGCCGACGAACGAGCAAAACGCTCGTTCGTCGGCTGATTGGATCTTTTGGTTTCTACAAAAGATCCAATCTGTCGGGCGCACATCGGCCTGTGTAAACAGGCGATGTGCACCTGACAGTATGGAGCTTCCCGGCCGCACGAGTGATACAGCGATCACTCGTGCGGCCCGGCGCTTAATTCATCGGGCCGTGTAAAGGCTCCCTGCCCGAGCGCCGATATCGCTGATCGGCGCTCGGGCAGGGAGACACATCGGCCCGTCTAAAAGGGCCTTTAGCAACACTCCTCTGTCTTCTGTTTACATAACACAGTCAAAGTTGAGCAAGTCTGTTATGTAAACAGAAGACAGAAGAGCATTGCTAAGGCTCAACATGGGCCACTTTAGAGCTATTTTTCTAATAGAGATGTATGATTTCAGTAATTAAAGTATATTACAAAAATGGTCAGCATCACTGTCCATATACATTACACAAATAAAAATAGAACAGCAGTTGCACTTTAAATCTATGGGCTTAGGAGTCCAGTGGGTGGTCCTGTAACTCTGTTTAAACAATCATACAGAGGAAGGCTGTCAATCACAGAGTAGGACTGCACACACTACTTCTACTACTACTGATTGAGAATTTAAATGAATAAAATAAAAGTTATACAGAATCTTTTCTCAAATATATCTATCTTCTCAGTTCCTCCTACTCTGTAGCATGCTGCCTGCAGATTGTACAGGTGACTGATTTCCATTACATTTTATGCCATTACCCTGCAAAGATCAGCTCCAAACCAGTGCCGATAACCAACGTGTTCTAATTATAATACTGTCCTACAGTGTAAGCCTATCTGTGTCAGTGACAAATCTCTCAGCATGCAGTAGACTGAGCTCTAAGGTGATTGCATTCTTAATAGCATGAAAATTTTTCTCATCATTACTTATCTCTTAGGTCCAAAACTGTATCTAAAATTTCCTATTTTGTCTCTGGACTTCACTCTTATAAAGACTTGATAGCTTTTTCCCCTGTGTAAATGCTTAAAGGGTATGTGCACTTTACTATCCAAACTTTTTTACACCTTCAATAAAAATGAAATAATATTGTTAAAAGCTTTGATTAAAAAATCAACCATTCTGCTGTTTAAAGTAAACAGCTTCCATTTACATCTAGGTGTATCCCATGGTTACATACTGTATTACAAACAAATCTTGTGTATGGTCTGATCCTGGAGTCATGTGTTACTCCTTTCCATCTATTCCCCTTCTACTGTCTATTAAGTAAAGATAATCTGTCACCACTTTCATGCTGTCCTATTTGAGGACAGCATAAACTGGTTAAATAGACCCTCAGCAAAGGGCTAGGTCACCTAACTACAATAGTTAACCTGTGTCTCCTGGCATCTTTCCGTCCTCTTTTAAACATTCTGTTATAAATCTACTACTAAAAGGAAATCTGTGCTGCTAACTATTGATGTGTCTCTAATCCCCCCTTCATATCTAAACTCCCGAAATGTCTAGTCTACTGTCATCTAATAAATTACCTCTCTGTTAACTCTCTTCTTGACCCCTTACAATCTAGCTTTCACACTCTATACTTGACAGAAACTGTCCTTACTAATGTGTCTAATAATCTCATGACAGCGAAAAGGAATGGTAACTACCCTCTACTCATTCTTCTGGATCTCTCTGCAGCATTTGGCACTGTAAATCACATTCTTCTCCTCAGTATGCACCATTCTGTTGGTCTCAAGAACACAACTCTCTCTTGATTTTCCTCCTATCTCTCTGGCTGCTCTTTCAGTGTATCATTTGTTGGCTCTACTTCTTCTCCTCTTCCTCTTGCTGCTGGAGTTCCTCAGGGTTCAGTCCTAGGTCCTCTCATCTTTTCTCTCTACAGGGCCCTCATCTTTTCTCTCTAAAGGGCCCCTATCAGATAGACCATCAGCAGATTTGGTTTTCAGTACCATCTCTATGCGGAAGACACCCAACCATATACCTTATAACATACCATCACTCCAGTAGTACTACAAAATACCAAATACAGTACACTAACTGACTGGTAGCTGTCTCTAACATCATGTTCTCTCTCCACCTGAAATAAATCTAAAAAACTGAACTTCTTATCTTTCACCCATCTACTAACCTAACTAAACCTGATATGTCAATTTCAGTCTCCTGGGCAGCATGCTGGGTGTCTTGGCAGCATGTTTGGTGTTTTGGATTTATTTTTGACTCAAATCTTTCAATCATTGGCATGCTTATGTCATCAGCAGCTCACAAACATTTCCAGAATCCCTGTTTCACAGTGGAAACCGCCAAAACTCTTGTTGCTTTGATTAATTTTTGTCTTGACTACTATAACTCATTACTAATCAGTATTCTCCTCATTAAGATTTCCCCCCTTCAGTCTCTATTAAATTCTGCAGCCAGAGTCATCGTTTGGGCCAACCACTATACCGATGCATCTAGCCTGTGCCTGTCACGTCACTGGTTACCCATTCACCACAGAATACAGTTTAAAATTCTCAGCCTCACTCACAAAGATCTCCACAGAGCTGATCTCATTTCTGTCTGCTACCCTACTGCTAGTGATCTAGGATTAACATCCTCCATAATTCCAACCTCTCACTCTCATATTCAAGACTTTTCTCGACCTGCAGCAACTCTCTGGAATGCACTGCCCTGGACAATCAGGTTAATTTCCAACTTCGATGGCCTTAAACGTGCCTAAAAAACATATCTTTTTAGGCAAGGCTTATTATGTTCCCTAAACTGAATCTTCCCCATTTATGTTAGTTATGCCAAAAGTCAGGCCTGATACTTTCTTCTCCATTTATATAAGCAATGCCAGTGGTGCCTGTCAGCTGCTAATCTCCATTTGCATATGCTCAACTGATTCATGTGTACATCTTTATGAGTAATATAGGGTGAATTGCTAGAGAATGGGCTCATTTGACCAATAGATCTAACATTCTGTTAAATTTCTTATTATATATTTATATGGTTGGAGTTCAGTCTTTCTGATATAGAGCTTCAAACCCCTGCATAGACATACTGTTAAAAGATAAAATTCTAGCACCTACAGCCACCACTAGAAGGCACCTATGTGCTAAGTGTATTCTAATTTATCATTGACTTCAATGCCTCTGCAGTACGCAGTAATATTCTCTGCCCCGTCTAGTGATGGCTACAAGCAGCTAGAATTTTATCATTTAACTCTGATTATATATTAAAAAAAGAATTAGTACAGAACGTTTGGCCTAAAACATCACGTGTAACATTATAAATTGATCTATTTAAATTCTTTTCCCATGACTAATCTTTTTAATGGCTCATTAGTGTTCTAGTGAAGGATTTAGTTTGGAGAATGTCATGTTTTCACATATCAGTCTTAACAGATGGGTAAGCAAGCCCAGAGCTTGGCCCACAATGGCAGCAATCATGTCATATTTCAGAGCTGTACTTTGAGAGCTGCTATCATCCCTGAAAGAAGCAGAATAGAAGAAATACAAAAGCCTTCATTGGTTTTCTCCATGCACAACCACACCGTATTCAATATGTTCTTTTCAATTCAAAGTTTAAAAGGCGTCATTATGTATAATCTGAGTGTAGACATAAAAAATCCTGTTTTCTTTTCTCGCATGTATTGTCCGAATGGTAGCCTGCTTGGCTTTTTCTCGACAACTGAGCATTGTGCAAATGGCTTGATGTGAATGTCAATTTAGTGCCACCAATTAATGCCTTGAATGTACTAAATGTAACAATGCTATAAATCATAAGCTGGACGTATATGTGTACAGAACAGTCGTATGATGGACTCATGGGATTTCAAACCTACTTTCTAAATCAAGAGAATAATAAAATTAAATATTTTACTTAAAGAGGTATCTCCATCAAAATCTAGAGTAACTTATCCCCTGCACCTTTTATTCTGTGAGTACAGGTGCTACTAGTCCATTGCTTTATACCTCTGCTCATTCTGGGTTTAGGAGTTCAGTAGTCCAGTGGTCCATATCAGTGATTGACAGTTACCTTTATGAGTGTGCATGCAGAGATGGCCACTAAGTAGGTCCAGAAGCCCAGAATGAGTAGATATTTAAATGAATAAAAGAAACATTATACTGACTCTTATCCCAAAAACATACTTATTTTATCAGGATTAAATAGCCAGGACACCTACCCCCCAAATGTCAAATAGAGATATGGCAAGAGGTGCAGGATGCCGGACTGTGGAAGTTCTGCTATACTCCCTCTACTGTTTGTACTGAAAGCCTGGTTTTAAGCAAAGTGTGGCCCTCGGTAAAGTAGAGTCACAATGTGGAAATGCTATACAAATTGCAGTGCAGTGACTATATACTATTGTCAATATCACAAAGACAAATATAACCAATAAGGCCCAAGAAATGCCGCCACATTGAATTGTTGCCCTTGCTGAAGAAATGTCTAGCTATAGCTCTTGTCTCACCACCTGTATTTGTCACCTGGTACCTGTTCTTATACTCCTGGTTTTGACTCCTGACCAGTCCCCTAACTATATCTCCCTCCTATCCCTGGGGTATTGCATTCTGACTTCTTTATCAGTGATGACGCCTGGCTATATTCCTCACTATGCTGCAGTTCTATCAGCACTCCTGCTATTGAATATTCCAGGGACTACAACCTATAAATCCAACTGGGAAGGTCCATACCTCTTTGCATATATGAAGGGCCATGAAAGAGTTTCCTTAGACTCTGCATCCCACTCCAGAAACAGCACCACAGCTGAGGACAGGCATGAAACTGGTTTAAGAAGAGATACACCATGTTTTCTAATCCTTTAGCTAAAACAACAAATTTGAATTTGCAATAAGAAGAGAAATTATATTCATAGTCTTACCAGGCAGTTGAAGTCTGAAAGGACATCAGTGTAGGACTAACAGTATCCCCTTTTAAAGTGTGTACAGCATGTGACATCTGAGACTGAGTCTGTACTTGGGAAGGCTCTGGTGCTGCTTTATCCCATTGCCTCTGTCCTTGCCTCATCCATTTTCCTTGAATCCCCCACCGTGCAAGGTAGATTTTACAAATATCATAGTTCATTGCTGAATAATATATCAGATCTAGAATTAACAGGATGACCACGAAAAATCCATAGACCCAGACTCCAATCAGTGCACTGTAGTTGCTGTGGAAAAAAATAGACAAAAAGGATAAATGCATTAAATAAATATGACTTGTGGAGCATTATGGTAAATGTAGTAGTAATAATAATAATAATCTTTATTTATATAGCGCCAACATATTCTGCAACACTTAAAGGGAGTCTGTCACCTCATTTTCACCTATATAACTAACAACACTCCCCACAGAAGATTGCATACACATCCCAGACATACCTGTGTGCACTTTGTGTCTGTATTACATGACCATGAAAAGCACTTTTATTCTGCAGGAAAACTGCTCCCAAGTGCCCAGCTGAAAGTGAAACTAAAAACAGCTTTCTCTCCCGCCTGGATTTCTACCAGCTATATCTTCTGATATACCGGATATAATGCTGTGATTTTGGTATCATTTGAAAGCTTGGAATGCCAGCTTTCAAAGAATGTAATTTTTCTATCTGCTACCAATCCCAAGATATGAGCAACTAAAGCAGCCGTCCCCTCTTCAGTCTGGTTTGCTTTGGGCTCTTTCAGTCGCAGAGCTGGGTACTTGGGAGCTGTTTTCCTGCAGAATAAAAGTGCTTTTCCTGGACATGGAATATAGACACAAAGTGCACACAGGTATGTCTGGGATGTGTATGCAATCTTCTGTGGGGCAGTGCTCTTAGTTATATTGGTGAAAAACAGGTGACAGACTCCCTTTAACCCTTTCAGTATCGAGCCACTTTTCACCTTAAATCCCAGGCCGATTTTTGCAAATCTGAGATGTGTCATTTTATGTGGTAATAACTTTGGAACGCTTTTACTTATCCAGGCCATTCTAAGACTGTTTTCTTGTCACATATTGTGCTTCACGACAGTAGTAAATTTGTGGCAAAATATTTAATTTTTTTTAATAAAAAAAATACCAAATTTAGCAAAAATTTGGAAAAATTTGCAAATTTCAAAATTTCTATTTCTCTACTCTCAAAATACATAGTAATACCTCCATATGTACACTTTATGTTGGCATCATTTTATAAATGTAATTTTACTTTTTTTGGACGTGAGAAACCTTAGAAGTTTAGAAGCCATTTTTCAAATTTTCATAAAAATTTCCAAAACCATTTTTTTGAGCACTGTGAGGCAGCGACAGGTAAGGCAGTGACAGGTGCCGTATTTGAGGGAAGATACGTGTCACCCAGAATGCTGCAGGAAGCATTCTGAGTAGGAGTTCGGTTTATTAGGAGCGTGCCACCAAGGTGCCCAGCCTTGGTGGGGTAAAGGCCAGCAACTCTCTGTTCACTGAGGTAGTCAGTGAACACCCTAGCTGGTTCCAGCTGGTCCGGGTCTGGCTTTTACTGGGAACAGGCAATGTGCTGGGTGGGTGCCTGTTCCCCATGCTCCAGTTCAGGTTTTCAGGTGTGCTCATGTCCAGCATTTCTATTTAATCCTGCTGCTGGACTTAGGTGTGTCTCAGTCCAGAGAAGTGGGCAGTCAGTATAAGGCAACACTGACTGTGTGTGCTGCTTTTATTTGACCCGGCTTTGATCTGGAATTACGGCTGTATCATTTGGAAAGCTAAATAAACAAGGACTTTGGAGAAGTTTGTGGTGTCCCTGCCTCTTTTCACTGGTCAAGTGAGTATGATTCCTTACAGCACCAATTCAGTTATAAAGTGATTTTGGGAGGCTTACCTAATGGAAAACACTAATAAATGACCCCATTTTAGAAACCACACCCCTCAAATTATGAAAAACTGATGTTACAAACTTTATTAACCCTTGAAGTGTTCCACAAGAATTAAAGGAAAATGGAGGTGAAATTTCAAAATTTCGATTTTTTTGGTAGATTATTCATGTTAATAATTTTTTTCTTGCAACACAGCAAGGGTTAACAGCAAACTAAACTTCAATATACATTACTCTGATTCTGCAGTTTGCAGAAATACCCCATATGTGGTGGTAAACGTCTCTATGGGTTTGTGGCAGTGGTCAGAAGGAAAGGAGTGCCATATGGATTTTGGAGGCAGATTTTGCTAGAATGGTTTTTAGGCACCATTTTGTAATTGAGAGACCCTGACGTACCCCTACAGTGGAAACCCTTAAAAAGTGACCCCCACTTTGGAAACTGCACCCTTTAAAGAATATATAAAGGGGGGTAATGGCCACTTTGACCCCTTTTATGGAATTTGAAAACACAAAAAAGTTTCATTTCTTCCAATAAAATGTTGCTTTAGCCCCAAATTTTTCATTTTCACAAGGGGTAACAGGAGAAAAGCACCCCATAATTTGTTACCCATTTTCTCCTGAATACGGCAACACCCCATGTGTGGTGGTAAACTGCTGTGGAGGCACATGGCAGAACAAAAGGAGTGCCATATGGATTTTGCAGCACAGATTTTGATGGATTGGTTTGCGGGAGCCATTGATTTTTATTTTTTTGAGTTATTGTCTTATGTGGGGGCTCCTTTTTTGTGGGATGAGGTGAAGTTTTCATTGGTACCATTTTGGGGTACATAAGACTTTTTGATCGCCTGCTATTACACTTTTTCAAAGTCAAGGTGAAAAAAAAAATAGCTGTTTTGTTTTTTTACAGCATTCACCTGAAGGGGCAAATCATGTGATATTTTTATAGAGCAGGTTGTTACGGACGTGGTGACACCCAATATGTCTAACATTTTCATTTTTGTTAAGTTTTACACATTAGATACATTTTTGAACAGAATAAAATCTTTTTTTTTGTGTTGCTATTTTCTGAGAGCCATATTTTTTTTATTTTTTGGGTGATTGTCTCAGGTAGGGTCTAATTTTTTGTGGGACGCGATGATAGTTTGATTGGTACCATTTTGGGGTAAATACACCTTTTTGATCGCCTGCTATTACATTTTTTGTGAGGCAAGAGGGAAAAAAATGGCTGTTTTGGCATAGTTTTTTAAAAAAAATTTTTTACAGCATTCACCTGGGAGGCCATCTCATATAATATTTTTATAGATCAGGTTGTTACGGACGCGGTGATACCCAATATGTCTAACATTTTTATTTTTGTTAAGTTTTACACATTACATGCATTTTTGAACAGAATAAAATCTTTTTTGTGTTGCCATATTCTGAGGGCCATATTTTTTTTAGTTTTTGGGCGATTGTCTCAGGTAGGGTCTCATTTTTTGCGGGATGAAATGATGGTTTGATTGGTACCATTTTGGGATTAATACGTCTTTTTGATCGCTTGGTATTACACTTTTTGTGAGGCAAGGTGATCAGAAAATGGCTTTTTTTGCATTGTTTTTATTTTTTACGGCGTTTACCTAGCGGGGTGGGTCATGTGATATTTTTATAGAGCCGGTCGATACGGACGCGGCAATACCTAATATGCCTGCTTTTCTTTTTTTCCCTATTTTCTACTATATTTTTTTTTTTTTTTTAACTTTATTTTGGGAAAGTTTGTTTTTTTTTTTACTTAAAACTTTTCTTTTTTTGTTAAACTTTATTTTTTTTAACTTTTTTTTTAACTTTTTTTTTTGTCCCAGTCTGGGACTTCAACTTTTGGGGGTCTGATCCCCTGCACAATGCATTACAATACTTCTGTATTGTAATGCATTGGCTGTAAGTGTATTACACAGTGTAATACACTTACAGCTTCCTGCCTGTGAGATCCAGGGGGCTGGATCTCACAGGCTTCTGTAGAAGGCAGCCTGATGCCTAAGGAAGGGAATCGGCTGCCTTCCCTGCCATCGGGTCCCCGTCACAGCAGCGTGGGGACCCGATGGGCTCTCGCCCCCAGCGCCGACATCGCACATGCCGCGGTCAGCGCGAGGGTTAATGCACCAGCATCGGTGTTTTCATCGATGCTGGCGCATACAGCAGGGGTCTGGCTATCGGCCACTGCCGGACCCCTGCAGCTGATCGGGCGAGCGCAGCTCCTGCGCCTGCCCGATCAGAGCGCCGTAGCAGTACGGCGCTGGGACTTGTGTCCCGGCTTCCAGCGCCGTACATGTATGGCGCTGGGAGTCTAAGGGTTAACAATCATAGGGCACATATACTGTACAAACAAAATCAGCCATTACATTGTAACAAACTAATTAAAGGGAGTCTGTCACCTCATAGGCCCCTATAAAGTAGTAAAACAGCCCCATAGCACTTGTTATAAATAAAGTATTGGTACCTTTTGCGCTGTCTTGTGATCTTCAGAACTGCCAAAAACGTACTTTAATTGATATGCTAATGAAGCGTCTGAAGAGCCCGGAGGCGGGGTTTACCGCCTTCGAGCCCAGGCTCCTGTCCTTTTTTAAAGTTATTCCCCGCCCCAGCAACTGCCTGCGCCCGCCCTGCACGTCACCATGGTCCTCCTTCAGCAAAATCCCGCGCCTGCGCGTGTCTGGACCAGATTTTGCGCCGTTGGACAGGCGCATGCGCACTAGGTACGGCGATGCCGTGCCCAAAGTGGGCATCACAGTGCGCATGCCCCGTCCCGGCGAGAGACTGCGCGGGATCTTGCTGAAGAAGGAGGACCATGGTGACGTGCAGGGCGGGCGCAGGCAGTTGTTGCAGGCAGTGCTATGGGGCTGTTTTACTACTTTATAGGGGCCTATGAGGTGACAGACTCCCTTTAACAATTACAACAAAAGACCTGAGGGCTCTCCTCATAAAAGCTTACAATCTATGGGGAAATAGGGGTGACATAAAAGGTAAAACTTTTTGTGGTAGATATTGTTAGGATGGGATTAGGTTTTGATTAATGGGATTGAAGGAGGGTGAATGGAGAAGAGTTAGATTAGGGTATAGGTGACAGGTCACCCTAAAAAGATGTGTCATTAGGGAGCTCCCAAAACTGTGAGTATAGGAAATTATCCTGATTTTCCATAGTAGCGCATTCCAGAGAACTGATGCATCTTGAGAGACGTCTTGGAGATAGAGTGAGAGGTTTGGATTATGGTCGAAGAGAGAACATGGGTATGGTGGTAGATAGATATGAGAGAGGAGATATTGGGATGTGCAGCACTGTGAAGAGCTTTGTGGGTGAGAGTGAGAAGTTTAAATTAACTGGATGGGTAACTAGTGCAGTGACAGGCACAGGGTGACTGGCACTGGAGTAGTGGTCCAGTGCTGGCCTTAGGGGTGTGTGACCTGTACTAGCACACAGGGCACATCACCCCTGACTCCTGAGGTGGCCTCCAGATGGTACCCTTTGCTGCACACCTGACCTGGTTTCCGGGCGCCCTTGCATTCAATCGTATCTGCGTCCACAGACCGTAGATATATTTAAGCAATATGTTCAGGGTCAGAATGAGGGGTAGGGAAGCTAGCTGTCCCATAATAACAGACTGGGCATGCTGGGTTTGTAGTTTGCTCCTCTTATACCCCTGCCCTATAATGTACACCGAAGCCCCATAATAACAGCCTGGACATTTTGGGAGTTGTTGTTCTTTCCTCTTTTACCCCTCCTTGTGTTGCCCTCTACTTTCCAATAATAAGAACCTGTCATGATAAGACTTGTAGTTCTCATCACTATTGTGATGTTCTGCAGCATCTAAGGTGTGTATTAATCTTTTTTCACATCTGTGTTAATGACTTTCACTGTTCTGCTCTGTCATATGAGCACAATAATGAAAATCACAGTGCTGGATCTGGCACATCACAGATAACACCACCTGATGGATCCTGCTGACTATGATGCGATCTGATTGGTTTCCATAATGGAGCCTGGCAGGCTGCAAGATTTTGTCCAGCATTTATGACCTGAATTGCGATGGAAGCCCCTAATACATAAAGTATGTGATCAAAACGTCAGATTATCATGTTCTTCAGCAGTGGAGGTGTGTATTGTTCTGCAGAAACTGAGGTGTGTACTATTATGTTCTGCAGCAGCTGAATTGTATATAATGATGTTCTGCAGCAGTGGAGATGTGTGTATTATGGTGTTCTTTATGAACCAATGCCCATTGTCTCCAAAATCCCAACAATGTTGGGTATTCCAATTATAGACTTTGTTTAGCAGGTCAGTCAATTGCTGGCAGAGGCAGGTCACAGCTGTGGCATCAGCCAGTGACTGGGTGAGCAGGCATTTTCTGTGTATATAGAGGGACTAAGACCAGACCGGTTGGGGGCTTGGGGTATGTCCAAATGGTAATTGTGGGGAAAAGGTGAGGTGAGCATTTTAATTTTAGATCTGCTTGTGTGTAACCCCCCCACCCCCCCCAAAAAAAAAAAAAAGAAAAACTAGATAACCCATTCAATGCATGTAACAGTGTATCATAGGCTATAAGTAAGCTTATTTCTAGATTTTTAGGGGGCTCCGTTATTTGTCTGGCTAGGTCTGTGCCTTTAAATCTTTGGTTCACAGATAAAGCATCTTGACTTCACACAGAAGAATTGCTTCTTCTTTACAGACATGAGTGACAGAAACTCCAAAGGGGTCATTACGGATGATCATAGCTCAGGCACTTAGGATTCCACAAAGGAGAAACATTTAGAAGACCCCGGAGAAAATAATTTCACAGCAGTGTATGACAGTTTGGAATTATCTGACCATGAAAAATGTCACCTCTGACTGCATGCATTATGGAAAAACAAGATTAGGAGGGGGGTACTATGCCCCTCTAAGCTGCGCTCAAGGCATCTCACTTATCCAGCCACAATCCTACTCTGTTCTAATGGGGGTAGGGCATGATTCTTACAAAGTTGAAAATCTATGCACATGTTTGTCTTTTTTTTTTTTTTTTAACTCAATACTGTATACAATGAATTACAGCATGAATATAAAATGCACAAGAATTATCCTTCTATATAGCCTATTAGGGTATATCGATGTAAAATAGAAGTACTTGCACTAGAGATCAAAAGGGACCAGCCATGTCCTTATATTTTATATTTTTGGCTAGCTTTGCCAAGACAACTATATTGAGAGAAACATTGGGGCAGATTTATCAGGCGTATGCCGGGCTATGATAACTAGGCGTGCTGCCAGATGCTGCTCCTGATTTATGAGGAGGTGCAGGTTCACAGCATTTGGCAGTCTGTGCGCCCCTGGCTGGTGTAGATTTCAGTGTTCCTCTAAGCCACAAAAGCAGCGTAGAAGATGATAAATGTGACAGAGCCCTTTTCAGAAAAGTGGCGAGACTGGCGGAAAAACGGCAATTGCACAAAAGTTTTGTGCACCTGAGAAACATAGACCATTTTTGGGGTCATTTATCAAACTGGTGTAAAGTAGAAGTGGCTTAGTTGCCCACAGCAACCAATCAGATTCCACCTTTCATTTTTCATACTGTAGCTCCTTTGGAAAATGAAAGGTGGAATCTGATTGGTTGCTATGGGCAACTAAACCAGTTCTACACCAGTTTGATAAATGACCTCATTTATATTTCCTTTTCTTCACACAATAATGGCACAACTCGCTTTTCAGTTACAGTCTCTATAATAAGGCACATCACGTGTAATGGTTATGATGCATTCTAGATGGTGCTCTCCAGTAAACAGCTTGAATAGTCTCTACAATACAGTGTCATATATTTTGCTGGTCTGAAGTCACTGTTGACTTCAGACCAGCGTTGATCCACACAGTGTTGACTTCAGTACAGTGTTTGCAGTCACTGCTATCTATAACAAACTGCTGTTATCACGCATCTGCTTGGTCAGCTATTCCATGGGACTGAAACAACCATGCTGTGTCACAGACTTAATGACAGCCAACCACTACACACTTGTGATTCTTCAGGCCTTGCTCAGCAATGTCAGGTAGAAAGCTCTAAACGTTGGTTCTCTAAAAGACTGTCAAGATTTTGGAGCACTTCATTCTTCCCTCAGCTGACAAGCTTTATGGAGATGCTGATTTCATAATCCAGCAGGACTTGGCATCTGCCCATACTGCCAAAAGTACTAGTAACTGGTTTAACCCCTTCCTGCCCAGCGCCGTACATGTACGGCGCAGCGGGAGGGGACTTGCTGCCCAGCGCCGTACTAGTACGGGCGCTGATTGGGCGGGTGCAGGAGCTGCGCCCGCCCGATCAGCTGCGGGGGAACGGCTGTGCCCAGTAGCCAGACCCCTGCTGCGTACACCCGCATCGGTAACTGCCTAACCCTCGATGTGCCGCGGTCAGCGCTGACCGTGGCACATGCGATGCGGGAGGAAGGGGAGTCCATCGGGTCCCCGTACTGCTGTGACGGGGACCCGATGGCTTGGATAGCAGCCCGATGCCTTCCTTAGGCATCGTGGCTGCTATCCCTGCTTGACTGTGCGATCCAGCCCCCTCGACCGCACAGGAAGCAGGCTGTAAGTGTATTACATTGAGTAATACACTTACAGCCAATGCATTACAATACAACAGTATTGTAATGCATTGTTAAGGGGATCAGACCCGCAAAAGTTAAATAAAGTGAAAAAAAGTGACAAAAAATAGTTTTACAAAAAAATAAAAGTTTCAAGTTAAAAAAAAGTACACTTTTCCCAAAATAAAGTTTTAAAAAATTGTAAAAAAAAGGGGAAAAAAGAAAAGTATACATATTAGGTATCGCCGCGTCCGTATCGACCGGCTCTATAAAAATATAACATCATCCACCCCGCCAGGTGAACGCAGTAAAAAAAAAAAAAAAAAAACTGTGCCAAAACAGCCATTTTTTTTGGTCACCTTCCCTCACAAAAAGTGTAATAGCAGGTGATCAAAAAGGCGTATTTAACCCAAAATGGTACCACTCAAACCGTCATTTTGTCCCGCAAAAATGATACCCTACCTGAGACAATCGCCCCAAAAATTAAAAATATATGGCTCTCAAATGGCAACACAAAAAAAGATTTTATTCTGTTCAAAAATAAATCTAATGTGTAAAACTTTCTAAAAATACAAATGTTAGGCATATTGGGTATCGCCACGTCCGTAACAACCTGCTCTATAAAAATATTACATGAGATGGCCCCCCAGGTGAATGCTGCAAAAATTTTTTTTCAAAAATCTATGCCAAAACAGCCATTTTTTCCCTCTTGCCTCACAAAAAGTGCAATAGCAGGCGATCAAAAAGGCGTATTTAACCCAAAATGGTACCAATCAAACCGTCATCTTGTCCCGCAAAAATGATACCCTACCTGAGACAATCGCCAAAAAAAAATATGGCTCTCAGAAAATAGCAACACAAAAAAAAGATTTTATTCTGTTCAAAAATAAATCTAATGTGTAAAATTTAATTTAAAAAAATGGTAGACATATTTGGTATCGACGCATCCGTAACAACCTGCTCTATAAAAATATCACATGATTTGCCCCCTCAGGTGAATGCTGTAAATTTTTTTTTTAAAAACGATGCCAAAACGACTCACAAAAAGTGTAATACCAAGCAATCAAAAAGTCTTATGTACCCCAAAATGGTGCCAATGAAAACTTCACCTCATCCCGCAAAAAATGAGCCCCCACATAAGACAATCACTCAAAAAAAAAAAAAAAATGGCTCCCGTAAACCAATCCATCAAAATCTGTTCTGCAAAATCCATATGGCACTTGTTCTGTTCGGAGTCCTGCCATGTGCCCCCACAGCAGATTACCACCACATATGGGGTGTTGCCGTATTCAGGAGAAAATGGGGAACAACTTATGGGGTGCTTTTCTCCTGTTACCCCTTGTCAAAATGAAAAATTTGGGGCTAAAGCAACATTTTATTGGAAGAAATGAAACTTTTGATTTTCACAGCCAAGTGTTTCCAAATTCCGTAAAACGCTTAGGGGGTCAAGGTGGTCAGTACCCCCCTTTAATATATTCTTTGAAGGGTGTAGTTTCCAAAATGGAGTCACTTTTTGAGGGTTTCCACTGTAGGGGTACGTCAGGGTCTCTCAATTACAAAATGGTGTCTAAAAACCATTCTAGCAAAATCTGCCTCCAAAATTCGTATGACGCTCCTTTCTTTCTGACCACTGCCACAAACCCATAGAGATGTTTACCACCACATATGGGGTATTTCTGTAAACTGCAGAATCAGAGTAATGTATATTGAGATTTAGTTTGCTGTTAACCCTTGCTGTGTTGCAAGAAAAAAAATATTAACATGAATAATCTACCAAAAAAGTGAAATTTTGAAATTTCACCCCCATTTTCCTTTAATTCTTGTGGAACACCTCAAGGGTTAACAAACTTTGTAACATCAGTTTTTTTTTATAATATGAGGGGTGTAGTTTCTAAAATGGGGTCATTTATGGGTGGTTTCCATTACATATGCCCCTCAAATCACTTTATATCTGAATTGGTGCTTAAAAAAATGGTTTTGGAAATTTTGTTGAAAATTTGAAAAATGGCTTCTAAACTTCTATGCCTTCTAACGTCCGAAAAAAGTAAAATGACATTTATAAAATGATGCCAACATAAAGTAGACATATGGGGAATGTAAAATAATAACTATTTTTGGAGGTATTACAATGTATTTTGAAAGTAGAAAAATTTAAATTTGGAAATTTGCTAATTTTTCAAATATTTTGCTAAATTTGGTATTTTTATAAAAATGAAATATTTTGCCACAAATTTACTACTGTCATGAAGCACAATATGTGACAAGAAAACAATCTCAGAATGGCCTGGATAAGTAAAAGCGTTCCAAAATTACCACATGAAGTGACACATGTCAGATTAGCAAAAAATGGCCTGGGCAGGAAGGTGAAAACAGGCCCGGGGTTGAAGAGGTTAATAACCATGGTATCACTGTGCTTAATTGGCCAGCAAACTCGTTTGACCGAAGCCCCATACAGAAACTATACGATATTGTCAAGAAGAAGATAAGAGACACCAGACCTAACAATGCAGATGAGTTTGACTTTTTGAATTGCATTACTGAAATAAATTACCTTTTTGATTATATTCTAATTTATTGAGATGCACCTGTATATCTCCTTATTTTTTCCCTATACTATTCGTATAAAACACTACATTTGTGGCTTGTGTTTGCAATTGTTGTTTACAGACAATGTCTCAAAATATCCTATCCACATCCACAGAAGAGAGCAGAATATCGTTTGCCTTATTCTCTGCATATTAGAGATGAGCGAGCACTAAAATGCTTGGGTGCTCGTTATTCGAGACAAACTTTTCCCGATGCTCGTTTCGAGTAATGAATCCCATTGAAGTCAATGGGAGACTCGAGCATTTTTTGCAGGGGACCAAGGCTCTGCCTAGGGAAGGCTGGGTGGAAACCTCAGAAAATGATGGAAACACCACGGAAATGGACAGGAAACAGCAGGGGCAGCATGCATGGATGCCTCTGAGGCTGCCTAATCCCACCATTACCCCAAATTCTCCTAGTGGGGCATGTGTGGTATCGATTCTTCTCAGTTTAAAATCGTATACGTCCCCTATCTTGGGACCATATATTTCATGGATTTTTCGAACACAGAAAAGGAAAAAGAGCTTGCTCTGGCCAGGGGAGTGTCTTTTCTACTGCAGCTAAGGGGACGTGTCCATGCTCTGCCTATGACAGGTCAGGAGCCAAATAAAAGAGGAACCAACAAATATCAGTATAATATCTAATACGTCCCCTATCCGGGTAAATTGTTTGGAGAGAGGGCCTGTTGGTGGGGGGCAGGCTGGGGGGAAGGAGGTTGAGCTGGAATAGCCAGAGGAGTGCCCCCTTGGTTAGCGTGTGTGGTGGTGACAACAGCCGGATGGAGTTCGAATGACGACGCAGGACCCCAACTTAAAAATTTAGCATCAACCAGTACAGTTGTCAACTATGAGATTGATCAAGTGGGGCATGTGTTGTATGTATTCTTCTCAGTTTAATACTGTATACGGCACCTATCCGGAAAAATAGTTTGGAGAGAGAAAGAGAGGAAAAAGACGTATTTTTAAAAGTGACGTTCAGTATAGATCAGTTGAAGAGAAAGGATTTTATGAAATGGATTTATATCACTGAGAGCAAAACAACCTATTTTTTTAACGTGACATGCAGTATAGATCACTTGGAGATAAAAAGGGGAATGTGCAGACTTGGGCTGCTATAGTGCAAACCACTATGGTGGTGACAAAAGAGTGAGCAAGTGACGCTGCGGGAGCAGGCGAACCACATAAACCTTTTTCATGGCCCTGTATGGCGGCGGTGACAACAGAGTGACTGAGTTAGTATGCAGTAGCTGGTGAAGCACCCAAACATTTAGCTTGATACAGCATGGCGGTTACACCACCAATGACTTTGTCCGACTGAGAATACAGTGAAATGGCTTTAGTTGAGCCCCCCCCAATTTTTTTTCGAAGTACATAAAGTCTACCCTCAGCAAAAAAAAATTTTTTTTTTAAATGTTGGTACTTGCGCCTCCTGGAAAAATTGTTTTGGACTGTCTGTTTGACGCTCCTGAAACATTGTTTCACACTGTCTGTAGTTGAAACTGTGGAAAAATTGTTTGGAGAGAGGGCCTGTAGGTGGACCTCCGGAAAAATTGTTTGGAGAGAGGGCATGTAGGTGGACCTCCGGAAAAATTGTTTGGAGAGAGGGCCTGTAGGTGGACCTCTAAAAAATGGCGTTTTTTTTGGTCAGCGTTAGGCAAAGACAACAAGGAGGAGGAGTAGGAGGAGTAGAGAAAAGGAATCGGATACATAAGTAATGTTAATCTTTAGCTGCTTTCCCCCGGAGGAGATTTGAATTCCGGTGAAATCCAGGCTTTGTTCATTTTAATAAGCGTCAGCCTGTCAGCGCTGTCAGTTGCGCTGTACGCTTATCGGTGATGACGCCACCAGCTGCTCTGACAGCACGCTAGCGGCAGGGCAGGCCAGCGCCTCCAAGGCGTACAGCGCCAGTTCAGGCCACGTGTCCAGCTTTGAAACCCAGTAGTTGTATGGAGCAGAGTGATCGGTCCGGACGTTGGTATGGTCATCTAGGTACTCCCTCACCATCTTTCTGTACAGCTCCCCCCTACTCTGCCTAGACTGGGGACAGGTGACAGTGTCTTGCTGGGGTGACATAAAACTGGCAAAGGCCTTGGAGAGCATTCCCCTGCCAGTGCTGGACAAGCTGCCTGCTCGCCTCCTCTCCCCCACTACTTGGCCCACAGAACCATGCCCTCTGCCGCTAGCGGCGTCAGATGGGAAGGATTGTTTCAGCTTGTGCACCAGGGCCTGTTGATATTAATTCACTCTCATACTCCTTTCCTCTACAGGGATGAGAGTGGAAAGGTTCTGCTTGTACCGAGGGTCCAGGAGAGTGAACACCCAGTAATCGGTGTTTGAAAAAATGCTTCTAACATGAAGTCTGCCATGTGCGCCAGAGTCCCAACACGCAAGAATTCCCTCTCCTCACTGGCCTGACTCTCCATTTCCTCCTCCTCCTCCTCTTCAGCCCATACACGCTCAAGAGTTAAGAAGGACTGAGCACTGGTACCCTCTTCTGTCTCGCCGACATTCTCCTCCTCATCCCCCTCCTCCGATACGCGCTGAGAAACAGACCGGAGGGTGCTCTGGCTATCAAGCGACATATCTTCCTCCACCGTCTCTTGTGACAAGCGCAAAGCATCCGACTTCATGCTGAGCAGTGAGTTTTTCAAAAGGCAAAGCAGCAGGATGGTGAGGCTGATAATGGCAGCATCGCCGCTGACCATCTGTGTTGACTCCTCAAAGTTGCTCAACAACTGGCAGATATCAGACATCCACGTCCACTCCTCATTGTAGACTTGAGGAATCTGACTGACCTGACTACCAGTTCTGGTGGAAGTTGACATCTGGCAGTCTACAGTTGCTCTGCGCTGCTGGTAAACTCTGGATAACATGTTTAATGTCGAATTCCATCTTGTGGGCACGTCGCACAACAGTCGGTGAGTGGGCAGTTGTAGGCGGCGCTGCGCTGCCCTGAGAGTGGCAGCATCTGTGGTCGACTTGCGGAAATGCGCACAGATGCGGCGCACCTTGGTGAGCAAATCAGACAGATTGGGGTATGTCTTGAGGAACCGCTGAACTATGAGATTGAATACGTGGGCCAGGCATGGCACATGTGTCAGTCTGCCGAGTTGCAGAGCTGACACCAGGTTATGCCCGTTGTCACACACAACCATGCCTGGCTTGAGGTTCAGCGGTGCCAGCCACACATCGGTCTGCGCTGTGATGCCCTGTAACAGCTCTTGGGCCGTGTGCCTTTTGTCACCTAAGCTCAGCAGTTTGAGCACTGCCTGCTGGCGCTTACCCACGGCACTGCTGCTGCGCCTAGAGCTACCGACTGAAGGCGCCGTGCCCACGGATGGTAATTCGGTGGAGGAGGAGGGGTCAGAGGAGGAGGCATAGTACGTCTGAGAGAGCGTGACCGAGGTAGGCCCCGCAATCCTCGGTGTGGGCAGTACATAAGCGGCCCCAGGGTCAGTCTCGGTCCCAGCCTCCACCAAGTTAACCCAATGTGCCGTCAGTGAGATATAGTGTCCCTGCCCGGCAGCACTTGTCCACGTGTCCGTGGTTAGGTGGACCTTCTCAGAAACAGCGTTGGTCAGGGCACGGATGATGTTCTGTGACACGTGCTGGTGTAGGGCTGGGACGGCACATTGGGAAAAATAGTGGCGGCTGGGGACCGAATACCGAGGGGCAGCCACCGGCATGAGGGACGTTGAGGGCTTGGGTGGGTGGAACTGTATTTCCTCTTGCGCTCCAGCGTCTGCTGTAAAGACAGCTGAATGCTGCGCTGGGACACATTGGTGGACGCTGTGGAGGATCGTGGAGGCAAAGGTGTGGTTTTCCGGTGGGAGGCGCTCGTGTCGGGGTCCTGGGCAGGGGGTTGACTAGCAGAGGCAGAGAGTGACACAGGGGAAGGAGCAGTGGTGTGACCCGCAGGAGGTGAACGGCCTTGGTTCCATTGAGTGGGGTGTTTAGCACTCATATGCCTGCGCATGCTGGTGGTGGTTAGGCTAGTAGTGGTGGCACCCCTGCTGATCCTGGTGTGGCACAGGTTGCACACCACAGTCCGTCGGTCATCCTCACTTTCTTTAAAGAACCTCCAGACTTGCGAACATCTAGGCCTCGCCACGGGAGCTTCACTACGTGAAACAGTTGCTGCTGATGCACCAGCTCTGGCCCTGCTTCTCCCTCTGGCCACTCCACTGCCTCTTCCAACCTGTTCTGGTGCAGCACTCACCTCCGCCTCAGAAGCACTGTCTTCACTCTGCTTATCAACCCAGCTTGGGTCAGTCACCTCGTCATCCTCCGATTCCTCAGTCTGCTCCCCCCTTGGACTTCCTGCCCTGACAACAACTTCACCACTGTCTGACAACCGTGTCTCCTCATCGTCTGACACCTCTTTACACACTTCTTCCACTAAGGCAACATTGTCGTCATCATCATCACCCACAGACTGCGACAGTTGGAAAACTTGGGCATCGGGAATGAGGTCAGCAGCAACCTGAGAAGTGGTTTGTGACTCTGGGAAGGGTCCAGAAAATAGTTCCTCAGAGTATGCCGGATCGCATTCCAAATTTTCCTGGGAGGGGGCAGACTGGGGGGAAGGAGGGTTGAGGTGGAGGAGCCAGAGGAGTGCTCCCTTGGGTAACGTGGGTGGACTGCGTGGAAGACTGATGGACAAATTACTTGAAGCATTGTCCGCAATCCACGACATCACCTGTTCGCACTGTTGTGGTTTCAACAGTCCTCTACCACATGTCCCTGTAAGTTGAGACATGAAGCTAGGGAGTGTAGCTCTGCGGCGTTCCACAGCTCCCTCATCAGCAGGTACTGTCTCACCCTGCCCAGGACCACGGCCTCTGCCCCCTGCAGTAATTGAATGCCCATGCCCTCGTCCCTTAGCCCTGTGGTTCAACATTTTCTGTATATAAGTGTATTATATAAAAAAAATAAAATAAATGGGCCTGCTGTACTGAAACCCACAAACTTGTTTAATCTGAACAAGAAAATATATAGGTGGATAAGTTAGAGCAAAATTACGCATGTTATTACGTACCGCGCAGTATGGAGCAATTACACTGAAATTATTAGATTAGGCAGACTTGGTCTGCTTAATTGCAACCCAGACAAATGTCGCACAGAGATTTTTGTAATGTAGCTGTGTAAGTGAAAGCAAAAGACCGTATTTGATTACGTGACGTACAGTATGGGTCACCTGGACAGAAAGTACGGATTGTGCTGACTGAACAGCTGAACTGTGATACACAGAATGATTACACACAGCTGTGTGAAATGGATTTGTATCACTGAGCTAAAACAACAAAAAAACTATCTATATATATATATATATATATATATATATATATATATATATATATATATATATTTTTATTTTTTTTTTTTAACGTGACGTGCAGAAACTATCAGAGCAAACTGAGCTCCTGCTGACGGTGGCTATTTTGACTGCAACCTAGACAAATGTCGCACAGAGATTTTTGTAATGTAGCTGTATCAGTGAAAGCAAAAGACCGTATTTGATTACGTGACGTGCAGTATGGGTCACCTGGACAGAAAATACGGATTGTGGTTTGTGGTGAGTGGACAGCTGAACTGTGACACACAGAATGGTTCCACACTGCTGTATGAAATGGATTTGTATCACTGAGATAAAACAATAACAAAAAAAAGTGTTATATATGGCGATAGCTGCACTACTAGTGCCAGCCAGCCCAGCCAGGAGACAAAAAAAAAAAATTCTTGTAGCCCTTAGAAGGGCTGTTGGGTTATTTTGAGATCACTCCTGCCTAACAAAGAACTAAATGCAGGCCCTAACACTCTCCCTGAAACGCAGCAGCTCTATTCCTAACGACATCCAGACAGCATCTGAGCCGAGCACCGCGGCCAGTCTCTAGTATATTCCAGGGTCACCTGAGCTGGCCAGCCAACCCCTGCTATCGACATGTAAGGGCCCCACGTGATGCTGGGTGTACCACAGAGTCTCCTGGCTTGTGATTGGCTGAGTTTATAGGCGCCAAAAATGTACAATGCGGAAGATGCCATTTCCTCGAGCATGGCGAGATACTCGTCCGAGCAGCGAGCACTTACGAGTACCGTAATACTCAAACGAGCACCAAGCTCGGACGAGCATGCTCGCTCATCTCTACTGCATATGGACCTGATTTTTATACTACCCTCTGATTAACTGATCTAGCTGTCTGTCTGCCCCTGAGCCATTCAGGGCAAACCTTCTCCCCAATTCCTCCCGGTGTCACGTGATTCTCCATTTCCTTCCTCCCTCCTGTTTTCCCCACCAATATTCACAGTAAAATGGTGCCTGGGCCCTTTTTTACATGATTTGTCTAAAATGAATTGCAAAAAGTTCTAATTTGTTTGGAAACTAATATTTTGTGAAATTGTCAGGAACATTATTAGTTCAGAATTGATTTGCAAACCCTCCCTTTTTTCACATTTTATTATGGTGCACCCTTTTCCCCATCATTCTGCACTCAATGCTCCATAATGGAAAGTTGAAAACAAAATATCTTAGAAATCTTTGCAAATTTATTGAAAAGGAAAAACTAAAGTCTTGCATTGACATAAGTATTCAGACCTGTTACTCAGGACTTAGTTGAAGTGCCTTTGGGAGTGATTACAACTTCCAGTCTTCTTGAGAATGATGCCACAAGCTTTGCATATCTGGGTTTGGAGATTTTCTGATATTCTGATCCTCTCAAGCTCTGTCAGGTTGGATGGGGACCATTCTTGGACAGTCATTTTCCAGTCTCTCCACAAATGTTTGATTTCTGTCAACTGTGAGAGCTTGTATATACAGGGGCGTGTCTTTTCAAATCATGTCCAATCAACTGAATTTACCACCAGTGGACTCTGATCAAGGTATAAGAGCATCTTAAAGATTATCAAGAGAAATGGTAGACCCCCAGATTTAAATTTCAAGTGTCATGGCAAAGGGTCTGACAGCAATTTTAGTTTTTCCTTTTCAATAACTTTGCAAAAAAATTTTAAAATTCTGTTTTTCTCATTATGGGATATTGATTGCCTATCCATAATGGAAAACTTGAATTTTGTTTCCATTTTAGCACAAGGCCACAGCATAACAAAATGTGAAAAAACTGAAAGGGTCTGAAGACTTTGTAACATAGGGTGACTAATTATAGGTACCTGGTACCGTATCGTATGGTGCCCTTATAACAGTACCATATATCAGCCAAATTACACACACACAATTACCTAAATAACAATGCTACACCCTATTGTTACTTTGATTCACTGCAAACCTGCTATACTGTACAGTGGCTATAAGTCACAGTGCCATTTAAGTAAATGCTGCTATAAAGTGTTAAAATAAAGTGATCAAATAGCCACTCTGACTCCATGTATAACCTAGTGAAATACAATTAAAATAAAATGAGTCACAGATGCCAGGGCATCTGAGGTACCCCTCATCTGTACACCTCTAAGGCCAGTTTCACAGTAAGTGTGCTCCATGTGATGGCAACATTTAGTAGACCAATCATCACTCGGCTGACTTGAACTCATTGGTCACCATTTGTCTACCATCCTGTACTCACACCATTATATAAAAAGGACCTGTCACCAGATTTTTTTTTATACTTAGACTTTATACTCGCTTATATAGCCTGATATTTACCAAATCTCACGAGAACCGCTCATCTTCTCCCTGGCTGTGAAGTGGTCCACAGTGATTGGGCAGCATCACAACCAGGGAGAAAAAGATGCCCAATGAAAAGAGTAGAGGTCTTCTCCTCCCTGTACTGATGCTAGTAATTAGCTTATTAGGCACAAGAGAAGAGCAGGGGGCATTATAGCACAACGGAAGGGACAATTTTTAAACAAAAGGTGGACTACAGTATAAGGTATTGATTTTAGGAAAAAAAATCTGTGACAGGTCTTCTTTAAGTGAACCTATGGCCAGACTGGAACTCACAGCAAAATAGATTATTATGATACATCAGTGATCGGTCAGTGTTTTCCATCAGTGATTTTGAGCCAAAACCAGGTGTGACTCTAAACACAGAACAGGAGCAGATCTTTCCCTTATACCTTATGTATGTGGAGGCTCCACTCCTGGTTTTGGCTCACAATCAGTGATGGAAATCACTGACGAAAACACTGACATGTAAATAAGGTATATAAGGTATCAGTTTGGGTCATTGGTACGGTAAATGCAGCCAGCACATAGACCATTTTTCCTGAACCACAGTTGCTCATGTGAAATCAAACTAAAGCCTGCCCAGATTGGGAGTATCATAATTTATTGGTCCATTGTTTGGCAGAAAATGGGGTTCAGAAGGATATATCTATTTAAGTGATCATACAGTGAATAAAAATGTATACAGTTAGTAAAATATTTGCTGCTTTTTTTTCAGAAATCTTCTACATATTTGATCCATGGCTGTGCATGCACAGAGCCTGAAGGAAAGAAAAGTATTTCGTAATTACTGCATATAATGTGGTGTTGAAATTCCCAGCCAACTGCCTTATAAAATGTAAAAATGACTTGAGGGGATTGTGTATCCTCATATAATAAGATTTATGGAGGTAGCGAGAGGAATACATTGTTACACACAAATTCATCTCAGCAAACACAGAGGAAAGAGATTTATTCAAAATGTTAATAAATACCAGACATCATAAAGTACCCATGTCAAACGCTAGAAAGAGAAAGCAAGCGTTGGCCAAGAAGATGGAGAGGTTTATCAAACTTTGCATTGGGGGCCTGCATATACAGTTCTCTAATATAGTCTTACTGAGCACAGTAGGACTGTATTCAGAGTTTATGCTACCCTAGGCTTGTTTAATGCTCACAACCCCTAAAGCTGCCTATTGACTTGAGGGTATACAGTACCCACGTAATATGATTTTGACCATGTGGCAAAAAATGCTGTTGAAAATGCACTTGGTTTTACCATGATTACTGTACTTTTGTGATGTGGTTATTGGCCATGCAGTTTATACAAAACAAAAAATGTATGGCAAATAGCCACATCATAAAACTGCAGAAAACTCAGTAAAACTGAGTGCGGTTTTAAATGTTTTTTTTTTTTTTTTTTTTATTGCATTTTGACTGTGTGGTTAAAAGCTTCTGATCTAAAAACACACATACACAGCTGCCAGTAAAAATATAAACCTAATGCAAAAGTTTGAAGCATCTCGATCAATAAATGGTGCATGCGGTGATTGAAAAAATCATAGCACTAGTATCTATCTCTACTTTTCCTCAAGATTCATTCACTCCATTGGGTGGGTCTTCAAGAAAAACAGTCAGGATGTGGACATCATCTGTGTGTGGTTCCAGAACACAAATCAATTTAACACCACTAATCTAAAGGAGACCTTAACTCTTGCTAGGTGTATGGCCACCTTTACTATGTAACACAGTTATGGTGAGGAGAGGAGCTTTACTAGTTTCATTTCAGTGTGTGTATTATGCAATGGTCTGCTGTGTGACAGACAGAGAAGTCCACTCTACTAGTTGGTAATGCACATATGGGTCACTTGCTTCACCTTTTTCCTCATCTGACTGCTCTGATGTCTCCTTATCACTTACATTTTGTTCACTGTTATTAGCAGGGGATTTAATCCTTTCATTGCCTTCTTGAAGATATTACTGTTACATCAGCTGTACGCCTTCCTTTGCCTCTTTCAGAAGTGGTCAGAAACTGGTCATGTTTTCAGGGTAGATCACTTTTAAGTTACATTTAAGAAGTGTGTCTTCAAAAGTGTCAAAAAAGTCGCAACTCCACGGCATCCACCAGACGCACATTAACTAAAATAGGTGCAATAGCATTGCATTTGTGCTGAAATTATAAAAATCACGCCATGTTCATAAATTTGGCACAGGTGAGCAAAGCAAAACCAATCTTAAAACTAACTTAAAATACATCTAAAATTATAAAGGCCCCCTTGTGTTTTTTTATATATATACATGCAATTGAATTAGTATAGCGGCATAATTTTGCTAATATAAATTGGTGCACATTCAAAGAGAGGTTACTGTATGCCCTAGCAGAGGCTCCTAAAGGCGAAACTTGAGCTTTGTCAGGCCATTTGCACAACTTGGTGTTCACATTATAGGACTATACTTTATACATGCTATTGCAGAAGCTTTGTGAGCATAATAACATGTCTTGCGGAAACGCCTGGGCGCTGCGTTACTTCACCATTGGCTTATTTCTTCTTTTCCCATTTTCTCTAATATAAGGGTTTTTGAGAGCAGACAGAATGAGGCTACAATCCAAAAAGGTACCTTTATCTCTCCCGACTCCCTACCGCCTCCCCGATACACATACATGTTTGGATGAGTCAAACGCGTATCTCTAATTAATGAGGAGAGGGAAGAAAGCCACTGACAGACACTTCTGGCGGTGGCTTATCTCCTAGAGAACAAACGGATATTAAACTGTTCACTTTGCCTGATCCTTCTCTCCCCACACAAATTAAACTGTTGGCCGAATCCACAATTCTTGACAGGTCAGGCTGACAATAGAATAATGTCCATGAGGGCCTTAAGCCTTCATCATAACCAAAGTTCAAGGTTGTCACCTATGCTATCTTCCCTACTCTTCCTATCTAATGGATCAGGATGTTTTTCTGTCTAACCTAGTACAGCTTTTCCCTGAAAGAACAAATCTATTGTATCTGAAGTAGATTGACAAACTTTCCTCTTGATGGGTTAATAAGTGACAACTGCACTGAGCATATATTTCTAATACTTATAGGGGTTGTCATTTCCCTTTCCCCCACACATGTTAATAGACTGTAGAGATCTGCTACCTCCAGTGGTGGAGCTGCTGGTCTAGAATCCTCTTTTTGCGACCCTTGTAGCATTTAGAAATTTTGGTTATTCAATGGTTGCAGCAAACTAAGCTAATTTTATATAATGCACTACTAACAGTTGTGTTAATAATGGCTACAATATTGTAGTTTTACATTTAACATAGAGATGTTGATGGAGTAATCTATTTTGTTGGTCACGGTCACATTGAATTTGAAAACTGCCAATTACATCTAGAGCTAAAACAAACAGCCATTCTTAATGAATACAATCTTCAACAATTTTTTAATCTCCCAGCCTGTGGCTTTCCCATCTGCTCCTTGTAAATAACATCTGTCTATCAAACAAGAAGCTTTCTCAGCTGATAGGATAGCACAGAAGCTCCATCATTATAGAACAAGTAAGTGAAGATGGGGGGGGGGAGGGGGCTCTTACTAATCTTCTGATCCATTTTTAAACTGGTGAGGTGAACTATGTACAAAAGAAATCTATCTGTAAAGAGCCTCTATTAGCACGATCATATTGTCTGTTACGGTTAATCATGCAGATACAATACATTTCCTTTGTTTACTTGTACTGCTGTGGAGAATTGCTATTATTTGGAGCACCGAGGGGCTGGCTGTAGAGCTATGAGCACCACTACAGCTATGCCCCAGTGCTCAGTGCACTCCCCTTACCTTTTGATTGACAGAGCGTATGAATGCTCGTTAGCGATCATCTTGAAGTGTAAAACTACCGCTGATTGCCCAATGAACGCTTGTTCATCAGGTAATTGTGACTTTTAAGCATGCTGGCACACACGCTGGCAAACCACTAGACAGCATGGGGATGGGCGATTGGCATAATGATCACTCCTTTCCATGCTGCAGAGGAGATCACTGCATTTAATAGCAGGCGATTGCCAGGAGAGAACGCTTCCCTCCCAAAAATTGCTTGCTCAATCAGTCTGTGTAATAAAGGCTTTAGCTATGTGAGAGAGTCATAGCAGTATGGCCCAGGGAATGCCTGCCCTGGGGGACTAGAGCATCTAGCAAAGTGAAACAGTCTCTGAGGGAAAGAAAACAGAACTAAAACGGGTTGTCTCATTTCAGCAAATGACATTTAACATAGCCGCCGGGTTTCTTCTGTTTCAAACAGCAGAGACCTGGGGCTAATGTTCGCGATCCGCCAAAAGGCTGATCGCATACATTAAACCCCACAGATGCTGTGGTCAAATGTGACCATGACATCTGAGCGGTGAAGATGCAGGAGCCATGGCTGAGATCAAGGAAGTTATTATATGCCATTAATAGCTCGGAGCCTGCTTGACACTGGTATATTCTAATACATACTGTACCTGCAGGTGGCAGCACTGTATTGGAATATAATGAATTGTGTGTTCTGTAATGGATAAATACCCATCACAGAATACAATTGAAAATGATATCATTGAAAATGATATCACTGAAAAGTACAGATCGACCCGCAAAAAAATGAGCTCCCGCACAGCTCCATAGATAGATATAAATATAAAAAGTTATAGGAATTAGAATATGGCAATAATTTTTTACAAAGTTTTTTTTTTTTTTTTTAATACTAAAACACAAAAAAAACCTATACAAGTGTGGTAATCGTACTGACCTGGAGAATGAAGGTAACAGGTTGATTTTACTGCATAGGGAACAACATAAAATATAAATTCATAAAACTGGAGGAATTGTGTTTTATTTCCAATTCCACCCCATATGGATTTTTGTTATGTTTTTTTTTTGGTATGTTAATGGAAAAATCAAAAAGATATGGCTCTGGAAAAGCAGGGAGTGAAAATTAAAAACAGAAAATTGCAGGATCCTCTAGGAGTAATACAAAAAGCTTACTAATGTACAGTATATTTATGTCATATTTGTGAGCTGAGCACTCTAGAGTTATTGGGTGCAAGAGAAAGCTTGCATTACCCTGGCTGGATTTTAGAAGATTATACATCTTATATAAACAGAGACTTTTACTTGACCTACCTACATCCTATACACAATCTTGGGAAATTGTATATATCAGCTGTAAAGACTACATTTAATGTGTACAGCGCCTTTTTGAACCAACTATTGAACTGCATTAAACCCCGTTTCATCATTGCACCACACTGCACTACTGTTTGTATCATTATTTCACTGCACAGCCCAGGAAGCACCGTACTGAAAGGAGACAACTCTCATCAGCACTACTACTCTATTCCACTTGGTCTCTGTGCTGACTGAGCTAAAAAAGCCAAAAGGTTCTCTTTCCCTTCTGAACCCTGCAGTGTACCAATACAGCAGTTTATGTCCACATTTATGACACTTGAGCACCTAGTAAAACCTGCCTAAAACCTGTGGTGGCACAAGCTGGACGCGGTACTGAAATGCCATATTTGTGGAAAATTTTCAATTTTAATTTTGCATCATACCCTGCTCATTCAGTTCTGCAAAATAGCTGTGGTATCAAAAGGCTCACTCCACCACTTGATAAATAACTTAAGGGGTGTAGTTTCCAAAATGGAGTCACTAATTGGGAGTTGTCCACTGTATGGGTACCTCATTGTCTCTGCAGATATCTAAAAACCATTCCAGCAAAATCTGCACTCCAAAAGCCAAATGCCGCTCCTTACCTTCTGAGCCCTGCCATGTGCCCATTTGCAGTCCTCCAGACCTGAGGATATCTGCAAAGTTTGGTTTGCTATATAATGCTTGTAATGTTAATGCTATGTACTGCACACTTAAGGTGGATTTATATGGGCAGATTATCTTGAAAGAACGTTCCTGCAAATGCTCTTTCCCGACAATCTGCCCTTCTAAAGGTTCAGCAGATCACCCCCCAATGTACAAACCCATTTTAAAGGCATTTACTTTTATTGGATATCAATTTTTTTAAATGCTAAAGAGAGCTCATTTTCTAGGGAATCATGTTTATTAGAGAGGGTTTTCATGTTCACGATCCTCATCTATTAGCTACCATGCAGAGTAACTACAAAGAGCTTATCTGGAGGACTTAACGCATTATGACGAGTATATTACATGGAAAGCTAATTTCAGTGGTAAAACCCTAGGACTCTTTATTTCCACCATGGTGCTTCAGGCAAATTGAATATATTCTAGAAAACAGGGTAGACAGACTTCCAGTAGAGGCAAGTCTCCCGATCGTTGGGGTTTCATCAGGACTAAATACTCTCTAGGTTTTTTGCAGTTTTTTTCACTCCTGGTTGATGCCACCTACAACACCGTGATTTTCTTGCCAGTCATCATGATTATGTCTGTGGTGGCACCAAGTAGCGTAAGCAACTGGAATGAATCCCGCTAATTAGTCTGGTGCCTGGATCTTTTTTGGATGTCTGGTGTGGGGGTCTGCATTTGCTTAGGAGATGTGGTCAGAGGTCTGTATTTGTATAGGGAGTTTGGTTGGGGGTCTGAAATTGTTAAGGGGGTCTGGTCTGGGCTCTGCATTTGTTTAGGTGGTCTGGTCTCTGCATTTGTTTAGGGGGTCTGGTCTGGGGTCTGAATTTGTTTACAGAATCTGGTCTGGGGTCTGCATTTGTTTAGGAGGTCTGGTTTCTGTATTTGTTTAGGTGGTCTGGTCTGGGCTTTGAATTTGTTTACAGAATCTGGTCTGGGGTCTGCATTTGTTTAGGAGGTCTGGTTTCTGTATTTGTTTAGGTGGTCTGGTCTGGGCTTTGAATTTGTTTACAGAATCTGGTCTGGGGTCTGTATTTCCTTAACGGTCTGGTCTGTATAGATTTTGTGGTCTAGTCTTCAGTCTAGTTATTTTGGGTTGTCAAGAAGGGTGCAGTATTTGTCTGGGGTCTGAATTTGTATAGGGGTTCTGGGCTTGAATTCATTTTGAGTTGTGACCTATACAAATGTGTGGTGCATCTGTTAAAAATATGATACTGTCAGTATGCTTTTATGCTTTGGGATGTTGTCAGACTTGTTGGAGAAGACCTGAAGAATACAATAAAGTTTTTTGGCTGTATTGTTGTTCAGTTCACAAATGTCTGCCTCTGCTGTGTTTTAGTAATAAGTTTAAATGTGGAACCCTAAACAGAAATAATTAGTATGAAAAATGTAAACTTTTATAACCTCCTGCTGGAAAATTTCATATAAAAATACTAGTATTCAAATGTAGAGTATAAGCCAGGTTGAAAGATATAAGACAAGCAGGAAAGGGTTATTTCCTGCAGATGGGGAGATGAAAGTGGAATCACAGCAAACAGCAAGCTTGGGCCCCGTCTTGTGATTCTGCCTTGTTATTTAGGCTCCACATGGTTACCATGGTAATGGCCTAATGGATGGATTATAGATTTATTTATAAATGGTATTAATTGGATTCCAGAATTGAAATGGAAATCAGGCTGTGCACATTCATGCAGCATGACTTTAGTTCATCTGCATATGAAGAAGCAGCCATAGAGTCACAGCTGAACAACTGTCTGTCAGAGAGATTGTCACGGAGAATAATAGACGAAAGGAGTCGTTTGATCCATAACCTTTTCATCTTTCTTTTTTTTTCTTTAAACAGTTTTCATTGTATTTCTATCACCTAAGAGCAGAGGAAAACCTTTTGTTGGGAGACGAGCAGGATGAAATTTACAATATACAGTTTTCTATAACTGATAATCCAGCACCCTATTGATTCCACTCCAGCATGTGCCCCATTCATTGTAGTATCCACATGTGTCATACCACTATGTCTTGTACAGCCCTTTTCTTTTGAAAGGGTTAATCATCAGTACCAGACTAGGCCATTAATGTACAATGCTGGAAAGTTAAATTTATTGATGACCTATCCTCAGGAAAGGTCATCAATATCAGATCGGCGGGGGTCCGACACCCGGCACCCGATCAGCTGTTAGAAGAGGAGGCACTCCGTACCAGCGCTGTCTCCTCTTCACTGTTTACATGCTGGCCATAGCAGGTGTAGTGGTGAGTACAGTAGGTGTAATTAGACCTCACCACCCCATTCATTTCAATGGGAAGAATCGCTCCCATAGACTTGTATAGGAACGATCCTTCCAATTGAAATGAATGGGGCGGTTAGGTGTAATTACACCTACTCACCACTACCCCTGTTACGGCTAGCATGTAAACAGTGAAGAGTAGGCAGCACTGGTACGGCGTGAGCCTCCTCTGCAAACAGCTGATCGGCGGGGGTTCCGGGTGTCGGACCCCTGCCGATCTGATATTGATGACCTATCCTGAGGATAGGTCAACAATAAATTTAACTTGGAGAACCCCTTTAATAATATTGCATGATAAAGCAGATATATTTTGTTTGCAGTACCATGCCTAACCACATGGTGTGCTTTCAAATGAAATATATACTATAAAGCTCCACCTAGTGGCATAATTCTGTGCTACAGTCGTTCAAGAAATTGCAACCTAATGAAACAGATCCCTTATTAATATAAAATATTAATAACTATGAATGTACACTTGAAGAACATTTCTAACACAAATGTGAAAGTAGGAAATCTGCAATTGTTTCTACCACCAAGATTTTTAAAACCCTGCTACAGAGATAGTTGAGGTATAACTGTATAATCCACTGAGACTTTTCGGAAAGCCAGGCGACAATTACAACCCCTATGAAGGGTGTTCCTGTTGTTTCCTTGAAGAAATGGCAGAAGAAAGTGTTTGAAAAAGGGTGCACAGGTCAAGGGCCTTAAATTCTGGACCACTTTCCAAATTTATGAGCCAAGTAAACAACCTGATCTAAACTGGCCGTGTCCTGTGCAAGTGTTTCCCTATCTGTATGGGAACATTGCAACTATTATGTACCAATGTATCCCCTATGAAGATACAGAAGAACCTTTGCAAGTCATCACCAAGGGAAATCAGTTTGTATTTTCTGGCTGCAATGGGGGTATCTTACAAAAATTGCATGCAAAATATTTTTGAAAGGGATTATGTAGTGTTCAACCACTTACTTATGCATATAGCCATCAGAACCGAACGTGAGATTCATCTGCATGACGTTCTGGAACTCTGTCTCATTACAGCAGTACTTAAAGACGGTGTTGTTGTGGTGACAACACAAGATGTACGACTTGTTGTCTGAAAGGCGTGGACAGTGGAATCCAAAGTGATATCGACCTTTGTGGTCTGTATACGGCTCACAAACTCTGAAGTGTGCAGAAGAGGCTGTGGAATATAAAAGTAATATTAGATATCAGAATGCATTGTATAGTCCCTCTATATTTGTATTGCCTACTATAAAAATATACACTGCATAATATTCACCATGAATTAATTACACCATATATATTCCAGTTGCAATAACATACCTGACCACATAGTGCACTGTCACAGGAACTATGAGTTACATGCACCATACACACAGTACCATCATTTAGGTATTTTTAGGGTATATTTACATGTGGTCTAAATGCTGCAGATCTGCCACTGACAATTTGTGTGTGGAAAATCTGCAGTGTTTTACAGTACAAGCAAACATTCACATGTGTGTATTTTACATCCACAGTATGTCATTTTATGCTGTGGATATCCACCACGGCTTTCACCCTTTGCAATGCACAGTGTGAAATCTGCGGAACATGTGAACCAAAAACCAAGACAAATCGATGCAAAGAAAGCAGAACAATGAAGATCATGGTTTACTTGCTAGCACCATGACAAATTTAATTAGGGTTAATAAAAATGCACTTGAGAAACATTTCATTTTTGCAAGCCTAGTATGCAATATTTAAGAACTGCTCAAATTGACTCCCATATAGCCAGTACTATTCTAATCCCTAAATGGTCATTCTGTTCATTATTTTTTCATCACCTGTCCACTTGATACTAATTTGGGGCAACGATTGTAAGCCAAATATAACTATGAGTTGGCTATAAACACACATATCTATAAATAAAAAATATCTAACAGTATCAAAAAGGTGGGCCAAAAAGTTCCCATGGCCTGCAAACAGCCGTCAAGCGGACTGGCCTGGGTCCAGGTTAGATATCTGGTCTAAGCTCAAAGTTCAGTTCCCACATCCTATCTATTTGATGCGGTCACATCTAGGGAACTTTCAGTAACATCTCTGTCACTGACTTCAAGAGACAGGAAGGTCTAACACAAAACACATGTGAAAGGCTCAGAAAACAGAAATATCTGAAATATCAAGCACAGTTTGGTAGGAACTCCAAATATATAAATCTCAGATTGCTGCAGTGTAAAATTTGGCAGGCAGTTATGTGTCAGGCAGATATGAAAATGATTACAGGTTTAGTCTGATTGGACACTGGGCCTTGCCACAATAGGTGGCCAGGTAAAGGTGCTTCCCTATTGCCCTATAAATAGGCTCTCAGAGGCTACATTTGGGTAGTGTACTTCTTGAGAGATCATTGACTGCTAGACATGCCTCTACAATGCACTCAGACATTTTGACCTATTCACAGATTTTGATAGGTTCACATCATTGGACCGAGAAGCAGGATGATAGTTTCAATGAATTGCCCACCAATGAGGCCATTCTGGCTAAGTGTCACACTCGTGTGTGTGGGAGGGAGATACCACACCAGACAAAGAAGGAAAGGGAACAAGGAACAAGACCTGAAAGCTAGGGAAGGAAAAGGACACCTCCTAGTCACATCCCTAGTAACATCCTTGATCGAGAGTTGGTCGGCACTCCTTCTTAATGTTGGTGCTCAGTGGTAAAGTTAGTAACAGGATTATATGGAAAGACCACGGCACTCAAATTGTTAATGAAACTTCGTTAGTATTTATTTATCCATCCATAAGTTACAATGAATAGCCATGGGCCAACATTTCGGTCTGTAACCCAGACCTTGTTCACGGCCTAGTATAAGGTAAGTATGAATAATAGGTAAGAATAATATACATAATATACATAGATGTTCACACAGTACATATTAATCCATATACAAGTATGCTGTAGAGTACATCCAAAGTAAAAATCCCCATGAGACATAGGGTGTAGAGGGCCCCTGTAATCAGAATAAGGCAGAAGCATTAAGGGCAATGTTATATATAGATATCATTGGTACACACTTGAGAATAATATCATTGGAGGACTGCATAAGAGATCCATTATTGTATTGAAATAGATATCCCTGACATCCATATTGAAATCCTCTGGGGTGACATTCAGTCACATTATATATATATCCTCATAAAGGCATAGCATCATGGTGCATGAAGATTAATAAATATATTTCCCGATTTATATGTATATGAGGGGCAAAAGTATATATAATGTATATACTTTGGTGGTCAGCGGGAGGAGGATACATCAATATGGGATTGAAAGAAGGTATTGGTGGTCAGTGGAGGGCTTACCTGCACGGCGTCCAGATTACATGGAGGATGCTGGCGTCAGTGCAGGAAGCCAGCCCTAAACAAAGTTTCATTAACAATTTGAGTGCCGTGGACATCCCTAGTAACAGTCCTGACTGGCTATCAGTATGAACAGAACCCAAGGGTAGGTGAGTTCATATGCAGGAGTACCTAGAGTCCTATAACACCTTATAAGATTCTGGCGATAGTGACAGGACTGAGACAACCTGTTCCTCCAAGAATGAAGGACAGACAGGAGTCTCCCTCAGGCCTACAACAAAGAGCAGGGGAAAACAACACACAGATAAACAAAACAATATGCAAAAGGGAAAGGAAACATTTAAAGGGAACCTGTCATCTCCGAAACACCCCCTGAACTAGAGTAAGAAATGTATAGTGTAAGTGATGCTGAATCCGAATATGTAATTTTTATCTTCATACTCACTTCCATTCCGACGCTGTGCTCGCACAAACCAGCAGTAAAATACATTGAGAAGACTCTTCTTTGAGTCCTCTCCATTACGTGAGTGAGCACTGGAGTCCACTGAGTGCATTTTACTACAGGTTTGTGGGAGCACGACATCATAATGGAAGCGAGTATTTAGATAAAAATTATATAACTGGACTCGACGTCACTTACACTATACACCGCTTAGGCTACTTTCACACTTGCGTTGTAAGGATCCGTTTGTGAGATCCGTCACAGGCTCTCATAAACGGTCCCAAACTGATCAGTTTTGTCCTAATGCATTCTGAATGGAAAAGGTTCTGTTCAGAATGCATCAGCTTTGCTTCAGTTTGCTTCAGTTCAGTCAGCATTCCGTTTTGGAGGCGGGCACTAAAACTCTAGTTTGGAGGGTGTTTCAGAGCTGACAGGTTCCCTTTAACTTTCCAGTAGCAATGGCAGAAACAGGATCTCAGCCGAGAACCAAACAACAGCAGACCAAAGACACAACTAAAGCTATAAACCGCACAGGATTGTGGGAGAAGCAACTATAAATAAGGAAAGTTAAGTGAGCAAAATAGCAATACCTGGTAGCAAGAGGTGTGGCCAGTATCAGAAACAACACATCTGTCTAACGATCCACAAGAAACCTGTCAGATCAAAGCCCGTGTTGCCAATCTCACAGATCTCATCTCACCCACTGTACCGGGAAAGTCCGTATGTCGCGGTACCTCCATGACACCTAGCTGTTAGGAGGTATTGAGAGCAGTGGCTATGTGACAGCATGCACACATGACCAGCGAACAGGCTCTTGATAGACCACCAATAGAGAGGATAATTTGATCTGCCGACAAGCATGAGCAGCTCCCACAGTTGTGTTGTTCATCATCCATTACATACCCCTGTCTCTGGCCAGATCATTTCCAGGCACTTAGCAGAAGGAAATTTGGTGTCAAGGAGCCCATTACATGTTCTGCCATTGACAGCCAGAAACTGTCCCCATCCTTTGCTGTGGTGTCGATATCAAGAAACATGGACTGCTATAGAGTGGAACTGTATAGTCTTAATTGATGAATCCAGGTTCTGTTTGGGATCTCACGATGGTTGGGTTTGTAGGCCTTGTAGTAAGCACTAAAATCCTTTGCTGTTGAGCGACACAATGTCCCAACTGCTGGTGGGATCATCTGGGCGCCATAGTTGGTCACCACTAGTGATGCGAGGGACACTAACAGCTCAGTGATATGTGTAGGACATCCTGCGGCCACATTTGTTGCCTCTCATGGCAGCATTTTTCAGCAGGATAATGCTCTCCCACACACATCAAGGGTTTCCCAGTAATGTTCCTGTCAGATTGAAACACTTCCTTAGCCTGGCTGGTTGCCAGATTTATCGCCAATCAATCACAAGCATTTATGGGACCAACTGGGATTCCAACTTCAGCAATGTACGAGTTTGCAGGATCTACAGGCCCAGCTGCAACATCTGTGAGCAAATGTAATGCAGGATACCATATGAAACCTCCATGCCCAACCGTCTTATCCCATATCCAGGCTAGAGGAGGCACAACAGCGTACTAGAGTCTCTATTTAAGTTTACAGTTTACCCCAGTAAACTGTTAATTTTGCTCTGCTATTGTAATCACTTACATACTGTATATCATCAGTACATTCACACATAGAAAGTTTCATTCTATTGCAACAACTCCTGCAGTTCAACGGGAACCAGAAGACCTTGTTAACCAGTTAGGACAATAAGTACAGTAGTCCTGAGTTGGGCCCTACCTCAGTCTTAATATTGCTATGAATTTTACACTGTATTCAGAAGCAGAGGAAGAACACCTTCAGCCTAGCTGTAAATATTGGTCCCAGGAACCCCCCAAACTCATTTTAAGCCATCCCACCCAGGAATATCTTCTAAACAGCATAGAATGTCCCTTTTATATAAAGTTACATAAGCTCTGGTACTTATTCAGTCCAGTTCACAGAAAGCCCTAACATTAGGAGAAAGCTTTTCACCGTTATTTCCTTAGCACATGCCTTCAAACAAGGCATGCATGTACCATAATGCCTAATGTTGGAATACCCATGCGCATACATTTAAAGGAGAATTCCTCTTACAGCATACAGCATTCCACAGTATATATCTACACAAGACTTAAAGTGTCTTTGCAAAAACATCACTTTAATTATTTTGGATGGATGTTTAATTATATACAATACTTGTAATACCCTGGAGTAGAGGCATTATGTTAAAGGGTTAATTAATTAATAATATTTTGTGGAATATTATTAATTAATATTTATAAGTAGGCTTATCCGGCTGACGCTAGCTCCGCCTATTTATTTCCCACACTGTTCTATTCCCTTCACGCTTAAGCTATAGCGGCGACTATAAAGACCACGTATACAGTATTTTAAACAATAAAAGGCTTTATTATAAAATAACACGTCTATGGTCTAATATTTAGACTATATCTATATATATTTATATTGGTGTATATAAATATATATACATATAGCCACACCACAATACAATAACACACCCTCAGTATAAAAACTCCACTACACTACACAATCCCACATAATTCCACCCACAATACTAACTAAACACATACACTCACACAGAAATACAGCAATACCCTCCCAAGCCTAATCTTAGCTATCCCTAGGAAACAAAGGGTTAAATAACAGTAGGGGAAAATGAGGGATATTGCAGGGGTTAAATGGACAGGGGTACCACAGGGCAGGGGTGCAGGGAGGTATGGCAGGGGTTAAATGGACATGGACACTGGCAGGGCAGCAGGGGTTAGCCCAGGTTCCACAGGGCAAGGGTGCAGGGAGGTATGGGCAGGATGGTTACAGGGGTCAGAGCAACAGGGGTTGGATCATGGGTTAGGGAAAATAGGGCAGCTGGGGTGGTGGTTCACGGGTTAAAAGGTAGGGCAAGGGTTAGGGGTTCTTGGGATACTTAGACCAATCCTTCCTGGAGCTCTGTCATGGTGACCTTTCCCCCATCTTGCTTCAGGTGACTCATCCAGGAGACTGCCCTCTCTGGCCCCTCACAGTTGGTCTATATCTGAGCCCCCTCCCTCTTCAGGTGAAAGCAGTGAGGTGTAGTGATACTAGCCTAACACCCCCTACAGGGAACCTTTTGCTGATAGCACACGGATCTACTTTCATCAGCCTCCATGTCTCCGGCCATTGTAACGCCCGCCTGAAAGTTCCTGCTATCAGTTTAAGATAAGAGGGAAGTGCATCCATCACACCTATTGAGACAAAAGGGTCTATTGAACCATAGTTTAACATACCTATGATACTGTCAACATATGGCCCTATTGTCTTCCCCCCCCCCCTACCCCAGCAGGCATATGGCCTTCCTGCAGGAGGGGGGCTTTGAATAGAGTGATGTGATTACAATGTATCTTGGCCTTCTCACTACTGGGATTAAATAAATAATATATATATATATATATATATATATATATATATATATATAGGGGCATCATATGCATCAGATTGGGGCATATCCGGAGACCCACAGATACATATATAGAAGACCCATATATAGATATACATGTATATGCATGCCTAATTAAGGGGGCATGCATGCATATACATATACACCCATACATACCAGCACTTCCTTCTACAATCCCCCTGTTGTCGGAAAACACGACAAATTTTTGGGGGAAGTGTTGGGATGTATTTGCCTCCTTAACCTCACTCATAACGGATAACAGTTCAGGATGGACTGAAGAATTATCCCGTCCTTAGGTACTTAGACATTTCCCTCATGGCTTGGACCTCTTCCCTGCCCTTCACCGTAACCCAACATCTCCGTCCACAGGATAAACCGTCCTCGCCTTTATCTTCAGCTCCTCCCACCGTCATCATCTCAGACTTCTGGGATGGCTTCACTAGTGTCTGTTTTCAAGTATTCAGCTCCTCCCACTGTCGTCTTTAGACTCTGGGACGGCTTCACTCTCCATCTTCATGTAATGTCGGTCTTCAAGTATCCAGCTGCTCCCACGGTCGTCTTTAGACTCTGGGACAGCTTCACTCTCGATCTTCTAGGTCGAACCACGTCGCACCTCCTTCTTTGTGGGGTGCGGTCACTTGTGGAATGGCCTTCTTTCAGACTTTCTCCCGACTCACATTTCTTTCATCTTGATTGCAGACTCTGTCTTTGAGGAAGTTCTCCCATGGACAGATCCGTAGGTCTTTACAAGGCAGGTCAGAATTTCTGGAGTGTGAGGTGATGTCAGAGTACCTAAATTCTACCTGCGGGAAAAGCACCGCACCAACTATCACTCAGTCCATCCCTTACGAACTGCACCGTTCTAAGGTTTGTAGTGACAAATACCGTGTTCCTGACCCTAACGTGCCCTACTCTTGTCCCCATTCACTCATGCACACTGTCCCACCCCACCCAACAATAGAACAACAAGTATACAATACTATGGGGTTTCAGGATGGCGTTGGTACTACATCCTGAACCCACATAGGATCAAATGCAGTCCCTGGCTTCAGGATGTTACTGGAGTCACGTCCTGAGCCATCTTCTCCGGTCATCTTCGCGATGTTCTATCTGGTTCTGGGGAAGTGTCCACAAGTCTCTTGAGAACCAGAACCAGAAGAACCATCACCGGGCAAATCAACAAAGATTTTGGACTAAATGATGTGACCTTTAGACTTTTAGCCAAACAGTCTCTTCCCTCAGGACGCATACGAATCTCTCTCCAAATCATGGGAGATCTCCGTCATCTTGATCCAGTAATGCTCCAGCAGGACCGTGGGTTGGTTCTCCACCTCTTGTCTTGAGCTGACAGAGGCGGAACCTCTGGAGTCACACGAGAGCGTCCAGGCAAATAACCAGTCTCTTCTAGGTTGTCATCTGGGTTCCTCCTTCAGCTCCTATGGCATTCTTCCTAGAAGAGAAGAAAACAACATGCGCTCCTGAGGGATTTCTCCCCTCATGGTGCACTTAGTTACAGCACTTCCAGCACCAATACCCTTGACCCAGGTGTGGAGAAAGGTATTGGGCTGACCTTCATCTAACAGGACCCCTCGTTATCCTAATACTGGTGTAAGAACACCCAACCTTCAGAGGATCCCATCCTCTGCCGCACATCCCTCTGAACCAACAGATAAGGATGGCCACCCTAATAGGTTAGGACATCCGAGGGGAGCTATGGACGAAGCATCTTTTCCATGATGGCACGGCATCCCTGTCTTACTCATGTGTTTCCAGTCTGACTTCCCCCTGTTAACCTGTGTTGTAGAGGTCAGTAGAATCCATGGCGAAAACCTTGCCTTGGCTCTACAGGACTCCACAACACAAAACCACAGGCCGCATCCTGCTGTCAACCCCTCCGTGTCCAACCTCAGTCAGAGCTGCGCTACCTGTCCGGACCAGCAAGTGAGTGCACAGTATAACCTCAATGTTGCCTGTCCGCAACCTACTTTCTGCCCTGGTCCACAGTATAACACAGCCCCACCGAAAACCCTGAACAGAACAGTGCTACCTGTCTCGATCTGAGGCCCTGGATGCCCAGAGTAATCATCACACTGTACCGTGTACCGATGTTACCTGCTCGCAAACCAACCTCTTCCTCAGTCCACAGTATAGCACTGCTCTACCCACAGTAGACACCAGAATGAACCACAAACAGCAACGCCTGACAACCGCGACTCCCAGCGGGGAATGCAAACTACAACAATCAGCAAAGCGGAACACACTCGTAAACAAGGACTGCCTCCATCAACATAAAAACATACAAACAGGTAACACAAACACAGGACACGGACATATACAGGGGACCAACGGGGTAACAAATGGCACAGGGGTGTCAAACATTTTCTAGCCTAGATTGGCCAATTTGACCCCTCAGCACCTGATGAGGCGTATACCGCTGAGTGGTGACTTTATGGCCAATCTGGCTAGGCCCCACTGTACAATTTGTTACCGGGATTTTCCTACTGGACACATTACAGTTACTTGCGCAAGGGCAATTCCTTGCAATGTGTCCTTGGTTCCCACACCTGAAACACCTAATGGGACCTCCTGTCCTTTGTGTCCTATCCTTACCTGTCCTGCAGTGTTTCGCTATATGACCTAAGCCAGCACATGCAAAACACCTGATGTCTGCCCTGCATGGCTTAGGTCCGTCCACACTGCAGTCGTGCTCCCTTCTCCTGAACTGTTCCATTCTCAGGGACGCACTCTTTACAATATTTCTTTTACAAGAAATCATTGTGTTCTTTTTTATCATCTGGACAGGCTCAAATTTTTGGAGATTTGGCTTGTCACAGACATCTCTCCCCCCTTTTTGCCCTGGACAGGGCAAAATTGTCGGAGATTCTGGCCCTGACTTTACAGAAAAAGAAAGGGCCGGCACCAATTTTAAAAAATTACTTATGACTTGTTGCATGCCGGTCATCAAGTGAGACTTTGCAGCAACCTCATCATTCAGTTTGGCTAGAGTCACGGCAGTAGAGGCAGCCCGTTCCTTGAAGGCCTTGATCTCAGCATATGACTGAGTCAACTGAACCTCAAGTTCCTCCTTTTGCCTCTGCAACTCTACCAACTGTGACTCTATTTTAGCCACCTGTGTATCTCGGTCAGCAGAAGACTGCACATTCACTGCCAGCTGTGCCCACAATGCCGAAACCTGCTGCACATTACTGGCACAGCACTGGCAATGAATGGTCGGAGGAATTGTCTCCGTTGACTGAGAGACCAGCGCAACATGCTCCGGCTTCCCAATGCTAACCTCAAATGTGTGTACAAGTTTGGCTAGCATTTGAAGCCGTCTCGTTGCCTTGTTAAATACTGTCCGTTTGTTAATACAAAGCTTGTCATAACTACACGCTTGTGTTAACAAATCGGACCATAACATTTCTGTGGAGGTGTACGAGGTGGTGAGGATGGGATTAAACGTGCTATGCTTAGCTAGGTGTTGCAGTGTAGCGCTCATACTCACTCGTTCGGTGGCCATCTTGGAGTCGTCTGTTCCTGCGTCCAACGCCTTTTCCCGACCAGCCAGGCTCCTTTGAATCTGCGCTGCGTGGAAGAAGCTTCTCTGGAACGCCTTTTTCACGTCTCCTTGGATCCACCCGAACTTGAGATGACGCTCGCCGATTAACCGTGCAAGGGAATCACAAAAATATTCAAAAGATTCTCAGGTTCGCTGTTTGTGGACGTTTCCTGTGCAAACTGCGACCCACACCTGTGCTATCCGTCCAACTTCAAGGTCGAGGAGCACAATATAGCACGACACTGCACCGTGTCCCTCCGCTATTTGTCCGCTCCCTATCCGCCTATCTTAGTTGACGCAATAACACAATTGTGGCGCGTTTTCACCGAACAACAGTCCACTCCCAGTTCGGGCTGGCTCGCCAATGTTAAAGGGTTAATTAATTAATAATATTTTGTGGAATATTATTAATTAATATTCATAAGTAGGCGTATACCGGCTGACGCTAGCTCCGCCTATTTATTTCCCACACTGTTCTATTCCCTTCACGCTTAAGCTATAGCGGCGACTATAAAGACCACGTATACAGTATTTTAAACAATAAAAGGCTTTATTATAAAATAACACGTCTACGGTCTAATATTTAGACTATATCTATATATATTTATATTGGTGTATATAAATATATATACATATAGCCACACCACAATACAATAACACACCCTCAGTATAAAAACTCCACTACACTACACAATCCCACATAATTCCACCCACAATACTAACTAAACACATACACTCACACAGAAATACAGCAATACCCTCCCAAGCCTAATCTTAGCTATCCCTAGGAAACAAAGGGTTAAATAACAGTAGGGGAAAATGAGGGATATTGCAGGGGTTAAATGGACAGGGGTACCACAGGGCAGGGGTGCAGGGAGGTATGGCAGGGGTTAAATGGACATGGACACTGGCAGGGCAGCAGGGGTTAGCCCAGGTTCCACAGGGCAAGGGTGCAGGGAGGTATGGGCAGGATGGTTACAGGGGTCAGAGCAACAGGGGTTGGATCATGGGTTAGGGAAAATAGGGCAGCTGGGGGTGGTGGTTCACGGGTTAAAAGGTAGGGCAAGGGTTAGGGGTTCTTGGGATACTTAGACCAATCCTTCCTGGAGCTCTGTCATGGTGACCTTTCCCCCATCTTGCTTCAGGTGACTCATCCAGGAGACTGCCCTCTCTGGCCCCTCACAGTTGGTCTATATCTGAGCCCCCTCCCTCTTCAGGTGAAAGCAGTGAGGTGTAGTGATACTAGCCTAACACCCCCTACAGGGAACCTTTTGCTGATAGCACACGGATCTACTTTCATCAGCCTCCATGTCTCCGGCCATTGTAACGCCCGCCTGAAAGTTCCTGCTATCAGTTTAAGATAAGAGGGAAGTGCATCCATCACACCTATTGAGACAAAAGGGTCTATTGAACCATAGTTTAACATACCTATGATACTGTCAACATATGGCCCTATTGTCTTCCCCCCCCCCCTACCCCAGCAGGCATATGGCCTTCCTGCAGGAGGGGGGCTTTGAATAGAGTGATGTGATTACAATGTATCTTGGCCTTCTCACTACTGGGATTAAATAATATATAATATATATATATATATATATATATATATATATATATATAGGGGCATCATATGCATCAGATTGGGGCATATCCGGAGACCCACAGATACATATATAGAAGACCCATATATAGATATACATGTATATGCATGCCTAATTAAGGGGGCATGCATGCATATACATATACACCCATACATACCAGCACTTCCTTCTACACATTACTATTTTTGTACTGAGTTATTGTATTTTTCATACCTCGGATGTAATATTTATGTATAACATGTATTACACCTGGTTTACCAGCGGATGGAGTGTGCCTGGCCATGTTCTGCATAGAAATAGAACTTACCATTCCATTCCTGCCACGGGTGGGGTTGAGATAGTCCAGTCAGTCTAGAGAAGAGTGAGATGGAGAGGGGATGACTGTGGACCCTTTCCAGCCAAGAGGAAGTGTGGAAGCAGCTCATAGAGCACCAATTCCCTGCTTATACAGAGAGATAAAATGGGCCAAGGACGTCCCCATCATCATCAAGCCACTGTTAGGCCAGTGTTAGCTAAGTGCGGAAATCATCACCAACTCAGCCTGCCACCATACCTCCTCTGCTGGTGCCAGAAGGAATTTGCACTAAGCCCACTGAAACCATTTGTATTCTCCAGTTCAAGTTTCACTTAGGAAAACGACTTTGCTACTTTTCAAGTCTGGCCTCATTCATCTTCATTTCTTTTACAACATCAAACACCAGAGAGCGTCGGCCTGAGGTAGGACACTGTGACACAGCTGCAAGACTACACCAGGGCCACTACCACTCCCATCCTCTAAACTGAATCCCACAGGGCTTGCTGTGTACTGGAAAATGAAATAACACCACCTGGAAAACTTAATGAGATTGAGATGAAATTGACATAGTATAAACTGCTAGTAGTGCTTGGTGAATTATCACACAACCAAAGAGGTGCACGCTTTATTTTATGTTCTCCAGCAGGTCATATGTTGAAGCAGGGTCACATTAATACTGGGTGGCATCTCCCCTTGCTGCGATTCAGGATGCAACTCTGGCATAGTAACAGTCATACAGATGCTGGATATCCTCCTGTGGTATGTCATTCCAAGCTCTTTCATCTTGGAAATGTAGTTCAGCCAAGTTGGTTGTTGGCTTCTGTGTATGGGAGATCCGTCACCTCATCCAGTATCAGCCATTCTTGATGGGGAAGAGATTTGGTGATTGAGATGGCCAGAGGAGCTGCTGGATACAGTGAGGAGCATGTTGTGTAGCGAGGGCAGAATGTAGGCAAACGTTATGTTATTGAAATATCACATCTCCTTATTGAATTAAAAAAGGTAGCAGGACAGGTTTCACGATGTTCTGGGCATATTGAAGGGTGGTCAATGTTCATTCCACAAATAAACCTCTCAAGCATCTATGGTAGCTAATGGTGTTGGTCCTTTGTGTATCTGCACAATGCATGATGGCAGTAGAAATTATTCAGCCCTCCTGTGAACTGTCATGCGGTCATCATTAGTAGCAAGGCAAAACCAGCTTTCATCACTGAACATTATTTACCATTGATGGCCGCATCACAGTTTGCAGAAGGGCTGGAGAGCATCTACAGAAATCATGCACAATGTAGACACTCTATGGGGAGAATTTATCATGATTTATATTTGCAGTCAGTCATGTTTGAGAAATTTGTGTTATCCTTAAAGCTAACATTTTTGTGTAGAAAAGCTAGTCCAGTTTTCCTTCTCCACCCTCCTACTGGAGTTAGATTGCAACTTTTTTTGTGACTTTTTAAAAAAGCCTCAGTGATAAATCTGGAGGGAAAATCATTAACATAGCTAACCACACCCGCTTTCCCACCCACACTGCAAAATTAGAGTGAGTGGTGGAAAATGCAAAAAATTGCAAAATGTTTGTGCAAGGAAGCCCAAGTAACAAAAATTCAATTTTTGGACTTTTTGAAGACAGATTTCTGGAGTGAAGTCATTATAAATCAGGGCCTATTTGTCATTGTATGGGGAGCTACTGTATTAGCTACCATGGCCATTCCCTTGTGGTACTCATGCAGGAAACATTGACCAGCCATTTGTATATTAAATTCAGACAGTAGACAAGATATACTACATTAAATGTAATACTGATAACAGTGCCTTGTGGGAGCTCTGATGACAATTACACAGTAACAGCTCAGCTGTAAATTTTAAATATGAAATGTTGGAGTGGTTCTTTAAGATCCTCAGTATGGCTGTAAGTATGAAAATGATTATTCCACCTACTGCTGGTATCTATTCATCATATCAGAATGTTCCTGACTCCTTAACACAAATCGAGTTTGAAGCACACATTAATATAGTGTATGATATAACCTTTAGCATGTCTTTCCACATAGCGGGAGGGTAGGAGGGGGCATCCATGACAATATAATGATAGGATTTCATTTTCTAGCCGAGTACCTCTTGGGGAAAATGGTCCTCTTTGCCTTAAAGAATTAACCTTTACATTAAAAGCTTTTCGAACCCATTAATCTTGACATTAACATCTCAAGTATGTAGCCTTGGAGAATTGTGGGTAAATAGTTATCTTACAATCTGTTGGAGGGAAAAATATCTAAAACAGAAGACATTCATATGGCAACTTGCAAAAATAAAGGTTTAGATTCTGGCAAAAATTCTCAGTAAGATACAAAGATTTGTTAATATACAGTCATGGCCAAAAGTTTTGAGAATGACACAAATATTATATTTTCACATGATCTGCTGCCCTCTGGTTTTTATGTGTGTTTGTCAGATGTTTTTATCACATACAGAAATATAATTGCAATCATATTATGAGTAACAAAAGCTTATATTGACAGTTAGAATGAGTTAATGCAGCAAGTCAATATTTGCAGTGTTGACCCTTCTTCTTCAGGACCTCTGCAATTCTCCCTGGCATGCTCTCAATCAACTTCTGAACCAAATCCTGACTAATAGCAGTCCATTCTTGCACAATCAATGCTTGCATTTTGTCAGAATTTGTAGGTTTTTGTTTGTCCACCCGTCTCTTGATGATTGACCACAAGTTCTCAATGGGATTAAGATCTGGGGAGTTTCCAGGCCATGGACCCAAAATCTCTATGTTTTGTTCCCTGAGCCATTTAGTTATCACCTTTGCTTTATGGCAAGGTGCTCCATCATGCTGGAAAAGGCATTGTTGATCGCCAAACTGCTCTTGGACGGTTGGGAGAAGTTGCTCTCGGAGGACATTCTGGTACCATTCTTTATTCATGGCTGTGTTTTTAGGCAAGACTGTGAGAGAGCCGATTCCCTTGGCTGAGAAGCAACCCCACACATGAATGGTTTCAGGATGCTTTACAGTTGGCATGAGACAAGACTGGTGGTAGCGCTCACCTCGTCTTCTCCGAATAAGCTGTTTTCCAGATGTCCCAAACAATCGAAAAGGGGATTCATCAGAGAAAATGACTTTACCCCAGTCCTCAGCAGTCCACTCCCTGTACCTTTTGCAGAATATCAGTCTGTCCCTGATGTTTTTTCTGGAGAGAAGTGGCTTCTTTACTGCCCTCATTGAGACCAGGCCTTAATCCAAGAGTCTCCGCCTCACAGTGCATGCAGATGCACTCACACCTGCCTGCTGCCATTCCTGAGCAAGCTCTGCACTGCTGGTAGCCCGATCCCGCAGCTGAAACACTTTTAAGAGACGGTCCTGGCGCTTGCTGGTCTTTCTTGAGCGCCCTGGAGCCTTTTTGGCAACAATGGAACCTCTCTCCTTGAAGTTCTTGATAATGCGATAGATTGTTGACTGAGGTGCAATCTTTCTAGCTGCGATACTCTTCCCTGTTAGGCCATTTTTGTGCAGAGCAATGATGACTGCACGTGTTTCTTTAGAGATAACCATGGTTAACAGAAGAGAAACAATGATGCCAAGCACCAGCCTCCTTTTAAAGTGTCCAGTGGTGTCATTCTTACTTAATCATGACAGATTGATCTCCAGCCCTGTCCTCATCAACACCCACACCTGTGTTAATGGAGCAATCACTGAAATGATGTTAGCTGGTCTTTTTAAGGCAGGGCTGCAATGATGTTGAAATGTGTTTTGGGGGATAAAGTTCATTTTCTAGGCAAATATTGACTTTGCAAGTAATTGCTGTTAAGCTGATCACTCTACCCACATTCTGGAGTATATGCAAATTGCCATTATAAGAACTGAAGCAGTAGACTTTGTAAAAATTAATATTTGTATCATTCTCAAAACTTTTGGCCATGACTGTACTAGGTGCTAATATACTAGGCATTTCGTTACTTTATGGGTGCCCACAGAAACAAATTTTTTAAGTGAGTCTAGTAGTTGGTGTGCAGCAAGCCCCTAAGGAGCCGGTGCAGATGATGGGAGTGGTAAAGGTCCTGATGAGGTGTTGTGACAGGGTGTACTACCTTAGGTCTGAGGTTAGGCTGGTTTCACAGCACTGTTCCTTTTTCCATTCTTCTGATCCGTCCGGAGAACAGAAAAAAAAAAAAAAACAGGATCCTATAAAAAACAAAACAAAATGTATCCTGTGCATCTGTTATGCACATTTCACATCCATTTGAGCCATTTCCGCAGATCAGAGTCAGACCCTATATTAGACCTCAGATAGAGTCAGACCCCCATATCAGATCCTAAGACCCCGATATACTCCTCCTGCATACCAGTGAGTGCTTCCATAATAGAAGGCCTTATTAGTATTTGCTTTATAAGACTACTCTCACACTTGCGGGGGAACAGGCTGCTGGATCTTTGCCAACGCTAGCCCACCATGCTGCGGGTAGTCCGCTCCGGCCCCATTCACTATAACAGGGGGCGGGCTGGAGGACCAAAACCGCAGCATGCTGTGAAAGGGGCTGGAGCGGACTTCCAGCGGCACGGTAGGCTAGCGTTAGCACAGATCCGGCAGGCTTTTCCCATGCCGGAAGAGCCTGCCAGACCCTGCTACCACAAGTGTGAAAGTAGCCTAAGATGCATAGCGTCTTATATAGTGAAAGATACCGCAATTGGCAGCGTGTTTCTGGCAAGAGGTACCCTGTGGGTCCGTTCACAATTATTGTGGGTCCGGGCACCTCTATTATTGCCTTACCATATATCGTACAAAGTGCCTAATTATAACTGCCATGTTAAATGGTGCCCATATAACAATGCCACGCCTTGGCTAAATAATACTTCCACACATTTCCCTAATTAACACTGCTATACAGTGTTGACACCACCATTCAATGTAACTATACTGTACAGTGCCAATATAGCAGTGCCACCTAATGCAAATTTTGCCACATAATTCTCAAATTATAATAACGCTCGTCCGTCCATGTGCTCTCTGTATGCTCAACAAATTGCACATAGATTAACTCACATGTCAGTGCAGAGAAACTTGTAGCATGCACTGTTCTTGTCTGTTTTCCATCCTAGAAGCATTCATTCAAATGTATGGGTGTGGGGAAAAAAGGACACACATGGATGCCATATGGACATCCACACTGATTGACATTTTTTGGAGGACATTAATTGGAACAGTAGTCTGAATCAGGCCTGACATAAAGTAAAGGACTAACAGCTCAACACATACTGTAATTTGATTTAATAATAGTGCTATATATGACTGCTATATAATGGACAATAAGATTTGTGGTGGTTGTAAGCTACAGCCATCTGTAGTACCCCATTCCACCAGGGAAGCTTATGTTCTAAGACAGTTAACCATTTTTGTCATTGATCCAAAAGTGAGAAAAGTTAGATACAGAAAAATACACAATGTACTATAGAACTGCTGATGTGGCAGCACAGTGAGCATGGAAATAACATATTATACTCTAGCTATTTGAGATCTAGAAACCTCTGGGGTGTGAGCAACAGGAGCATGACACTGGTAGGAGCACTGCAGGCCCATTCATTCTAATTATCAGTGGGGGTCAAGCTGGCAGGCAACCCCTAATGCTATTAGCTTCAATGAGAAAATCTATCAAAAGATAGCTAAAAGTCACTTATGCTTTAAGCAAGATCAGTCTCTGAATCCTGCTGGATATAAATCCAATTAGTGAAGCAGCTACAAAAAAAAAATGGAACGGTCCAAACGTCAAAGGTAAAGTGCAGAACAACATTAAATCAAGTAATCCTTACTTGCCAACCTTCCTGGGACATTCAGGGGGCTCCCAAGAAAAGAAGAGACCTCCTGGACTACCAGAAGTGTTATCAAACCTCCAGAGCACCGCAGAAGCTATTAGCACTTCCTAGAAAGCAGCCTTAAATTAAGTTTAACTGCGTGTGGTACTGGGATGCTGCATCATCAGACTCATGTTCAAGCACACATTCAGAAAAAGGGCGTGTAGCCGAACTCTTGGACCTCCCAGAGGTCAATTTATAGAAGTTGTAAAAAATAAATCAATCTTATTATTTGGTTTTTCACTTGTTAGTCAAGAAGTCAGCATTAACGTACACAGCACATATGATGCCAGTATGTCCTGGCACTAACCTGCTGCCTCTTTTTTGCTGCAACCTTGTAATAGTGCCTACCTGCATATTTCACAGATTTCTACAGCTACCATTCAGTTCAATGCTAGTTGTGTAAATGCATGCATTCAGCTCCCCCTAGTGGTGACTGCATGCAGGCAGAATTATATAATCTGTGAAGTCCAAAAAATAGAGAAAAAAAGTAGAGAAAACTTTTATGAAAATAAATCAGCAAAGAACTTTACAGCCAAAAATGGAGTTGTGAACATTTGGTGCCATAAGGGAACTATGCTGATTTTAATGTTTTGTTGTGGGTGCCAATGATTGGCCATCCCAGGAAGCCACAGAAACGGTGTCTAGAAGTTGGGATCTCTACAATGTCCTACACTCCTCAACATTGTAATAGCAACACCAAGAAGGAAATTCATGGAATTATGTAAATGACAGAATCGACAGACATGTTAATATTCAAAACATCTCAATTTATTTAGTATCGAGTATGAGCACCACATGCATAAATACATGCACTTACACATTTTGGCATGCAAACAATATTTTGTCTTGCTAAATGCACTTGGGCATGCAAATCATCAAGATCCGCTGCTGGCAGCTCCCTTTACAATTTCTGTAGATGTGCTTAATAGCAAACAAGTCTGGAGATGCTGCAGGCCATACAGTCTGCTGACAGTAGCATAAGCAACTATGGGGCTGGAGTTATTCTATTGATAAACAGCTCCTGGAACTCTTTAGAGAAATGGCCATAACACTTGTTCCACTACCAAATCAATGTAACGCTGAAATGAAGAATAGAGGGGTCCAGCTAACGTACATTATGCCATTCGATGATGCCATAATCTGCAGAGAAGGAGCAGTGCGATGTTCCTTTGTGATGGTCTCTTTATGTCATTGCCCATTTGGTCTCCAGACCAATCCTTGGCTATTATTGTGTCTAAGGCAAAAGCAGGACTTATTGCTGAGGAGGACAGACCTCCATTCCAGCCTCCATTGCCATCTTGCTGTGTACCATGATAGACTTTGAGAGCTGAGCCATGAGGTCAGTGGAACACCTGTAGCTTGACGTCAAGCTCATAAACCAGCGTTGTGCAAACACCTTCTGATGCTTTGCTACTCTAAGCTTGGGATGTGATGTCCAATTTCACTTGCAGTACAGAATGGATCACTAGGCAACATTCTTCTAATCAGATTAAACATCTGTCTGTCTGTTGTCTCTAGTGCACCTCCCGCTGTCATTCCAGTTTGTTGTTCTCCCAACCAATAGGATATGCAGTGTTGAACAATGCAGAGATCTCGGTCTAGGTTCAAGGGTTCTGACCCTCTCAGTTTGCGACAAGTGGTGATAAATGGCATGTTGACATACAGAAGGCATTGCTCAATCATCCCACACTATTTGCATTGTGATCATTGGTTTTATCATCATGCACGTCACATGTTAACATCATTAAGGAATGAGGTGTTATTGGAAATCATCCTGTATAAAACAGAACTCACTGTCAAGAGACTAGTTCCAAAGTCACCTTCAAATGGGGCAATCATCTACTAGACTGTTGAGGCCTGTATTAGACAAGTATGGGCAGCCATCATGGTGGACTGCTGATCCTCTGATGGGTCAGTCTGTCCCTGTGTTCTGTTGACCACCAGTATCACAGAACAGATGTGAAAGTCATGGGGCCGGGGATTCTCATTAGATAAGACAACCATCAAAGGAAGGGTCTATGTTAACATAATAACATCATAAAAGAGCCATTTCTTCACGTTCTGTTTTAAGGGAAGGCACAAAGGAACATTGTTTCCCGTACACTGTTAGAAGGATCTGGCTTTGTTTCTAAAAATTCTCTGATAAGTCTCCTTTTTCATCTATTCTACGCCTGCATTATCCAAATGGGAAATGCATGAAGTCGAGCAGACGGCAGTGACTGAATTCATTCTAGTGAGAAAGGGGAATCATTTTTATTTTAATTATGATCCAGCCGATTAAACCGCTCACACTAGAGAACAGCGAAAGATGTGACTCAATGAAACATTAACCTACATGTGTCCTGGATCGGTTTAGTTTTCGTGGAAAGTATAAGTCAGACTGATGCTATTTTGGTCATGAGGTCACCTTTCGTCTCAATGTCTCCTTCAGATTTCATGTGATGGATGTGATACAACATGACTTCATCTTACATTAACTTCCAATGTTTTATTCAGCAATTCCGGTTATTTCAGACATTTTGATGAGTTAAGGCTTCTGAAGATAGTTTATGGCATCAGGGTTTTGCAACTGATGGGGCAGCTGATAGAGGTTCTCCAGGCATTTTAGCAAATCAGTCCTTTCTTTTGTCCTCTGGAAGAAAGATAGTTTAGTTAGTAATCAACCCTCTGTCGCTCCGCAGATGCCGCTGTCCCAGGCTGTGGACTTTTTCACTCGGTTCGTGACTGGATATGTGCCCTTCTTCTCCTGTTCAGCTGCATAATAATAATATGTGCAACTGAACAGGATGAGGAGGGCACGCATCTGGTTGGAACCTGAGAGGAACAACCTGCAGCCTGTCTGAGTGCTGCAGATACGCTGCATTGGCATTGAGACGGTTGGGTTAGTACTAACTAAACTATCTTTCCACAGGACAGAAGAAAGGACTGATTTCCTAGAAAGTCTGGGGAAACCCGTCTTCAAAAAAACCCTCCTATCTCAAAAACTACAATACAATAAGTTCTCAGTGTGTTCTGAAAGAGAAGCAATGACCTTCTAGGTAAAGGGATTACATTACATTACAAAGGGTACCGTAGCTCCTCTTCGATTTATTACTTAATCTATAGTGCTATGAAAAAAAGTATTTGCCCCTTTACATACGCCAGTTATTGCACATTTATCACACTAAATTGAATGTGATCCTTAGGGCTGATGCACACGACCATATGTATTTTGCAGTCCGCAAAAAAGGGATGCGCAAAAAATACGGATGAAGTCCGTATGTATTACATATTTTGTGGAATACGAAGGCACGCCGAAATGCGCGTCGGGGTAACGCCATCCCTGGCTCCGCATCACGTTTCTCTGGTATGTTCATACATGGCTGGCATCTATATGCATTTACTGTATGTGATCTCTTGAGTCTGGCACTAGGCCATATTTACTTACCATCTGATTTACTTACCATCTGGCTTCTTTGTAATTATACAAGTACCTTGTTATATTTTTGCCTCATTGCTAATATGACCCAGTATTGTGGTGTGGGCTGGGGATGGCGTTTTTCTTCTGCCACCTCTCCCCTATAGTATGAATTTTTAAATATATATAAATATATATATATATTTTTACATGATGTGATACAATAAAGACAACTATATATTTTTATAGTACTTTATCGGCTCTGTTTTTTCTATATAGGCTTTCTATGTAGATAATTTTAGTCATATTTTGGAAGAAAACAGCTGGCCCCTAATAGAACAGGCCTATCCTTGTCCATAATGTGGACAATAGTAGGACATGTTCTATGTTTTTTTGCAGAACTGAAATACGGACATACTGAAACAGAATGCACACGGAGTAACTTCCATTATTTTTTTGCGGACCCATTGAAATGAATGGTTCCACATACGGTCCGCAAAAAAAAAAACCCCGGAACGGACATGGAAAGAAAATACGTTTGTGTGCATGAGCCCTTAAAGGGATATTCCAGTTTCAGCAAGTAAATCTGTTTGCATAATGAAAATCTATATAATTTTGCAGTATCTATTGCTTTCTCTATCAATTCCTCATGTTTTTAAATGGCTGTTCCCATCTGATAAAGTGATGGTATATCACTAGGATATGCCATCATTTTAACCCCTTAGTGACCACTAATATGCCTTTTTACTGACGTAAACAAAGGGTTTTTTAGCTAAACAGTTGGCTTTAATCAATCATTACATGTACCCAAAATGGTGCATTAAAAAGCATAATATGTCCTGCACAAAAATCCACCCAAGTTGGACTGTCGCATCATAGTCGCAGCATGAAGCATGTCGCAGTGCATCACCATTGACTATCATTACAAAAAATGTTGCGTGATATTGCTGCAACATCATGTCGCTGTGTAGCTGCATCCTATTTGTCGCACAACTTATTGTCAATTCCAAACCACTGTATGTTTTTTCTGAACTTAAAGGGGTTGTCCTAGTTATGAAAAAAAAAAATATAGCACTGTAAATCTGATGGGCAGCAACATATAACTAAGTTCAGCAAGTTTTAGGCAAAAAAAATCTCTCTTTCCTCATTTCCCTGGTTCTCTTCTGGCCTTTGTTTACATGCAATAACAACAATCTCAGACCCTCCCCCCTTCTCTGCAAAAGGAGTGAATACGGGGGCGTGGCCGGATGCGGAGCTGAGAGGACGCGAGTGCCGTGAGCTCCGCAATTCACCTGACATCACAGCGGCTTTACAGCATCGCACACCCGCGCAAGCGGCAGGAGATTCGCCCACATTACGGCCGACACTCTCAGGGATCCTCCGGTGAGCTTTTTAAGCATGGGCAAAGCGAGGAAAAAGGGCACGGCCCCAGTTAAACTCACGGCCCTATTCCAAGATCGGGACAAAGATGGCGCCGACTCACCGACACGAGGTGCGTCTTCCTCAGATAACAGGAAGAGGAGCGCGGGCTCAATAGGAATGGGAGCAGACAGCAGTAATAGGACTCTGCTCACGCCTTCTGCAGCAGATACCAGAAACCTTAATATATGCACTGCACTGCCACCTGAGTTAACACCAGCCACACCATGCACCAGGGTGTATTTAACCCCTGCTGATCCTACCAATTCCTCAAATGCACCTATATCTGAACAAGCAATGAGAGCCATGCTAAGTGACCTCAGGCAATCCCTGCAAACAGATATTAATAATGCTTTATCAGTCCTCCATACTGAAATCACAAGTATAGGAGACAGAACCTCCCATCTAGAGAACAAGATGGAACAATTTGCTGAAGCGCACAACTCACTAGTAGATGCGCATAATGAATCTGAAGAAGATATTATGGCGATCAAACTAAAGATAGCGGACCTTGAGGACAGGTCCCGAAGAAACAACCTCCGTTTCAGGGGTATCCCTGAGTCCATTGAGCCAGACAGCCTTAAAGATTATCTTACAGATTACTTTGTGGCACTTCTACCTGACTCTGATGAAAGGGATCTGTTGATAGACAGAGCGCACCGCATACCCAAACCCAAGAGTGTACCTGCTTCAGCCCCTAGAGATGTCTTAGCCAGGCTTCACTTTTATCACTTGAAAGAAGCAGTAGCCAGAGCCGCCAACGCGACCAATGAATTACCGGAGAGGTTCCAGAAAATATTGGTGTTCTCGGATCTGTCTGCAACTACACTCAACAGAAGGAGGGAATTCTCCGCAGCTACAAAAGTCCTGAGAGAGCACGGTATACCATACAAATGGGGATATCCGGTCAAGCTACTAATATCAAGGAATGGCACGACCTGGTCTCTCACCGCACCAAAAGAAGCTTTCGCTCTTCTACAAAAATGGGATCTTCTTCCTGGAGATGAAGACCTGAATTCCCCTGCTAAGAAGAAACCTTCGTCTGTACCGAGGGAATGGAGCGACACGGCATCCAGAGCCTCTGATGGGTGACTTTGTTCTTACTATTTTTCTCTTTGATAGCTTTCCTTTTTTTTTTTTTTTGTTAGGTGTGCGACACCCTTTGCAGGGTGAGCTGCGAGAGCTCACGCTTCAAATATAATTCCACGTTCTTCATCACCAGGTGACGTGGAATACCTGGGGTTCACATAGAACCGAACTCTGATATTTCTTCCCATCATTGTTAGTGCTTAGCACTATGTTTTCTAGTTATTTTTGTGATATTTGTTTCAATCCAGGGCGACGCGACTATTATATGTTTCCAGTAATGTTCTTGATTTGGCAAGGTAATTTCTCAGCATCGACCTCCAACTTCCATGATGGCTTTTAATGTGACTACTCTTAACGTAAAAGGACTGAATAGTCCGATGAAAAGATCTCTATTTTGGAAAGAAGCTTTGTCAACTAATAGTGACATTATATGCGCTCAAGAGACGCATCTGAATGACAGCGATACTCATTTCTTACAGCATAAAAAATTTCCACACATTTTCTCAGCTCCGGCTAGCTCAAAGAAAAAAGGAGTATCTATAGCTATTAGGGATACAGTAGCTTTTCAACTGGAAAAATTGGAGATCGATGCTGATGGTAGATATGTGATTATCATCTGCTATGTCAACAACTCATTATTCACAATTGTGTCTTTATATGCTCCAAACACTCAGCAGTATACCTTTTTGAAAGACTTGATGGGGCAAATAAATAATGTCAAAAGGGGTATGCTGCTGATATGTGGAGACTTCAATATGGTTCCTTCAGTGGATATGGACAGAACCGCTTCAGCAAACGGTTGTTCAAATAGTAATAACTTTTCAAAATTGTTACTGACAGAAGATCTGTATGACGCCTGGCGTGTGTTACACGCATCGGAGAAGGATTACACTTTCTTTTCCAATCCACATAAATCCTATTCCCGCATAGATTTGGTTCTAGTGGATAAGTGGCTTCTGCAAAAAGTTTCTTCTTCTAAAATAGGTGTGATTACGTGGTCTGACCACGCTCCGGTATCCATTTCTGTATCCCAACCTGATCAGCCTTCACCAAGCTCTGTATGGAGATTAAACAACTATATTATAGCGAATCCGCCATATGCTACAGAATTGGGGAAAGCCCTTTCAGAATACTTTGATCTGAATGATTTACCGAGGACTTCACAGTTAACTTTGTGGTGTGCCCACAAAGCTGTAATGAGGGGTAATCTCATCAAACTCGCATCCTTTGATAAGAAAAAGAGGTTAAAACAAACGAAGGATTTAGTGTCGAAGATAACAGAACTGGAAGAACGAAATAAGGAAAAATATTCTTATAAAACTTCCTTAGATCTAAAAGACCTCAGATATAAACTATATCAAATGCATAGCCATCAGTTGGAACACAATATGAGAAGAAATAAAGCTACCTTTTACAGTCAGGGAAATAGAGCCACCAAGACCTTAGCCAACAAAATTAAAAATAGAACAATTAAACATAAAATTGCCTATTTATATAACTCTAAAAAGGAGAAAATCATTAATCCCAAAGACATAGCTAATAGTTTTGCTCGTTACTATGTATCACTATATAATCTGAAAGACGAAAAAGATATAACTGAACCTTCTAACACAAACATTGATACCTTTTTATCCAAACTAAATCTACCCAAACTAAACCCAGACCAGTTACGGTCTTTAAATTCCTTAGTAACCGACAGTGAAATCCTACCTATCCTTAAATCACTTAAACTGGCCAAATCACCAGGGCCAGACGGATTCACTAATGAATATTACAAGACATTTTCCAAAACCCTCGCTCCATATTTGTGTAAAGTATTCAATGACATCATTATAAATAACCACATACCCAAGGAAATGCTTAAAGCCATAATTGTTACACTTCCTAAACCAGGCAAATCTCCTGACTCACCTGTTAATTTTAGGCCTATCTCTCTATTAAATTCGGACTTAAAAATATATGCCAAATGCCTCGCTAATAGACTATCCAACATAATTCCCCTGCTGGTTCAGAATGACCAAACGGGCTTTGTCAAAGGCAGACAAACAGTTGATAGCACAAGAAGGATTATAGATTTAATTCATGTAGCAGAGACTCGGAGAACGCCTTCTCTCCTCCTATCATTGGACGCGGAGAAGGCGTTCGACCGGGTACACTGGAGTTATATCCGAGCAGTCTTGCTTAAATTTGGTTTCGAAGGTAACATTCTTAATGCCATTACATCTCTCTATACAGAACCCTCTGCGCAGGTTTTTAACGCAGGCTTTCTATCCAATGACTTTCTTATATCCAATGGTACGAGACAAGGGTGTCCCCTTTCCCCCTTAATTTTCGTTCTATCTATAGAACCATTGGCAGAAAGCATCCGTTCCTCCCAAGAGATATCTGGGATAAAAGTGGGCAATAAACACCACAAAATTGGCCTATTTGCGGATGATACTATCCTGGTTTTGTCAGACCCTCAAAAATCTCTTCCAGCAGCCATGCATATACTACAACAATATGGCGCTGTTTCATATTATAAACTTAACATAACTAAATGTCAAGTTCTCAATATGGGACTCAACCCATCCTCTATCTCTAATCTCAAGTCTTCATATCAGTTTCAATGGAACTCAGACTCCATTTCCTATCTAGGAATCAAGTTAACCTTCCCGACTAAAAAACTCCTGTCAATCAACTACGCAGACTTACTCAAAAGGGTTAAGGAGGATCTTCGCAATTATGACAAAAATATTATCTCTTGGATGGGACGAATCGCCACTGTCAAGATGATGATATTACCTGTCATTTTATATATGTTTCGCAACTTACCCATTCATATCCCTATGAAACAATTAAAAGAACTTCATAAAACACTATGGATGTTCATTTGGAACAATAAAAAGTCTAGAATATCAGCGGAAGCGATGTTTAAACCTATCGGAAAAGGAGGTATGGGATGCCCGTCAGTAGTACAGTACTACAGAGCCTGTATAATAGATCAGATGCGCATGTTATGGGTTGATGACCCTAACAAAGCCTGGGTAGATTTGGAAAATAATTTGATCCCAACCAAACATATCTCGACCTTCCTTTACGGCTCGTATCTGTTTGATTGTCAACACCCATCATTACCTGATACAATCAAAGCGATTCTATCAGTTTGGAATATTCTATTAATAAAGAAACTGATTAGCATTCCTCCTTTACATCTACTACCCTCCAAAGTCTTGGAAACAGCTATACCTAATTTGAGTATGTCCCATTGGATTAAATATGGCATCAATATGTTGGGAGACTTAGTGGATGAGAGTGGAATACTTTCTTTCTCTGTTCTACAACAGAAATATGGAATCCCTTCGAATTACCTTTTTCAGTATTTGCAAATTAAATCAATTACCTATAAAAGTGAGATCTCACATACTTCAGAAGTATCTAGAATATACTCCCTCTTGTCAAATAAAAACACAAACATTAAGTCCATTACCTCGGCCTATAATATATTAATAGAGTCAATCGAATGCTCATCTTTTTCTCATCTACCCAAATGGGCCTCTCAAATAGGTGCGGATATTTCACAAGCCAGTTGGTTGCATTCCTACCAAAACATACCTCGAGTCTCTAGGTGCATCAACCACCTGGAAAACGCTATTAAAATTAGATATAGATGGTATCTAACCCCTCATAGGTTGTCATTGATATACAATGATAACCTAGACTCATGTTGGAGGTGCGGGAGCAAAAGTGCAGACATGCTCCACATTTGGTGGGCTTGCTCCAAGATAAAGAATCTCTGGAAAGCAGTGGAGGCTTTAATCTCAAGGATCTCGCACTTTCCAGTGTTACTTACAGCCCAGATGGCCTTACTTTCTGTGGATTTAGACACGCTTCCGCATACTCATATTTGTGTCATTTCTCATGTATTAATAGCTACTAGACTCCAAATAGCAAAATATTGGAAAAATCCTTGTATTCCCTCAATTGCTGAAATAATAAGTTGTATTAATGTAAACTACTTATACGAGAAAATTAATGCCTATAACTCGCATGTTGTGAATAGGTTTCTGAACAATTGGGACATCTGGATATCCTCCCCGTATACTAAAGATGTTGAATAACTATGATACAAAGAGGTTATTGGATAAAATGGGTATAGCAACTACATGTTGGTCCTTTCCTTGCCTTACTTTTGGAAGCGGATTCAAGTTATGTGAAAATGAAACTCGAGTCGTCCTTGATTTTTGTTAATTTTTGTTATATTTTATTTAATTCCTGTGTTTTTCTTTTAATGCCATGAATATAATTCATGTATTTGATAATTGTACAAAGATTTACAAAATGGCACTGTTATTTTATTGATATGTAAAACAATAAAAACTTTTGGTCATAAAAAAAAAAAAAGGAGTGAATACAAGTGCTGAGTGACATGTCTGCCTGCTGGAATACTCAGCAGCATGTTGTATGTGTAGGACTACAAGTCCCAGCTGTACAATGACACTGCTGATACACACAGGAAATTCTCCCTACCTGTTCTTGTACGATTCCTCTACAGCTCCTGTGCCCAGCATTTGTCTCCTCTCACTGCTGCAGCTACTATTTGTTGTAAAGTCTTGAGCCCTCAGTGTGTTCTGGCTGAAGGGGTTAATGTTTTATCTGAAGGAATCCAGGGAGAGAGCAGATAGCAGCCGGCAAAGAAAGAGGGTGTGGCCAGTGACGTCTCTGTACAGACTGTTATCTGAACTCTGAGGCTTATGCACGAAACATCACAGACCGGGGAGATAAGCTGACATCACAGGTCATGTGACCCTCAGTCAACTCTGAGAAACCAGCAGCTTTAGAAACACAAAGTATATGGGAAAGTTGTTATGCCTGACAAGTTAGAAACATATAAAGAACAAAAAAATAACTCAGACAACCCCTTTAATATATATGCAAACTGAAAATCTTTAAAGACGACCTGTCACCTCTCCTGTCTGTTTTACTAAATTATTTTATTCCCCATGCAGTAACAATTCTGGAGCATGTCTTCATATAACTGTATGTTGTTCAATTCCTCAGTTATTGGTACATGAATTTTATTAGCAGATCTGCAACTGTGCGTTACTAGTTGGTGGTGTGTCCCTGCACAATCTGAGGCTTTCCAATTAGTTCTGTCAGTGTCAGATTGTGCAGGGACACACCCCCAAACACCCAGTTGCAGATCCATTAATAAAATTCTAGTAACAATAACTGAGGAATGGAACAACATAGAGCTGTATAAAAAGATGCTCCAGAATCATTATTTCATGGGGAATAAAATTATTTTTTAAAACAGACTCTTTAAAGTTGTTTAAGTATGATTATATAACCAACATGCACTGATATTAACTCTCTCAGTGCGATCCCCCACCTTCCATGTGCCGTATACAATACTGTGGTAGAGGGTCAATTTGTGCATCCTCAGGGCCCGAGTGCAAATGTTAGTTCTGCCCCACCTGTAGCAGTGTATTATACACAGTAGTTCACATTATGCACAACGTGTCAATGTGGTTGGCTTGTAGTGAGTGGTAACTTTGTATTCTGCATGACAGAGGCATAATGAATGCACATACTGAATTGGACACTGAGGGGCCTGCAGTTAGTCAGCACCATTCTCCTTGCCCTGACTCATACGTCTCGGCTTCATTATATCGCATGTGGTTTTAATTCAACCAATTTGTAGTTGCTTAAAAATGAGTAACAAACTAAAATACGAAATTTTCGGTTTCCACATGTATTAATATACAGTCTGGTAGAAGATGATTAAATAGGGTAATACTATGGAAACTCCACATTTATACTATCCCCATATCATATTTACATATCGACATTGGCCCCTAGTGGGACTACACCAGTGGCGTAGCTATAGGGCTATAAACTAGGCCTTTATTTTGGAGGAGAAGGGGGGCAATTGGTCCCATTCTAAAAAAGACATTATATTAACCCTAACTAGCTGAACCGGAAGGACTTGGTACTTGTTTGTTGGACCTGTTCTCACCACCCATTAAAAGAAGGGATGCAGCTAACCTAGTGTGGGCCATCTCTCTCTAGGGCCCCATAGGAATTGGATATGTGTCCCTCTATAGTATGTACACCCTGGATTACACATTATAAAATATTGCTAATAATGTATTAAAGGGACATTCCTATCTTAAAAAGTGGTTGGTGATTGGTGATTGGTGAGGTCGACCACTGGGACCCTGGCTGATCCTAGAAATGCAGGGGCAGCATGTTAGGGGATGGACAGACCCTTACAAAAAAGGATCATATTTGGCCATGCGCTAGATGAGGCCGCCGCTGTACAGTGATACACTCTGTATCACTGTACAGCGGCGGCCTCATGAAGCGCACGGTGTCATAGCAAACAATGACGCCGTGCGCTCCTGCCCTCAGAAGGAGCACGATCCGGGTTTTCACGGACCGTGCTCCACGGGTGTCTGAATTAGGCCTTAGTGGTTACATTCTCTCAATTAGGGGCACAGGCTTACTAACCTCCTTACTAACCCATCCTTCCCACAGATTTTAATTAGTGTAGTATAAAGCTGGAACTGCTCTCCCTATATTCACTGGAGGCTTGCTAGCACCAGGAAAGGTAGCATACAGAGTGGGTTCACTATGTGCTGCACGTGGAATCTGGTTGCCCTGAATTCTTTGGAGGCCGTGTGGCACCAAAAAAGTTAGTTATCATAGTTTCCCTTTTAGAAGGGTTACCTTACCATAGTAGATGGGGACAAATATTTTTGATCCAAATGTATTTGCTAAGAACCTCTATATTTTGTGATCAGTATTTTGCGTAAGTAGGATGCTGTTGCATTGTATTTGATTTTGTATTTTCAGCTACGGGGAAGTGCACCTAAGTCTTAGGCTGTGCTAACTTTTGTTTTGTCTTTGCAGGACAAAGGCTTAGTAAGGCCGGGTTCACATCACTGTTTCGTTTTGCATTCTTCTGATCTGTCAGAAGAACAGAAAACAACAACAAAAACAAAAACGGATCCTGTATTTTAACCCTTTCAGTACCGAGCCACGTTTAACCTTAAATCCCAGGCCGATTTTTGCAAATCTGACATGTGTCACTTTATGTGGTAATAACTTTAGAACGCTTTTACTTATCCAGGCCATTCTGAGATACATATTGTGCTTCACGACAATTTTTTCATTTTTATTTATAAAAAAATACCAAATTTAGCAAAAATTTGGAAAAATTAGCAAATTTCAAAATTTCAATTTCTCTACTTTCAAAATACATAGTAATACCTCCAAAAATAGTTATTATTTTACATTCCCCATATGTATAATTTATGTTGGCATAATTTTATAAATGTAATTTTACTTTTTTGGAGGTGAGAAACCTTAGAAATTTAGAAGCCATTTTTCAAATTTTCAACAAAATTTCCAAAACCATTTTTTTGAGCACCAATTCAGTTATAACGTGATTTTGAGGGGCTTACCTAATGGAAACCACTAATAAATGACCCCATTTTAGAAACTACACCCCTCAAATTATGAAAAACTGATGTTACAAACTTTATTAACCCTTGAGGTGTTCCACAAGAATTAAAGGAAAATGGAGGTGAAATTTTAAAATTTACATTTTTTGGTAGATTATTCACGTTAATAATTTTTTTTCTTGCAACACAGCTAGGGTTAACAGCAAACTAAACTTCAATATACATTTCTCTGATTCTGCAGTTTACAGAAATACCCCCTATGTGGTGGTAAACGTCTCTATGGGTTTGTGGCAGTGGTCAGAAGGAAAGGAGCGCCATATGAATTTTGGAGGCAGATTTAAGAGACCCTGACGTACCCTTACAGTGGAAACCCTCAAAAAGTGACCCCATTTTGGAAACTACACCCTTCAAAGAATATATTAAGGGGGTTACTGGCCACTTTGACCCCCTTTTACGGAATTTGGAAACACTTGGCTGTGAAAATGAAAAGTTTCATTTCTTCCAATAAAATGTTGCTTTAGCCCCAAATTTTTCATTTTCACAAGGGGTAACAGGAGAAAAGCACCCCATAATTTATTACCCATTTTCTCCTGAATACGGCAACACCCCATATGTGGTGGTAAACTGCTGTGGGGCTACATGGCAGGACTCAAAACAGAAGGAGGGCCATATGAATTTTGCAGCACAGATTTTGATGAAATGGTTTGCGGGAGCCATTGATTTTTATTTTTTTGAGTTATTGTCTTATGTGGGGGGCTCATTTTTTGTGGGATGAGGTTACGTTTTCATAGGTTCCATTTTGGGGTACATAAGACTTTTTGATCGCCTGCTATTACACTTTTTGTGAGTCAAGGTGAAAAAAATAGTTGTTTTGACATAGTTTTTTTAAAATTTTTTTTTTACAGCATTCACCTAAAGGGACAAATCATGTGTTATTTTTATAGAGCAGGTTTTTACGGATGCGGTGATACCCAATATGTCTAACATTTTTTTTTGTTAAGTTTTATACATTAGATACATTTTTGAACAGAATAAAATCTTTTTTTGTGTGTTGCTATTTTCTGAGAACCATATTTTTTTATTTTTTGTGCGATTGTCTTAGGTAGGGTCTAAATTTTTGCGGGATGAGATGACGGTTTGATTGGTAACATTTTGGGGTAAATGTGCCTTTTTGATCACCTATTACACTTTTTGTGAGGCAAGAGGGAAAACAATGGCTGTTTTGGCATAGTTTTTAAAAATGTTTTTTATATTGCATTCACCTGGGAGGCCATGTCGTGTAATATTTTTTATAGAGCAGGTTGTTACGGACGCGGTGATACCCAATATGTCTAACATTTTTAAGTTTTACACATTAGAAAATCTTTTTTTTTGTGTTGCCATTTTCTGAGAGCCATATTTTTTTTATTTTTTGGTCGATTGTCTTAGGTAGGGTCTCATTTTTTGCGGGACGAGATGACGGTTTGATTGGTACCATTTTAGGATTAATACGTCTATTTGATCGCTTGGTATTACACTTTTTGTGAGACAAGGTGATCAGCAAATGGCTTTTTTTGCATTGTTTTTATTTTTTATTTTTTACGGCGTTTACCTAGCGGGGTGGGTCATGTGATATTTTTATAGAGCCGGACATACAGACCTAATATGCCTGCTTTTCTTTTTTTCCCTATTTTTTTGCAATTTTTTTTTAACTTTATTTTGGGAAAACGACACTTTTTTTTTTTTTACTTGAAACTTTTATTATTATTTTTTTTTAACTTCTTTTTTTACTTTATTTCTTGTCCCAGTCTGGGACTTCAACTTTTGGGGGTCTGATCCCCTGCACAATGCATTACAATACTTCTTACAGCTTCCTTTCTTTTGGGGGCTGGATCTCACAGGCTTCCGTAGAAGGCAGCCCGATGCCTAAGGAAGGCCTTTCCTGCCATCGGGTCCCCGTCACAGCAGCGCGGGGACCCGATGAGCTCTTCCTCCCAGTGCCGACATCGCACATGCCACGGTCAGCGCTGACCGCGGCAGTGTGAGGGTTAATGCACCGGCATCGGTGTTTGGGTTAAGCATCTGTTATGCTCAGTTAGGCACATTTTGCTGCCGTTTTCACCATATCCATCTGCTATATGCTCTCCATGAACTCTTTACAGCACAGGGACCTTATGCTCAGTCACATGTCCTCAAAGGTCCTGCGTGTTTACAGCATATTTTCCAAATGTGATAATGCAATTGCTCAATAGATGGCAACACAACCTCAGTAGTGCCCCAAGCACACATACATCTATATCACACAGTGCACATATTTCAGTTCGTCTTTGCAATGGCTATGATATCCTAGCCAAAGTCTGCCATGGTCTCAATACTTACAGGGAGTCTCACCCTCGGTAGTGCACATACATTTACTATTAACAGCAGCTTAAAGCCATAGTACATGGTAAATCACATATCATGAAAAGATTGCATATCATCATGGGTGCAAGTTACATGACACACTTAAAGGGGTATTCTCATCTTAGACAATGGGGGCATATCGCTAGGATATGCCCCCATTGTCTTATAGTTGCGGCTCCCATTCATTTCTATGGAGCCAACGGAAGTAGCCGGCGCTCGGCTATTTTCGGCGGCCCCATAGAAATGAATGGAGGGCGGCTGCGCTTGCACTCTGCGCTCCCATTCATTTCTATGAGCGCAGGATCTGCGCCTGGTGGTGGCCGGACCCCCGGAAACCCGGGGTCCTCCAGACGCAGCACTCCCCGCTCCGTTCTGGATATAGGTGCGGGTCCTAGCGATATGCCCCCATTGTCTAAAATGAGAATAACCCTTTAAGGACTATAGACAACCTTGGGTCATTCTTTTATTATTGCATGCTCCTCATACTCCTCATTTTGAGCTAAAAATGATTTTTAACTTGGTCTTTATTAAAAATTTACAAAGAAAAAAAGGGGATTTCAGTCAGCACATCCCAGTGCGCAGGTGCACGTTGCTATGGCTAAATGCACAAGGAAAGGAAAATACATACAATGCAACGGCACACTGCCAACCAGATAAAGCGCAAAATGCCATAGAGATATGAGGTGTTCTGAAGCTAATGCTATGCTTCTTTAGTAAATTAGAGATTCCTGGCAAATATATTTTGTACAAAATTATCTGGGCCCGTCCACCAAATCGTCAAGGTGATCTCTGTAGGACGGGAACCTAACAATATTTCCTACCGGTTATGTACCAACCTTGGCTTCCATATAATCAGGGGGTGTTGGTTCCACATGCACGCTGGATCCACTCTGCCTTTTGCCATTTCTGGTGCTTCAAAGGCCTCCACTAATTCAGGGATGCAGGTGCCAACATGCATGCCGAGTCCACTCGAGTGGACTGTTTTATTTTTCAACACTCTTACACGCAGTTCTAGTTTAGCGTTGCATCTTATTTACTGTTTTTCTTTGCACAGTGCCACCCCAGCCGCCTGGCTATTCAAGTAACTGCAGCATGGCTACAAGTGCCTGGGAGTAAGGAGTGCCACTGTGCAGGGAAAATTTAGAATAGGATGTAGTGCTAAATCAGTGCTGTCACCGCTTAATTCTCAGGTATCTATGAGGTCCTAGAGGTCAGACTCCCACAAATCATAAAGTGATTTAATGTTCCAATGATAAAGGAATGAGAATAAACATTTAATATAATATAAAAAATGATACTTACATGATTTACCTTTAGAAGACATTACTAAGAGAAATAAGATGAGACCGTTGAGAAAGCGGTGAGCCCAGCTAGTCATCCTTTTGTTCTCATCTGTTCACTAGAGAATCACCTAGAACATAAGGAGAGATAAAACCATTAAATATAAAGAAAACTCATGTCCTGACTACAGGAAAATATATCAACAGAAATTACCAGAAATAATCAGGACAAACTTGTAGGAAAACAGGCCGAACTGGATGGACAGATGTCTTTTTCAGCCTTACAAACTATGTTACAAACAAACTATGTAAAATGACTGGATCTAGACAATGGGTCTTTGGGCTTTGCATGGCAATGGATAGTCAACGTACAACCTAAGACAAGGGCATACACATAATAAAGGTAGAACATGGCTTCTATGGAGACCCCCTCTATCCTATGTACACCACTGACTTCAGATGTCTCGCAGAAGTTCTTGGTTGTGCTTCCATGGTCTCGGCCACCAGAGAGGCCGGCACTTTTTCCTATAGTGTACAAGCACGGCCACCACTGCGGGATTGCAGGGTGGTCATAACCATGTTAATGTGCACTGTATAATGTGATGGAAAAATGAATCCAGCCAGCAAAGGAAGCAATATGGATAATAACAATACATTAGTAAGTGCCTTGTATTAACTTACTCTACATGATAAATGCCACTTGCTGAAGTGACACAACCCCTTTAAGTAACAGAGGGGCCTTAGAGCACTCTAAGAATCAGGACCTCGATGTGACTGCTTCCTCTGTACCTCCTATAGCTATCTCCTGTATACAGCCAGAGGCAGAGATTAGTGGTTGATGTGAATACAATCTCTGGAGAAGTACACAAAATGCAGACATACTCCCAGGGAACAAGCCTGAGACTTGTCTTTAATTTTAGAAAAGGGTTATTCAACAGAGCGAGTCACTGTTTAGCAACACTGCTTTTATCCAGAAAATTTCCTTTGATTGCAGATTGCAAAACAGTCTGACGGTTTGTATATGCAGAGCTCATGCAGAAAACACTTGCCGTCTCCCATTAAAAACAAGGATCAGACAGGTTGAATTTCAACTGATCAGAGATATGCAGCTCTACAAAAGTATATTGAAGCATATTCCATAATTGCTTTTATTTATTTTTATAGCTTTTTTGTTTGTGCCAGTTGATAAATATGTTGTTGGTTGATCAATTTTTTCTTACTTTAATGTCTGGTCGGTAATATGTGGGCAACATAAGACAGAGGGGGAGACACAGAGCTCAGGGATATATAGCTTTCTAACATTCGATTAAGTAGTTTCATCTAAAAAGATGATGAAGTTCTACAAGTCTGACTTCCCCAACCACTTAGAAAGAAAGCCTGTGAGATCTTTTCCCCATATCCACTCACAGAGAAAGACAGCAAGTCCTTTTTCTCCACCCAATCAAAAAGAAAACCTGCTTCCCCTGTCCAGCAACAAAGAAAACCTCCTATGAGTCCTCCTTCTTTGACCACTTAAAAAGAAAGCCTATGAGTCCTGCTTCCCATGCAGACTCGCAGAGGAAGCTTGTAAGTGATGTGTCCCTAACCAACACATAGAGAAAGCCTATGAGTCTGGCTTCTCTGACAAATTATCAAGAAAGCCTGTGAGTCCTGCTTCCCATGCCAATTCATAGAGAATGTTTGTGAGTCCTGCTTCCTCCACCCACAAATAGAGAAAGCCTATGAGTCCTGCTTCTCTGACAACTTATAAAGAAAGCCTGTAAATCCTGCATCCTATTCCCACTCATAGAGAAAAATGGTGAGACCTACATTCTTCTGCTAACTCATAGAGAAAGCCTGTGAGTCCTGGAAAAATGAAGTTGGGTACCACAGCAGTTGTAATTATAGTTTTGGGCCACAGAGCATCCATGAGTCCTAATAGGGCCACATATTTGACCCACACCTCAAGAACTGGATTCCCAAACCCTGTTACCCACTAGGTGAAGGGAGACAACTACCACATTCTGGCATAGAATGAATAGGGACATGGCCCCAACAGAATACCTCTCATAAAACTACAGTATATGTGAATATGCTATAAATGTCTAAATATACCCCTTTAACACTACAATGGAAAAAAATAAAATTGTATTTGTGTTCATATTCTGTGGTTCTGCTTGATTGGAAGTGAAGGTCCAAAAGTTATAAACAACATAAAATGATATATGGTACATCCACCTCTACAGTCACTCAACAGTAATACAGTCTGAACAATGAGAAATTTTTAAAGAAAACCAGAAAAACAATTCATTTATATTTTGCACCCTTCGTTCTAAAGTGCCCCTCCCCATGTGTCTCAATTTTGATATTTTAGACTAGTTTGCTTATTTCATGCCTCAGAGTTTTTTTCTTCGTAAGAAGTACGGTATATCTGGGTCACGGTGTATAGTCACAGAACAAATTATCTCCCACAATAGTTTGATTTGTTATTTTTTATGATAGAACAGACTTTCAGCACTTGCATAGGTTGCAGTAATGTCTTCAACACACTGAATAAATATTGGATATTAAGGTGGGTGTTAGGTGAGATCCAGGATAACGTATGCTACACTATGAGATGAGAGCTATACCAAATGTTGCTTTTTGATGCTTTCACATGACTCAAGTCGCTGTTTCAAAAAATAAAGCTGTCATGAAACTTAAATGATACGATTCTGTCTGCCTACAGCCACCAGTAGTGGGGATGCAGTGAGCACAGCAGTTGTGCCTATACCAAATGCAGCAGGAGTCAGCTGTAATATACCTGATTTTGGTTGTTTAACCACTTGGATGCCACAGTCAATAGCAACTGCAGAATCTAAGCAGTAACATACTGGCATGCTGACATAATACACTGCAGTACATAAATACTATGTCTACAAGTACATACAAGTCTATGGGAGCGATTCTTCCCATTGAAATGAATGGGGCGGTTAGGTGTAATTACACCTACTCACCACTACCCCTATTATGGCCAGCAGGTAAACAGTGAAGAGGAGGCAGCGTTAGTAGGGCGCGCGCCTCCTCTTCAAACAGCTGATTGGCAGGGGTGCCGGGTATCATCAATAAATTTAACTTGGAGAACCCCTTTAAATCTCTAACAATTAAATTTTTATTAATAAAAAGGCTTTATCGTGGCAAAAAATAACAGGAAAACTATACAAATTTGGTATTGTAACAAAATGGCCTTCAAAGTTATTGATATGTTAAGAAAACATACTGTAATAAAAAATGAACAAAAAGTTCTATGCACTCGAAAATAACACATATAACAATTACAAGCCAAACCACAAAAAATAGGCCCTCACACAGCTCCACTGGCTGAAAAACAAATAAAAAGTAACAGTGACACAAGAAATGTGTAATGGAAATGTAGCTGGTAAGTGGTACCGGGTACCAAACTGCATACTGCACACTGAAGACCTTTAGGAAGGGCTGAGAGGGACCAGGAAGCTAGAAAACATCTTGGCATATAACAAAGAGGTTGACATTGATCGAGTAAGATGTATTGTGACTACCACCTCTTTTTGTATCATATTGGCGTTGGCCAGATGCCATGTTGGGAAATGATTAACAGGGAGATTGCTCATTTGTTCACAGCACAGGTGACTGTTACTTACTTTACTCTGTATGTTAATTTTTGTTTATATATCTTTTATGTATTGTACCATAATTTAGTAAACTTTTTATACAGTAAATACAGAAAAACGGTATCAAGCCTATTTTACTTCTGGATCTCCGAATTCATGGTAAAACAGAAACACAATTTTTTTTGGTAACAAAAATGGTAAAACATAAAAAATATTTATTTATCTCCATAATTTTATTGATCTGCAGAATAAATGTAACAATAAATTCTATAGCGCAATGAATACTGTAAAAAATCCTCTTATAAATAAAATTCATATGTATCCGATAATGGTACCTACAGGTTGTTCCACTAAAAATAAGCCCTCACACAGCTCTGTCCAGAATAAAAGTTATGGCTCTTAGAATATAAAAACACAAAAAATCTAAATTTTTAAAGTGATTTTCTTTTTTGTACAAATGTGGTAAAATGTACTACCATAATCGTATCAACTTGAAGAATAAAGTAAACATGGTGTTTTTTTGTTTTTTCATTCTGCCTCCCAAAAAATGGAATAAAAAGTGAACAAAAGGCCATATGTACCCCAACATGGTGCTTATGAAAACTACAGATTGTCCACAAATAACAAGCCCTCATACATATCCTCCGATGGAAAAAAACATCAGAATTACTTTTTTTTTACCATTCACTAGAGAGTAAACACAAGTTAATCAATAGGTTGTGTGTATGCCGAATTGAAGACACTGAAAAATACAACTCATCCGCAAAAAACAAGTCCTCATACAGCTATGTTAATGTAAAAATAAAAATACTATAGGAGGAGATTTAGTGTGTGTATAAGAAAACTGGCTTAGGGCTTGTTCACATGTCAGTTATTTGATCAGTTATTTACATCAGTTATTGTGAGCCAAAACCAGGTGCAGGTCAAAAACACTGAACAGGTGCAGATTTTTTCATTACACCTGATCTCTGTGGAGGCTCCACTCCTGGTTTTGGCTCACAATAACTGATGGAAATAACTGATCAAATAACTGACGTGTGAACAAGCCCTTAGTTGCCCATAGCATCCAATCAGATTCCATCTTTAATTTTCAAAAGGAATTCTAAAAAATGAAAAGTGGAATTTGATTGGCAACTAAGTGAGTTTTACTTTACAACAGGTTTGATAATTCCCCCCCACATCTCTTGGAATGCAATAATGCAAAAATGAAATAAAAAAGCCTCATACTAAAGGCCTAAATAGGTTAATTCTGAAGGGGTTAAAGGTTGATAGGGTGCTGTTAGACAGTGGGTTTTGTTTCAGAAAATTCCTATTAATAAAATCAGTTACATTCATTTCATTAATTCATTTCACTTTTGGTAGCACATAGATTTCTGCAATCCTCATTCAGATGAATGGAACAGATTTTCAGTTGCAGAAAATTTTCGGCAACAAAATCTGGTGAATGTGAAGACTCCCTTTTGAGTTCAATGGGAGCTGCATGCAAACACGCTACAGACTGGCTGAAACAGAATATGACAAAATGAGATTTGTCTCATGTCTCAGATCTCTACTCCTGAAGGACTATGGACTGTGTCAAAAACTCTCCATGTTCCAGTAGAGTTATAATTAGATTATTACATAGTGTAAGGCCTCATGCACACGAACGTGTGCCGGCTGTGACCGTGCTGCGGGCCGCAAACTGCGGTCCGCAATGCATGGGCACTGACCGTGAGGCCACCGCATGTGGATTGCGGACCCATTCACTTGAATGGGGTCCGCGATCCGCATCCAAGGGTCCGCACCGCAAAAAAGTAGAGCTTGCGCTACTTTTTTGCGGTGCAGAGGCGCGGCCAGAAACACCACGGAAGCACACAGTAGTGCTTCCGTGGTGTTCCGATCCGTGCTTCCGCTCCGCATCTCCTGGATTGCAGACCCATTGAAGTGAATGGGTCCGCGATCCCTGATGCGGCCTGCACACGGCCCGTGCCCGTTTATTGCGGACCCGCCGTATGCGGCCCGCAGCATGGGCACGGCCGGCACACGTTCGTGTGCATGAGGCCTAAGACTGAGCTCAATATCAAGCTGAACCCAACCCAAGTTCATCCTCTTTGCTATTGAGTGGCAAGAATCTACACCAGGCCCCCTTACCCACCTATACATCAATTAGGGCCTGCCTGGTGTGTTCCTTGGTCTTGATGATGCTCTCTGTGCTTTAAACAGAACCCTGAGACTATCACAGAGCAGGTGCATATAGGGAGATGGCCTACTGGTCATAGAGGGGGGAAACAAACACTAGGCTCTTCTGTCCTTGGTGACATTACTTAAAACCATAAATGGGGGAACACTTTTATCTTTGATATGGAGACCCTTCTTTTTATATATTTTACTGGGTCGACCTAAAATTATCAGGGAAGTAGGCAACTACTCATGTACAATTACCTAAAATAATGTTCAGTTGCTTCAGTCCAGAGTACACTTTAGTAACGAATTCCAAAAAATATGACTAAGTCTCAAAAATATTAAAAACTCTAAACAGTTTTCAGGATCAGGTTTTATCAGCTGCAGCTGAGGAGCATGAAGCAAAACCTGTAATGTTATCAGAAATGTGTTTATTCATTGATGTGTCCAAGAATGTTGTTTTAAGAATTCTATTCGATACATAAAATGACATTTTCCATCCAAATATCAACAATTTCTTGAAGGAAAAAACCTTGAAGAACAAAGTGTGATCTTCAGAATGTCCTCTTCCAACTTAAATTGAGTTTAGATTCTTTTTAATGAAATGTCTTGGTTTATTTAGCTTACCTTTGACCCAATAGCAGATGCCTGGCGCCAAATTATGATAGATACAACACTTGATGCTGACATTGCATGTCATCTATCCAGCCGTGGTAATGTCTAAAAGAAATGATATGTGCCTCATAAAAATTCATCACAGCTTTTTAATGTCTTGCTTCACTGGATTGCAAAGATATCAAACAGGGGCGTACTAACGTATGCCAACCAGAATCAGATGCATGCTTCTACTTTGCAGACTGTGAGTACACAAAGAACAGACATCTTTAAAGGTCACCCTCCTCCCTCCACCAAATGTAAGTCCTTGAGTCATTGCCTTATGTGAACTTGTCAAAACCTAAATGTTTCTGGGAAAGTTGAGTGACTGTGACAATTCTGGCTGTCTTTAAAGCTTTCAAGAGGGTTGCCACCCAGCTCTACTAGTCTCCCGAATGGTAAATGCTACCAAATAAGAGTAGGGGATGTATCAATAGATTGTGAGGCAGATTTGCCTTTAAAAAGTCAAGGAAAGCCTGGTAGCAACCACTGTGACCAGTACTGGCTCCAGGTTTAAAGTCATACTTTCAAAGTTTTGATAGGGGACATAAGGGAGATGAAAAAAAAAAAAGTATGCTCCCCCACATTATATAGGACACACCCCAACTACCGTATTTGAATCACAAATAGTCCATATGAACCCCTTCATCACACATGAAAACAAATATAGACCAGAGAGACCTTCTAGACAATTACGGACCACCCACCAGACCCCAAAAAGAGTACAAACCAGGCCTCCTAAACAAAGACTGAAGGCCAGCCTATTTATTATTTTCCACCCTGTTTTTTGGCATGGAAAATGTCTTAAATGTACTCCAGTAAGGGAGCTGGTGTAGATTTAAGTCTGTCACATGGCCTGCTGGAGGAAGCGCCAAACCTATGAAGAGGCCTGTGCCTTTGCTATAACTTTGGTGCTTCCTCCGGAAGAGCAGAGGGACGTAAGACCGACGTGGAAAATGTCAGTCTTATTAAATGCCTCCCCCCCCCCATTCCCCAGTCTTTAAAAGAGGAGCTAAAATGTTTTTTTTTTCCGGTGTTTTTGTCCAAAAGATAATATTTTTAGCAAAAAACACCACAACCATGTGTTAAAACGTCCTAAAAACACAGTATATTTTAATGGTGTTTTAAGACAATTTCCTTGTGCTCTATTTCAGTCTTATGTCATTTTGTACAAGCCTAAAATTCACCCAAAACATGTTGAACTCACCCTTCATTACCAGTATTCTTTATATCTGACAAAAACTAAAAAGCCCTTGATATAAAAGTAAATCTCCTCCATCAGTGGACTTCCGCTCAACCACACAACATGATCACTGTATGCATATGTACCTGACTTTCTAAACCACTTTATTTTTTTTTTTAATTTCTTTTGCTGTGTCCTTTTTAGATTTACGGAGTTTATTTTCTATGACATTTGCTTTTTTTGCCACTGTCTCCCAGAGCCCCTCTGGGGAACTCAAATGCCAGATGGAGAATGAAGAGACATGTTCTGCCAGAACCTTCCCAAATGCCATAGCAGAAGTATGTACAAACATAACTAAAGTTTGTGCCACTAATCATATCTGATTTTTTCAGACTAAATGTCCAAGCACAGTGTTCCAAAAGGCACCAATTTAGTTAGTAACTAGAAATTTCAATTACTATGCATTCAGCATACCTGTCCAATGTACCTGATCTCATAGTGCTAATAATCATTTATTGTATGGTGACATAGGAAATTACCTAAATTGTCAAGTTTGCCTTTTTGAATACTTGTAGACTGCACAAGTTTATGGTCCCTAGAGGATCGCGAACAAAACATTGTAGAGATAGCAAGAAAAACAGCCTAAGGCTAAATTCACATATTGCAGATTTGTAGGGGATCAAATCTGCAACAAATCCTCACCAAGTCTGCAAGTAAATCCACGACACACATGTCAGTTGCATATTTAATTGCGGATTTAAACTCCATTGAAGGTGGAAAAAAAATCCATGAATAATCTGTGAACAATCTGCAAGATAGTGGGCATGCTCAGCTGCAGAAGAAAATCTGGGCATGAGCATGTGCAGTACCCCAGAACAGGGACACAACAAAAGTGTTAATTGTTGTATTATCTGTTAATTGAAATGTCTTGATTTACTACTGTATATATTCTTACTCAATGGCATTGTATAGATAGGTCAGGGTTAATAATCCTGACTCAACCCTTTAGGATGCTAGGAGATGTACCTGGGTCCACCATTAGAGTTAGTTCCTACTTGAGTCTACACAGAAGAAGAGCTACTGAGAGGTTCTACTTGTGTTTGCTCCTCAGTACTAGACCTGAGCTCAGAGAACCATCATTTCTGAGATAAGCAACTTCATCAAAAGTGCCCCAGAAAGAGAAGGAAGATTAAAAGGTCCAGAATCTGCAAGACCATGCACTGTAGTCAGACAGCAAAGTACTCTGCTAATCTAAGGCTGATAGAGACTTTGATATTGCGCACCCTTCCACACTTGGCCAGCCATATCTAACATCTGTACCCCTCAGTCCAGGAATTACAGAACATCTACCCAGAACCGCATTGCCAGCCTTGGATTCTGCAGAAAGTGTGAGGGACTCTAGAAAGACAGAGGGAAGGAATACTACACCATTGCTGCTATCCATACACTGCTATTGGGAAGCCTTGTCATTTGCTTGAAACTGTTGGATGTACTACTACTCCTATTCTCTACTGTAGTAAAGAAAGAAATTTATTTATTTCCCACCACTGACCTGGTTATTGACCATCTGCCAGCCATTGTATTTGCATTTACACTCCTGCCAAAATACCCAACACCAAGGGCACTCCAGTCACCATCAGACAGGATCCTCAACAACAGAGTGTGCCCTGAGGGAAGAAAAGGTGCACCCTACTACCCCTGCACGGCCATAGGAGAGTATAGGTGTGAGGACCGCTATTGTGACTGGTGTGTACACTAATTATTGCCAGAGCCATTGTGACTCCCATCCTCCACTCACCATCTGACCACCTGCACCTGCCACTAGGGGGAGCTTAGGAGTTTACTGCATACTGCATAAGGGCTTATGCACACAAACGTATTTTCTTTCCATGCCTGTTTCATTTTTTTTTTTCCAAGACCATATTCGGAACCATTCATTTCAATGGATCCTCTAAAAAAACTGAAGTTACTCCGTGTGCATTCCATTTCCATATGTCCGTATTTCCATTCTGCAAAATAGAACATGTCCTATTATTGTCCTATTAGGGGCTAGATGTTCCATTCAACAAAATATAGAATGCACATGGACAACAGCCGTATTTTTTGTGGATCCGTTTTTTGCGGACCGCAAAATACTTATGGTTGTGTGCATGAGCCCTAAGTCAGTAGGAAAACACAGAGAACCAGTCACAATGTTATAACGAGCAGACAAGCAGAAAGATTGGCACAATCACATTTTCAGAAAACCCAATATATTGGACAGAGCAACTTTTGCTGTATTGCAAGGGGTTATAACATGAATAAAAAAAAAATATATATATATATATCTGGTGTAATGCACACCATTATTATAACTATATCAATGTAAAAAAAAATATATTCTTCCCCAGTAATTTTAGCCCTTTTTAGGTTCTTAATCACCCATCTGCAGCTCTGATCTCTTCACTATTTGTGGGTGGGCAGTAGCTCATTTCATGTGATCATCAAGCACCTGTATTTTCCAGGAGTACACTGCAATCTTGCTATCCGTGGCACCAAGCATGGGATTCAGTCGGTTCCCTCCGGTTCTCCAGATCCGGTTGTTAAAATTACAGCCGGATCGGGGAACCGGTTTACCGGCTGAATCACGATTCGGTGCAGCAGCAGGAGATGTGATGCAGGCCTCTTGCGGCCTGTGTCTCGTGCAGCACCAAGCCCGGCTCAGGCGGACGCGATGACGCAGCCTGCAGCCTATCAGAGGAACAGGAGAGGGAGACGCCTCTCCCTGCTGCAGTGTGCATCTGTATCGCCATCGTCAGGAATCCGAATATTAGGTGCTTCGCTTCGGCTTTGTACACATTTGCTACATAGTTTGTCCTATCAATTATACTCTATTGCTACGTATAAGTTACTCTATACGCTGTTGTGTACGAATTCAATTGATTTGCGATGCAGACTACTCCCTGGTAGCCCCGCCCCCTTCTCCAGCGCGCGAGAAAGACAAGGCAACTCAGGAAATTAAGATGGCGACACAGCGAGGTCCTGACTGGGGAGGCATGGTGTGGGGCACCGACCCCTATGAGGAGAAGGAACCGGAGGAGATCTACGTCTCTCAATATGTCCGGCAGCCTAAGAAGTCGGTTGAGGTGCCCGCTGAGGTGTTCACTCCGCTGGCCGACACGGCGGAGGCGGCAGGAGTTCCCGCTCCGCCGCGGAAGGACTACTTCCTTCGTCAAAATTCTATGGTCCCCGAGGCTGCTTTAACCAAGTTGCGCAGACGTGCACCTCATCCCTTTTTTCCCCCTTTTCAGGTTATTGGGAAGCCCCTTGAAAGATGGTTTTTTAAGGAACCTTTGCTGCTATTTTTTTACCCATTTGGATTACAATTTTACCTACAGTATGTGGATTACAAATTGCAACTGAGTTTGGGGCTCTGCTCCAGTTCTATGACAAGCGTCAGAAAGAAGAAGAGACTTAAACGTGTCCGTGAGCATACTAGGTAGGTGATATTTAAAATGTTTACATTATACATATAATGTATTTGCACTATATTGTTTGCACTGGATTGTTTGCACTAATGTTTTTACCTTTCAGCAACGTTTTCAAGTATGTTGCCCATTGTGTGTATTTCTTTACAGGTACCGCAATGTGTCCTCATATTCACTTTATAGTACTGTGGATGATTGTACTATGCCCATAGCCGGATAGACAGCACCTTACTTGTTCTACCTCAAATATACATACAGCCTCTGAAATCTGGCGATTTCAGATCTGGCCCGGGGTCCGCATGGTGTCAAAACTATGGCGCAAGCCTCGGATCACCTGCTGGATCACCTACTTTTTATGCTGGTTCGGGTGGTGATGTGTGCCATCGTAAATCATAATCCTGGCGGTCCATCAGCCGGACTATGTATTTCAGCTGTGCAGCAGAGCTAAATGATGAGGATCGTCTGGATGCCATTTTCGAATATTCGCTCTGCCTCTGAGGATTGCATGCCGCGGCCTCTCGTTGTACGTGCCTGCGTATTACGTAATCGCGTACACAATAGTTCGCTTAGGATTCGTAAGCTATTTGTACGCTCATGCGTACGTCTTCTAAGAAGTTGCGTACATTTTTTAACTGTACGTTCGTTATTAGTGCGCAAATGTTCGCTAATAGCACATAATAACGTATATTTTGTACGCAAATACAACAAATCTATTCGTCGAATATACGAATCTTAGGAAAACTTCGGCGAATGTTAATTAATTTTTTCAATGATTCGCTCATCTCTGCTCCCAACCATCCCAAATCTGGCATCACTACTGTGTGGGGGGCACAATGGAGACTAGGCAGGGTCGGGACATGTACAGATAGACATTGGGTGGAGTTAGAGATGTGGGTCAGCGCTTTAAAAAACTTGTTGCTGTGCTCATAGTTTGGCTCCTTAGGCTTTTCAAAAGTTGGGTAGTATGTGTGTGTAGTGTATATATGGTATATTTATGTGTGTTGTGTATATATATGTTGTATTTATGTATCTGTACCATGTATATGGTGTATTTATGTGTATGGGTGTTGCATATACTGTATATATGTGATGTATATGTAAACATGTGTCGTGACGCTGCGTGTCCACCGTTGAGTAGGGAACCTGTTGTTAAAAATTTGAATGTAATCCCTCCTCCTTCTCTACTGTCTATAAAGAGAGAGATAGATAGATATTTATTACTATAAATTTAGAAGTAAGAATGAATAAATGAAAGGTATCTGTTCTGCTTAACACGCCAGCACTGAGAGGAGGAAAAGAGCAGAGAAACTACCAAAGAAGAAAATATAATGTACATAAAATGCCTTATACCATTTTTATTACATGTATATTGCAATAATATATCATTTGAATTCCCTATTTATTGTATTGATAACATACTTTTTGAAGGATACCCTTTGAGTTCAGAACTACTTCAAGTTTTGGGGGGATTTAACTCAACTTCTTTGACATCTCTCATCATTCAGTACACAATACGGGAACCAGGTGACTGATGTTTTGTCATCCTTGCCAAAGGCTTTGTACAGCAATCCACTTTGACGTTCCATCATGTGAATGGCACCAAGGTCTAACAGCTGACAGCACATCTAAGCATGGTTTCCTTCTGGTGTGTACTGTCAAATATGTAATTGTATGTTTGTCACAAAATTCTGGCATGCCTCGCCGTTGTGATAAAGGATTCACTGTACATATATTGAGCTGGCAGATAATAGCCAGGAGAAATGTCAGTATTCCAAATAATCCAGTATATTGTGATGACGCCTGAAAGGAACACATCGACAGACAGTTACGTAGGAAGTAAGTTCAGTTCCACTGATTGCAGAAGCAGTATTTCAGAATAGGGTACTTCCAAACTGTTATTGTTATTTAATGCTATTTCATGTATAGTATATCCCGTGGCGTAGCTATAGGGTTCGCAGTGGCCCCTTGCCACTTGCAGGGCCGCACCGCCAATTAGGCAAGGTGTGGCGCGGCCCTGCACACAGTTGGAGGGCAACGGCGGTGGCATGGCAGAGGGAGATGAGCTCTTCCATTGTGGAAGCGCTCATCTCCATCTTCATCTGTATCGCCGTCCTCAGGACGGTGAAACAGAGGCCTGTGCTGCAGGGGAGGGAGAGGCATCTCCCCTGCCCGTTCCTCTGATAGGCTACCCTCTGATAGCTGTACAGCGCGGGACACAGGCCGGAAGAGGCCTGCATCGCATCGCTGCCAGCTCCATGGAGTATAAGTTTTTTGTTTTTTTTTAATTGGTGCAATAACGGACCGGAGCTCTATTGGGGGCACTGGGGGCATTTGTTACTGGCACATGGGGGCACTGGGGGCATTTCTTATTGGCACACGGGGGCACTGGGGGCATTTGTTACTGGCACATAGGGGCACTGGGGCATTTCTTACTAGCACTGGGGGCATTTCTTACTGGCACGTGGGGGACTGGGGGCATTTCTTATTGGCACATGGGGGGACTGGGGGCATTTCTTACTGGCACTGGGGGCATTTCTTACAGGCACTGGGGGCATTTCTTACTGGCACATGGGGGCACTGGGGGCATTTTTTACTGGCACATGGGGGAACTGGGGGCATTTTTTACTGGCACTGGGGGCATTTCTTACTGGCACGTGGGGCACTGGGGGCATTTCTTACTGGCACATGGGGGCACTGGGGGCATTTATTACTGGCACATGGGGGCACTGGGGGCATTTTTTACTGGCACTTGGGGGCATTTCTTACTGGCATATGGGGACACTGGGGGCATTTTTTACTGGCACATGGGGGCATGGGGACACATGGGGACACTGGGGGCATTTTTACTGGCACATGGGGGCACTGGGGGCATGGGGCCACTGGAGACATTTCTTACTGGCACTGGGGGGCATTTCTTACTGGCACATGGGGGCACTGGGTGCATTTCTTACTGGCACATGATTTTGGGGGCATCTATGGGGGTGGGACACTTTTTACTGGCACATGATTTTGGTGGGAAATCAATGGGGGGAGCACTTCTTACTGGCACATTATTGGGGGGAAATTTTGGGGGCACTTCTGGCACATTATTGGGGCACTTTGTACTGGCACATTTATGGGGGGCACTATGGGGGCACTTCTTACTGGCACATTATTGGGAGGCACTATGGGGACACTTCTTACTGGCACATTATTGGGGCACTTCTTACTGGCATATTATTGGGGTGCACTATGGGGGCACTTCTTACTGGCACATTATTGGGGTGCACTATGGGGGCACTTCTTGCTGGCACATTATTGGGGCACTTCTTACTGGCACATTATTGGGGGCACTTCTTACTGGCACATTGGAAGCATTATTACTTCTGGGGCACAGTGGGGACATTAGTACTGTTGGGGCACTATTACTAACAAGTGCACTCTGGCGGAGAATTATTAGTTGGGATTTTGGGGAGCACTATTACTGTGGGGGACACCCTGGCACAGTATCAGCGCAGTTATTTCTGGGGGACGTTATGTTTACACTATTAGTGTCAGGGACACTATTTCCAAAAATTATTGAAGGGCACTATCTGTGTGGTACTAGTGGCACAGTACTGGGGGTGGTAGGATGATTTGTCCAGAAGACGGGAGGATAATGGAAAAGTAATAAACTAAGATTTTTTTCTGTCAAACTGCAGAGATGAGAAATGGCTGAAAAATGGTGTCTGGTCTGAAAGGAGAAGATGAGAAAAGAGAACATCTACATCAGAGGAGACGTCACTGAATGTACGAGGTATGGGGCGCTATATTAGGCTACATTCACACGAACGTTGTGTTTTGCAGTCTGCAAATTGCGGATCCGCAAGAAAAATGGATGATGTTCGTATGGCATCCTTTTTTTGGCGGATCCACTGTAACAATGCCTATCCTTGTCCGCAAAATGGACAAAAATAGGAATGGACATACAGATGCGGACAGTACACAGTGTGCTGTCCGAATTTTTTGCTGACTCATTTAAGTGAATGGGTCCGCAGCTGAGCTGCAAAATATGCGGATCGGAGGCCGTAAAAACAACTGTCGTGTGAATGTAGCCCTACCCTGTATGTTCTGTAGTGATATACGTAATGTTAGGAGGGAAAAGGTTAGGGTGAGAATTTGGGTGGGGGGGTTCAATTTTTGACTTTGCCGGCTGAGGGAAGGGGGGGGGGGGGGCAAGCTGAACTCTTGCACCAGGGCCCATGAGCCTTTAGCCCCTGAATATATCCCACATAACTTTGTATGAAACTTTCTTGAGTCTGTCCTTGCAGGAAGCTAGGTGATGGGCTAAGGCCCACCCCTAGTTCAGGCAGTACTGTGCGATCTTAGGAAGTGAAAGAGAAATGAATTGTTTGGAACTGTGTTTGATACAGTTGGATGTACTACAACTCCCATTCTGCACTTTAGTGTAGTGAGACTTATCTGTGAATAACTGTTGCAACACGAGCCACTACCAGTCCCATCTTCCACTTCACTCCTCCCGGGCCGCAGCACATGGAGACCTACATACTGTAGATTAACCGAGTTCTAAACATAGCCCAAAGAATTATTACCGGTATCTTGCAAGCAGTCATGTGATCCCAGATATGCCAATACATCCCATACAGTGGTACTTGAAATTTTGTGAACCCTTCAGAATTTTCTATATTTCTGCATAAATTTGACCTAAAACTACATCACATAAGTCCTATAAGTACGTAGATAAAGGTAACCTGAAAACTTGAAACAAGTGAGTCGAGAATATTAGACTTAGTCATTTATATATTGAAGAAAATGATCCAATATCACGGCTGTGGGTGGCAAAGATAATTTAAAGGTGAAATTAGAGTCAGGTATTTTTAATCAATGGGATGACATTCAGGTGTGAGTGGGCAACCTATTTTATTTAAAGAACAGGGATCTTTTAAAATCTGATCTTTATAATACATTTGTGGAAGTGTATCATGACACAAGCAAAGGAGATTCCCCACGACCTCAGAAAAAGAGTTGTTGATGCTCATCAGGCTGGAAAAGGTTACAAAACCATCTCCATAGAGTTTGGACTCTATATATCCACAGTCAGACAGACTGTGTACAATGAGAAAACGCAAGATCATTATTTCCCTCCCCAAGAGTGGTCCACCAACAGAGACTGCACCAAAAGCAAGGTGTGTAATAGTGTACAAGGTCATAAAGGAACCCAAGGTGCCCCCTAGGCAATTAGTAACCTTTTCCCTAAGATCTTTTATTCAGGCTCACTTACAGAAATGAATGATGTTTCAGCTTCAACTGAAGCCTTTCTCAAGCATTAGTCCAGCTTTTTTAGGGATCTTCTGGTGACCAGTGTGAACTGACCTGTATGGAAAAACTTTTGCTTTTATTCTGGGGATGACTATGCTGCTGCCTATTCCCCATTTTTGTGATAATTGTATGTCAGTGACTAGTTTTATCTCCAAAGGAAAACATAAATTCTATGTGGTAATGCACATTTGCACTATGACCATAAGTCACCAAGAAGCCCTATATGTTGACAGGTTATCAGGGATGTGAGGTATTTTCTATAAAGAAAGCACAGGCAAACACTGTATTCTACCCACCCAATGACATCAATGCCCTCTTGTCACTTTCATGATGATATTGGACAAACTGTTTAGCCAGAGGAAGTAAAGAGACATGAAAGGAATATTGAGGCTTTACATTTCAAAGAAACAACAAAAGAGATGCGGGAGGACAGATGCCCTAGGTCTTGAGAGATAAGTGAAGGAGGGTGTGCATAATAACAAACACTGAATTCCAATTTGACCTTGCCTGTCCTTCTAATATCTAGGTAGCAACCGTATCACCGTGCATCCTGAACCCCCTGATTCATAAATAGTAAAGACTGCTATAGAGGCAGATGAGTACAGTTGAGAGAGGTAGATGATATCAATCTGCATAGTTAGGCAGATCTATATAACATGCATAGCTGGGTGGCAACCACTCTGGGCACAATAAAGGCTGCCATTAGTGGTTGTCAAGCAGCATTTGAACGATAAAGACAAAAAGCAAGTGGGCAACTCACTTCATATTACATCTCTCTAGTTCCACACTAGAGTTTGGCTTGGCACTGGAACTGCAGCACCAAAGAGGGGAGTCTTTTTTTAATCCATGCACCCTCCATGGCTATATGAACAGGGGTTCCAATCTTGGAAAAAACTTTAAAGGGAATCTGTCAGCTCTGAAACACCCTCCAAACTAGGGTAAGCATTGTATAGTGTAAGTGACGTTGAGTCTGGTTATGTAATTTTTATCTTCATACTCACTTCCATTCTGATGTTGTGCTCCCACAAACCTGCAGTAAAATGCACTCAGTGGACTCCAGCAGTCACTCACATAATGGAGAGGACTCAAAGAAGAGTCCACTGAGTGCATTTTACTGTAGGTTTGTGGGAGCACAGCGTCAGAATGGAAGTGAGTATGAAGATAAAACTTACGTATTCGGATTCAGCATCATTTACACTATACACCGCTTACTCTAGTTCAGGGGCTGTTTCGGAGATGACAGGTTCCCTTTAATGTCTATGAAGCGGGATTGAAGCCCTCTATCAGTAATATGGGGAAGAAACAATGAAATTGATCGCCACTGAATATTAAAGCCATTTTGTTTATTCAAGAGTGGATGATCCCTTTAGAGGAATATGATTTTTTTTTCCCAGGGTGGGCAGGTTTACTGCATACAGTTTTATTAACAATTTCAATGTATAAATAGTAAGGTGCCAAAGCTACGTCTAGAGGATGCTTTAGGTAACCAGCATTGAACTATTTAAGGAGTAACTGGCTGTCACCTTTCCTTGCATGGCTTTTTCAGTAAATAATTGCATAAAATGAAAATAATAGAGCATTTTTTCCAAGAAATCTGTGTTGTGCTGTTGCTTTTTCATTCCTCCTCAGTACTGGTGCTGAGTATGAGTGTGTCAGGACCCACCCGTTTGACAAAGGGAATGGTAACACCCAGTTGTCAATTTAATTATACATTTCTAAGAACATAGGAATGGCACAAAGCCAGGGGCGTTGCTAGGCTAAAACATTCGGGGCCTGGGCCCCTGATGTTTTCTCCCAGGCCCCGAATGTCCTGCCTGTTAACAAATACAATTGTATTGCCATCCTCAGGACGGCAGTACAATTGATTCTAACAGACTGCAAGATATGTAGGACCTTTGATGACATCACAGGTCATGTGATCAGTGCCGTCCAATCCTGCACTGGTCACATGACTGTGACATCATCGCAGGTCTTTTTCAACTCCCCTCTTCTAAACTGAAGAGGAGAATTGTGGGGAAGAAGCTACAGTGAGCTCTGCTACATCAGAAGAGGTAAGTGAAGGGAGAAGCAGAGGGATGCTGGGAGTTGTGGTTATTTAACTGGGACTGTAATGTTATGGCAGAAGGGAGGGATGTTATCATGGGACTGTGTGTTGGAGGTGACTTGGGCAGGGTTCTGTTGGGGTACTTTCACACCTGCGGCATGGGACTCCGGCAGGCTGTTAGGATCCATGCTGCCGGAACTACGCTCTGGCCCCATTCACTGTAATAGGGGCGGGCCACGGATCCGGCTGCAGCATGGCAACCCCTGCCGAGAGATGGCCGGAACAAAAGTACAGCATGTTGTACTTTTGTTCTGGCCACCTCTCGGCAGGGTTTGCCATGCTGCAGCTGGATCCGTGGCTCGCCCCCATTACAGTGAATGGGGCCGGAGTGTAGTTCCAGCCCCACATGTGCACCTGCGGCAGCATGGATCCGGCGGGCTGTTCACCCACCGGAACAGCCTGTCGGAGTCCTCTGCCGCAGGTGTGAAACTAGCCTTAGGCTACTTTCACACTTGCGTTGTAAGGATCCGTTGGTGAGATCCGTCACAGGCTCTCATAAACGGTCCTAAACTGATCAGTTTTGTCCTAATGCATTCTGAATGGAAAAGGATCTGTTCAGAACGCATCAGTTTTGCTTCAGTTCAGTCTCCATTCCGTTTTGGAGGCGGACACTAAAACACTGCTTGTTGTGTTTTGGTGTCCGCATGAAGAAACTGATCCAAACTGTATATTTAAAAGATAATACAACCGGATCCGTTCAGAACAGATGCAGGCGGTTGTATTATCATAACGGAAGCGTTTTTGCTGATCCATGACAGATCCAGCAAAAACGCTGGTGTGAAGGTAGCCTTATTTACTTTGGACTGTGGCGTGGAGTGATGTTATTTACATGGGACTGCATGTTGGATGTGGCTGTCGGAGGGAGGGATATTTACATAGGTCTGTATGTTGATGACGGCTATGGGAATGATGTTATTTACATAGGACTGTATTTGGAGGGGACTGTAAATAGAGAGGGATGTAATTTACATGGGATTGTATATTGACTGTATAGTGATGTTATTTACACAGGAGGGAAATAGCTTTATTTTTACAGGACTGTATGGTGGAAGGGGCTGAGGAATTATAATTTCTTGAGGACACTAAAGGGAGGAATATAACTACAGCGGGCACTTCAGGGCGAGCATTATAACAGTAGGGGGAGCAATATAAATACTGGGGGCACTGTAGGGGTATTATAAATCCAGGGAACATTAGGTGTTTCTTATTATACTGGGGGCTTTATAGGTGTGTGTTATAGATCTGCCTTATTTCTACTAAGAGCACTATGGGGGGCCTTATTACTACTGGGGTCTTGATTATCACTGGGGGAACAATAGGAGGCCTTATTACTACTGGGGGCTCTGTGATGGCATTATTAATACTGGAGGACTCTTCTAGTAATGGGGACAATCTTGGGGAGCATTATCATGCTGGGTCACTGTAGGGTGCAGTGTTACTAATGACTGGAATTACTATTGGTAGCACTGCTACTATGGGGGGGCAATATTATTTCTCCAGGATAGTATTTGGAGGTTTTGGGGGGCACAGTGAACAGTAGGATAAGGCTGTGGGGACTCTAGGTTGGGAGATGATGATAGAAATGTGATGAAGATAAGATGTCTGTGTGTCACACTCGGCAGAGACGAGGAGCGGCTGAGAGAAGTTGTCCGGGCCGAATGGAGAAGGTGATGACAGAGAAGATCTACATCAGCGGAGACGTCACCTGGGAGGCCCTGGATGTGAGGTATGTTCTCCTGTTGGGACGAGGGTCGACATAGAGAATTGGGCCATATTCATTGGGGCTTGGGCCCCGGATCTTTTGAGACCCTAGCAACGCCCCTGCACAAAGCAGAGTTCTAAGAAATAAATCTCCAGCATTTATATTTCATGGAGAATACATATTCACCAACATAGACAACTTTGAAGCCATTTCACGTGGTTATAACTTTATGTTTATCTAAGGCCTCATGCACATGACTGTTTTCTTCTTCAGTGTGTTATCCAACAGGTAACACACTGACCCACACATCTCAGGGAGCCATGTACACATTTGTTTTTTAATAGATCCAGTTGGCTGTTTGGTGTAAAATAGTGCATGTCCTATTGTGATTTGCTTTTCTGGATCAGACTCACCCATTAAAGTCTAGAGGACTGTGAAAGAAAACGGATTGCAAAAGGATGGCTTACGTTTTCCCAAACACCTAACGTGAAACCAAGAAATGATTTCATAGCAACCTGGTACAGAACCTCACAGAACACACTGCTGAGGAACGTTCCAGCACCATAAGCCCAACTGAACAACCTTGTGGACCATGCCAAAAGTAAGACAAAAGAGGCTCCTTCCATTTTCCTTTTTCAGATCGGACACAAATCGGATGCAAAATGGATGCAACTGAGAAAAAAAAACAACAGCATTTTCACTTTTTCCTGATGGAAAACGGACAGAAAAATGAACTCGGTCATGTGTATGAGCAGTAATGGGTCATTTATTAAGACCTGTGTTTTAATAACCCCTTGCCCTGGCGGTGGATCCGCCAAAGTTATGTACAGGCGCCGTCCTAAATGTAAGCCAGATTCCTTGTTGGCTTAACCTTAAACCATTATCTAAGCAGGCTTAGAAAATGATAACTGTCCCCTTCCCCACCCATGCTACGCCTCCTTTTTAGTCCTTGCTTGAGCAGGGAAAAGTCGCAGATTGCAGCACAAACCATTAGGCATACATTTTTTTTACTTTTTCATTCACATGTACACTGTAGGCCTATGAGGACTTGCTTATTTGTGGGGCAGGTTATACTTTCTTATTACACCATTTAATATTCCATACAAAGTATTGGGAAGCTGGAAAAAAAAATATTCATGGGGTGGAAATGGAAAAAATGTGATTCCGCCATTGTTTTACAGGTTTTGTATTTACTGTGCAGGTCAGTACCTGCACTCCAAAACTGAGAGTGCCAAGTAGAGGGCTTTTGAAGCCAAAAAATTCTAGTAGAAAATACCACAGCACTCCATTCATGCATCAATAAGCTTGCTTTTATTGTACAAAATCCAGTGCGGATCAGAATATTTTATATATTCATAGCACACAGCCATTCATAAAAAAGAAAGCTTTGATCATTTATTGACCTTCCTCAGCAACATGAGACTGTGGCTGAAAGCTGGAGGGCATGGAGGCCACTTGTTCAGTTTTCACCTTGGTCACTGAGCTTCATAATAGACACCTCCTGTTCTGTAGAGATTACTTTTCATTAGTCATCTCATTATCATCACAGGCAAGATTATATATAGATAAGTTAACACAGGATCATAGCTATCCTCCCTCTCCCTGCACAATAATGTCTGTACAGGTCACAGAGCATGCCCAGAACACTCTCCCATTGAAGTTATCTCCATGTCTACATGACTGCTGTAACGCTCTGAATACAAATGCAGTTCTTACCTCATGGGTCCCTCACTCTCTGTTTTCTGTTCTAGCAATGATGTTCCAACATAGGGGCATGTGATTCCTGGAACAAGGAGCAGAGAGTGGTAGGGGATCGGGCAGCATTGGTACGGGAACAGTGGGGGACCCATGAGGAGAGCACAGAGTTTATTTTATGTTTGTGTAAGGTGGTGAAACAGCCTCCATTCTGTGAATGCACCTGTTCCTGTAAATATAGTTGTTATTAAACTGACATTTCATTTTTGGCCACAAGATGTCACTGTTTACCACAGGAAAGACTATAGCTCCCTGGAGCAATGACCAAGAGATCCTGTTCGGCAGAGGTGGAGCTTCAGACTGGAGAAGTGTGTGGCAGCCATCTTGAGAGTGTGCTGCAAAGAGGCAGAGGAGAAAGAGCTACTGTCTGTGTTTCCTAGTGTGATCCACAAGTGAGACTATTCCCTAAGGGAGCAAGACTCTGCAAGGAGATCTGGAACAGAGACTGTTGCAATATTACAGACTAGAAGAACTACCATCAGGAGCCCTGCTGAGAGGACAAGTGGAAGCGTCAGTGAGACTGCGTGGTTGCCGGATGAGATCCTCTACCAGATACTTCTGAAAGTTAAGGTACAATTAAGAAAACGAATTGGCCCTTGCAGGGGTATACACTGTGACAATGCCCCTGCCCCTACCGCAATGAAGCTAGAAATTATCTCAATAGTGGCAGTAGTGATTCTAAAATTTAACTTTTAATAAGTACTAATAATATAGTGGAAAATCAACAAACAACATAAATTCTCCTGTATCAGGACAAGTAAGTTAAAAATCCAGACCATTTAAACCAAGGCTGGGTAAGAAAATGGATGGGTCCTACCAGTAACCAAGTAAGTATGTTGGAAGTCACGTCTGGATAGATTCCCCGATGCTGGATTCTGGTTCAATCGTAATGTCATCCGTTATGTACTTTGTATCCAGTAGTGGGTTCTTGTAGCAGGTTCAAAGTGAAGCGGGCGGGCACTAAATCTGGCCCTGAACCGCCCTATAGGGGCTATTGTTTCCCTGATGACCTCCTAATACGGTGGGACACGCGAATTTTACTTTATCCTTGATATATTTTGTAGGGCACCACTTTAGGTAGCTCACTTGTAACTAGATCTTTAGGGCAGATAGAGGCCTTTTAGGAGCAGGGTCATCCAGGGCCTGTATTTAGGGACAGGTTCCGGACGGGGCCGCCCCTTTCGGGGCGACGACTCCGTATTAGGAGGTCATCAGGGAAACAATAGCCCCTATAGGGCGGTTCAGGGCCAGATTTAGTGCCCGCCCGCTTCACTTTGAACCTGCTACAAGAACCCACTACTGGATACAAAGTACATAACGGATGACATTACGATTGAACCAGAATCCAGCATCGGGGAATCTATCCAGACGTGACTTCCAACATACTTACTTGGTTACTGGTAGGACCCATCCATTTTCTTACCCAGCCTTGGTTTAAATGGTCTGGATTTTTAACTTACTTGTCCTGATACAGGAGAATTTATGTTGTTTGTTGATTTTCCACTATATTATTAGTACTTATTAAAAGTTAAATTTTAGAATCACTACTGCCACTATTGAGATAATTGAAAGTTAAGGTACCCAACGGACCCGGGTCAGTGAAAGAACTGAGGCCCACTGTGCAGACACAGTGGGTAACTGTCAAGTACCGTGTGGTTATCGTGACACGTGTTCCATGTTGCTCATGTTTGTGCCCTGGTATTCCGGATTTGGTTGTATGCTGGTTGCCAGGGGCAACGTGTAAATTGGTGGTGTCTCGGTTGTTCTCCGTGACACAGCTTCCATGTTGCTCATGTTTGTGTCCTGGCATTCTGGCTGTGGTAGTAGGCCGTGGTTGCCAGGGGCAACGTGTAGTTTTGGTTGCTGGTATGTTCCCTGATTGCATACTTCCCTCCTTCCCTGTCTGGTTCTCATGGGGTTAACATATTGACCTGGGTGTGGTCACTAGGTGCTTTTATTCTGTTGTTGCTAGCCTGGTGGGTTAGTTGTGCTTCAGCCTCCGTTGGTGCTGGAGCTATGCACCTTTCCTGGGATTCCATCTGCCCAGTCCTTGTGGCCACTTAATATGTCATCGAGGTCTTCCTGAGGTCTTCCCATCCCCTTCCCTTATCCTGGTTATGTGGTGTGTGGTTTATGTACGGGTGGGTGTTTGGTCTGTGACTGCCATGTGTCTTCTGACATGGAGTCCAGACATTTCCTGTATGTATGTGCCTTCGGTGAGAGGGCTCCAGGGTTCCCCGGAGGGGGAACAGCAATACTGTGAGTTGTTGCCGGTGAGCTGGTTCCTGGGTTTGTTGTGTGTACTGAGTCCTGTTAGGTGTTCGGGTTCCAGTACATGTGCCTGGGTTCCAGTCTTTGGTGTGAGGACTGCTGGTGCTTCTATCAGCAGTATCAGCAGGTAAGTTGCCAGGTGCACCGGGACCATCCTGGAGGTGCAGCCAGTGAGTTCTGGATAAGTGTATCCCTACCATCTGTGGCTCTGTGAAGAACGGGGCTCACTGGGTTTCTGCCCTCTGGGTTTGGTTTCTGGTGTTTCCGGTGCACTTGGTTCAGTGGTTTTCCTTGCCACTGGCTTCTTGCCTGCTGATCGGTTTCATCTCACTGTAGTGTATCGGTGTATGCTCGGTGTGGAGTTTCCCCTCCCACACCGTAGCGTGACAGTATGACATATTTGGCCACTTTGCGTGTTTTCCCTTTTCCCTGTTATGCCTTTACCTTCGGTGAGAGGGTGTCTGCATGTTGCGCCTACTGTTTTTTTGGTGTGCATGCTTGTCCTCCGGAGGGAGGGTGAAAGGGGTGGATCTGTTTCAGTTCGGGTCACGGTGACCGTGGTTGTTTGTTGGCTGGCTGCCTTTGACCTAGGTGGGGTTGGGGTTTGCTGGCGGCAGCTTTCTGTTACTTGTGTGACCTGTGTCCTGTGTCTTATTCTCCCCTCATCCATGTCTCAGTTTGCCTGTTATTGGTGCTGTGTTTGCTGGCGGCATTCACTCGGTTTACTGGCTTAGGTCGTGCTGGTTCGGTGATGTTTGCTGGCTGTGGCCTGGTGTGTGTGAATAGGCACTGAGTGTGGATGTCTGTTCGGTTCTGGCACTTTTTGTGTTTGGTGTGAATCGACATTTTTTGTTTGTTAGGTGGTTTGTGTTCCACTTTGCTGTCCCTTGAAAATTTGGGAGAGGGGGAGTAAAGGGGGAGGTAGTGTCACGTACCGTGTGGTTATCGTGACACGTGTTCCATGTTGCTCATGTTTGTGCCCTGGTATTCCGGATTTGGTTGTATGCTGGTTGCCAGGGGCAACGTGTAAATTGGTGGTGTCTCGGTTGTTCTCCGTGACACAGCTTCCATGTTGCTCATGTTTGTGTCCTGGCATTCTGGCTGCGATAGTAGGCCGTGGTTGCCAGGGGCAACGTGTAGTTTTGGTTGCTGGTATGTTCCCTGATTGCATACTTCCCTCCTTCCCTGTCTGGTTCTCATGGGGTTAACATATTGACCTGGGTGTGGTCACTAGGTGCTTTTATTCTGTTGTTGCTAGCCTGGTGGGTTAGTTGTGCTTCAGCCTCCGTTGGTGCTGGAGCTATGCACCTTTCCTGGGATTCCATCTGCCCAGTCCTTGTGGCCACTTAATATGTCATCGAGGTCTTCCTGAGGTCTTCCCATCCCCTTCCCTTATCCTGGTTATGTGGTGTGTGGTTTATGTACGGGTGGGTGTTTGGTCTGTGACTGCCATGTGTCTTCTGACATGGAGTCCAGACATTTCCTGTATGTATGTGCCTTCGGTGAGAGGGCTCCAGGGTTCCCCGGAGGGGGAACAGCAATACTGTGAGTTGTTGCCGGTGAGCTGGTTCCTGGGTTTGTTGTGTGTACTGAGTCCTGTTAGGTGTTCGGGTTCCAGTACATGTGCCTGGGTTCCAGTCTTTGGTGTGAGGACTGCTGGTGCTTCTATCAGCAGTATCAGCAGGTAAGTTGCCAGGTGCACCGGGACCATCCTGGAGGTGCAGCCAGTGAGTTCTGGATAAGTGCATCCCTACCATCTGGGGCTCTGTGAAGAACGGGGCTCACTGGGTTTCTGCCCTCTGGGTTTGGTTTCTGGTGTTTCCGGTGCACTTGGTTCAGTGGTTTTCCTTGCCACTGGCTTCTTGCCTGCTGATCGGTTTCATCTCACTGTAGTGTATCGGTGTATGCTCGGTGTGGAGTTTCCCCTCCCACACCGTAGCGTAACAGTAACCGTGTACGTACCGCATTATGTTATTGGCACCAATTCAGTAGCTACTGGGTAAAAGCCTGAAGATTAGACAGGTGGTTTGCAAGCTACCTTGCTACATAAGTGGGGTTTACTGTGGCAAACAACTAGTTATACTCTTTCTGAGGTTTAGTGTTGATTGGTTAAGTTTGTAAGCGTTTGTGTTATACCGCCGGCGCTCCTGAACCGCACTTACAGAATTGTTCGTGGAGATTAGGGTATTAAAAGGTATAGCTGCTGGGTTACTATAACCTGCAGATAGGCAAAACTGTGGAGAAGCCTGGGCGCACACTGATAGAGTACCGTGCTGTGTAACACAAGTGCCTCAGCCTCAAGCTGAGTGTATGTATATATGCTTGGGGTATTTCCTTCCTACAAATGTTAAATACTTAGTAAAATCTTGTTTTTGTCAATCTGAGTTGGAGTCTCCTTCCTTGTCTGTGACTTCGCTGTATCCTGGGGAGCCCACCCCGGTACACGGCTTACATCTGCACAGCACCATCAACAGTTTACAACACCTTGCCTGGGGTTTTCTGCTGGAAAATCCTGGGTAAGGTGGCCACCCTCATAATCATGTATAGAAAATAGAATAAAATAAAAAATATATATAAAAAAATAAATTAGAAAAAAAGATCTATAAAATATAGGTGATAGTTTCCCTTTAAGTATGGTGGTTCATTTGTATTGTGGGGACAGCAGCCCTTAATGTGTGGTACGATGAAGTGCTCTGGGTAATCCATGAACATCCTAAATAAACTGTAACACTTATTTTTAGCGTCACATATTTCAGCGTTAAATATAGAGCAGAATCTGCCACTGCTGCCATCTCTTTTGGGATGTGTACTTAATTTTGTCTGGATGCCAACAGACTTTGGAGGGTATTAATGGAGATCTTCCAGGTCAGTGCCATAATTGATTGATTGCTAAAGTATTTAGTGCAGGCTTCTTAACAATTCTGCTTCCAACTCCAGGATATCTGGGGAGAAGTCGGTAACATGTTGTTATATAGCCTTAGCCTTAATTTTAATAAATAAAGCCTGGATACAATGGATACAATGCCTGTACTTTACATTCAAGGCTCATTGTGCTGCTTTTTATGCTTTCCTAGAGAACTACCAACAATATCATTAATGTCAAACAAGTAGGACCCAGGAGCAAAGCTAATTACGATTGCTTACAGTTAAGTTATAAATAATACATTTTAAGGAGCACACGTGTGATATAAATATACTAAAAGGGACATTAAACCTAGATAATAATAAAAAAAAAAAAATCAGTTTTTTTTTTCAGTCTTGTATCTATTTGAAGGAGAAAATAGGAATCCATCTCTTACCATCCTCTTAATCTTTAAAGGGGTTTTATACTGAGATTTTTTTTACTCATCAGTATCTGATCGGCGGGAGTCCGACTCTCGGGACCCCTGCCAATCAGCTGTTCGAGAAGGCACCTGTGAGCGCTGCAGCCTTCTATATGCTTTTCCTAGACTGAGTGATGACACGTTCATGTGTCACGTGGCCTAGGCGCAGCTCAGCCCCATTCAAGTGAATGTGATACCGAGCACTGCTATACAATTTACAGCACTAGGAAGCTGCGAGAAGACCGTGGCTCTCACAGGAGCGCTGCTGCTGCCTTCTCAAGACAGCTGATCTTGGGGATCAGACCAATCAGATACTGATGACCTATTCAGAAGATAACACTTTTAAGCAGGACACTGATAAGAGGTGGATCTCATCTAATTTGCCCTCTCAATTGTTCATTGAGGATGAAGAGGTGAAGGGTTACTTAAGAGGGAAGGGATTTAGTGTACGAAAAGTAGGGAGGCTTCTGGTGCTACAATCTGCCTTATAACCTGAAATATAGCAGCCAAAGAACCACCTCTTTTATCATTCTTATTGCACACATGCACTGAAGCCTGATGGGCTTTACATAAGAAAATAGCAGCATAATACATATACATGGCACCTGTTAGGTAGGGTCTCTGTTACAGATTTTTATTTGGGATCCAGCCCGTTTGGTCCAGACTGGTAATTTGGAGTAATGGAAGATACAGGAAGAATTTAACTTATGGAGCTTTACAGAGAAGTTAACATATGGAGTTGTAGTGAACAGAGAGTATTCCTTCTCCTGAAGAAGAGGAAAACAAAAAACATTCCTGTGGGCCATAATGCTAAAATAGGCATGGTACGTAAGGAGTTAAAGACACGATACTACTAGTACTTTAGGGCTTTCAACCCACTTGATTGGTAGAACACAAGAGATATGTATGGAACCTGTTTGTGTTGCCAGAATTATACAGTGGCCCACGAGGAGTTGAGCAGAGCGGCTCTGGCTGCAATAATTATTAACAGTGGCAATCCTCACACCAATTCTCCCTAGGGCCAGGGCAATGATTGGAGGTTGGACTTTTTCTTCCCTTGGGTGCACACCCTGAAGGAAGATGGGGTGTCCTTGATGTTATGAGTGGTGCATGGGTGCCAGATGTCTCTCTTTACTAGAGAACAGTATGGGAGTTGTAGTACATCCAACAACATCAAGACATAATCCAAGGCAAGTCACAGGGCAGTCTCTGTCCAATGGCTGTATATAGGCACATAGCAACAATGATGATAATTAGAGTTGAGCTTTGCTGAATTTTACCAAAAAATTTGCTTCGCGATGAATTACTTTGTCACAAAGTGCATGAAGCCCTCCATTAACCCACTAGGTTCAGGAGATGAGTAGTATTGACAAAATGTTCACTCCCCAATAGCTCCATTAGCAGCTGGCTCTGCCCGACGCCATCGTCGTGGTTGGCGTCCGGCCAGGAGTAGGTGGGACTTATAAGAACGCCGAGTTCCATGTGGAGACGCCACTGCGATTGGTGAGTGAACTTTTGCTTAACACTACTGATCTCCTGAACCTGGGCCTACTGGCTAGTGGTTTCATTGAGGACCTCTCCTCTCTACCACCGAGAGAGGGGCCGCTATTTAGTTCTGGCTAAGGATAGTTGTATATCAATCCATCATGTTTTGCGCTAAACCACACAATTTTATGAGTTTCCAACTGCCACCTGTTATCCCCTGAGGTTCCCCAACCTGTGGGATGAAACATGCCATTTTGAGAGTGGTGTGCATGGGATATTGTTAGGGAATTGTGAGGATCAGGTTCCAGATGGAGTCACCCCTATCAGGGTGGGTGCTAAGTGTTTCTAGGCAGGGCGACATAGGGCCCCATTCCGTTATCAACATAGGGCATAGTAGGGATAGTGACACTACTCTTTGATCCATCTTCAGGTCCTGTTGGTCAGATACTGACCATGTGAAAGTAGAGTATCTGTTTAATACTCTACTAATTTAAAGTTCTGCAATACTTTCTTTAAAAGGAGAATAAATCTGTGCTGGTAACCATCTGTGCTCGGCATTACAGTATCGAATGGACAGCAAAAGTATTGCAATGCCCAGCATTAACCTGTTTAATCTCTCAACAGGTCCTACAATGTTATGAGTACAAGTTTATGGGTCACACTATATCTTGATGGAGGGTGATGAGCACATTTCTTGAAATTCATATGAGGTTTGAATCAATTCTACATGAGAGAAAGGCATGTAAATCAGTCCTCTTTCCAAAAAGAAAAATAAATAATTAAATGTCTCTATATAACACTCAAGTGGAAAATATGCATGAAAACCAGTCTGCCCACCAAAGGGAAAAGAAACCTGAGTGTCTCATATCAGCAATCAGTTCAGCTGCTTGAGAGGCCTTGTATGTAGTCTGGAGGTGGGGGGTGGGGTACTAATTCCTCTTATGGAGAATGTATGAGTATGCGTAAGGAGTATTGTAGGCTAAATAGTGTTACCCTGTGTTTCTGGGAAAAATGTGTGCAAATTAGCATATCTTACATCTAATGGTATCAGAGAGGCCGAGCTATAATTTTCATTTCGGAAGGAAAGCTAATTTGTATATCTTTCCCAGAAACCCAAGCATATACAAATTAGCTTTCCTTCGATAATGAAAAGAATGCTAAGCCTGATGCCAGCAGATATAAGATCTGCTTATTTGCTCATATTTTTCCCAGTAAAAGGGGAGCATTGCCTAGTCTACAATATTCATCACTTGTACTCACACGCTCTTATATCTCCTATAAGGAGAAATAATACCCACCAGACCCCAACCAAGGCATCACAGACAGCTAAGCTAATTCTCTCTGCTCAGCGTTGATGAAAAAAAGCTGTCTTCTGGTATGAAACATGAAGTTCTTTTTTTCCTTTTGGAAGGAAGACTGCTGTGAATGTCTCCTTTTCAGAGGAACATTACACAGAGAGATTTAGTTTTTCTTGCTTTTGGAAGGAGGAATGATCTGTATGTCTCTTTTCTAGAGCAGCATTACATATTGTTTTCTCTTTCTTACTCTTATTTGCCTGAAACGAATCTGAAGAAATTCATGTTCATTAGAATCTGATTTTGTTTAAAGATTCATGATGAATTCTGAATTGATTTGCTCATCTCTAATACATATACTATATTTTTCAGACTATAAGACGTACTGGACCATAAGACGCACCTAGGATACAGATGAGGAATATAAGAAAAATATATATACAGTATATATATTTTTTTCATCAGACCTCAGATTAAAACCCCATCAGACCTCTGTATTAGACCCCCATTCCTCCTTAGACCTCAGATCAGACCCCCAAGCTTCATCAGTCCTCAGATCAGGTGCCCACCAGACCTCTTTATCAGATCTCTCTTTCCTCCTCAGATCAGACCTCCAAGCTCAATCAGACCTCAGATCAGACTTCCATCAGGTCTCCTGGATCAGATCCTCATTCCTCCTCAGACCTCAAATCAGACCCCCAAGCTCCATCAGAACTTAGATCAGACACCCAAGGTGGTTTAGACAAAAAAATAAATAAATAAATGAACTTACTTTTCCTACTCCAGACCATGTGCTCGTCTTGGACTCCTCTGCCTGGTCCTCTTCTGGGCCCCACACTACACTGTGTCCTGACGTTGCACAGTGTCAGTTCATAGTGTGTACCTACATGCACTATGTCTTGATGCTACAGTGCTGGCCAAAAGTATTGGCACCCCTGCAATTCTGTCAGATAATACTCAATTTCTTCCAGAAAATGATTGCAATTACAAATGCTTTGGTAATAATATCTTCATTTATTTTGCTTGCAATGAAAAAACACAAAAGAGAATGAAAAAAAGTCAAATAATTGATCATTTTACACAAAACTCCAAAAATGGGCCGGAAAAAGGCACCCTCAGTCTAATACTTGGTAGCACAACCTTTAGACAAAATAACTGCGAACAACCGGTTCCGGTAACCATCAATGAGTTTCTTACAATGCTCTGCTGGAATTTTAGACCATTCTTCTTTGGCAAATTGCTCCAGGTCCCTGAGATTTGAAGGGTGCCTTCTCCAAACTGCCATTTTGAGATCTCTCCACAGGTGTTCTATGGGATTCAGATCTGGACTCATTGCTGGCCACTTTAGTGCTTTCTCTCAAATCATTTTCTAGTGCTTTTTGAAGTGTGTTTTGGGTCATTGTCCTGCTGGAAGACCCATGACCTCTGAGGGAGACCCAGCTTTCTCACACTGGGCCCTACATTATGCTGCAAAATTTGTTGGTAGTCTTCAGACTTCATAATGCCATGCACACGGTCAAGCAGTCCAGTGCCAGAGGCAGCAAAGCAACCCCAAAACATCAGGGAACCTCCACCATGTTTGACTGTAGGGACCGTGTTCTTTTCTTTGAAGACCTCTTTTTTTTCCCTGTAAACTCTATGTTGATGCCTTTTCCCAAAAAGCTCTACTTTTGTCTCATCTGACCAGAGAACATTCTTCCAAAAAGTTTTTGGCTTTCTCGGGTAAGTTTTGGCAAACTGCAGGCTGGCTTTTTTATGTCTCTGGGTCAGAAGTGGGGTCTTCCTGGGTATCCTACCATAGAGTCCCTTTTCATTCAGACGCCGACGGATAGTACGGGTTGACACTGTTGTACCCTCGGACTGCAGGGCAGCTAGAACTTGTTTGGATGTTAGTCGAGGTTCTTTAGCCACCATCCGCACAATCTTTCGTTGAAATCTCTTGTCAATTTTTCTTTTCCGTCCACATCTAGGGAGGTTAGCCACAGTGCCATGGGCTTTAAACTTCTTGATGACACTGCGCACGGTAGACACAGGAACATTCAGGTCTTTGGAGATGGACTTGTAGCCTTGAGATTGCTCATGCTTCCTCACAATTTTGCTTCTCAAGTCCTCAGACAGTTCTTTGGTCTTCTTTCTTTTCTCCATGCTCAATGTGGTACACACAAGGACACAGGACAGAGGTTGAGTCAACTTTAATCCATTTCAACTGGCTGCAAGTGTGATTTAGTTATTGCCACCACCTGTTATGTGCCACAGGTAAGTAACAGGTGCTGTTAATTACACAAATTAGAGAAGCATCACATGATTTTTCAAAGGGTGCCAATACTTTTGTCCACCCCCTTTTTTATGTTTGGTGTGGAATTATATCCAATTTGGCTTTTTGACAATTCTTTTTGTGGTTTTCCATTGAAGACAAATTAAATGAAGATATTATTACCAAAGCGTTTGTGATTGCAATCATTTTCTGGAAGAAATTGAGTATTATCTGACAGAATTGCAGGGGCGCCAATACTTTTGGCCAGAACTGTATATGCAGTCAGGACACAATGTAGAGCAGGGCCCAGAAGAAGACCAGGGTGCAGTGAGAACAGCCAGTGCAGCGCTTCACTCATTGTTACCCGGGCCTCCTGCATACTAATGACCACTTCCATAATGGAAGCCGTCTTTAGCATTCTCACTATAAGACACACTGCAATTTTCCCAGTGCTTTGGGGTCTTATAGTCAGAAAAAAAGAAATATATATATCTATATATATATTCCCTTTCAAGAATTTATTTTGATTAATTATATCATGAAAGTAACATTGTGTTCTCCTCCAACGCTTAATTGCTGTTAATTAATCTGCATTGTTATCTCAGCAGGTATTGAGAGGATGAGTCTGTCCCAGTTTTTTTACCAGCATGCAGATATGTCCAGCATCAGAGGACATTTGTGCAATTATGTGACATCACAAAATACTAAAGTAGGCTACCAGGCTTCCATTTATAACAAGTTCACAGATGCAAAACTAGGTCAGCAACATTGTTTCTTCTAATAACATCAGTTATGGTCAAATATAACCTTATTACACTGACCTTTTACAGTTTTAATCAATGGACTGTTCAAGGCACACAGATTTATGACTGCTTTGAGTTTTTATATTGGCAAGAATGTAAAAATGTATGTTAATTCTCATAAATGACTGGTTCCAAGGAAATTGGAATGTCAAATTTTTAAAGGGGTTGTCGAGCCTTACGTTATATGGACAACCCACTGATTTGTATTGACACTGTGTAATTCTCAAATTTTCCCTGGCTGGTGTAGGGAAATGATACACTTACTTTCAGCTTTCCTCACTTATTACAAATGATCACTGGGGGTCACAGCCAGGGGACACTTTGTGATAAGATTATTGGAAAAAGGACAACAAATAAGGATTGTCTAAAGTGGTGAATTCCTTTAAAGATTATTCTGAGCCAAGAGGGCCCAGTAAAGGAGGATTCGGGAAACTGTTGATTAAACACTCTTTGGTCAACAGTTGTTACTTATGCAGGCTAAATAATTAAGGTGGAAACTATTACAATGACATTACAATTCCCACATGAATTGTCAATCAGCTTTTTGAAACAAAATTTTTGGAAACAAAATCAATAGGCAGATTTGCCATTCAGGGGTCTTAAAGGGTTTAGTGATCACTCAGCTGTACTGGTTTAAAGAAATAATGGCAATTAAATTTAATAACTATGAAGAGGCCCATGTTTAGGAGGTTCTACACCTTTTGATTACTGATTATTGGCCGGGGTCCGACACCTGGGATCCACGCCAATCAGCTGTTTGAGAAGGCAATGGAGCTCACAGTAGTGCCACGGCCTTCTTACTGTTTTCCGCAGGCCCAGTTATGACATGACTATTATCACTGGTCTGGGCACGGCAAAGAGCAAGAAAACCACAGCAGAAAAAAAAACAGTCACTCACTGAAAATCTGTATTAAAAGTAACGGCTCATGCACATGACCAAATTTGTTATTTGGTACGCAAATCATAGATCCGCAAAATATGAATGAGGTACATGTGTTGTCCACATTTTTTGCATCATTTTGTGGACATGTTCTATTTTTTTGAGGAACTGACATACAGATGCGTATGATCCATGTGCTTTCTACATCCATATGTCAGTTCCACAAAAGATAGAAAATGTCCTATACTTGGCCACAAAATACAGACCAAGGACCCATTGAAGTCAATGAATACACAAAAATGCGGATGCAACACAGACGGTATCTGTATTTAGCGGAATCTCTCATTTGTGGACTGCAAAATACATACCGTCATGTGCATGAGGCCTAAAACAGAACTTTCTAATGTGGTGGCTCCAAAGTAAAAGACTAATACATGAATAGGGAGGAAAGATCAACACCACAGTGTCAGAAGATAAATTATCATGACACAATAGAAGAGAAGTATAGATCAGAACAATAATAAGAAGTCGGATAAAAAAGATATCCTTGCCAAGAAGAAATATGGAAATCACTTTGTCCTAGAAATAGATGTCAAAGCATTCGGTATCTATATCACATGTACTCATATACTTCATAAATGATAAACTACGGGAAAATGAAAAATGAACACCTAGAAGGAGTTAAGATAAAAAGCCTATTTTACAATGCATGGTGTTACAGGTTGTGAGTTCCAAGATCCTTAATTTACATACAGATGCTTCATAGACTTTTTATTTTGTCTGGAACACTGTTGAGTTTTGTCTGACAGCATTGTCTTTTGTCTTCTCTGTTACAGGACTCGTGATTGGGTGTTGTTGAAGTGTTCACAATGTCTGCTAGACGAAGATGTGCACTATTTGTGCAATTATTGGATTTTGAAAAGGGCTGAATAGTGGGACTGAGACGCTGCATGGTCCATCTGTGAAATCCAGAAGAGATGGATGAAAAATTTCAGTAGTGCATTGGTGGTGTCCACATTGGTCAGAGGAGGACACTCATACATGTAGTCAGGGTTCTGGACGGTCAAGACAGACAGATGCAAGCCAACATTGGTCTTTGCTAATGATCTCTCATCATCTTCAAGTGTGTCTGCACAATAGCTGTGAGAAAACCTACTGGAGGCATGAATGGCAAACAGTAGCGTTCAGTGATAAAAGAAAGTTCTGCCTTCGTACTTATGATGACCGCATTAGTGTTTGCAAGAGGACTAGAGAGCACCTACTAACATCCTACATCATGCAGATACACCAGGTGTGGCTTGAAGCGCCATTAATTACCATGCCCATTTCCGGCTGGTATTTGTGGATGGAACTTTGACCAACCTTCTGAATGTCCAGGACATTGTGGAACCAGTTCTACTCCCCTTTTTGATGATTAGAATATACGAAGTTCCAACAAGATAACTGACCCTGCAGTAGATCCTAACATAAAGGGGACACCATCCTGGTTGTGTGACCATTGACCAAGCAAGACTAGCAGTTTATACTTTGTCAGTCTCAGCCCAATCACTTTAAGTTTTTCAGGTGTTTTCACCTAGTGTAATTTTCTCACTATCATAGGGGGTGGCCACTATATTTTACTAGCTGCACATTTGCTGGGAATAAGTAGCTATTATTAGACCCATCAATGCCTGATCTTTTAATATGTCTCATTTATGTTTAATTGCCAGTCGACTTACCTGCACCCCATGTGCTGCCCAAATGGATGCTGATGGAGGATCCTGTCCATCCGCAGCCTCTATTATGCACTGTTTTCCCTGTTTGTCTCCAGTGTAACTCAATGGAGGCTGCTAATGGATGAGACCCTCCATCAGTTGCCATTTTGAGGGCACAGGGCCAGGAAGCAGGTAAGCAGACCCTCAAGTAAACATAAATTAGACATTTTAAATCATCAGTCATCGGCATAGACAGTTTAATAATGCCTTTCACTAGTTGCATGTAAGTGCTGTTCCCAGCACATGTGGAGATAGTAGCCACCACCTTTATTAGGAATGAAGGAATAATTACCTCATCTTTCTCCTGACATTTTTCTACTGCCTTTTAAAAGTTTCAAAGCCTTGATTTTCTACAACTTCCTGGGCACCTTGATAAGTGCATATATTTTCAGAAAAATCACCAATCTTGTCCATAGGCTGTATGAGCTATATAAAAAATACCAACACAATGCATACCGTATTCATGGTATCAAATCCCATATTTATTGTATAATTAATCTAAACAAAACATATGATATAAAAGTAGATAAAAGCAGATGCACAACTACAATACTGGCGTCTATTAAGGCGGACCACCCTCTGTATAAGAGCTCATGCACACGGCCGTTGTGTGGCCCGGTTGTGTGAACACTGTGTCACGAATGTGGACCCATTCACTTGAAAGCGCCCGCAATCCGTAAGGAGCGGTGCAGAACGGAGGCATGGAAGCACTACGGAGCACTTCCATGGAGTTCTTCTCCATGCCTCCGCACAGCAATAAAAATAGATCTATATTTTTTTCAGTGCGGACAGATCACGGACCCATTAAAGTTGAATGGGTCTGGATTCGTCTACAGCAGCCACATGGATGCTGCCCGTGCATTGAGGACCACAAATTGCAGTCCCCAATGCACAGAATGGCTGACACACGTCCATGTGCATGAGCCCTAAAGATATCAGCAACATCTGAGGCCTCTTTCACACATCAGGGAATCACGTGCATGTGCTATCCCACCATTCTTCACAGACAGCATATGTATCCTTCAGGGGTTTATCACGGAAGTATGCCCTATTTCATCCATGATTACGAATCCCTCACACACACTATAGTCTATGGGTCCATGAAAGCAATGGTCACAAGCCGGATGCCATCCATGTTTGGTCTGTGGTGTTCATGGACGATTGGTGGGAGGTGCTCTAGAAACTAAATTTCAGCCTGGCAGTCTACGTGGAATACAGATGACATGCGGAAGGCAAAAAATGGACACATGGCCCAAACACAGATTATTCATAGACATCCTCGCGGATAAACCATTGACTATCTGACACGGATGTCATCATCAACATAGGCACATGAAAGAGGCCTAACTGTGGACAATAATATGCTGCATGTGCAACATGAATCTAACCAAATCCTCTGGTATAAAATAACAGTGTAACACTAAGTAAATAATCACACATCTCGCTCAGATGCTTCCTCTGAGGAAACCAGAGGCATGCTGCTAGAGAAAGTATTTAAGAGAAACTTGGTCGGTATAACTAACATTTCAACCTATGCCTCATATATTTACTTAGTGCTATACTGTTATTTTATGCCTGAAGATATGGTTAGATACATGTCATCCATGCTGTAGGTTATTGTCCACTGGTAGACATTGCTGACATTTTTATATAGCGGGTGATCTCAGCTTACTAGACCCAAGTGTGGTAGTTGTGAATCTGCTTTGTGCTTTCTATGTATCTATGAATCTATCTACAAGTGCACCTCAATAAATTAGAATATCATCAAAAAGTTTTTTCTTTCTTTCAGTAATACAGTTCAAAAAGTGAAACACATATATAGAGTCATTACAAACAGAGTGAACTTTTTCAAGTGTTTATTTATGTTAATGTTGATGATTATGGCTTACAGCCAAGGAAAACCCAAAATGAATTATCTCAGAAAATTAGAATAATTAACCCAAAACACCTGCAAAGGCTTCCTAAGCCTTTAAAAAGGTCCCTTAGTCTGGTTCAGTAGACGACACAATCATGGGGAAGACTACTGACTTGACAGATGTGCAGAAGGCTGTCATTGACACACTGCACAAGGAGGATAAGCCACAAAAGGTCATTGCTAAAGAAGCTGGCTGTTCACAGTGTGCTGTATCAAAGCATATTAAACGGTTATTCCCATCTTGGACAATCGCTAGGATATGCCCCCATTGTCCTATATCGAGAACGGGGCCCCCGAAAGTGAAGGAGGGCGCACCGCGCATGCACGGCCACCCTCCGTTCATTTGTATGGGGCCGCCGAAAATAGCCGAGCGCTGGCTCGGCTATTTCCGTTGGCTCCATAGAAATGAATGGGAGCGCACCGCGCATGCACGGCCCAGCTCCCATTCATTTGTATAGAGCCAACGGAAATAGCCGAGCCAGTGCTTGGCTATTTTCGGCGGCCCATTACAAATGAATGGAGGGTGGCCGCGCATGCGCGGTGCGCCCTCCTTCACTTTCGGGGCCCCGTTCTCGATATAGGTGCGGGTCCCAGCGGTGGGACCCGCACCTATAGGACGATGGGGGCATATCCTAGCGATATGCCCCCATTGTCCAAGATGGGAATAACCCTTTAATGGAAAGTGGAAGGAAAAAGGATGGTAGAAAAAGGTGCGCATGCAATAGGGAGAACTGCAGCCTTGATAGGATTGTTAAAAAAAGGGGGAGATTCACAAGGAGTGGACTGCTGCTGGAGTCAGTGCTTCAAGAGCCACCACACATAGACGTATCCAGGACATGGGCTACAAGTGTTGCATTCCATGTGTCAAGCCACTCATGACCAATAGACAACGCCAGAAGAGTCTTACCTGGGCCAAGGAGAAAGAGAACTGGACTGTTGCTCAGTGGTCAAAGGTATTGTTCTCAGATGAAAGTTAAATTTTGCTTCATTTGGAAATTAAGGTCCCAGAGTCTGGAGGAAGAGTGGAGAGGCACTCAATCCAAGCTGCTTGAGGTCTAGTGTGAAGTTTCCACAATCGGTGATGGTTTGGGGAGAAATGTCATCTGCTGGTGTAGGTCCACTGTGTTTTATGAAGACCAAAGTCAGTGCAGCTGTCTACCAGGAAATATTAGAGCACTTCATGCTTCCCTCTGTCGACAAGCTTTTTGGAGATGGAATTTTTATTTTTCAGCAGGACTTGGCACCTGTCCACACTGCCAAAACTACCAATACCTGGTTTAAAAACCACAGTATCATGGTGCTTGATTGGCCAGCAAACTCGCCTGACCTTAACCCCATAGAGAATCTACGGGATATTGTCAAGAGGAAGATGAGAGACACCAGACCCAACAATGCAGAAGAGCTGGAGGCTGCTATCAAAGCAACCTGGGCTTCCATAACACCTCTGCAGTGCCACAGGCTGATGACCTCCATGCCATGCCGCATTGATGCAGTCATTCATGAAAAAGGAGCCCCAACCAAGCATTGAGTACATTTACTGTACATACTGTTCATTTGGCCAACATTTCTGTGTTAAAAAAAAAAATTACAGTTGGTCTAATATAATATTCTAATTTTCTGAGATAATGGATTTTGGGTTTTCCTTGGCTGTAAGCCATAATCATCAACATTAACAGAAATAAACACTTGAAAAGGTTCACTCTGTTTGTAATGACTCTATATAATATATGTGTTTCACTTTTTGAATTGAATTACTGAAAAAAAACTTTTTGATGATATTCTAATTTATTGAGATGCACTTGTATCTATAATCTATCTAATATCTATTTTTTATCTATCTATGTTTTTTTTTTTTTATTTAACTCTCCCATTATTTCTCACCTCCTGCTGTTTATGACACTTGAAATTTTCTAGGTTCTTTGATAAAGCCTGATGTTGTGTCACTGCAATCAAGACCAAAGATCCGGTGCCAACAATCAAGGCTTTCAAGTGCTATTTTGGCACACGAAACCAAGAAACTGTGTTAACTCCTTCCTGATTGCAGGTATTGTCCTACTAAGTATATTCACCCTTGCCTACTGTGGTTAACAGCTTTTTCTAATCTGACTCATGGATGCTTGATAATGACAGCTAGGATTACACTATGTATAACTTCTGCTTCATCCCCAAATATGGAATTACATAAAATATGTTATATAATTGAAGGACACAGTTGGCCCAGATCCCATACATGGCATACTGGGTGAGCTTTATGGTAGCATTGCATGATATTACATAAACGGTTTGATTAACATCTGCCACAAGATCAGCACATTTATCTCCTGAGCTGCTGAGGACTTCCACTATTCAATCTCCCACTGTATACTTTCCTGTATCCTGCAGAGATGTCCTTGGTGACATACTGTACAGTAATATAACTTAAATTACTAAAATAAACTAATTACTGCCCCCCTTCTTACTAGAGATGAGCAAATCAGTTCTAAATGAATCAAACATGTTTGGAAAAAATGTGGCTTCCAAACAAAGCTGAAGTTTTTGAGATTTGTTTCCTATGAATTGCTGAAAATGGCATCCACTGTTTTGCATTTTAGTATAGAAATGAGCACAGCAGGTCATGAAAGATTAAGACAGAGAATCACAAGACTGGCTGGCAGGCCTGCCCATAATGCCTTGCAGTCATCCTCAGCCAATGAAGAGGAACAATATAGACATGTGTCATGGGCAGATCCCAGGCAGGAAAGCCATATGTCTTCTGAGCAGGGGCGTAGCTATAGGTGGTGCAGAGGTAGCAGTCGCTACTGGGCCCAGGAGCCTGAGGGGGCCCAAAGACCCTTGTGCCACATAAAAAGACACTGGTATTATAGAAAGTGCATGCTGGGAGGGCTCTGTTTAGTGTGGCCAGACATCGGGTTTCAGACCGGACAGTCCAGTTTTCTGGCTCCCTGTCCTCCGTCTGGCGCAGGGCTTGGATGGATAGAGAGATGTTCTCCCTTTCAGAAGCTCATACTTAGACAGCAGCATTGTGCTATCTGAACGTGAGCTGCAGCAACATATTAACTGACTGATGCTTCTCTCACCTCCAATCAGTCCCGGCGGACATGACTCTCTGTGGCTGACTGAGGGGAAGAGAAGCACCATGGGCTGTCCCTAGCTCATCTTCCATCTTTCAGTCTGAAAGTTCTCCCCCCCCTTTTTTTCCACCGGCAAAAGACATGGCTTAACGGAATGGAGGCGTGGCTTCATGAAATCGAGAACGTGGTTTAGCAGTTTAGGGCGTGGTTTGTAAGGTCCAGCTTTCTGGGGTAAAGCCAGTGGCCTCCCTTGTACTGTTATAAATTTTGCACTGGGGCCCAGAATGTTCAAGTTAGTCCTCTGGCTGGAGGGAAGGGTTTAGATCAAGAATTTGGCATGGGGGGATGTTGTTTCAATTTTTGCCTCAAGGCACTGAGGAATGGGGGTCCAAGGTGAACCCTTGCACCAGGGCCCATGAGCCTTTAGCTACGCCCCTGCTGTTGAGCTTGTATATTGAAGTGGCAAGACATCTCTGCCACAGACAAAGCAAAGAAAGACAATTATATTTAGACACAAAACTAATACAGCAGGTTCAGGCTCTTATAGGGAAAAAAATTAGAGATTTAGTTATATAGAATGAGTTAATTCTTGAGAGAGAGAAGGGTCAGTTATTTAGTGTAGTGTGTGTTACTTTGCTGCTGTCAGCAATTTACATCCGTTGAGGCACTGTTTGCACTGCACATCAACATTTAAAGCTACAGTACTACTTTTTTCTAACGTACAGAAGCCAGCTTAATTTATAGCTACAAAAATCGTACTAGTTGAAAAAATGTACTAGTTGATTAACTGTTTAGCTGAAAAAAGTGTTGCTTAATTTAATCAATTGTTTGGTCTAATTGTGCAAGTGTTGCAAATGTTATTAGAAATATGTCATCTATCACAGACTGGAGTACGTCACCTGACATGTTGTTATACATCACTCACTATTACATTGTAGTGGACTTCAATTGCACATTTTGTTTTAAAAAATGTTTGCAAATTCAGTTACAAAAATTCCATCTATCACAGGCTAGTGTACCTGACCTGATGTGTTGTGCGTCACTCACTTGCATATTGTAACTTTGTCCAGCAATATAGTGTGACTCACTGTTATTTAAATAGTCTTCAAATTAAAATGTCGGATAAACAAGGTAATGGAAAATGAAAGACTCATGCCATGTCGTCTGCAAGTGAGAATGTGGGTGGCTGTAGTAGTACAAGAAGCAGCAGCTAACCGAGTTTGCTTAACACGATGAAACTTTTTTCAAGATATAAAAAAACACCTAAACAACCAGGTTCACTCATCTATGCATTGTGCCCTTTGTTAAATACCCTGTTCCCTGATCCCACAGACTTCTGGGTCATCAGATGAGAACAGTGGCTGGAACTGGCCCTGTTTAATATCGGTGTGCTGTCTTGTCCAGCCTCCAGTGTACTTTCAGAGATGATATTCAGCTTGGCAGTTGGTGTCGTCACACAGAAGCAGACAAAATTGTCCACCACAAGTATAGAAAATATTACATTTGTGAAAAAGAATCTGGCATGGGTCCCTGAGGATTTTCACACAACTCTGGGTGATGCCAATGAGAAGATCTGCTATTGTTGACAGTGGCTATTTCAGGTTCCTTACTTCAGGATATCAGGTTCCTTACTGTACTGCTGCTGCGGCTCCTACTACTTTACTTCTACACAGCACAGCTTACATGTACCTTGTCCATCAGGTTCCATACCTTGGTGTTGCTGCTACTGAAAAAGGGAACATTTTTGGACTGTTTGTTCAGAACATGCCACTGCTTTTTCCACTACTACCGTTTACATAAATATGGGCAGACATCTGACCCTATTAAGGGATTATTTTTGGACCACTTGTTCAGAACAAGCCATTGCTTTTTCCGATACTACTGTGTGTATATAAACACAGACAGGCATCTGTCACAAATAAGGGAAACATTTTGCCATGTTTTTTTAAATATAAAAAGCACAAGAAATCCGTTTTTAAACAGCCTTTTTGCTACCACAAACAAACTTTTTCACTCATAGCTATATATGTCATGGTCACGTTAAAATGACTACTACTATCTTCCTGTGCTCACTTCCTTACATGACGGTACTGATGTCACTTACAACTTCATATTACGTCCACAGCATGAATGGACAGTGGACACTACCTTCATGAATATCAGCGAATATGCCTACTAAAATACTCTTTGTCCTGGGAAGGACCAACTCTGTTTTACATTTATGGCTTGCCTTGTTATTAGAGATGAGCGAATCATTCAAAATTTTATTCGCCGAACTTTTCATAAGATTCGTATATTCTACGAATCTATTTGACGAATCTGCGTACAAATCATACGTTATTATGTGGCGTTTTGCGAACATTCGCGCACTAATAACGAACGTTCAGTTTTAAAAGGTATGCAAGGTATGCAGTTTTAAAAGGTATGACGGTCTTTGCTGGAGAGGAATGGTGGAGCAGGAGGAATGCTTTGAGTCTGACCCCTGGCTACATATGGATACTGTATCAGTAGATGACAGCAGATCATCCGGCTGAGACTGAGATGAGCGTGCCATCCACTCCACTACCTCATCCACTTTCTCCTCCACTACAATTTTGCGCCTTGGTGGGTTAGCCCGGTGGAACACCGGCCAAGTATTGCGAATACTACAAGTAGAAGCTCCGGCTACAGGTCCTTTGGCACTGCTGCCCTGTGCCACCTTCTCCTTTTTTTTAAAGCTCGAGGTCTGGCTGGAACTGGACCTCTTTTGCTTATTCATTTCAGACATTTTTCACTTGACTCTGTGGCCCTGCAGCTGGTCTTTGTCTTTGTCCCTGTCTCTTTATCTCTCTCCCTGTCTCTCTCTCCCTGCCTGATTAATTACTAGCCCTGCACTTGCCCTACACTTGCCCTGCAGTATCCCTGATGTGTAATATGGATTCCCAGAACAATTACACCCCAATTTCAACAACACAGGTCTCAGTCTTTAGGAACTTCACACACAGTGCTTCTGCTCGTTTCAGCAGTCGCAGCAGAAGTGATGCATCACTGGCTGACCGAGCCTGAGCCAATCAGAGTAAGCCCTGCCCACTAGGTCAGGTGACTGCTTTCTTCCCGGGCTTTTGCACACGAATAACGAACTAACAGTAAAAGTTCGCTAAGTAATTGAATTTCTACGCAACAGCGTATAGAGTAACTTATACGTAGCATTAGCGTACAATTTATCGGACAAGTACGTAGCGAATGCGCAGAAAGCCTTAGGAACATTTTCAAATCTTAACGGAGCGAATCTCCAAATATTCGCAGCTATAAATTTCCAAGATTCGATACGAATCGGCGAATAGATTCGCTCATCTCTACTTGTTATGTCTAGTTCATTCCTCACTAACATCATCCCATGAACAGAAAGGTGATTTCCTCCAGAAAGATCAACACACTCTTCTTATGTTGCTGTGCGTATTCTCAGGTTCTGAGACTGGCTATAATTTATTCTTCAACTGCTCACTTCTAAATATTATTATGTCTGTGTTCAACTACTATTATATTATCTCCAACATATGGAGGAGAATACCATATCTCCAATTAGCTTCTGTTTAAGCAAGAAGAGACAGAGTTAAAGGGGTTGCCTAACTTCAGCAAATGGCATTTATTATGTACACAAGGTTGATACAAGGCACTTACTAATGTATTGTGATTGTCTATATAGCTTCCTTTGCTGGCTTGATTTTTTCAGTGCTTCATACACTGGTCGTATTCAAGGGTTACAACCACCCTGTAATCCAGCAGTGGTGGCTGTGCTTGCACACTATAGGAAAAATTGCTGACGTGAAACAACCCCCTTTCATGTCAGTGCCTCGAACTTTGCCTTAAGGGGATATTTGAGAGAAATATGGCTGCTTTCTTCCACTTAAGCACCAGCCTTTTCATGTGCTGTGTCTGGTAGTGCAGTTCAGCTTCATTCAATTCAAAATAATCTGAGTTGCAATATCAGGTATCATCCATGAACAAGAGTGGCGCTGTTGTTTTTACAATCTCATGCAGCTCCTTTAAGGCTTATATTAACTGGTTGAACTTAACCTCTTTATAACCCCATGACCAGAAAATGTATATGTAAGAGAATTCTTGGCTAAGAATTCCATAACGACAGCATCAGCCGATTATCAAAAACATTTCCAGCCGTAAAATATATGTTCAAGCAGTGGAAAAAAACTACAGTCTACGTCTATGGAGCTATAAATAGGACTTTGCTGAAATTCATTATTCGTCTGTGCAGAAAAACATCACAAGCGCGGTCAGCAGATTAACCCTTAGATTCCCACTTGTTTGTGTTTTTCGTAGTTATTCAAAGCGTGCTTACTTAGTATAACGATAGCAACCATTGCAGCTCCATAAAAGGTTGTCACGAGGGCCAGCGAACAGTATTTCCACCACAAATGTTAATAATTGTATAGAAGTAGCAGTTTTAATTAGACATTATTTCCCACTGTAATTAGATCACTTTATATACTTTTTATATATAGTTATTTGGTCACTTTATGTTGGCATTATTTCAGCATTGTATAGCGGTACTTTTTGTTGCACTGCTACTTAGGTATTGTACAGTGAGGTATTTTTGTTTTGTATGGTGGTGTTAGCACTGCATAAGACTGTTATTTAGGCTGCTATATGGATGTTTTAGTGGTTGCCACTTTCATATGTGCACCATGCTGTATGACACTACATGATATTTGTACATTGTATCACCATACAACACATGATGCATGATCTACTGTAAATTACACCTGCTCTGGTTGTCATTTAAAAGCAGGTTACAGGACTAGAATGGAACTTTAATTTGTCTGCAGAACTGGCAATCATACAAGCTGGGGTATCATTACAGGGAAATTTCCCGGTGGGCCGATGCCCAGGGGGCCGCCTCGGCCCTCCTCACGGCCGGCTAGTGGAAGTTTTTGGAGATGTATTTTGTGCTGCTGGCAGTATTTTGTGATGTTCTGTGGTATTTGGCTCTGTTGGGGTGACATAATGTGGCACAATATGGTATTGCTGGCCCTGCCTTCCATCAGTTTGGACCCAAGTACAAAACAGGGTCACTTTTAGCATTTTTCCAGGGCCACTTTAAGTTCCCAGTCCGGTCCTGTCAGGGGTGCATACATAACAGTCTCATCCCCTGTACCTGCGGGGGCCTGAAGACCTCTGTCTTTAGAAAAATATAAACAAATTTCATATTAGTGCTTCAAGTTACTCTCTGCAGCCATGAGTCCTGTCTCCTACCTTTTTTTTTCTGCTCCAAGCTGTGACAACATGTGTGAGTTTGCTGTGTCAGGGTGCAGCTACTTTTTGGGTGATATAGCAGATGGAATATTTTTTAAATATCTTTACTTTTTTGCCTTTACATATAATATTACAGCTCATCCACAATATATATCCTAATATCAGAAATAGAAAAAAAAATGTATTACATAACCAGCACTCCCATATCTTAGAAAATTATTAATTTGATTATTAGTAAGAGAAAAAAAATCTTTCATATTCAACTTTTCATCCTCCAAATTATACCAATTTTCCAAAGCTGGTACTGATTCTGAGAGCCAAACCCTTCCAATCATCAGCAGCACCAAACATAAACATCTCATAAGAGAGATTCTACTTTTCGAGCCAATGACTAATTGAGATTTACCATATCACCTAAGATCACATACTCCAGAGCCAACCAACTTGTTTTCATCTTCAATTAAATCGAGTCCTAGGTTCCAAAATACCCGAATCTTATGACAACTTCAATATGCAGGAAATCTGCATTCTGTTACAATATCTGTTCATGTGCTCCATTGTATGCCATGTGGGCTGGTTGCTGAATTCTGGTGGTGTGTATCTAGGGCCATGTGTCGGTGTGGCAGTGCACATTCGCTTCTGTGTTCGTGTATGTCTCTCTGTTCAGTAAGGCAGGGGTTAATTGCTTGCTGTATGTTCTGTGTTCCTTGTAGAGGTTCATCCCTCTTTCTGAGCATGTGCACCTGTGGGTGTTTTGGGCTAATGAGCTCAGCTATATGTTCTGTGTATCCCGCCCCTTGGCTGAGCAACAGAAACAGTTCCTGTATATGAATCTGTAGTTCCGTTGCTGTTCTCTGTCCAGTCCTTGCCAGTCTGTATGTCTGATCTGTCTCCGTTGTCATGTCCTGTTCATATTTAAGTTCCTGCCGTGTTCTGCCAGTGTTTCCTTGCTTGTTTGGTCTCAGTTTAGTTCTGTTCATGTTTTGTCATCCATTCTGATGTTCTCCTCTTGTTCCAGTCTGCCTGTTGTGGTCTTCCAGAGACCTGTGATTTTAGTCATAGTTCCTGTTCAGACTGTGTCTGTGGTTATGTGCATTTCCTGATCATGCCTGTGTTCCTGAGCCTTAGGGTCAGCTGTCAAGTATCCCGAGACCATCCCAGGAAGTAGAGATCTGGTCGCTAACCCGTAGCGAAGTCCACATCCCTCTTTAGTAGTTAAAAGGTAAATACCAGGGAGGCCCTAGAATAATGCCCTTAGGGTCTGGCCCAACGTCATACCGGTTACTTGGAACAGTGGTTCCACATTACTGTCTTGATCCAGAATTAGTGGTTCTGTAACACATTTTCTTCAGTACACCTAGGACAATTTGAATTTCCCCTGACACCTATTTTATAAAGAAAAAGATGGACAATGGAAGAAGTTACATCTTCTAGCCACAGATACTCTTTTCTGCCCTTTTAGCTTTAGTTACTGCATGTCCTGAAGGAGGAGGAGGCGGGAAACATAAAAAGGGTAAAATACAGGCAGGCCATGAGGCTGCTAAGAGCCCTAAGGGTGAAGGGGTCCAGCCCTGTTTTATCACTTTGCTATTAAAGAGGTTATCCAATTCTAAAAATGCCCCTCAATGCCCGGCTCCTCCTATAGATCATACTTGCTCTCCTCCCTGGGGGTAGAGCCAATAGCAGGCAATGACAGTGACCAGCATCACGAGTCCTGGCCTGGATTCCAGTGAGGGAGGCAACTGTTGTCTGAATGAGGATGTAGTCTGATATCCAATTCCTATTCCTTCCCCCTCTCCAGCCAATTACATTTCTTAAACTAGCACATCCATTAATCCTGCGCCTTCTTCGGAGATGATAATCCAGCTGTGAACTTTCTTATTTTTCTCTTCTACGGGTAGATAAGAGAAAAGCAGGTGCTTAACAATGGATTTGTAGTGAGACTCATAACCCTGCGCAATGGGATTTCAGAACGAAAATATCACTTGAATAACATCTTCATTGTCAATTTATGCAAACAAAGTAGCAGCAACAGATGAGAAAACATTAGAAAAGACATAATGGACAGAAGGGGAAGACGTAGCCATTGTACTTGGAATCTCACCAGCTGTCGGCACATACAGTAGCTTGTTAAGTAACGTGAAATCAGCAGCATGTGGGGCTTAGGAGAAAGAATTGCTGCCAGAATTGTGTGTTTTTCTGTGTCTTTAAAAAGAGTGCTCCATAGATTGCAGTTCCTTATAGGTTGCAGTGCTCCATAAATTGCAGTTCTTTATATGTTGCGGTTCTCCATAGATTGCAGTCCTTTATAGGTTTTAAGGCTCCATAGATTGCAGTCCTTTATAGATTTTAGGGCTCCATAGATTGCAGTCCTTCATAGGTTTTAGGGCTCCATAGATTGCAGTCCCTTATACAGTAAGTAGTAGTTGTCTCTAGATTGCAGTTCTTTATAGGTTGTAGGGCTCCCTGGATTGTACTCTTCCAAAGATTGCAGTTCTCCACAGAGAACAATCGTTCACAGATCACAGTACTTAATAGTTTGAAGTCTTCCATAGATAACACTCCTTAATAGACCTTAATAGACTGCAGTCTCCCATAAATTTTTGCCCTCCACAGAGACTAGCCTTCCACAGACTGCAGTTTTCTATAGATTATAACCCCCCAAAGATTGCAGTCCTTTACAAGTGCAGTCCACCATAGATTACAGCCTTCATCATAGATTGTATTACTGCATAGACTGTAGTCTTCCATACATTGTGATTCTTCATAGATTATAATCCTCCATAGATTGCAGTCCTTCATAAATTGCAGTCCATCAGATTGCAGTCCTCTACATATTATAATTCCCTATAGATTGCATGCTTGATTTTGGTAACAGCATTGCATTAAAAGAAATATACATAGAAAGTTGGTTGGAATTTGGTTTTCTTCCATCAAAGTTCTTTAAAGGGTTTTTCCCATGAAGACAATCTATCCCTTAGCAACATGATAGGGGATGTGTCTGATCTCTAGAGCCTCTGCTGATCACGAAAATGGGAGCCCATGCTCCCTGTTTGAATGGAGTGGCAGCTCAATAGGACTGCCAAAGATAACCAAGTTCAAGGGCTCAGTTATCTCTGACTGCCTCATACAGCTGAATGGAAGGGCAGAACGCATGCGTGACCGCCGCCACTCCATTTAAACAGGGTTGCATGGGCCCCCGTTCTTGAGAACCTGTTGCTAGAAGATAAGTTGTCTTCCTGGGACAACCCCTTTAACCTTACAAGTGAGTTTTTTTTTTTATAGATCCCAATGCCAGTCTGATAATCCAGTATAGCTGATCATCATGCAGATATACCAGGTTTTGTTCACGGTAGATTACAGGAATTTTACATTGTATGTAATATATATATAGTGTAGAGATGAGCGAATCATCCAAAATTCGCTTCGCCGAATGTTCGTCGAACTTTTAAAAGGTTCGTACCTCATACGAATCTTTTCGGCGAAGCTGCGTACAAATCATACGTTATTATGTGCTGTTTTGCGAACATTCGCGCACTAATAACGAACGTACAGTTGTTAAAGGTACTCAACTTTTGTGAACACGTACACATGAGCGTAAAAATTGCGTACGAAAATTACGGGCTTTGCTGGAGTGGAATGCTGGAGCAGGAGGAACGCTCTGAGTCTGACCCCTGGCTACATATGGATACTGTATCAGCAGATGACAGCAGATCATCCGGCTGTGATTGAGATGAGTGTGCCATTCACTCCACTACTTCAACCACTTTCTTCTGCACTACAATTTTGCGCCTTAGTGGGTTAACCCAGTGGAACAGTGGCCAAGTAAAAGCTCCGGCTACAGGTCCTTTGGCACTGCTGCCCTGTGCCACCTTCTCCTTTATTTTGGAGCTCGTGGTCTGGCTGGAACCCTTTTGCTTTCCCATGCCATACATTTTCACTTGACTGTGGCCCTGCAGCTGGTCTTTGTCTCTCTCCCTATCTCTCTCCCTGTCTCTCTCCCTGCCTGATTAATTACTAGCCCTGCACTGGCCGTGCACTTGCCCTGCACTGGCCCTGCAGTATCCCTGATATGTGTAATATGAATTCCCAGAACAATTACACCCCAATTTTAACAAAACAGTTCTCTGTCTCTCAGAACTTCACAGATAGTGCTTCTGCTTGTCTCAGCAGTCGCAGCACAACTGATGCGTCACTGGCTTACCGAGCCTGAGCCAATCAGAGCAAGCCCTTCCCACTAGGTCAGGTGACTGCTTTCTTCCCGGGCTTTTTGCCGCACGAAAAACGAACAGTAAAAGTTAGCTAATTAACTGAATTCGTACGCATCAGCGTATAAAGTAACTTATACATAACATTAGCGTACAATTTATCGGACAAGTACTTAGCGAATGCGTAGAAAGCTTTAAGCACATTTTCGAATCTAACGAAGCGAATCTCAAAAAATCCGGATTCGCTTTGCAGCGGAAAATTTCCAAGATTCGTATCGAATATACGAAGCGGCGAATAGATTAGCTCATCTCTAATATATATATACAGTAAAGACCAAAAGTTTGGACACACCTTCTCATTCAAAGAGTTTTCTGTATTTTCATGACTATGAAAATTGTAGATTCACACTGAAGGCATCAAAACTATGAATTAACACATGTGGAATTATATACTTAACAAAAAAGTGTGAAACAACTGAAAATATGTCTTATATTCTAGGTTTTTCAAAGTAGCCACCTTCTGCTTTGATTACTGCTTTGCACACTCTTGGCATTCTCTTGATGAGCTTCAAGAGGTAGTCACCTGAAATAGTTTTCACTTCACAGGTGTGCCCTGTCATGTTTAATAAGTGGGATTTCTTGCCTTATAAATGGGGTTGGGACCATGAGTTGTGTTGGGCAGAAGTCAGGTGGATACACAGCTGATAGTCCTACTGAATAGACTGTTAGAATTTGTATTATGGCAAGAAAAAAGCAGCTAAGTAAAGAAAAACGAGTGGCCATCATTACTTTAAGAAATGAAGGTCAGTCAGTCCAAAAAATTGGGAAAATTTTGAAAGTGTGCCCAAGTGCAGTCGCAAAAACCATCAAGCGCTACAAAGAAACTGGCTCACATGAGGACCGCCCAGGAAAGGAAGACCAAGAGTCACCTCTGCTGCGGAGGATAAGTTCATCCGAGTCACCAGCCTCAGAAATCGCAGGTTAAAAGCAGCTCAGATTAGAGACCAGGTCAATGCCACACAGAGTTCTAGCAGCAGACACATCTTTACAACAACTGTTAAGAGGAGACTGTGTGCAGCAGGCCTTCATGGTAAAATAGCTGCTAGGAAACCACTGCTAAGGACAGGCAACAAGCAGAAGAGACTTGTTTGGGCTAAAGAACACAAGGAATGGACATTAGACCAGTGGAAATCTGTGCTTTGGTCTGATGAGTCCAAATTTGAGATCTTTGGTTCCAACCACCGTGTCTTTGTGCGACGCAGAAAAGGTGAACGGATGGACTCTACATGCCTGGTTCCCACCGTGAAGCATGGAGGTGGAGGTGTGATGGTATGGGGGTGCTTTGCTGGTGACACTGTTGGGGATTTATTCAAAATTGAAGGCATACTGAACCAGCATGGCTACCACAGCATCTTGCAGCGGCATGCTATTCCATCCAGTTTGCGTTTAGTTGGACCAGGACAATGACCCCAAACACACAAGAAGGAGAGTAATGGGGTGCTACGCCAGATGACCTGGCCTCCACAGTCACCAGACCTGAACCCAATCGAGATGGTTTGGGGTGAGCTGGACCGCAGAGTGAAGGCAAAAGGGCCAGCAAGTGCTAAGCATCTCTGGGAACTCCTTCAAGACTGTTGGAATACCATTTCAGGTGACTACCTCTTGAAGCTCATCAAGAGAATGCCAAGAGTGTGCAAAGCAGTAATCAAAGCAAAAGGTGGCTACTTTGAAGAACCTAGAATATAAGACATATTTTCAGTTGTTTCACACTTTTTTTGTTAAGTATATCATTCCACATGTGTTAATTCATAGTTTTGATGCCTTCAGTGTGAATCTACAATTTTCATAGTCATGAAAATACAGAAAACTCTTTGAATGAGAAGGTGTGTCCAAACATGTCACTCTCCTGTGATGTGAATGTCATTTCTTCAGTTTTACTCTACCCCTCAGCTGCTGCCCTCTCAATATTGATTGATTTTCCATTAGTTAAAAGAAAAAGCCATTTTATTTCACGACATGATGTCTTACGTGTTTAGGCCTAGCAGGATAGTAATTTATATTTTAACATACACATCCAAGAAAATATTGATCTTTCTGTTTAGATCAATACTGTGCTGTTATCAGAAGTCCCATGTTGTGCAGCATCTCATGGTCTACGAGTGCAGACAGTTCCCAGCTATATATAGGAATGGGAACTTGTTTGTGTATTAGTGCAGCAAATCTGGAGTATCCAAGCACCAGAGACAGAATTCAATACACGCGTTGCACTAGATAAGTGGGTCATCTGGACAGCCGCAGGGATCTCCGCACAAGGGAGTCCACAGGAAGCACATGAATAGTGTTCTCATTTTATGTCCTGAGTAAATACATGAAAACAAGAGCAGGTCATCCTATCTGGTTTAAATTAAGGCTGTATCCCCCATTGGACTATAAATTTAATATAATACTGAACAGAACTAATCGATCAGCTCATTGTTCCTCTGCTCGGACTGTCTCATTTGCTTGGACAGTCGAGGAAACAATCCACTGAATGTGAAGTTAAAAACTTCACCACCAGGGGTAGATTCAGATAAAGCATACCTTCAGGCTTTTTTAAATCCACAGAGAAAAATCTAGAGCTACAACACAGGAACCCCAGCAGCAGGTCGAGGCTTTTCGGTCTATGAACTGTCATTACTCATGACTAATAAAATAATGTCATGTAATATCTGCTGGACCTTCCAGACAATAGCTGTAATCTGCAGCAGACACTGACAGCAATTTTCCTGTAGCCCCCCCACAGGGACAATGAAGCATTACACAGTTCTCACCAATTCTAATGGTCTGTTTATGTAATGCAGGTCCTTCAGAGAGTAAAGGAGATGATCTTTCAAGTGGCTCTCTGCTCCAACTAATGTAAGTTCCTTTCAACTGGAAAAATCCAGCACCTTAAATGAAATTCTGAGTGTTCATCCCATCACATCATTCCTCCGGATACAGCATATTTTTTATAACTTATTTGAGGAGCTTTCTCCAATACTTACCAAGGAATGCACTATAGTGTAAGGGAAGAGACAACTGACATCTGTGATCAGTGGTAGTCAGCAGTGGGACTCTGTAGATACAGGATACGTTTTGATTCTGAGAAAACCCCTTTAAAGGGGTATTCCCATCGCAGACATCGCTAGGATATGCCCCCATTATCTGATAGGTGTGGGTCCCACATCTGGGATCTGCACCTATCTCGTGAATGCAGCTGAAAATGAAGTCAGCAAAGTGGTGGCTGGTGGTGCCAGGTCTGGCCATCATCAAGTGTTCCTATTCACCCCTGACGAAAATAGCTGAGCGGCGTGCTCGGTTATTTTTGGAATCCCCATAGAAATTAATGGAATCGATTCACTTCTATGGGGCTGACAGAAATAGCCGAGCCAGTGCTCGGCTATTTTCGGTGGCCCCATAGAAATGAATGGAAGGTGGCTGCACATGCCTGGTGAGCCCTCCTTCACTTTGCTGGCTGCATTTACAAGATAGGTGCAGGTCCCAGAGGTGGGACCTGCACCTATCAGACAATGGGGGCATATCCTAGCGATATGCCCCATTGTCTGAGATCGGAAAACCCCTTTAATTCACAAAAGTGCATTATTAAAAATAACCTGTCACATTACAGATGCTGGCCAGTCTGCAAGCAGCACAGTATAAATCAAGATTTGCTTGGTAGATTGCTCAGTCTGGGTTTGTGACTCCAGGGGTACCACCCACTGGACCCATGACAGATTCCATTCAAAAGACATCACATATACCAAAACAATTTGGGCACCTGCTCTTATCTATAAAGTATACAATTCTACATTACCAGTAGTTGGTACCATGATGTGTAGCTGTTGATTTGGATATCAGAACCTAAATAGATCCAAAATTCTGTGCTGGTAGGTTAGATAATAGACTGGCGCTATTCTTTTTGTCTGCTGTTACCATTAGGCTAGTTTCACACTAGCGCTAAAATCTTCCGGCAAGTTGTTCTGGTAGAGGAACAGCCTGCCTGACTTCATCGTATACAGAAGACGTGAAAGGCTGGAGCGCTGCCTTCCTATTGACTATAATGGGACCCAGCGAGGATCTAGCCTGTTGCCGGCATTAGTGCCGGGATTACGCCAAATATCGCTACAAGCAGCGTTTTTTGTCTGCCCGAATCCCAGGACTTATACCGGAAACAGGCCGCATCAGGCTATGCTGGATATGATGAGCTCCAGCAGGCTGTTCCTCTGCCAGATTTTAGCTAGTGTGAAACCAGTCTTAGAAGTTCACTGCATACAGTTCTCATTGAGCTCAATAAGGGTCTTTTCACACTTTGTCGGCAGTCTACATACAACGTATACGAAAACTCCAGGCGCGTATGTTAAATAGACCTATAGAACCCCATCATACAGTTGGGGGCCAAAAGATTGCACTTTTGGTCTCTGTCAGGTTTCCAGTTTTCACCGCATGGAATATTGCAATTACCCTGCTCTACAAACATACTGTGCCATCCAGTACAGAACACATATTGTGTGGTATACATTTACGGTATACATTTATGACCATCTATACCGGATGGAGTGGCATCTGTTAAATGCATGTAGCTGAGGTTTTTGTCAGGAAATCCCACCAACAGAAACCCAACCCAACAGAAACCCTGGGCACCGTGAAAAGAGCCAAACATGTCTGTCATTAGCAACCTTGTCCTAGTGGTAGTAACATGAATTCCTGGAAGTTGCAGGTACTGGGAGCGGACGCTTGATGCCAAATTTTCATCAGCTACATCACAGTCAGATTTGTTTTAGTTGTAACAACTCAAATATTTGCAAACAAACTTGTAAAGGACACACCATTACAAACATTTCCGAGGACTACAGTCTCCCATTTCAAACCTTTCCTTTCTGCCTCTTAATTCAGTATGGGCGACATTTGCAGATATGTTCTAGGCTAAGATAAAAACAGAAATTGTTTTGTACATAAATCTTGACGGTCGCGCTCATCCTGAGTGACATGTCATTTAGGAATAATGAGACAGGGGTGGTACAGGATGAATTGTCAGTGCTCGGCTTCTGTCAAGCACAGCTGAAAAGCTGACGTCTTTGGCGCCGGTTCAAGTTAGAGTCTTTTCAATGAGAATGAATAGACGGAGAAGTGTTCTAGATTGTAAATAAAGGGAAGGCACTGAGTAGAATAAAAATAGATATGTCCGATATGGAGCCTTGCCAGCTCAGGAGGTATAACTGTCCAGCATTTACCATAGTGAAGTAGCTCAATGTCACTACACTGGACAGAATGCATGAAATCTTATGCAGACCAAATGTTAAAACACCTCTATCTGAAAGACATCAATTAGACGGGTAATAAAAGTGTACCGGGTGAGGGACATCCTCTAGGCCCACTTCCATAGAAGCAAATACAACCATCTAAAAAGACTACAGTGGTCAGAAGGGCGAGAAATGTTAAACTGTATTTTCAACAACCTTACTGATTTTGATAGAAAGCAGATCTTCACATGGGAAAAGGGACATGGTCCCCACTGCATGTTGCAGTCTGAATATCATAGGCAGGCCTTTGTAGAGCTAATACACATACAGTAGTTGTGTTGTACAGATTTACAATATGGCACTCATAGAATGCTATATGTCCATACTGTACCTCCATGTGCCACAGAGTTCATACAGAGCCATTTGTAGGATTTTTTTTTCTAATAAATGAATACGAATCTGCATAAAAAAAAAATATTATGGCACATTATGTGCTTTTGTGGGACATTATAGTGCCATAAGGAGACACCATATGGAGTCACACATACATAGTGCTTATAGCTTCATAATACTTAACCATAGGGAAACTGCATACCATTATATAGGCTCTGTGCTGCTCATGGTTTTACTGTGGTTATCTGAATAAGACCCTAAGGTAGAATTATACTGAGGGGAGATTTATCAAAACTGGTGTATAGGAAAACTGGCTCAGTGACCCATAGCAACCAATCAGATTTCACCTTTCATTTTCCAATGGAGCTCTGAAAAATGAAAGGTGAAATCTGATTGGTTGCTATAGGCAACTAAACCAGTTTCCCTTTACACCAGGTTTGATAAATCACCCCCTTAGAGTCGGCTGGAGCCTGCCAGGGATAATTCTGAGGGCCCATTCAACTGGGCTCTGTGTGCCGTATGATATCATAACTGGAAGGTCCTCTGATGGGCCAGTTTGACAATATGAATGTTACCAAATATTTTCCTATCAAGAATAAATAGGTTTTGTACTGCCAAAATATAGGACTATGAGGCAGAAGTGGTGTTGGTAGGACAACTTGGGGATTACTTGCTGTCTTGAGTTGTCTCAGCCATAGTTGTCTCAGAACATTACCAGTTGGCCACAAAGTACAATTTCTGTTGTAGTTGCTGCTATAATGAAATATTGGACCATCTGGGGCTAGTTACTGTAATAAATGGTTCAAGAATCACATGATCATGTGATATTCCAATTGTACACAAGTTCTACTGCTGAGCAATATGTATGAGAAGCCTTTATGTGGCTCAGTTTTCATGGAGTCCTCAAACAGGCCTGGAGCCACGTTTGAAAGCTTTGGTCAACCAGCCCTTTCCTTCTACTCTGCTGATTGACTATTTTGGTTCACATGTCATTATGGGCAAAACACAATATCTGAAAATGAAAACCACTTGTGTTATTCTCCATCTAACAATAAAATCCAATCAAAATATGAGTCAACCACTCCCAGCCACAGGAGAGAAAGGGGGCAGTAGTGGAGTTCAAGTAAAATTTGATTCTGAAACTGAGTTTTCTGCAATTTCTTAAAATTTCTTAAAATTTGGATCATAAATTACATCTGACACCTTGATTTGCTTTAAGCGCTTGGAAATGAAACTATAAAGTTGGCAGCTGGGAAATGAAATATTTGGAATTTATGGCTCTGCACTAAGCATAACACAGTATATCAGCTTTGCTTGGAATGTTACTTTAAGGACCATTTTGTATGTTAAATTCATAGAAATGTGCATATACTGTACCTCCCAGAATTAACTCCTTCCTGCCTTTTCACATAGTATCAAGGAAGGGACCTTTTCTGCATGCTCACATATATTTTCATGATGGTGGCCACATGGGTCAAATAATCCGTGATTATGGAGTAGTAGTAAATATAACAGTAAAAGGCACATTTCCAAAGTATATCACAATATAGTCTTCTCCCAATAGCTACATACACGCAGCAACAATTATGGTAGTTGCAGTACTCCTTGACTCTTTCTTTCTCTAAGGACATGTTGCTGTCTCTGTTAGTTACCACAGCTGTATTATACTGTTCTTGTAAACGTCTTTTGTAATTCCCAGACCGAGGGGTGCAGAATTTAGACACGGGTGGCAAGTCCATCTCAAAGTGCGGTTGATACTAGAGGCAATAGTCCTTCCCATAGCAGTAAAGTCTCTTTCACCGTAAATGAGCAAATACCTTACTAACTTTATTTTGAACTATGGGGGCACTGGGGACACTTTCTACTGGCACATGATTTTGGGGGGCAATCAATGGGGGGAGCACTTCTTACCGGCACATTATTGGGGGGAAATTTTGGGGGCACTTCTGGCACATTATTGGGGCACTTCTTACTGGCACATTATTGGGGGAACTATGGGGGCACTTCTTACTTCTTACTGGCACATTATTGGGGAGCACTTCTTACTGGCACATTATTGGGGCACTTCTTACTGGCACATTATTGGGGGGCACTATGGGGGCACTTCTTACTGGCACATTATTGGGGCACTTCTTACTGGCACATTATTGGGGCACTATGGGGGCTCTTCTTACTGGCACATTACTGGGGGGCACTATGGGGGCATCTACTGAGGCCACAAAGAAGGGGTATTTTATATGGGGTGCTCTGTATAGAGGCATTTTATACTGGGACACATTATGGCGGGTACTATGGGGGCATCTATGGGGGGCACTAAGAAGGGGTATTTTATACTTGCAAATTATGGGGGACACTGAGGGCATCTACTGGGGCACTATGTAGGGGCATTTTATACTGGTACATTATGGGGGCACTATGATGAAGGGGGAGAGGAGCACTATGGGGCCATTTACTGAGGGCACTATATAGAGGTATTTTATACTGGCACATTATGGGGGCACTATGGGGACATTAGCTCAACTGGGGGCATTTTTTTTGCACTGGCACACATAAAGGGGCATTTTTGTACTGTCACATTATAAGGAGAATTATTACTACTGGGGTTGTCTGGGGAACATGATTACTAGTATGGGCACTATGGAAGCATTATTACTTCTGGGGCACAGTGGGGACATTAGTACTTTTGGGGGCACTATTACTAACAAGTGCACTCTGGCGGAGAATTATTAGTTGGGACTTTGGGGAGCACTATTACTGTGGGGGACACCCTGGCACAGTATCAGCGCAGTTATTTCTGGGGGACGTTATGTTTACACTATTACTGTCAGGGACACTATTTGCTGGGCGCAGTTATTTTAGGACACTGTGTGCCAATAATTATTGAAGGGCACTATCTGTGTGGTACTAGTGGCACAGTACTGGGGGTGGTAGGATGATTTGTCCAGAAGATAGGAGGATGATGGAAAAGTAATAAACTAAGATTTTTTTCTGTCAAACTGCAGAAATGAGAAATGGCTGAAAAATGGCGGTCTGGTCTGAAAGGAGAAGATGAGGAAAGAGAACATCTACATCAGAGGAGACGTCACTGGATGTACGAGGTATGGGGCGCTGTATTAGACTACATTCACATGAACGTTGTGTTTTGCGGTCTGCAAATTGCGGATCCGCAAAAAAAAGGATGATGTTCCGTATGGCATCCATTTTTTTTGCGGATCCACTGTAACAATGCCTATCCTTGTCCGCAAAACGGACAAAAATAGGACATGTTCTATTATTTTGCGGGGCTACGGAACGGACATGCGGATAACACACAGTGTGCTGTCTGCATTTTTTGGTGAGCCATTGAAGTGAATGGGTCTGCATCTGAGCTGCAAAATATGCGGATCGGAGGCCGCAAAAACAACTGTCGTGTGAATGTAGCCTTACCCTGTATGTTCTGTGGAGATATACGTAATGTTAGGAGGGAGGTTAGGGTGAGAATTTGGTATGGGGGGGGGGGGGGGTTTCAATTTTTGGCCAGCAGAAAGCTGAACTCTTGCACCAGGGCCCATGAGCCTTTAGCTACGCCCCTGGTTACAGCCCCATCAAAGACAGAGATTGGAAGCCACTGATGGAAGGAGGGCAGGCTAAAAGATAGCTGAGTGCCAAACAATCAAGAGAGAGACCCAACTTAGTTGCCAGAGTACAAGCCCAGACTGGAATATGACAGAATAGATGTTGAGGTCTATCAATCTACCATTCTATCTACCTATCCAGCCTGAAGCACCTGTCACTGTTGTACTGGTTGCTAATGGTACCAATCAACAATGGCTGAGCTGAACACTCATAATGTAACCCTCCTAATGCTGCACTGCATTTTGGCTTGTACCATAGATATTTAAAAATTATCAGACAAAATGTACTGACAACATGCCTTTTTTACTGACTGACAGCTATTTATCAGTTGCAATTCATCCAACTGGATTTGTTTTTATTCATCGGCCAAAAGTACAGATGGACAGCCAATCATCCACATACCTGAGGCTCGGTTGCAATCTAATCTCTGTGGCCAGCTTTAGCTTTTACAATAAAAGATTAAGGTACACTTCTAATATAAATCCAATGCTTCCACATTCTAAACTGTCAGAGCCAGTACAAAACAAGGGATGCTAAGATCAGTAGCACGAAGGACCTCCAATGCTGTTCATGATGACTAGACTATAATACACTATGAAACGTAGGATCTGTACAAGTAATACAATGCACTTAGGTTATCTGGTTTAGGAAACCTATTTCAATGACTCTATTAGTGAATTCTGACTGAAATAGATGGGGTGGGGTGTCTTTCTTCCAGAAGCCTCATTTCTATTTCTATTACGCAGAGCAGAGAGCAGATACAAAGAGTATTTCTAGCTTGGAGGACCCAGAACCACTATACTTTAACATTACACAGATGGCCTATTGATTTCAATGTAAAATGTGTAATACATAATGTAAACTGTGGTGGCACTGCAGTAACATCTTTCTGTTAATGTCCTACACAGATAACCACTGATTGCTGCTGTGCAATCAATAAGAACGGAAACAAATTTATTATTAAGATATTCTCAGGATACTCTGTGATGAGAACATCATTAAAACAGAGTTGCCACTTACACCCAACGTCCGTCACACAATCTTTAAAGTGAAAATCCTCATTTTAGTTCATAGAATGAGTTGCTGATAGCAGTCACATATATTGACGTAAGTGGTTCTGGAGATAGCTGAAATTATGAAGGAGGAGCAGGGAATATTTCAGTATCCAACTAGAGTAAAGTGTCTGATCACAGCGAACCATAGACTGTTAGGTCTCTCTCTGGATGAAGGATCTAGCGAAAACAGGTATAGGCTTATTCATCTTCATTCTCTTGCTAAAATTTGCGTTGGTTTGTTTCTCATGCCACCTTGGAAGTTGGGGCTCTATTTTTCTGATATAGACCATGCATAGACCTAAACAAAGCTGACTGCATACTGGTTGCTCATCGATCTCAATAAATAAACCAGTATGCAGCAAGCTTCTAAGCTCCCTCTAGTGGTGTCTACAGGTGGCAGTCAGTCATGCTATCGTTTAAATTCATATCCTGTGCATAGGAGTTGTAGCTCTTTATTAGAAAAATTGAACTCCAAATGCCATAAAGATATATTAAGAAAATATTCAGTAGAGAATTCTGGAATTAAAACCATCATGATCATAATAGATAAAAATTCACTTTAATGCAAGCTTTAATGCACTGTTGTTGTAAGTCACTATCAAGAATAACGGTGTATTCAACGATCCATAAATGTGCTTATAGAGCCGTAGAAAAATGTGAAAAGTGTGAAGCAATGCAATGTAGTTGAGTGCCTGTCTCCCAAAGATAACATTATGGATTCAGCGCTGAAAAACAAACAACGCTCATTGAAAATTACTCCAGGCTGTAGGATGCCAACATACACTTAATGGTATATAAGAAAAAATGACAGCAGATTCCATTACCAAGAACATCATATACTCTCCTAAAAGCAGAACATTAATTCTTGGCCTCGTTCCATTAAATGGATGAATGACTACAGAGATAATCTAGTTCTCCTACTTAATGACTAATGCAACTCAGGAATCAATAATATATGTCTTACTATGTGGAACGTGGTTGGCAATTGTCACTGTTTCTTAATGGGCAGGGAACTTCCTGAACGTCATCTCAAGGGGCATTAAAATGGGATATAATGGTGCTTATGGCCTTTTATCAAAATATATAGGAAGCCTCTCTTTATGTGATGTGGCTTACATACATTAGGGGTGGTTAGAGGTAGAATGAAATTTCCATGGAATGTGTGTGTACTGGACAGCTGGGGGCTTTGAAGCCACTTTTTACAATAAAGTAAAAAATCGCTTGTAAAGAGGGTTGTAATTACTTGCAACCCCCCTCTTCCAGAAATATGTATCCTTCGTACTGTTATGTTTAATGACTGTTTGGTTTCTATGGTCTACCGATGACCCTGTCATGGTGGCAGTACCACCCAGGTTGAAGAATTGTACTGTTCTGTTGAAAAGTTCAGCATGTGTTCATTGTGCTAACTCATGTATATGTGACTTCGATATGCCGAGACAGGATTTAATGTGTCTTATGCCACTGTATGACTCCAGTACAATACTTGTGTAATGTATATACCAGTGTTAGTTAAGCAGCCTGAGTATTTGTCACACTAAGATGGACATTGGGAGTGGTGACCTGACAGGTGGCTGTTGACATGGGGGTAATCACTGTGTTAGCTACGAGGGAATGCTGAGAAGTTTCTGGCTTTGCCTCCTTCCAGTTGGGATTGAAAAATGAACTTGGTACCATATGAAAGCTTGATATCATGTTATGTAACTGTGCAAATATCAGATGTTTATGATTGTTATAACTCATTTTAATTTCAGGTAGAACCTGAGATGGCAGAGGCACAAGGAAGTTTCATGTCTGTGGAGTTACGGGTCATGAAGTTTTTGTTTCTCCAGGGAAAGGACATTCACACTGAGGACACATCTCCCCTAGTGTTTGTGACATCTCAGTGTAAATGTCCTTTGCAGACTTTCCCTGGAGAAACAAAAACTTCATGACAGCTCATAACTCCACAGACGTGGTGTCTCTGCCATCTCAGGTTCTACCTGAAATTAAAAATAGTTATAACAATTGTAAAAATCTGATAATTGCACAGTTACATAACAAGATATCAAGCTTTAATATGGTACCAAATTGATTTTTCAATTCCAATTAGAAGGGAGAAAAGCCAGAAACTCAGGATCCCCTCGTATATACCGCCTAAAATAGGATGTTGATATTTTGTTGTGGTTTTACATAATTGATGTAAACCATACTTTATATGTTAAGAATTGCATTATAAAATGTTTGCAGAAGGCAGTAGAAAAAGAAACCGGGGATATTGTGCGTGGTGCGCTTGTGGGGTAAAATGGAAGGCAGGTTGTCGTAAAAATTGATGAACTTGGCAAAAGTTCGTTTATTAAAAGGCTACGCGTTTCAACACCGAATCGGTGTCTTCCTCAGGCCAAAAAGGGTACAGAATTGTAACACCGCCTGTGTCAGTAACAACCATCAGTGGCAAAGGTTTTTACGTTAAAAAAAAGTTATTACGGTACTACTACCTTAAGCGAGCCCCCACCTTTTCTAGGTGAGTAGGCTCTCTATAGGACATTCATTTATGCCTTCTACATATATCTAAAGTTATCTGCACTAGGAAGCGCCCCTGTTCTTTTTTCTTTTTCTCCATTAGGTATTATAAAATGTTGGCACATAAGGAGTTAACTACTATGTAGTGTGCAACAGCGGTCTGAGTCCGGGGACAGCATAGGACAGTCCCACACTGTGTAGCATAAATCTTTTGGTGATAAATAGAGGTGGCCATGAAAATTTTGTGGTAGTACACAGAATGGCAGAGAAAGCTGTAGCACAGGGATCAGCAACTCCCAGCATGCAAACAGTTCTTTTAACTCCAATAGAAGTGAATGGAGCATTCTGGCAGTTGTATTTTCAGAACCCCTGGAGTGCCGGAGGTTGCTGATCGCTGCTGTAGCCACTGGTATACTATGTAGCACCAGATGTGCCACGTGGTAGTTAGTTAGCAAGTGGTGGAGATTAAGTTATGAAACGGGCGAACTGCCCTAGGGACATATATTGGAGCAGCAAAGTGAAGAATTAAGCATGGAAAGCCTACTATAGCACTTTGTAGCTTTCATACTTGTGAACGTTCACTGGATTTGTGATAATCCAGGCCAAGAGGAACATATCAGAAAACTTGCTGGAAAGTGAATTACCTGTGTAAAATGGTAGCAGATTTCTGTGACTGATAGTGAGTCACACCTGAGGACTGTGAGACCATCAATCATGTTGAGTCTAAATAGTCTCTTAGAACCACTAAACCTTTTGCCACTTGTAAAATGTTTTGTAACCGTTAAACCAGTTGCCTTTTTTAAGACTCTTACAACCTTCAAACATGCAGTCCCACTTGAGATCAGACTGCTCCGAGTAATTTTTTGTGTTTATCTGATTTCTTATGCAATCTTTTAGTGGGACACACCATGGCCTTCTACCTGCTTACACCAACACCGTACATTGTATAGCGGCTGTGCTTGGTATTGCAGCTCAGCCCCATTCACTTATGCACCTAGGCATGACGTCACATGGCCTAGGAAAAGCTGTGAGAGAATGCTGTGTATTAGTGCCACTGTCTTCTCGAACAGCTGATTGGCGGGGTTCCCGGGTGTCAGATGCCCACCGATCAGTATTAAAGTCTCAGAAAACCACTTTCAAAAACAATACATTTGAGAAAGGAACCTGTGAATGGGGGGGTAGGGGTGTCACCACTGTGCTGAGAGCTGGGAATCCCACTGCAGGAAGTCCAGGGCCGGCAAACTGGGCAATTGCCCAGATCTTCTAAGGGGCCCCCTGCTTCAGTTGGCAGATCGGCAGTGTTTGAAAGCAGAGCACACAGTGGGGAATTTCCCGGTTTAAGAGTCCCAGCTCTGACTCCATGTATGGATGTGTTCATATATGGAGTCAGTGTTATGAACATGAAAGGGGTATTCCCGTGCATGGTCACTATGCTTGGGGATACCCCGTGTATATAAATCTAAATTAGACTCTATTTTTTTTTAATGTCTCTGTGGGGATTTAAACTCACAACCATCTACATTAAAGGCAAGGCTACATTAACCACTGGGCTCAGTGCTAAGTCAGTGGTGAAAAACCTCATAATACAATAGACACTTCTATGAGGTTTTTAATACAAGAGAAAATCCTATGAGGTTTTTCAGCTATGATTCAGCATTGAGCTCTATAGCCTTTAATGTAGATGGTTGGGAGTTTGAATCCCCCACAGAAACATTTTAAAAATAGAGGTAAAATAAAACTTAAGTACACAGGGTGTTCCCAACAGTAAAAAGTTTGATTTTATTGTGAAAAAAATGGAGCAAAACGTAAAATATGATCAAATAACACCTGTATTAACCCACATTAACCTTTTTAACTTGTGTAACCAGTATTTTTTGTTGGGAAAGGTAGCAACCCTAGCAGCACCCCCTCATCAGGAATCACTTCGTAAAAAATGATCTCAATATTCTGATCCTGATAACTTTTTTATAGTTATGTCTATGTGTGGGGGCTCATTTTTGTGGGGCGATCTGTTGTTTTTGACAATACCATTTTAGGGTGTGTATGACTTGATCACTTTTTATTCAATTTTCTTGGGAGAATCGTCCTTTTTTAATTTTTTTTCTGTTACGCCATTCACCATATGGGCTACCTTTTTTTAAAAATTTTTAATAGTATGGGCATTTTCGCATGCGGCATATGCCCATAATGCTATTTTTTTTGCTTCTTTTTATTTTGGGGAATAGGGGTGATTTTAAGTTTTTTTTTATATTTTCAAAATTTGTTTTATTTTTTTTTACTTTTTGCTAAGTCCCCCAAGTGGACCACAACTTACATCAGATGTAAATTGCTCTAGTAGTCTGTATAGAAATCACTATATCACAGTTCAGTGCTGCCATCTAGTGGCCTGAACAGGGATATACTAACGATGAGCCTGGAAGCCGAGTACAGGCTGTGGCTTATTTAAAGAACAGGGTGCTCCCCCCGATCTCTGCTGGGGGAAAGTGCGCCTGAAAAGGAATCCCACGCTTACAGTTTTTAACACTCTCAGATGCTGTGAGTGAGGGGAATTCATTGCTGCGAGGGGAGGGGGCATATGGCATATTCTGGGGCCAAGAGGGTGAAGAACTGTGTGAGGAGCTTTATGGGGTGTAAATGTGTGAGAGAGGAATCGACAGAATGTAACTGTGCTGTTAGTACATTATTACAATATTTGGGGCCCCACTTTTGATTTTGCCCAGGGCCACATTTTGTCTAAAACCGGCCCCGAGGAAGTCACAGAGCGCAGGGCTAGTTATCTGCTCACTCTTATACGTGGTGACACATTGCTATCCTTGTATATTAAGCTGGGCTGTTAAGCTCGCCATACATCTCACAGATCTTATTTATCAGTCCAGAAGGAAGGTCTGGAAATGAAGGGCTGTGCGCTGTCAGCCTGGTTGTGATTCACTGCAAGGAAGAAACCAGGCTCTGAACATGTGTCTTGTATCGTATTTCAAAACAACGCTTTTCCCTGCTTTCCAGCCTTAAAGGGAGTCTGTCACCTCATTTTCACCTACATAACTAACAGCACTGCCCCACAGAAGATTGCATATACATCCCAGACATACCTGTGCATTACATGTCAAGAAAAAGCACTTTTATTCTGCAGGAAAACCGCTCCCAAGTGCCCGGCTGAAAGTGAAACTAAAAACAGCTTTCTCTCCTGACTCGATTTCTAACAGCTATATCTTCTGATATACTGGATATAATGATGTGATTTCAGAACCATTGAAGGTCAGAACCATTGTTCTATCTGCTACTAATCCCAAGATATGAGCAGCTAAAGCTGCCCTCCCCCCTCCAGTCTGGTTAGCAGCAGCAGCAGAGCCGGGCACTTGCGAGCTGTTTTCCTGCAGAATAAAAGTGCTTTTTCTGAACGAGGAATACACACACACAGTGCACACAGGTATGTCTGAGATGTGTATGCAATCGTCTGTGGGGCACTGCTGTTAGCTATATAGGTGAAAATGAGGTGACAGACTCCCTTTAATATAAATTATAACATTTTGGATGCCTGCAGCTACCAATAGGGAAGCTTATAGGGCATCTGTCAGCAGATTTGTAACTATGAAACTGGCTGACTTGTTACATGTGTGCTTGGCAGCTGAAGGCATCTGAGTTGGTCCCATGTTCATATGTGCCCCGCATTACTGAGAAAAATTATGTTTTAATATATGCAAATGAGCCTCTACAAGCAATGGGGGGGGGCATTGGCATTATACCTAGGGGCTCAGCTTTCTCTGCAGCTGCCGCACCCTCTACACTTTGACTGACAGTTCCAAGCGTGATAACTTTTTTACTACCTGGCCCTGTCAATCAAAGTGAAGAGGGTGCGAAAGTTGCAGAAAGAGTAGAGCCTCTAGATATAATGGCAACTCCCCTGTTGCTCCTAGTGCTTCATTTACATATATTAAAACATCATTTATCTCAGTAATGCATACTCATATGAACATGGGACTAACACTGATGTCTTCATATGACAAGTGCACATGTAACAGGTCAGCCAGTTTCATAGACACAAATCTGCTGACAGATGCCCTTTAAGGGCTTATTTATTACTGAGTCCAATGTGATGTGTACAAATCCTTCTGCAATTAGATCCCTGTAATGGTGGCTGTGGATATCTGTCTATCAAATTTACATGTTCTTCTCATATCTTTTTACCTGATTTAATCATTCTACCAATGTCAAACACACACACATACTGTATACATATATAGTCTGTATATATTGTATATATTCAGGTCACTTTTTTACTGACACCACACAAAAAGTACAAATACATTCTTTATTTCATGATGGTACACCCCCAAGAAGAAGCGAGGCGAAAGGTACGTCAGGGTTTACAGACTCTTCTGGACTCTTGGTCTGTATTGTACCTGCTTTGTTGCTTGCTGTGTATTATTCTGATGTTCTTATTTTGTATATTGTTTAGTGCTTTCCCACCTGCTGCATGGTCACCTTGCTTAATGTTTATTTGTGTCTTACTATTGATGCAACGGAGTTGTGCCCTGCAGCTGCTGGGAATGATTTGGGGTATATAGATTCTTTACAACATAGCTAGTTTGATTTTCAAGGATATTATCCTATTGCCCCATATTATAATATTGGATATAGGGGCAGTTACATAGTTCAGACCCCAGGCCCAGTTTAGTCTTCATCTCTCACAGCATGTAACTGCTTTTTAAGCTGCTCTATGTATAGTATTATTTATATATATTATTTCTGACTGTGTATGTCACATCATGAAATAAAGAATGTATTTGTACTTTTTGTATTTGTAGCTTGTTTTGGTTATCTCACTTTTTTACTGCTCGCCAGTGATAGATAGGTATCTAGTACCTAACATAATCATTACTTTTGCCTGATATTCCCCATTATAATCTCATATGGTGGAACATGGAATAAAATTATTTTTTGAATCTGAAAGTTTCTGATCTTTACAGAACGTAAGATTTCTGCTATATAGGGAAGAATTGTAGGTTACAGGAGTCAGCACCTCCCAGCGACTGCATTCACGTCGTGTCACATTAAATGAGATGAGGTGTAACACTGAGATGTGTCATTCAGTTCTCTGTTCCATTTGTAACATTTTTTGCTGACTAGTACTGAACACGTGAAAGGTTTCCTTAAGGCACAATTATTTTTTGTAGCTTGTCACAAGCTGCCTTTTATTAGGAGTTGCCAAGTGTATTGTTCTGTAAAGAATTATATTATGCTCAGCTGCTATGAAAGTGCCATTCGCAATCTTCCGAGCGTCTTATTAACAAGCACATCTGTGACCTCGTGTCTTGTTTAACATGTTCCTGCTATGATCACTGAATAGCAACTTACACTAAATCATCAGATTTTACATTCTTTTTCCATTTCAAACTTTTTGTCCAACCACCCAAAAAGACTCTCCCCTACACAGTACCCAGGCGTAGTGAGTATTTTTAGCTTGTGAAGGAACACTTGCCCAGATCAGAAGTTTGATTTCACCCACTTGTTGCAAAGCATCATGGTCCTGGGGTGTAGCTATAGAGGCTGAAGAGGTAGCAGTCGCTACTGGGCCCAGGAGCCTGAGGGGGCCCAAAGACCTTTGTGCCACATAAAGTATTATTGAAAGTGCATGCTGGTCAAGTTACACCTCTGGCTGGAGGGAAGGGGTTAGGTCAAGAATTTGGCATGGGGGGGAAGGGGGGGAGGAGGTGTAATTTCAATTTTTACCTCAGGCAGCACAAAGGCTATGTACTCACCTACCCCTGGCCACAAAGCACTGAGAGAAGGGGGATCGCATCAGGGCCCAAGAGCCTTTAGCTACGTCCCTGTGTACAATCCACAAATAGCATCACCATACAGTGTCCACCATAATACCATCTTACAATGCCTAACTAGTACCACCGCTCCGCAAAATCAGGAAGACTGAATTTGAAAAATACATTATGTTAAAACCTGCTTTTGTTATGTTGTAAAACATATCAAAATTTTTTTCTTCGCGATAGTGTCCCTTTAAGCACTCGATTGGATCAGGAAGTCCGTCATCTACTCAATGGCTTAAGGGTATATTAGACTAACGAGTGTTCGTAGTAATGCTTGTCCGTGATCATCTGGTAGGTAATGCTGACGCTTACTATATTGGGCAATCCAGATCTTGCAGCCTGGCTCTGCCGCCATCAAACCACTGTAGAGCATGGGGATGAGTGATGGCATAGTGACTGCTCCTCCACATGTTGCTCTCCTCAGCAAGTGAGCAGGTGATTGCCGGGAAGGAATGCTTCCCTCATGACCACTGTTTGTGTGATCGGGGCGTCTAATATACCCTTTACAGTAGCCCTTTTTTGATATGCATGCATGGCAGGGGTAGGGTAGTTGAGGCCCTGGAACAATAACCCTTTTTGTTGATATTTTGTTCCTGGTTGCAGTGTACAGTACAATCATATGAAAGCCATCTCTCCATTCCTATCATAAAATACCTACAAGGCTAACTGCTCTGTTAGTGGATTATTTTCATAGACACAAGTAGTATCTGTAAGACGATTGTGTCAGGGGTTAACCAAGTTTTCCAGTTTGCATGAACATCCTTTAAAGTAATCATTTATAAGGGTCGCTGTCATTTTGTAATGTATTTCTTTCACCTTTATATTGCCTATCTTCTGTTCTGGGCAGTGGCCTCATGATCATGTCATTGCAGATCTTTCCTATTTTCTGTGAAGTTCATGGGCGTGTCAAAGCAGCAACAGGGGCGGTGATAGTGGATTGACTATGTAACTAGGGGAGGAGCTATAAAGTAGCCCGGTGGAATTGCATCATGGGTTTGGTTGGATGCAGCAACAGGAAGTGTTACATACAGGATGGAAAGAAACCAGTGATTTGTTTACATGGTGAAAATGGGTCAGGAAAGACCAAACTGAAAAACTGAGAAAGATGTTCATCAGTTAAGCAACTACATGAGCATGTCTGTTAAAATCCATAGTAATCCTGGAAAACCCCCTTTAAGTGTTGAAAAATAGAGAGGTCTGGTTGAATGCTACCCCACTGAATGACGCATTAATCAATAGTCAAAAGTCAAATGCAAACAGTTCAACTTCAGCTACAAAAGGCACTAATGCAGGATGGTTTCAGACGGTTTAAGCATGCAATCTTAGCGGTTTCAGTGCAGAAGGTTTCTCAATATGGCCCAGTGTTTAGTTACGATATATACTGTACAATATAACAGCTGAACTTCACAGTTGATTCTTATAGTGGTGGCTGCTTAACTCCTGTCTGTCACTGCAACTATTAGGTGTCCACACTTTGTCTTTGACCATAGTTTTCATAGTGTCACAACCATGGGGAGGCTTTCTCCTCAACTCACCTTTGTCTCTCAGTCTCTGTGGACACTTTGCAGCATACCTCACAGCTATGGCAGCCAACATTCTCACCCAGACTTCTGTCAGGTAATTCTCCTCTCCTGCCAGTACTCCGGCAGTATTTCCTCTGGCTCCAGTGTGATGCACCACAAATGTCACTGCTTTTCCTCTAAAGATTCTCCTCAAACTACAGGACCTACTATTTGTTCAGGTTTAACCATGCTATGCTGGAACCTACTTTTTTTCCTAATCATATGGCTTGTGCAGTTGACACATGCATACACTCAACAGCAGCTGGCGAAAAATCACTCGATATGTTGGCCCTCTATCGCCACCTGCTTGATACATGATACAGTATAACATACAGGCAAAACAACTCCTGTATCATCATCAGCTGAGGACCCTGTTTAAATTGTCTCCTGCAACATGGTGACCAAAGCTACCTTCAACCTTGATGTCAAGTGCTTCTGCCCCATAGCAGCCCACTAACCCCCAACAATTGCTTAATTGATGACTAATTTAAGTGTTTAAGGCTGACATGCATGTGTTCTGAATGGTAAGGAGGGAAAAGGTTTATCTCCTTGAGAACAAAAAAAGATTGGCCAGTTGAAATGTAACTTTCTGATACTTCTCTATCCCAATATTCTAGGTTTTGGCTGTTTATAAGGCCTACAGAACATTCTTGAGAGTTGCCGGAGATTCCTTCTCCAGACAGATGCACTTCATCCTCCACCTGCATTTTTTGCTGAATTGGGTTTTAAGTTGTATTTTGCTGATTGTGTTCTTCAGAGGCTCCTGTACATAAACACTTGCAACTATTTCTCTGGTTCCCCGCAATTCCTGAGAAAGAAAGCTCATGAAAAGCCAGCAGGGTTGCCGAGCATTATCTATAGAGCGTGGCTCAAGGTAAAGTCTTCACTGCTCCACATCTGTTTTCCTGGCTTCCATTCTCATGCTCTGATTATTTCTCTGCTCGGGTTTCCAAAAAATTTTGTTATATAAGAACATCATATTCAAAACATTGACCAGTTGCCCAAACATCTGCTGCTCCATACATGGAAGAAATAATGGGTAAATTGACAACAGGTTAGCTGCAAAAAATCCTTGGATGTAGTTGCATGAGAAGCTAAAACAGCCACAAATTATTTGATTTTCTTACTTAGATCCTCTGGGGAAGAGTTATACAAGAATTTACACCTCTGAGTAGATCTATCCATTATTCATACATTTACTGGTCACATTAACATCCAGTTATGGTTACAACCTTTCATTCACTTTCATGAACTGGAAAGTGATTTACACAATAATAAGAAAATTGTTGTAAAATAACTGGTTTTGTGGATTTCTACATTCTTAGAATCCAGTGCTGGACCCCTTCCCGCCATAGATCCCATAGCAGTAGCATGGCTAGCCTCTGTGAGGGGTACACCAGTGTCTATTGGCACTGCCGTTAGAGGACGTCAGTCAAAATCGATTACCTGTGTAGGGATAACAAAAAAGAGAAGACAACTCGGGGGCTTATATTTTCTTAAAGGGCTGTCCAGGATTAGAAAATGATGTCTGCTTTCTAACAAGAACAACACCATACCTGTCCAGAGGATGTGTCTGGTATTGCAGCTCCAAACTGAAGTTAAAGTGAATATAATGTCAATATAATCCTGTTAATTGGAAAATATACAGTATGTTGAAATACGGTCTTGAGATCCATTTTATAGGAAGAGATTTAAAGGTTGTGATTGTGGAAGATGGAGCGTGTGGCACCCGAGCCGGAGACACAACTGTATCATTAGCTATCAAAACAGAAAAGCTGCCTTGGAAGCAGAGAAGCTCAGATCTCAGATCACAGTCGGCTCCTGCAAGGACTGTGCTGCTCTAGCACTACAAAGGTACTAGCAACAATAAAACTGAAATTTCTCTGGATAATTGGATGTATTACAATTTCACATAGTAAGCATAGCATGCAAGAGTCTAGAGTCATGGATGGCAAGTCTAACACAAGGCTAAGCCTGTCAGGCAGAAATTGTATTCATTGAGGGCTTCATATGAGGTTAGAAAAACATAGCTGCTTTCTTTCAGGAAAAGAACCATTCTCAACTATGACTATGTGTGGTATTCCAGGTCAACACAATTCAAGTTCAAACCCCTTACATATTAGGCCCCATTCCAAAGTGGCCTTTGACCTTTCTTGGCATGGTTGCAGCTATATTCCATAGCCACATGAAAGGCAGCCTGGCCTCCCATTAAAAACAATGGGAGGAGGATTTCCATCTCTTAAGGACCCAGCATATCCATGTATTACATGAACAGCACTATGATTTCAATGTGAACTGAGTAATACTTCACTTCCTCTGTGCTGATGCTTGCTGCTTCCTATAGACAGTATGTGAACAGTTTATTTATTTTGGGTCCTTCTAATGAAAAGGGTTTTTCCAAAGCAAAGAATGTATTCTTCTATGCTATGGGCCACAATAATGCTGGATCTAAGTATACCAGTTTTAAAAAGAAATTGGAGAAATTGGTTCTAAAGTTATTTAAAGGTACATATCCCCTCTATGATCTGCTCATGTTCTGGCACACTAAAGTGCTCCTTGAATTATAAGGACTGACATGTATCTGAATGGCCACCATGTAATGCTGCATTTCTCCTTTAGCTAATTAGCTAATGAGACAAGCCTTTAACGTTCAATAAATCATAGGCAGTAATCTTCTAAACTCTCTCTCTAGTGGTGATTGGAGGAAGTACGCATTTTATGTAACCCCATTTTCAAGGGATATGGACTGCTAGATAAGTAAAAAAGACCTCCTACCGCTATAAATATGTATAAGGATATAAAAGAGGACATAATGTTAGACATTCACTTTAAATTTACTCTAGGACTGATAATAGTCCCGACTTCCTATCAACGTCAACCCAATGCATTGCAGATTTGGTCATGTCATTTGGATGTGGAAAGACAGCTATGCAGTGAAGGGCACAATGGAACAAACATTATGTACTCATAACCATATCACGCTGTGTGTCAGCTTTTTTGGGCGCAACGTTGTTCTTGACACGTCCATTGACCTTCTTGTAAGGTAGAAAATTAAACACTGTTAAGAATAAATAGATGACAAAGATGAAAATTGCAAAGCTTCGATACTGAAAAATACAGTAGTACAATCAATAAAGTACTAATAACTACCATACAGTGCACGAGTAATACCACTACCATACACAGCTTGAATAATATTACAATACAGTGCCCAAAATAGAGACATAAAAGAAAATCCACTTGTAACATTTGTGCCTAAATTCCTAAAAATAAAAACTCAATGAAGTGTCCAAATAATGCCATGATGAATTGCCCAAATGATAATAGCACCATGCAGCGCTCCTTCAATGACAAAAATACACAAATAACAGCACCTCGCAATGCCCAAATAAGGGGTTGTTCACACATCAGTTATTTGATCAGTTATTTCCATCAGTTATTGTGAGCCAAAACCAGGTGTGGGTCAAAAACAGCAAACAGGTGCAGATCTTTTCATTATACCTGATCTCTGTTTAGTCATACCTCCCAACTTTTAAAAATCGCAAAGAGGGACAATGTGCATCATGGCAGTTTTCTCATAGTAGGCCATGCCTCTAACTCCGCCCAAAGCATAATTACTGGAGCCCCTGCGGCAATTTTTTTTTATTGTGCTTCAATGTTTATTTAAATATTAACTCATAAATCATCAGATTATAGACATTTTAAGGTCCAAATTGCACCAAATAATGAAGTTCTGGTCTAATATACAGGTAGAATCCATAAAGATAGTTTAGTAAGGAGCAATTTAGCAAATTTATTAATGCACATTTATGCATTAATTCCCCAGGTCAAAAAGAGGGACATTTAAGGAGCAAAGAGGGACAGAGAGACTTGGGTCAAGAAGAGGGACTGTCCCTCCAAAAGAGGGACACTTGGGAGGTATGGTTTAGTGTCCACTCCTGGTTTTAGCTCACAATAACTGATGGAAATAACTGATCAAATAACTGATATGTGAACAACCCCTAACAATACTATCACACAGTGCACAAGTTATAGCATCATGCAATGCCCAAATAATAATTCCATGCATTACAAAAAGCACCATGCACCAAATACTAATAATACCACATATAGGGGGTCATTTATTATCCTGAAATACTCCTATAGTAGGCGTTTTACTGGCGCAGATTGCGTTTAAAAGGTTATTTGTTCGGCAATCTGCAACTTTTCCCAGCTCACACTGCTTAGCATTTTCTATGCCTGGTTTAGGTGTAGAAAATGGCCTACATGTAAGACAGCAAAGGAACTGTCTTACATTTAGAACTGGGGGAGGATGTGCCAAAGTTATGGAGAGGCCAAAGTCACTTGGTAACTTCAGTGGATCCACCGCTAGATATAGGGGTTATTAATAAATTAGCCCCATAGTGCGCAAATACCAAAGCTAAGCATTACCAAAATAATACCAACATACTAACATATCCAAATAGTATAATAATGGCCAAATAATACTGAAATCAACATAAGTTATATAACGGGCTCATATTGTGCTCAAAATACCAGCTCCATACAGTGCAAATGTTATACCACCATACACTGTGTAAATAATAGCTCTTGGACCCAGTGTTATTCAGTCTTCTTGGAGGTGAGAGGGGAGGCCATTACATGAAGGTGGTCATAGTGTGGTATCTGCTCTGCTTCATTCTATGTAGCGTCCTACTGCAGTAATCCTGTAGATATGGGAAAGTGTGTAATTTCCACCGTAGCTCAGGAAGACAGCCAGGTGTGACGATATTGTGAGCTTTAATTAGACAGAAAGGCTTACGAGTGTCACAGACATGTGGATTTGTAGGAGCATGAAGAAGAGATGAAATCTGTGAAAGGGCCATTGGTTGAGTCGTCATGGAAACAACACTAATCACCTAATCAAGACATCAGCCGAAATTAACAGCGAAGAGCAACATAAATATTGGTTCAAATTCAACATTTTGCTTTTCGGGTTCACAAGTTTGGGGCAGTAGAGGGTGATAAGTCAGGGATGACGACTGTCAAAAATAACTACTAAGGCAGTATTGCCTGCAGCTGCACTGAATAATGAATAATTCTATGCAAAGCTGGATGGCCGAGGCCATCAAAGTTTTCCCAAAGCCCTGGCTAGTTAGGTAGAGCAGAGATGCCAAAATTCCCGAACCTGCAATGAATATCCCTATTTAGAGGCAAATTTGGGCTGTCCCTAATTTTAAAAAATGGGTGGAGCTTATTTAAGCCCAGCCCATAAACAGGCAATCTCAGGGCTTGGGGTGGGGCTTACATGCTTCCAACTTACAAACACAATGTTGGTAACTATGGTAGTGAAAACTATTGCTATATAACTAGGCATATTTGCTATTTTGATTTTTTTTAAAAATCCATATGGGCATATTGTTTTTGGAACCATGGGCCCTTCCTTGGAAGTCCTGATCATCCTACCCGACCCAATGTTCAGGATTCACTTGCACAACCCTAGCACCTTTTCTGGCATATTTGTATGAGCACGGTTTTTACAACAGTTAGGATAACTGCATTGCTATTTGAGTGGAACAATTTTATGGACTCTGCTGGATGGTTGGCAGAATATTCTACCAATTGGCACAGTGGTATGGGGAATCCTGTGTTAATGTCATTGTGTGGTATGTTACAGATTTTCATGTGGATAATGGTGGGAAATATCCACCAGATGGCACCACTGTGGATGATGAAGGTGTAGAAGGTGCACGTATACACCCACACGCTAGTATGGATTACTAAATGGAGCCAGTAGAAAGTATACATTGTCACACAAAAAACAAGCCCTTGTCATACGACTATTGGAACAAAAACATCAAAAAGGTTTAGTTCTTGAAAGGAAGGGAGTAAAAAACGAAAATGAAAAAAATTGAAAAATCAGCAAAGTGTAAGGAAAGAGTTAAGCTTGTTGACCAATGGTCAAGAGTCAAATAAAAGAATCAGTGTGTGCACCAGATTCCTTCCACCATCCTAGAATGGGGAACCTGTAATGTTGAACATGAAATTTGAGCTGCAGGACTGAAGTCAAAGACAGGGGTGGATTGGGAATTAAAAGTGGTCCTGGAAAAAAAACATATAGGTGGCCCCATGTTGCAGGTGAGACCAAATTGACAGAAGACTGGACAATTTAATTAGGCAGGGCCAACATATGTATACAGGACGAGCATCACCATATTGCAGAGCAATATACCGCCCCAGCTGAACCAAATACCACAGTGCAGCACAAAATACTGCCACCTGCGCCACAGTATTGAACTGTATTGCTGTCCTGAAGATGTCAATACAGTTGAATTCAGGAGGACACCTGCTGCTGCCGGCTAGGTGCATAGGAAAGAATCATCATTATTTATCCAGCTGGCGGCCATGATAAGAGCTTGAGTGGCCCTCCTAGGGATCAGCCCACCAGAAAATTTCACTGTAGGTTCTATGGCCAATCCGCCCCTGGTCAAGGAGGTGGTCCTATCAGTGATTGACAGCTATCTCTGTATACACAGTCACAGAGGGAAGGCTGTCCGTCATTGATAGGACCACCTCCTTGACTTCAAGGGCCAGAATGAGCAGGAATATAAATTAATAAATTCCAAGTTTAATTAATCTTTTCCCACAAAACTATCTATCAATCTGCTCAGCTCCTCCTGGTCTATAACATGGCGCCTATAGCTTACATTGCATTATTATGGTGACAGGTTCCCTTTAATAATGTAGTCATTCTGTTTAAACTAGCAGAGAACCTGCAGATATTCAGAATTTTCTTGGAATTTTCTAAACATAGCAGCTATTTCTTGTTATTTCCAAACATTCGCTCCCTAGTTATCTCCGGCGTTTAGATTGGCCTAATGGTGTTTTATGAAATAGAATGTATTAGGAAGAAAAAGAAAAACGCGGAAACATTTGCTGCTCCATCAAAGCTAAGATTCAATTTGTATGAAAAATTTGGCTTGGGGCATGTATTATTAGTCTGTGCAGCGCTTGTCCTGGTCTGTTTGTGTTTACCGAGCTGTTGTAGGCTGAATGATGGGGAAAATATTTGTGTAGGTTCATAGTGTTAGGCCATTAGCTGTTTATTTTATTGTCTTACTATGCCAAATCCTATGTGCTTGGTTTTAGACAGCTTGTTTATACAGCATCAGCGTCTGTTGGATCCACCGCCAATGTTAGTGGTGGCAGTAAATCCCACACACATGGTCAGTGGCACAGAGTTCATCACCAGTAGACAAAGCTGCCCTAGCCAAACGAAGCAAAGCTTGTCATATGGAATTCTGTTTGCCGGTATTTGCAGAAAATGTGTTCACTGGCTCAAAACTTGCCAGGAAAATATATTAATTTAACCATTTTTCCCAATTTTTTTGGAATCATTAAAAATTGTTCATCATTGTCTAATTAAAAGAAAATATAGACAAGGGATGAGAATAACTGTTTATGAATTTGGTAATAGAAATAGTCACTCCAGGAGAACCCAGCAGGTTTTCTTTTTGGTGCTTTAGTACTCTGAATGTCATTTACAGACTGTATAGTACTGTGACATTTGACTTTTTTCGCTCTGCAGGGCAGGATCTAACTGAGAGGAGGAGCATGATACAACCACTGGCTAGCACTTTGGGAGGCCACTACATATACAAAATCACTCATCCAGTAACTGGTGAGATGTGGTGGCATATTTTCAATAAAGACAGACACGTGACTGCTTGGCACTGATTTCCTTCTTCTTTTCCAAGGAAAATACTGTGTATTATAGGTTTCCTTGCACTGCATAAACTGTTGTGCACTGAGCTCCCCCTAGTGGTAGCTGCAGGCGTCTAGTTTTGGCCCATATGATGTGAAGTGAAGCAGGAGAATTTATCAGCCTATTTATGTCAGTTGTCTGGTGTAAATACATTGAGAAATAGGCTGTTCAGAAAGAGTGGCATATTTTTGAAGCACCTGTTCCACATTTTCTTACATAGAAGTTGGATAAAGTAGATGAGGCCCAGGCAAACTTTATTAATTTTTTTAAATTAAAATTTCTTCTGCTTATTAAAAAAAAACAACATAAATTTGTCAGAAACATGGGGTATTCAGCTTTGCATTCTGCATTGCCTGGGAGTATTTCACTCATGCATACTGGGAAATTGGGGTAGGAAGGGGGACTCATACTAAGTTTTGCTATGGGGCCCTATGAGATCTGTGTATATCCCTGGTGGGATGAAAACTATTATTTGTGGATGCATCAATAAAGTTAATCTCTCTTAAGGGGAACCAGACAAGTTTTCTTTAAAGGGAACCTGTCATCTCCGAAACACCCCCTGAACTAGAGTAAGTGTTGTATAGTGTAAGTGATGCTGATTCCGATTATGAAAGTTTTACCTTCATACTCACTTCCATTCCGACGCTGTGCTCCCACAAACCTGCAGTAAAATGCACTCACTGGACTCTTCTTTGAGTCCTCTCCATTATGTGAGTGAGCACTGGAGTCCAGTGAGGGCATTTTACTGCAGGTTTGTCAGAGAACAACGTCAGAATGCAAGTGAGTATGAAGATAAAAATTACATATTCGGATTCAGCATCACTTACACTATACAACACTTACTCTAGTTCAGGGGGTGTTTCGTAGATGACAGGTTCCCTTTAATGCTGTTGGGTCCTTTAACCAGTTCTTTAAAGACATTCCCCCTCACTTTCTTACAAACTAAACAGGTCTGGCATCTTAGAGGTCAGGTCTGCAGGAAGTCTTAATCCCTCATAGGAGCACTTTGGGTAGCCACTAGTTAGTTGGAGTGATTGCACCTTTTAGTCACAGTCATAATTAAGCTTTCCTTTATTTGGGGAGCATATTTCTAGTTTGCAACTCTAGTCCTATATCTAAATGCCCTAACCTAGACAGAGTGACTTATTGGTACCTCTGTTCTGGCACCCAGCAACCAGGGCCCCACCAGTCCAAACTTACTGTGTGGCAAAAATGCTACATTTTGGACTTACAGTGACAGCTATGTATATATGGCACATTGTTTACAGCGTGTATTATACTCCAGAGCTGCAATCACAATTCTGCTGGTTGTCAGTTGAAACAAGCAACAAGTGTGTTGACAAATACACTCCAAATAGCTGAACTGAGCTCCTAAAATGAGGAATGGTAGTTTTTCCTGCAGATTTTCAAACAATGCTTGATATACGGTAATTATATCAATTCCCGAAATATATGAGCCCAAGCTTTGTTTAGTCACTGAACCAGCAAGGTATGCTATCTGGCTTGTATTGTGAATACAGCTCCTGTAATATAATACAGGCTGTAACTTAGGATCACTACAGGATAAGTAATGTATGAACACAGTGACTCCAGCAGCAGAATAATGAGTTCAGCTCTGGAGTAACATACAGGATGTAACACAGGATCAGTACAGGATAAGTAGTGTGTGTATGTACACATTGACTCCACCAGCAGAATAGTGAGTCCAGCTCTGGAGTATAATACAGGATGTAACTCAGGATCAGTACAGGATAAGTAATGTAATTTATGTACACAGTGACTGCACCAGCAGAATAGTGAGTGCAGCTCTGGAGTATAATACAAGATGTAACTCAGGATCAGTACAGGATAAGTAATGTAATACAGGTTTCACAGTGACTCCACCAGCAGAATAGTGAGTGCACCTCTGGAGTATAATACAGCATGTAACTCAGGATCAGCACAGGATAAGTAATGTATGTACACAATGACTCCACCAGCAGAATAGTGAGTGCAGCTCTGGAGTATAATACAGGATGTAACTCAGGATCAGTACAGGATAAGTAATGTAATGTATATACACACTTAAACCACCAGCAGAACAGTGAGTGCAGCTCTGGAGCATAATACAGGAAGTAACTCAAGGTCAGCACAAGATAAGTAGCCTAATGTATTTTCAATGTGACTCAACCTTAACGTAGATTCATTCTATATGTAAACTCATATGCATTATATATCATTTGCTCTTACTAACAGCCATTGAGCGGCTTCTTAAATGTTATAGAACTTCAAGTCCCAGCATGACTGATCTGCTTAAACTTATATCATATTGAATAAAAGTATATTCCTTATGGTATAATTTATTCCTAGTCAGAAATGTAATGTTTTACTAGTAAGAAATAGTTTTTAAAATAAAAAAAAATGGTATTCCATATGTATCATATGGTTTCAAATCTATACACAGAAATGGCCATTAGGGTGCGCCCTTTAGCACATAAATTAGAAAGCATTGGATGTGTCTGTTGAGGAAATCTGGCAGTGATTGTGTTAAAGTTGTGAAAATGTGCAAAAAAATGGGAAAAGGCTTCCTCACGGGCAGGTACATCACTGCCACCTGCCACAAAGTCTGAAAACTTATGGAGATTATTATAGACGAAGATTGTTCCTTCTAAAATGAAAGATAAAATGGGCCATTCGTCAAAGCTCAAACAGAATGTAGTGTTCAGCTGAAGGAAACCTTCCAGAATTCTAGGGGTCGAATGCATGGTAGTTGTCACGGTACTCGTCTATAAGCGGTAGAAAAGCAGCTGAATTTTGTTCAGTGAGAGACAAGTTTCTATTTGTTCTATGTCTGACTTGTTCTATTATATTATCTATCTGTCTATCTATCTATCTATCTATCTATCTATCCATCGATCAGGTATCATCCTCATCCTTGGATGCAAAACCCAAACTAACATGTAATTCACTTTCACATGCTGAGTGTGATTTAACACTTCCTTAGACAGACATGATAATCTATGCGACAATTGATTGCTAGCTCTGCTGTACAGGAAAGAGGGCACTATCAGATTTCACGACATCTTTGAATATGCCTCCTTCTATAGACAGTGTGCAGGAACTCCATATTACATACACCCTGTGCCCCTCCACCTGTTGTGTCATACAGTACTTCATAGATTGAATATTTCTTGCTGGATAACAGAAGAAGGCTTCTTTGAGTGGTACAGTAAGTGATATTTGCACATATCCAAAAGGTGTCTACAGTATGGAAACTTTCCCTGTACATAGCCAGAACCTATATGTTCAGCCACACCTAAGGAAAGACCTACAAGACAGGATGAATCAGGGCTGGCACAGCTAGATTTTCCTTCACCAAGGACAAAGATTTATTTGGATGCTCTAGACCGTATCTGTATACTTTGGCCAATGCAAGGTGGCTTGTTGGCACCCTGTGCCACACAGCACCCTATGCACATGCCATGCCAGTCCCCCCTCCCCCCAGCTACACCCATGCCTGTATATAGTTGAGAAACATGTGCAGCATACACTGTATCTATTGTAAGCACAATATAATTACTATTGTTCTCTCATCATTAAATTCTTTATGGTGCTGAAGTATCAGAAGCTGTAACACGCAGCCTAAAATAATACATTTTACAGAGCAAATATTGACTGAAACATCTACAAACAATGAAACAAAAGAAGAGAAGAAGACCCTTGAGGGCTATAGTTCACACATGTGTACTGGTAAACTCCATATCAGCTGTACTCTAAGTTACCAAGAAGATGCACAGCAGGCTAGAGGTGACCATAGAAGATACTCAGCAGGTTCTGAGTGACCATGGTGATGTCTAGATGGGTAGAGGTGACCACAGTAGGGTACTGTTGATCATAGAACATACCAAGCAGGATATAAGTGACCATAGAAGGTGCACAGCAGGATAAAGGTGACCATGGAAAGTGTGCCTCAGAGAATAGGTGACTATAAAACTATAGCAAGAACTTACCTTTGAGCTGAGGGGATTTCTCTTCCCAAACCCTGGCTCAATGTTCAAATGCATCCTCACCCAAATCCTATATTCCAAGATGAAAAGGTAACTCATAGCACAGAAGACATAAGGGGTTAATTCCTCATCATGAGAGCTTTAGGGTCTTGGCCAGTGCTGGGGGTGCAATCACTCCACAAAGGGTTTTCGATTGAGCCAGAACCAATGAGAGTAAGACATAGAAATATCTCCAAGGCGCAATGTTTTTCCAGATCCCTTGTACTTTTCTGGGAAAGTAATGTCTCTCAGGATGAATGTCCCCTCTGTGTTCTCATTGTCTTCCTCTCACTCCCCCCTGAGCTCTGCGAAACAAGCTGCCTGTGCTTCTCTCTGCTCCTCAGCTTTACTGGCTTCCATCCAGGAGCTAAATCTGAGAGGTCAAATGGTGCCTGTGCCTCTGCTCCTCTCCTAGTGACAGCTCTGATGTGAGGGATCTGGGCAATTACTGAGGCTCTTTAGCTGCCAGATTCACTCCCTCCACCCATAAAACACACCCTTATATACACACTACTCCCCCCTTTTCAGGCAGGGGGTGGAGGGGGAGCATTTCCCACATTTGTTTCATCATTTCAGGTGTCAAAATGTCTCTGTGCCTTCCTGGGTTCATTAAAAGGTTTGGAATTTCAGGCATTCTTGTGCTCATGTGCATTTTAGGTATGTGTATGCCCTGCAGGGTTCTGTGCCCACGTACAAATTATAGGGTTATTATGTGCCACAGCTGGCAGTACATAACCGGGATTGTATTAAGTAGGCACAGAGATGTCTGTAGTTGTATGGACTAGAAAATGAAAAATAGGTAGCGGTAATAATACGTAGAAAGATTTGTAATGGATGGACATGAGAAAGAAAGAGAGAGAGAGAAAGACAGACAGAGAGGGAGAGAAAGAAAGAGAGAAAGAAAGCGAGAAAGAGAAAGAAAGAAAAAAGATAGAAAAAAGATAGATACAGTGCATAGATACATTGATATGGATGAAAGATAGATAGATAGATAATTAGATAAATATTAGATAGATAGATAGATAGATAGATACATATGAAATAGATATAGATAGATATGAGATAGATAATTAGATAAATATTAGATAGATAGATACATATGAAATAGATAGATAGATATTAGATAGATAGATATGAAATAGATACAGATAGATAGATAATAAATAAATATGAGATAGATAGATAGATAGATAGATAGATAGATAGAAATAGATAGATATATATGAGATAAAGTATAGCAGAGTCTGGGTGCAATCCTTCCTGAACTGTAGGTTATAGGACACAGATAATTCAAAGAAGAAAGAGGCAGTACTCCAAAAATAAAAGGGTGGTGGAGCCGCTTTATGCACCCCATGCAACGTTTCAGCCCAACAAAATGAGGATTTTCTCAAGCATGTGATATGTGGGATATACAGTATACACATGATCACCAATAATGGTAATAATTAATCAATGGTTCCATATATAATTATAAGTACATGATTAAGATATAATGATACTAGGAGCTTTTACTCTCTGTGCTGTGATCTTATTTTTAATTAGGAATTTTGCCCCTTTTTCAACTGATATTTGCATGACCTTAGTTTGTATTGCTGTAACGCATGGTGATTGTTTGGCTGGTGCATACACAGCTAGACCCCATTCAAATGAATTTAGGGCCTCTGTGCCCGTTTGGCACAAACAGCAGGTCCACAATACATGGCTGTGGTACGCACTTGAATGGGTCTGCAATCTGCAACATACGGCGACATGTCCGATCTTTTGTGATGCAGAGGCACGGAGCACTCGGAAGCCCTTCTGTGAGCTTTCAGGTCCATGCCTCCACACCACAAAAGATAGGACATCTTGGCTCATCTGAATGGAGGCTTAGTGAGTTGTTGCCCGGCTCTACTGTTGACAGAGCCAGCAGCTCTTACTGCGCTTGCTCTAGCCCGGTGATTGGGGCTTGTGCACTGTGTCTTAGGAGATGCTGAACTATTAGGGCCCGTTCACATGACCATGTGAACAGGTCCACACCTATTCCACAAAATTGCAGAATAGGTGCGACCCCGTTCACCTCAATGATAGCGGGCAGCCGCAGCTCCATGCCGCAGCTCCGCAAAAAACAAAACAAAACAAAAAAACATGTCCTATTCTTGTCCGCAATAGTGGAGAAGAATAGGTCTTTAGAACGGGGTGCTGGGCCATGCGTTCCGTTCAGACTGCTGTGGTATGCCGGATCCGCAATACCACCACCGTCTGAACGGCCCCTTACTTTAATGTATCTAATGAGCCCATACAATGGATAGCCTTGCAGGTTAACAGACTGTTTATGCACACAACTGTTGATAACTGATGATCAGCAAGGATTTTTTTATGCAGTAGGGCACTTTTTTCACCTGGAGATGTATACAGAACTAATGGATATATATTATATCTTAAATATGTACTTATAATTATATGTGGATTGATTATTAACATTATTAATGATCATTTGTATATATATTACAGCATGGCAAGTACAATATTGCTTGAGAAAGGGCTTGTTATGTTGGGCTAAATAAAGTGGTTCCACCCACCATTCACCTTATTTTTGGAGTGCTGTCTCTTTCTTCTTTTTTTAGATAGTTAGATATCCACAGCCACCATTGGGGGAGCTCATTGCAGATGGATTTATACATCTCTATTCAACTCCGTATTAAAAAAAAAACCCTAGCATCCAGATTGCTATCATTTAATTCCTTAAAGGGTTTCTCCAAGTTAAATTTATTGATGACCTATCCTCAAAAAATTTCTCCTACAGTCATCAATATCAGATCGGCAGGGGTCCGACACCCGGCACCCCCCCTGATCAGCTGCTTGAAGAGGAGTCGCGCGCCGTACCAGCGCTGCCTCCTCTTCATTGTTTACATTCTAGCCGTAACATGGGTAGCGGTGAGCAGTTGTAATTACACCTAACTGCCCATTCATTTCAATGGGAAGGCTCGTTCCCATACAAGTCTATAGGAGCGATCCTTCCCATTGAAATGAATGGGGCGGTTAGGTGTAATTACACCTACTCACCGCTACCCGTGTTACGGCTAGATTGTAAACAATGAAGAGGAGGCAGCGCTGGTACGGCGCGCCTCCTCCTCAAACAGCTGATCGGCGGGGGTACCGGGTGTCGGACCCCTGCCGATCTGATATTGATGACCTATCCTGAGGATAGGTCATCAATAAATTTAACTTGGAGAACCTCTTTAAAGCTAGAAACTAAAGGATATGGACCTCCATAGCAGTAAAAAAAACAAAAAAAACAGAGCCCCCACACTAATAAGAAAAAGAAAGCCACAAGACGATAGATACAATTCAAGTGGATTCCAGCCATTGGAAAAATACATTGCAGGACCTTGCTTGGGATAGAAAGCACTGTTTTGAAATGCGATACAAGACACATGTTCAGAGCCTGGTTCCTTCCTTGCAGTGAATCACAACCAGGCTGACAGCACACAGCCCTTCATTTCCAGACCTTTCTTCTGGACTGATAAATAAGATCTGTCAGATATAAGGCGAGTTTAACAGCCCAGCTTAATATACAAGGATAGCAATGTGTCACCACATATAATAGTGAGCAGATAACTAGCCCTGCGCTCTGTGACTTCCTGCAGTGGGATTCCCAGCTCTCGGCATAGTGGTGACACTCTCTGGAAAAAAACATAAGGGTTTGAACTGAATGCAGAACACGGCGACTTCCTGGAAGAGTAGATGAGCACGGGAAATCTTAGACACTAAATACATTTATTTAAAAGTCTGGAAGCTGATCTGATAGGAACAAGGGATCATCATGTCCAGAACAGTTTGGGTTCCCAAAACAATGGGGAAATTTTACAAAACAATGTGCAAAAAAAAAAGAAAAAGAAAAAAGCCGTATGTACTATAGAGACATACCTTACTGCTGTGTGGCCCTTAATAGTGGAGGCCCATTCTACAATGGGGGCGATGTCTTATCCCCATTTAATAGAGTGGTCTACAGGGATGTGGTTTCCACAGGTGCCACAATGTTAACAATTACAGAAGTAATAAGTGTGCTGAAGGAAAACATGCATGAACTAACTTTATTTGCTGTGCATTGAACTGTTAACTCCCAGTGAGGTTCACTGGGCCTTGTTATGTTTGCTATGTTATCAGGGGTGCACCTAGCCTTTCTGCTGCCTGAGGCGAAAACTGAAATGCCGCCTCCCCTGTGCCAATTTCTTAACCTAACACCATTGTCACAATGAAAGCGCTCATTGCCCATGGCCCTTCTGCTGCCCCCCTCTTGCCCCTACCTGGTGCTGCCTGAGGCAGGAGGTAGGGGCAAGAACTAGGTAGGGGCCTCACCTGGCCTCATTGGTGGTGCACCCCTGTATGTTCTGACTGTTTTCACTTGTATGTGATTTACCTTACAGTTCGCTGCTGGTTATTATGTGATATATGCAGGGTCCAAACTCAGAAGGGGCCTATCCAGGAGGAGGACTAAAAGATTTTATTGTCAGGGCCCCCTCAACAGTATAGTATATAGTGACATTATATACAGAGACACTGTAGGAAACAGCGGCTGCCAGGCCTGGTCTGAGAACTCAATCTTGACTAGCCACAGGAGTAGGGGTTGCACGGGAGGAGAATGTTTGCGAAGAGGTTGCTTGGTGGGGGGTTCCATTCAAAAATTTGCTGTGGGGCCAAGTCCTTTCTAGTTACGCCACTGGATATACTGTATGTGTTTTTGCAGGTTGGCTCTGGGGCTGCTCTGGCTCTAGTTATGGGTGTGGACACTGAAGCCCCACACGGGCAGAGTAGAGTTTGTATACACGGGTTGCTTTAATGAATGGTGTATGTTCAGTAGTAGTAGTAGAGAGTACAATATGTCAGGTTGTGCTATGACAGGTTGCTTCGTATGGAAGGAAAGCCGCAGGCCTGGCCTGTGCGTTGGAGTTGAACCACCACCCCATTGTCTTGACCAGCAGTGGCTGCAGCCTTACTTTAGACAGACGCGTTCTGGGGAGATCTCTTAGGGTACCTAAGACTGCAGCAAAAATGCTAACCAGTACACTAGGAGATAGAGAGAGAGAGAGAGAGAGAGAGAGAGAGAGAGAAATTTAAAAAAATAAAAAAAGAAAGAAAAAAGTGAGAGAAAAGAGTGAAAAATATGAGCCCTAGAGGAACTTAGGGTGTCATAGTCAAAATTTTAGGCCAAATGAAGCACGTTTGATTCAGGTAGAATTAATTCAGTCGGCTGATTTAGACTAATCAAACTTGATTGAACAATGAGCAATTTGCTTATTTTTACTTGTAATCTTTAAACCTTGTACCTACTGTGTCTATAACCAGAGGCGTAGCTAGAACTGACTGGGCCCCACAGCAAATTTTTGTATGGGCCCCCCACACACATACACACATACATAGCTGCACTCATACACGCACTCTCCATATACATGCGCTCACCATATACATAGATACACTCATACACGCACTCTCTGCATACATGGACGCACTCATACACAGTCACCACATACATGGACGCACTCATACATGCACTCTCCACATATATGGATGCACTCATACATGCACTCTCCACATACATGGATGCATAAATACACACAGTCACCACATACATGGACGCACACATATACAATACACATATATAGACACCCAGCTTTCCTGCTGTGCCTCTCCCCCATACTCTAATGCCTCTGCACTTGTGCCATGCAGGATAGCAGGGAAGCTGGATGACATCTCATGATGTAATGTCACCCAGCTTTCCTACTGTACTGCATGTCACATATGCAGAGACATGAGGACAGTCTGGGAAAGCTGATTATAACCCCAGTTCCCCTGACACTCACGTCACTGGGAGGTTGTGGAAATCCTACTGTTGTCCAGCATGCTCCGCATGGAAGGATCCGGCTGCAAGAATCGCGGGCAGGAAAGGGGCGGGGCTATGGTAGCTCCACCCACATCGGACCATCCTGATGCTGGGGAGAGGCGGGAGAAGTCAGCTGCTCTGACAGGGGCCCGGTTTGACAAAGTACAGTGACTGCTTCCAGGCCCCTTCTGAGCTCGGGCCCCGAAGCAGCTGCTTCCCCTGCTTCCCTGGTAGCTACGCCACTGTCTATAACCATCAAGGTTTGTACCTACCATGTCTGTAACTATCAAGTCTTGTGTCCCCTTTTTTTAAATTTATTTCTACAAGTGTAAAGTAGAGTTGGCTTAGTTGCCCATAGCAACCAATCAGATTCCACTTTTCATTTTTCATTTCTCCTTTGGAAAATGAAAGGTGGAATCTGATTGGTTGCTGCGGACAACTAAGCCAGTTCTACTTTACACCAGTTTGATAAATCTCCCTCATAATACTTACTAAAATGATGTGGTATATTATTACTCCAGAGGGGTGAAACCTGCTATATCCTGTAATCACAAAGACTTTCTTAACCACTTCCAGTCCGGGCCATTTACCCCCTTCCTGACCAGGCCTAATTTTGCTAATCTGACATGTCACTTTATGTGGTAATAACTTTTGAACGCGTTTACCTATCCAGGTCATTCTGAGATTGTTTTCTCGTGACACATTGTACTTCATGACAGTGGTAAGTTTGAGTCGATTTGTTTTACCTTTATGTATAAAGTTTTCTAAATTTGAATCTCTCTGCTTTTAAGACAGATAGAGATACCCCATAAAATACTCATTAATGGACATTCCCCATATGTCTACTTTATGTTGGCATCATTTTGGTAGTGTAATTATTTTTTGTGGGATGTTTAAACGAAGGTTTATAATTTTAGAAGAAATTTTTGAAAATTTGCAAAATCAACTTTTTTAAGGACCAGTTCAGTTCTGAAGTCAGTTTGTGGGCTTACATAATAGAAACCACTCATAAATGACCCCATTTTAGAAACTACACCCCTCAAACTATTCAAAACTGGTTTTAGAAATGTTGTTAACCCTTTAAGTATTACGTTCAGAAACACCCATTCAGAGATACTTAACCACTTCCTGGACGTTTATGTCCTATGTGCGGACGGGAAGTGGTTAATCTCTCACCCCACTTTCTGCTTTAAAATAATAGTGTACAGACCAAATTGTCCCCCATCTAATAAAAATTGTGCCTTTTGTTGGGGTAAAGTTGCATTCAAGTTCACTGCCATATGTCTGCCCCTTCACTGCTTCCTTTGACAGCGCACGTTCCAATTGGTTCATTGCGCTGCTATGGAGATTCTGTGATTCAATTCACGTCATCGTTAATTATCCTATCGTGTTTCTGCATGACAGCGCGGCTCCCGGTCTTTGCGCATGCGCACTGACACGAGAGACGCTGCACTTGTATGGGTTTTTCACAGTGTCCGGTCCTACTGCTACGAAAATCAGCCGCATATGTGAGATTACTGGATTTCTTTGTTATAGAATCTTGAATATTGTATGTAAAACTGAAATCACTTAAGTGATCACTATGTCTTTGTATACATTATGTAACACACATGAGATATTTACATATGTTAATTCCAATTGGACACTCCTGTTTAATTGGTACACACCCACACTGGGGTCTATATAAGGTTGCACTTTATACCTATTCATTGCTTGAGAAAGGCTCAGTTGAGCCGAAACGTCGCCACTATGCTGTGATTTGCTACTATGGATTTATAATAAATACAAGATTTGCTTTGACAAATGGAGTGCTGCGGATTACTACCATATCTTTGTTGATGCGGGACCTTGAAGCCAGGACCTGATCTCTGCGTACACCCGATATCCCTATTGGAGGAGAATAGTTAAAATACTGGATACTAGAAACCTGCAAGCAGGTACAGCTGTGCTGCTTCTACCTTTTTTTATTTTTTTGAACATTGCCTCTTCACTGTGTCATTCATAAGATAGTTCCCATAATAGGGCCCAGCATCACACAGAGAACTGACCCTTCTACAATAGGGAGTGTGTACTACAATTAAAGGTTATTTCCATCTCGGACATTGATGGAATATTGCTAGGACCCTAGACTTATTTCTATCTCCAGAACCAGACCCCCGAAGTGAACAGAGAGCAGTTGCGCATGCGCTGCCACTCTCCATTCACCACTATGGAAGTTCAGAAAAGTGTGGGTTGGCTCTTTCTCGCAGTCCCATAGCAGTGAACGGAGAGGTGGCTGCCCTTGCATGCTGCACTTTCCATTCACCAGTATGAGACATCCGAAAATAGCTGTGCAAGCCGGTGTGCTCTCTTTCAGTTTGGGGGCCCCGTTCTCTAGATAGGAGTGGGTACCAGAGGGTCCTAGCAATAGCAACATAACATCAATGTCCCAGATCGGTCAACCACTTTAAATATACTAGAAGTTGGCAGGGAATGGGGGCAATAGAGGGTAATTATATGAATGACAGTCCGCTCAATAGCTGCTGAACTTCAGGGACCAAGGGTGGTGGGGTTTACTTAGAAATCTCTTCCTTGGGTGCTGAAAGAGCTTGTCCCTCCTTGTGTATATGATGGAAATCCTACATCTTCATAAAATTTGTATACATTTTCTCTGATTTTTGGAAAAACTTGGGGGGGGGGGGGGGGTTGTTATTTACAATTGAACACTCACATCAGTTTACCTTTCTGCTCATTTCTTAAAGGGCAATTCCCTGACTCTGGCCCTATGATTGGGTGTCAGAGCCAAAACCTGGAAATGCCTGGAGCAAACTGGAAGAACACCATAGCAAAAGGGTTCTGGATAACATCTTCCTGCCTTCAACCCTCATTCCAAGGAAGTTCCGACCTTTTATCTGTGTTTTCCATCAGATTATGGAAAGGTCAGCTTAATTACCAAACTAAACAGTCTGATTTTTACTCAACCACAAGTTCTATGGGAAAGCAATCTGAGCAATAACTAGGATTCTGACTATGGTAGTAAAAATATGTCTTGAGTAATTCTAAGCTAAAACAGTACTTAACTTGCCCTAACTGAACTTTACTTCACATGGTCACCATCAGAACTATCTGGATCCATATGCTAAAGGATAGGACCCCTGAACTCCTAACTGTTCCCAAGCCTGGTCCTGTGACTTTGAAATGAATAATATAGTTTTGATGCTACTTACTCCTCATGCATACCCTATATTTAATGGGCCCTTGAGGAGGTGAAACAGAATGATAATTTGAACTTTATGTGGACGCATGGGCACTGTGTTGGAAACCAATCGCCATCTGTTAAATGGGACCTTTTCATTTTCAAGAGAAACTTTGTTTGGCTCATGAATAATAAATAGATGGCAACCAGTAGGAGACATGTGACCTTAATTTGCCTGAGCCCATTACTATAGTTCCTCCTATACTGTCCTGATGGCAACTCTGGTACTTCCTTCAACTATCAATGTGCATCCCACTACAGGACTAAAGTTAAGATTGTCATCAACCTCAGGGGATTGAATCCTCCACATTTTAATGCCGATGGCATAGATATCTGATTCCGAAGGGTGCTTTGTCATGCATCACCCCTTTTCTTGTAAGCAGTGGGAGACCCACAAACCATATGTAAAAGTCCCAATTTATATGCAGTACCACAGAGCAAATTGTTTTGTTCATTTATGTTATGTCACTTTATGCTTTGTACCCCCAGAATGGTAATGTATGGGTGTTATGGAGTTAAACAACTGGCATACCCCTAGAGAAGTTCAGGTGTGGGCTGTTACTCCACTCTTAGCTCAGTCTAGTAGGGGAGTCTAATGTTAGCAGGGAAGGAGATAGGAGGCAAAGACCATATGCTCCACTCTTTGGCACTTGGCCTCAAGCTACAGAGATTAACCAACTCTACATTATCTACTAAAAGAGGACCATCTTTCATCGAAATACTCCTAAAAAGAGAGAGGAGAGTGAGAGAGTGAGAAAAAAAGAAATAAAATTCCAGAATCTATAACGCCCAAGGTACACTGCCATCAAAAACTATAGACATTACTGCTGTGAGTGGAATACCGCTAAGACACCATCCATACCTAGACACAACCTGGTTAGTAGTTTCCCTAACTCTGTACTCCACAGTAGTGTATTACAGCTATCTTACGAAAAGTATAATTGTCATCCTCATATTCTGCAAAGGAAGAGGAAAGGAGTACATCTAAACCTGGCCTATCACCATAAAAAACATCTAAGTAAAGATTTGCACTGTACATTGTTGGAACCATGTTCAACCCTCATTTTGCACTACAGTAAAGAGAGACGTTTATTCCATAAAATCTGGCCTGGTTACTGACTCCTACAACATATGCTGGCCATTGCACACCTTACCGACTCTGCCTTGAACCCATACAAACTTTAACACCATGGGTACCCCAGCCACCATCTGACACAAGCGTGATAGCCTTTTATTAGCCAGAGCCACTACCATGGCCATCCTCCACTCTGGGGCTTGGGGCTTGCTCAGGGGCTTGCTGTATGTTTTTTGGTTATTACTACTGGGGGCACTATATAGGCATTATATCAATGGAGGCATTTTAGGGGGCATTATTTCTACTGGGGGCACTTTTATTAGCAGTACAGTATTCGTGGGAATTGGGAAGCACAATTGGAAGAATAACAGGGGTCGCTGCAGGAGGACACTGTTGAGGCACTAGGATGTGGGGTTTGTTTTGAGAAGGTGGGGAGTACAGATGAGTGAAGCGATTCGTCGATTCGTATCGAATCTTGGAAATTTTCAGCTGCAAAGCGAATCCGAATATTAGGTGATTCACTCAGTTAAGATTCAAAAATGTTCCTAAGGCTTTCTACGCATTCTCTACGTACTTGTCTGATAAATTGTACGCTACGTATAAGTTACTCTATACGCTGTTGGGTACGAATACAAGTAATTAGCGAACTTATACTGTTAGTTCGTTATTTGTGCGCAAAAGCCCGGGAAGAAAGCGGTCACCTGACCTAGCGGGCAGGGCTTGCTCTGATTGGCTCAGGCTCGGTAAGCCAGTGACTCATCACTTCTGCTGCGACTGCTGAGACAAGTAGAAACACTGTGTGTGAAATTCTGAGACCTGTTTTGTGAAAATTGGGGTGTAATTACTCTGGGAACCCATATTACACATATCAGGGATACTGCAGGGCAAGTACAGGGCCAGTTCAGGGCTAGTAATTAATCAGGCAGGGAGAGAGAGAGAGGGAGAGAGATAAGGAGAGAGACAGGGACAAAGACCAGCTGCAGGGCCACAGAGTGAATTGAAAAATGTCTGGAATGGATAAGCAAAAGGGGTCCAGTTCCAGTTCTAAAAAAAAGGAGAAGGTGGCACAGGGCAGCAATGCCAAAGGACCTGTAGCCGGAGCATCTACTAGTAGTATTCGCAATACTTGGCCGTTTTTCCACCAGGCTAACCCACCAAGGCGCAAAATTGTAGTGGAGGAGAAAGTGGATGAGGTAGTGGAGTGGATGGCACGCTCATCTCAGTCTCAGCCGGATGATCTGCTGTCATCTGCTGATACAGTATCCATATGTAGCCAGGGATCAGACTCAGAGTGTTCCTCCTGCTCCACCATTCCTCTCCAGCAAAGCCCGTCATTTTCGTATCGCAATTTGTACGCTCATGCGTACGTGTTTAAAGAGGTTGCGTACCTTTTAAACCTAAACGTTTGTTACTAGTGCGCGAATGTTCGCTAAAAGCCATATAACTACGTATATTTTGAACACAAATTCAACTAATCTATTAGTTGAATATACAAATCTTAGGAAAAGGTAGGCGAATGTTCAGCGAATAAAATTTAGCATGATTCGCTCATTTCTAGTGGGGAGGATGATGGAAAAGTGAGGATTCTAACATGTCTGTAAAGCAAACTCTGCAGACAGAAGATACAGCTGAAAGAATTTGTCATGGTGGTCTGGACAGAACAGAGAAGATGAGGAAAGAGAACTTATACATCAGATGTCACATCATTGAATGTAAGAGTTATGTAGTTCTGTATTTTCCTATATGTTTAGTAGAGCTGGCTCGCTGCTGTGATCCATGTCTCACCTCCTCAGTCTCCTCCTTCATATCTCAGAGACAACTGGAGGAGGACAGAGTGTGGCTACCACAGAGGGGCAGCTTCTGGGGAGGTATATTGTGCTGCTGGGGCAATATATTGTGCTGCATTGTTGGGGAAGTATATTGTACTGCACTATGGTATTTGGTTTGGTTGCAGAATATGCTGCCTCTTTATGGTATTGATGGCCCTATCTATGTGTTAGCCCCACCTTCTTGAGTTGACCCTGCCCACTCGTGTTGGCCCCACCTTCTGTCAATTTGGACCCACCTGTAACTGTAGGTCACTTTAAATGCCCACCTCAGACAGCCGCTACTCCATCTACCAATCCTTTCATCCTGGCCCTGATAGAGAGTAGTCAGACTTGGTGCCTAGGGCGGCACCAGCTATAAATACCCACCTGATTTGCAGATAGACTAAAACGTAACTCTCAAAAACTGTTGAAAATTTTTAACAAAAGCCAATTGAAAAAAAGATTTTTTTGCCAAAATGAGTAAATGCAAGCATAAAATATTGCCCCTGAAGGTGTTCATAGCCTTTAAGAAAAAGAATGGGATACTTATTCTTCCAATAGAGGTTCTTCAGCAGCTGAGGTGTTTTATTCAGAATATGCATTCTTACAAGAAATCCTATGAATAATAGGAGATACCCTGGAATTCCTTGCCCTGTATAGATGCTCTCAGTCTGCAGTCTCATGCTTTTATAAGGCTCTGGGAATATTCTTGTAATTTGCATAATTTACATTATTCTTAGAAAACACTTTGATATACAATACATACTGTATAATTCTCAGGAATTTCTTCTTTCCATAAATTGCCATATAATCTTATTCAGTGCAGAGGTTTCCGGTATCTTAAGTGTTAACTCTCCCCTTCAATGACGGCTCCTTGGAAACAATAAGATGAGGCAGTTGACACCATTATCTGTTCTAGTAACAACCCAATCAGTGTGATTCTCTGATGCTAAGAAAAAAAAATTGGTGTTATATCCGTGCCTGTTATTTTTAGCTCAGACCTCTTGACAGTCATTGATAACGGATTGGATTCCACAGGCGGGAGGTCACGGCTTATAAATAGATAGCACCATGGATTTAGATGGTGTCTGGATGCTGAGACTCTCATTGATGAATCCTCCAAGCGTTACTTGAATTACATATAATTGACAATTGATTAGAATTGCGTATGGCATATACCACTCATGTGTTCCTGTGGATGTGAACTGTTCATATAATCCAATATCAGAGAAGACTCAAGTGGAGACACCAAAGAATATAAAGCCTCATTCGTACAAACATACTAATGTCCTTATAGGATCCCATTTGTCAGGTACATTATATGGAGTCAGTAAAGTTATTCACCCCAAAGAGGTCAATGGAGCAGGTCAGAAAAAGCAGGCTCCATATATATGGATCCGTATTTTTAGAACTGTTTTTGCATCTGCAATACGCTGGGAAATCCTCATTAAAACACAGCTATAAGCAGATGAATGGGTGTAAATATGCATGCATGTGTTCACCTAGCCTTTCTGCTGCCTAAGGCGAAAACTGAAACTCCCCCCCAATGCCAATTTCTTAATCTAACCCCTTTGCCACAATGAAAGCGACATTGCCCATGTCCCTTCTGCTGCCCCCCTCTTGCCCCTACCTGGTGCTGCCTGAGACGATCGCCTCACCTGGCCTCATTGGTGGTGTACCCCTGTGTGTTCAGGGGTGGCCATAATTTGGATGGTGGCCTGTGCATGAACATTAATTGACCTCACCTCTATATGGTCTACCATATACTGTAGTACCCAAATAATACATGGTCCATTGCCCACATAACATTCCCAGACAGTGCATAGATAGGCAGTTTCTTAAATAACACGGCTCAATTAGTAAATTAGGGATTGCAACTGCATCCTGTACAGCAGCCATACTAAGCACCAATTATGGGGTCAGTCAGGGGAACAAAATCTGGGTGCCCAGGCCATAAATTCCCAGAACATTCCTAATTTTGTAGAATATAATACTTCCATCTAAATAAGAGGTGATAGAATCAGTGTGTAACACTTTTAGAAGAATTTTCTTAAATATGCAGAAATGTCAGCTTGTAGTACTCGGACTAAGCACTAGATGTCAACACTCATGTTTGTGAATTGTAATCTTTCATCATGGATGTTTATCAAGAAATGCTAAAAGCTCAAGCACCGACAAGTGGTTGAAAAGCTCAAAGAGCACAATATCTCGGATGCTGTTTTTGTTTGTGCAGAACAATTGATAGGAAGGAATGTACAGTGTGACACATTCAATAGCTGCAATGGAGATGCGTGATTCAATGAGCAGCAAAGCTAGCACAATGGGGAACACAGGTGGCTGTGTCTGCTCTTCATCTCACTATTGCAAATAGGTTTTTTTCGTGGATTAAATAACATAATTTGTTTTATTTCCCTCAATGTACTCAGTAAAATTTCTGCCAAGAGGGTCTCTACCTCAATCTCTTTCTGTTAGAAGGGTCTTTGGAGTTTGGGGAGTTCCACTGCTGGTCCAGAAATGAGCTATAATCTGTAGTTATCCTATGCAGCAAGTAAGTAGTTCATCTACAGCACCCCTGCATTTAGTTGGTTTCTGGGAGATAGGTTGGTTGTGGCCCAGGGGGTACTAGAGGGACAGAGACTAGCCATTGCGATGACTTAAACCACACTCATTGCCACCACCACCACTTCTATCCTCTCTAGCTTTTGCCACCACATCTCCCCTGTGGTCTGGCACATGGTTGGCCTAAGCCCCTTTGTTCTAGTGAAGGGAAATCATAATACTTCAGCATACAATGACATTTTGGACAACTGTATGCTTATTAGAAATGAAGCATTACACAGCTCATTCAATTCAATGACCTGTTCGTATAATAATTTACATTTACAACATATGAACAAAAACAAATTTGGACTCTTACACATTACACCTACAGGAGCTTTTATGTTATCTCATTCTAAATCCATAGGCATTAATGTGAAGCAGTCCCTCCTTTGCAGCTAAAACAGCTTCCACTCTTCTGGGAATGCTTTCTACAGGATTTTGGAGTGCCTGTGGTAATTTTTGTCCATTCATCCAGAGGAGCATTTGTGAGGTCAGGCACTGTTGGACAAGAAGGCCTGGCTCACAATCTCCCTTCTAGTTAATTCTAACGTTACTTAAAGAGTAACTAAACTTTTGATTAACTTTTGATAAATTTTTTGTTAAAATGTCCCTAATGCCATAATAACATTTTTTATAATATACTTTATTAATGCTTTTTGTATTTTTAATACACCTTTCCCTAAAGTGCACCTTTCCTTGTGCGCTTAAAATTGACTACGGAGTATGGAGTCTACATTGGGGCTGCAGCGCAGTGAGTATGGGCAGGAACACACATTGCTGCTCCTGCTCGTGCCTCCTGGAGGTTTACTAAATGCTGGCATAGCACATGGGTACTCTGTAACCATGTGCTATGCCAGGATTAGCTGAGCGGAGCGGCTCCTGTCTGTGCCTGCTTCACTAAGCTAAAAGTTGACATGTAGGACTCTTAGATTAGCAAACAGGCACAGGCAGGAGCCCGCTCCACTCAGCTAACCCTGGCATAGCACATGGTTACAGAGTACCCATGTGCTATGTCAGCATTTAATAATCCTCCCGTTGTCCTGTTGAAACTGTAGACTCCGTACTTCGTACACCACTGAGAAGTCAGCGGTGTACACAAAAGTCAATTTAATAAAAGTCAACTTAATAAAGTATATTACAAAAAGTGTTATTATGGCATAAGGGACATTTTAACAAAAATGTAATCAAAAGGTTAGTTACTCTTTAATGGGTCTGAGGTCAAAGCTCTATACGAGCCATTCAAAATCTTCCACACCAAACTCAAACCCAACCATGCCTTTATGGACCTTGTCCTGTGCACTGACCATAGTCATGCTGGGACATAAAAGGGCCTTCCCCAAACTGTTCCCAGAAATTAGCATACAGTTGTCCAAAATGTCATTGTATGCTGAAGTATTATGATTTCCCTTCAATAGAACAAAGTGGCTTAGGCCAACCAATGGCTAGTCTCTCTCCCTCTAGTATCCCCTGGGCCACAACCAACTTGTCTCCCAGAAACCAACTAAAGACTGCCAGATTAACTATCTTCCTACCTATATACAACCTTTTGGGATGCACAGTGCACAAATTATCATCATAGTAAACATTTTGAAGTGGTGAACCTAAATATGAACCTTTGAACAGTGAATCGCAGTATTGACCCTTTAGCAGTGAACCACTGGGTCACTGCACTCACCCATCTAATCCCCTTCGTACCGAATTAAGCTGTTTTATTGACACAGTGACCCATTCGTTTACCAACATCCGGATCACAGCATCGGATTAGTTGAAACAAACGCACAAACATCGGTAAGCTTTCCATAATACACTGTCCTCCTGTCCCTACTGGATCTTTATTGTTAAACAGTCCTTCTCTAGGGATACCCATTACACGCTTCAGTAGTGGCGACTATAACTGGAGAGGAAGGTCTCTTTTCTGACAGATAGAGAAGGATTCCGTCAGTCCGAACAGACATTTTGTCTCTCTGACTGTAACCTTATAGCTTACCTGACGAATAAGCAGGGGAGTTTTTGACTGGCAAGGATCCTGTAAGGTGGGACAAGGAGGAGTCATCACTATCCTCGTCTGTATGTCTTCTTCCTATGGATTGTTTGAAAATCAGGTGTTAGGGACAGGCATAGTTAGTTATAAAAGCACATGCTGCACATGGTCCTCTTCCTCTTTGAACCACCTGCAGCTGCATTACTTTCCCCTACACACACACTTTTGTTTTATGGCATTTAACCTGTTCCATCGTTTGTTTTAGGGTTAGGGTATGACTACACTGTGAAGACCATGTCACGAGTACTACTACGCGGCCTTATGGGCTGCAACTGGCTCTTGTTAACTCACGAAGACTGCACAGTATTGTTGGTGCCGCGTGGCCAAAAAACATATGTTCCCGATTGTGTTTTTGCATTGGCTAGTTGTTTTTCTTCTATTTGTTTATATACAGTCGAGTTACATTATTCTGACCACAAGGTAATATCCAGAGTAAGCACCATGTGCAGTATGGAAAGCCTCTAGACTGGCTGGGAGTGACCCAATAAGGTCCAGGTAGTTTGTTACGGGTATCTGGAGCCATGCTGACTGCAGTGCATCCCACAACTGCTGGAGGGTGCTTGGTGGGGGATCCATTGAGTGAACACAATAATCAAGGTGGTTCCACAGATGCTCAATTGGGTTTAAGTCTGGAGAACTAGGGGGCCAGAGTAGTACTTGGAAGTCTCGGTTGTGTTCTTTAACCATTGTTGGACATTTCTAGCCATATGCCATGTTGCATTGTCTTGCTGGAAGATCCCATCTGCCCCAGGAAAGACAATCAGCATGTATGGATGTACGTGATCTGCAAGGATGGATTCATACCCAAATCGGATGAGAGTGCCTTCCATGTGGATCAGTGGGCACCGAGAATGCCACAAACACATTTCCCAGACCATAACGCTGCAGCTTGCATTCTTCCAGCAATGGTTGCAGGGTGTTTGTTCTCTGATGTTTCTCTGCCCAGTTCCTGCATCAAGACATCAAAAAATTTACATTTTTGACTCTCATAATGCAGTTATGGGCTCCATACTTTTTTTTAATTAAACTTTTCTCCAGCCATTGCTTTAGGCTGGAGCTACACGGTCAATGGTGTGACATTCTCAGACTGTGACATGAAAGGCACTACAAAGTTCACACCTAATGGATTTTGTGTTGCACTGTGTTGACTTTAATGTGAGTCGTCTGAGACTTTTCTGTGACTTGGCCATACTTTTTACAGCCAAATCACAGCTCTAAAATAGTCACGTGACAGGATGTTGCACCTATCTTTTTGTTGCATGACTTGCTGTTTGTGTAAATTGTAGACATTCTTTAAATGGTAGCTGAATAGAATTAATCATATTTTTTCATGAATATAATGCCAGAAATGGATTACATTGAAAAGAGTAAGGCCTCAAGCATACAACTGTATGTATTTTGTCGACCACAGATTGTTCACAAATACGGATACCATCCGTGTTGCATGCTCATGTTTAGCAGACCCATTTACTTCAATGGATCCATGTTCCACATTTCCTGGAAAAATATAAGTCAAGTTCTATCTTTTTGCGGAATGGAAATGCTGGGAGACTGAGTCCTGTGTATGGGGGTCTGGTTTGAGCCTTGCTATGGGGCCCTTACATCTCTATGTATGCCACTGCATATGTCCCATGTTATGGGTCAAAAGAGAGGTGCCAACCAGCCACCTTAGTGTAGTCATTTAGATAAAGAGCTAGGGTAGGTAAAATAATCTTTTTTCCAGAGTGAAGAAACTACAGCTCTGCCTATTAAAAGTATTCAGAGTTGATAGTTGGGAGTCCCCAATTAATTAGCCAAAGTAGAAGGCAGTAACAAAAAGGATATCTGTCTCTGGAGGACCCTGTCTGTCCATACATTAGAAAAAGAAATTTCAAAGGGCACCATGTAATGTTCCAGTTCCAGCTCCACTGTGAAGGTGCTGCAGGGAAATTCGGAGTAATTTGCCAGGCTTTCCTGCAGATTACAGCTGATTACTGAGAGATGATGAACGTATTTTCCTGGTACTCTACCAACAAGAACTGATTATCAGAAGTGGATAACCCCTTTAAGAAGAGACAGAAGGTGACGAATAATTGCAAGTCATTCAGTGGAAAAAATGAAATGCCTGGTTAATTCTGTCCTTCCAATTCTAACAATGTTAGTAGCATAGAACAGTCCACTGGCAGCTGTAGCATTGTGACAGCTCGTTTTCCAAACGTATTTGGATGTAATATCTCCCCTGGGATGTTTTTATGTTGCCATCCTGCAATGACAGCACAATTAAGATAAGAACCTTCTTACATTAAAATACTTAATGAAACTTGTCATCTCCATCCGATGAGGTCTTGAAAATAAATATCCTGTCCTCCACCAGCAACACGATAGATTGTCCCTGTAATCAGGAGGACAGCATACATGTGTCATCATCGTCTCAGCAATCTGATTATCCTCTTGTACAGTGGAGCAGGAAACTTGACAAGTTTCATAGACCTGAATCTTGTGGAACCGAGAAAGAGATTGACTGTGAAAAACAATGCGCTAACACATTTCATTACATTTCACCGCCATGGGGATCAGGAGCAAACCTTAATTTACTACCTGAACTACAGCGGTGGTATGAGCCATAACTGAATAAACCTTTTCTCCCTGAGTCAATAGTCAGAATTTAATGGCTTGTAATTATTAAGCTCTTAAAGGCAATCAAAGGGATTTACTGACTTCAGTGGTCACTTGGGGGAATCTTTAAAGAATGTACTGGGAAAAAACAGATACACTGTGTAATGTCTAGTGTTGGACCACAGAGAATTGAAATACAGAAAATAAAGAATGGCTGTGTCATGCTCCACCCCTCAGGCACTGTACTAGTCATAAGAAAGTATCAGTTTTACATGGAGTGTTGTGTTAACGTGTTCTTTCAAAAATTCAGGCAAAAAAAGCATAATTATTTCTTCAGATTTACAAATTGATACATGGACTGAAGATGAGGACATTTTTTTCTCAGTACAATGTATGGAGAGGTGAGGTTATTCCACCCATGACACTCACCTTCTCCCTGTTGGTGGGTTTTGTCCTCTACTTGGCCATCCTGACCATTGCATCTGCTCTGCAATACATCTCTATCTGATACCTGATGTCCTCCACAGAACACCTGCCTTCACATGGTCAATACTCTCCAGGAAGGCAGCTGTGTGTCATCACTCGCAAGAAGTCCCCTTAAACGGACCACAGCTCGACAAACTAGACAAGACTGCTTCCTAGTGATGATCAGACTTGAAAAAGGAGCCCTAGATCTCCAAAAAACATTGTCTACCTGAAGTTTTAGCATTTCAATAATACCAACTGGCCTTTCAATGCCAACTGGTCGTGTCACTGCGCCAATGCATGTCTGTTCCGATTCAGGCTGTTGTGGTTTAATCAGCTGGCACCCTTTATCATGATTTCTTAGTCCTCTGGCCAGTTGGTATCCGTGTGAGGGGAAATTTGAAGACACTGGAAAGACCAACCTCTCAATTATCCTAATCTATGTTTATTAGCCTTGTGCCTATTTGCACAACAAAAGCAGGTGAGCAGCTTTTTTTTGTAAGAGACAAATATTTTTATAGTACTTACCCTATGAGTACTTTTTTTTCTTCTGCCATTATTGCTCTCCAGGAAGGTGGGAGAAGGCACAACTTTAGGGATTCAGCCAGAAATATCCTAATCCTTAAGTGGAGAACTGGTTAGGTCCTTGGCCATTGCCAAATTGCAGAAAAGGAATATTAGTGCACAAAAATAGATGCAAACAATATATACTGTATAAACTAAGACCACATTCTACACATCTGTGTCCATCTACCCAGAGTCACGGTGGTCTCAGGTCAGGCAGGTCCCACGCTAAACCTAACCATGCCAGTGGGCATCTATATCTAGGAGCGTGGACGCCGCACATATAGGCGTGTTGCTCCTAGTAACCTCTACATGCATACAGCAACCAATGAGAGGAGGAACAAACACACCTATATGTACCACGCAATCAAGACGCTCAATTTGATAGGAGGAGCAAAAGTGCACAAGAATGCTACTCAAGATAAGCTAAGAGCGCATTCACACCTGAAGGTGCCACTCCCTCAGGTACATGTTATAAACTAAGCAAAACTCTCACAGAAACAAAAGGATAAAAAACATCCTGCATGATGTGATAATAATGATTGCGGATGTCAGTGGCTATATATATCAAAGTAAATCACAGAAAAAGAATATTAGTGCAAAAAAATAGATGCAAACAATATATACTGTATAAACTAAGACCTCATTCTGATATCCTCCTCTCATTGGTTGCTGTATGCACGTAGAGGTTACAAGGAGCAACACGCCTATATGTGCGGCGTCCACGCTCCTAGATATAGATGCCCACTGGCATGGTTAGGTTTAGCGTAGGACCTGCCTGACCTGAGACCACTGTGATGCTGGGTAGGTGGGCACAGATGTGTTTTGATCAAAATATATTGGCTAAGAGTCTCAGATTTTATCATATCAGAATGAGGTCTTAGTTTATACAGTATATATTGTTTGCATCTATTTTTGTGCACTAATATTCCTTTTCTGTGATTTATTTTGATATATATAGCCACTGACATCCGCAATCATTATTATCACATCATGCAGGATGTTTTTTATCCTTTTGTTTCTGTGAGTTTTTCATTGCCAAATTGGTTGCGGCCTAAAGGTTTCGCTATCTTAGTGAATTTCTAAAAACATGGTCCATTATAAAATTATTTAAGCCTTGACAAACCTTTTGAACATGGACACAATATTCTTGCCTGAATGAAGCCTAGTGGAAATTTACAGTATGGAACTAGTCAATTAACAATGGTTGTTTGAGTTTTGCTTACTGATGACCTATCTTTAGGATGGGTCATTAATATCAGATTGACCAGAGTCCAACTCCAGGCACTCTCAACAATCATCTGTTTTCAGAAGTTCTGGCGCTAGACACATGCACCAGTACTACACAGCACTGTCCACTATGTAGTGGCCTAAGCTGGTTACTGCAACATTGGTCCCATTGAAGGGAATGGGAGCAGCTCTGCAGTAACCTGCATGGTAGATAGAGCTGCGTAGTTCTAATATTTGTTTCCAGCACAGAAGCTACTGCACAACAGCTGATCGTTGAGGATGTAGGAGTGGGCCCCACCAATCTGATATTGATGATGACCGTGTCCTAAGTATAAGCTAACAATAAGTAAAACCTGATCAACCAAAAATGCACATACATAAAAACAAGTAGAAAGCTCTCTTCAATTTTTAAATGTTTTAAGTATTTTTTTTTAACAAGCCCCCTTCTTCCCATTCTGCTAGGAAATACTAGTGTAGTTTTTTTTCAGTTTGCCATGCTGCCAAGAAATAAAGTTTTACAAAATGGTAACAGCAAAACTAAAATAGTCCTCTAGTGTTTAAGGAAACATTGCGTTTTATGAAAAGTAAAAGCTTAAGAGAATCTTGAGTGCCTGCATCTGTAGAGTGTTACATCTAGTTTGCCAAGTTATGGGGTACTTGTGGGTAATGTGTGATCGCAGTTCAGCCATATGTCCTGTAGCCTGTGCCAAGAAGACTTTCAAAGTGATGACTACAAGAAAAAAAAACTAAAGTAAAACCCATACAATCTTGAGAGGAGGGGACCATTAACAATTACTGCAGATGGTTTAGATGGTTTAAATGCTATAGCATAGCTCATGTGTGTGTGTGTATATTTTTACAATCAATTGCAAGGGGAATTAATTAGAGATGAGCGAACATGCTCGTCCGAGCTTGTTGCTCGTTCGAGCATTAGTGTATTCGCATATGCTCACTACTTGGACGAGCATATCGCGATCCTCGAGGAAATGGCAACTTCCTCTTCCTGCATGTTAGCCGCCTTTTTTCAGCCAATCAACATGCAGGAGAGTCTTTGGTACCTCCTAGCATCACGTGGGGCCCCTACAAGTCAATAGCAGGGATTGGCTGGCCAGATCAGATGACCTGGGAATATAAGAATCTGGTCCCGCGCTGCTCGCGTCATACGCCGTCTGCATGAGATTAGGGATAGAGCTGCTGTCTGTCAGGGAGAGTGTTAGGGCCTGAATTTAGATGTTGGTTAGGCAGGAATCACCCACAAAGAACCCAACAGCCCTTCTAAGGGCTACAAGCACCTTTTTTTTTGGTCTCCTCCAGGCTGCTGGCTGGGACTTGTAGTGCAGCTACCGCCATTTTGGCTGCACACTGTGCACAGCGACTGGTGGCAGAAAGGGGACAGCACATGGTCCACACAGACCCCAATGAAATTGCCCAAAGTCCTCTCAGTACTCATTTTTGCTGCTGCTGTACCTTGGCTTGCTGGGATCTGTAGTGCAGTCTAGGGAATACGTTTTTTCACTCAGTTATATAAACTACAGTCCAGTGAACAATTGTGAGGTGTGCGATACACTAGCCGCAGTCTAGAGAATACGTTTTTTCACTCAGTTATATAAACTACAGTCCAGTGAACAATTGTGAGGTGTGCGATACACTAGCCGCAGTCTAGAAAATACTTTTTATTCTCAGTTATATAAACTACAGTCCAGTGAACAATTGTGATGTGTGCGATACACTAGCCGCAGTCTAGAGAATACGTTTTTATTCTCAGTTATATAAACTACAGTCCAGTGAACAATTGTGAGGTGTGCGGTACACTAGCTGCAGTCTAGAGAATACGTTTTTATTCTCAGTTATATAAACTACAGTCCAGTGAACAATTGTGAGGTGTGCAATACACTAGCCGCAGTTTAGAGAATACTTTTTTATTCTCAGTTATATAAACTACAGTCCAGTGAACAATTGTGAGGTGTGCGATACACTAGCCGCTGTCTAGAGAATAATTTTTTTCACTCAATTACATAAACTACAGTCCAGTGAACAATTTTGAGGTGTGTGGTACACTAGCTTCAGTCTAGAGAATACGTTTTTATTCTCAGTTATATAAACTACAGTCCAGTGAACAATTGTGAGGTGTGCGATACACTAGCCGCAGTCTAGAGAATACGTTTTTATTCTCAGTTATATAAACTACAGTCCAGTCAACAATTGTGAGGTGTGCGATACACTAGCTGCAGTCTAGAGAATATGTTATTATTCTCAGTTATATAAACTACAGTCCAGTGAACAATTGTGAAGTGTGCGATACACTAGCCGCAGTCTAGAGAATAATTTTTTTCACTCAATTACATAAACTACAGTCCAGTGAACAATTGTGAGGTGTGCGGTACACTAGCTGCAGTCTAGAGAATACGTTTTTATTCTCAGTTATATAAACTACAGTCCAGTGAACAATTGTGAGGTGTGCGATACACTAGCCGCAGTCTAGAGAATACGTTTTTATTCTCAGTTATATAAACTACAGTCCAGTGAACAATTGTGAGGTGTGCGGTACACTAGTCGCAGTCTAGAGAATACGTTTTTTCTCTGTTATATATCCTACAGTGCAGTGCAAAATTGAATGGTTTGCGGTGCAATAGCTGGAGTCTAAAGACTACATTTTTTTGCCTCAGATAGTAATTCTACTGTCTACTGAATACGGTTTTGGCCTCAGATATTAACTCGACAGTTTGGTGAATATACAAAATGTTGAACCCAAGGGCTAAGGGTCGAGGACGAGGGCGTGGGCATTCAAGTAGTGTAGGGGGCAGAGGCCGTGGTCCTGGGCAGGGTGAAACTGTATATGCTGATGAGGGAGCAGTGGAACGCCGCAGAGTATCGCTCCCTAGTTTCATCTCGCAACTTACTGGGTCACGTGGTACACCACTATTGAAACCACAACAGTGCAAACAGGTGATGACGTGGATAGCGGACAATGCGTCCAGTAATTTATCCACCACCCAGTCTTCCACGCAGTCCACCCACGCTAGCCAAGGGAGAAGACCTCTGGCTCCTCCAGCTCAACCTCCTTCTCCCCAGCCTGCCCCCCCCACGGAAAATATGGATTCAGATCCGGCATACTCACAGGAACTCTTTTCAGGACCCTACCCAGAGACACAAACCACTGCTCAACAGCAACCTGAGAAGTTGCTCTGTCCCGATGCCCAAAATTTAGAACTTTCGCAGTCTGTGGGTGATGAGAGTGTGGACTGCAAGTAGTGCGTGAAGAGGTGTCGGATGATGATGATGATGAGACACGGTTGTCAGACAGTGACGTTGTTGTCAGGGCAGTAAGTCCGAGGGGGGAGCAGAGTGAGGAATCGGAGGAAGAGCTGGTGGATGATGAGGTGACTGACCCGAGCTGGGTTGGTAATCCAACTCAAGACAGTGCTTCTGAGGAGGAGGCAAGTGCAGCACCAGAACAGGTTGGAAGAGGCAGTGGGGTGGCCAGAGGGAGAAGCAGGGCCAGAGCAGGTAGATCAGCAACTGTTTCACAGAGTCAAGCTCCCGTGCCGAGGCCTAGATGTTCGCAAGTCTGGAGGTTTTTTAAAGAAAGTGAGGATGACCGACGGACTGTGGTGTGCAACCTGTGCCACACCAGGATCAGCAGGGGAGCCACCACTACCAGCCTAACCACTACCAGCATGCGCAGGCATATGAGTGCTAAACACCCGACTCAGTGGAACCAAGGCCGTTCACCTCCTGCGGTTCACACCACTGCCCCTTCCCCTGTGTCACATGCTGGCTCGGCGAGTCAACCCCCAGCCCAGGACCCCGGCATGAGCGCCTCCTGCCCTACAACCACCCCTTCACCTCCAAGATCCCCCACAACCTCCACCAATGTGTCCCAGCGCAGCGTTTAGCTATCTTTGCAGCAGAAATTTGAGCGCAAGCGCAAATACAATTCAAGCCTCCCACATGCACAAGCCCTAAACGTCCACATCTCCAAATTGTTGAGCCTGGAGATGCTGCCCTATAGACTGGTAGAGACTGAGGCTTTCCGCAACCTGATGGCGGTGGCTGTCCCTCGGTACTTGGTCCCCAGCCGCCACTATTTTTCCCGATGTGCCATCCCAGCCCTACACCAGCATGTGTCAGAGAACATCATCCGTGCCCTGACCAACGCGGTTAGTGATAAGGTCCACCTAACCACGGACACGTGGACAAGTGCTGCCAGGCAGGGACACTATATCTCACTGACGGCACATTGGGTTAACTTGGTGGAGGCTGGGACCGAGTCTGACCCTGGGGCTGCTCATGTACTGCCCACACCGAGGATTGCCGGGCCTACCTCGGTCACGGTTTCTCAGATGTACTATGCCTCTTCCTCCAACCCCTCCTCCTCCTCCGAATTACCATCCGTGGGCACGGTACCTTCAGTCGGTAGCTCTAGGCGCAGAAGCAGTGCCGTGGGTAAGTGTCAGCAGGCAGTGCTCAAACTGCTGAGCTTAGGTGACAAAAGGCACACTGCCCTAGAGCTGTTACAGGGCATCACGGCGCAGACCGATTTGTGGCTGGCACCTCTGAACCTCAAGCCAGGCATGGTTGTGTGTGACAACGGGCGTAACCTGGTGGCAGCTCTGCAACTCGGCAGACTGACACATGTGCCATGCCTGGCCCACGTGTTCAATCTCATAGTTCAGCGGTTCCTCAAGACATACCCCAAATTGTCAGATTTGCTCACCAAGGTGCGCCGCATCTGTGAGCATTTCTGCAAGTCAACCACAGATGCTGCCACTCTCAGGGCAGCGCAGTGGAGCCTACAACTGCCAGCTCACCGACTGTTGTGCGACTTGCCCACGAGATGGAATTCGACATTAAACATGTTATCCAGAGTTTACCAGCAGCGCAGAACGATGTAGACTGCCAGATGTCAACTTCCACCAGAACTGGTAGTCAGGTCAGTCAGCTTCCTCAAGTCTATGAGGAGTGTATGTGGATGTCTGATTTCTGTCAGGTGTTGAGCAACTTTGAGGAGTCAACACAGATGGTCAGCGGCGATGCCGCCATTATCAGCCTCACCATCCCGCTGCTTTGCCTGTTGAAAAACTCACTGCTCAGCATGAAGTCAGAAGCTTTGCGCTTGTCACAGGAGATGGGGGAAGAAGATACGTCGCTTGATAGCCAGAGCACCCTCCGGTCTGTTTCTCAGCGCGTATTGGAGGATGAGGAGGAGAATGTTGGCGAGACAGAAGAGGGTACCAATGCTCAGTCCTTCTTAACTCTTGAGCGTGTATGGGCTGAAGAGGAGGAGGAGGAGGAGGAGGAGGAAATGGAGAGTCAGGCCAGTGAGGAGAGGGAATTCTTGCGTGTTGGGACTCTGGGGCATATGGCAGACTTCATGTTAGGCTGCCTATCCCGTGACCCTCGCATTTGAAGCATTTTTTCAAACACCGATTACTGGGTGTTCACTCTCCTGGACCCACGGTACAAGCAGAACCTTTCCACTCTCATCCCTGTAGAGGAAAGGAGTATGAGAGTGAATCAATATCAACAGGCCCTGGTGCACAAGATGAAACAATCCTTCCCATCTGACACCGCTAGCGGCAGAGGGCGTGGTTCTGTGGGCCAAGTAGCGGGGGAGAGGAGGCGAGCAGGCAGCTTGTCCAGCACTGGCAGGGTAACGCTCTCCAAGGCCTTTGCCAGTTTTATGTC